>OY282560.1:340283397-340935879 GCA_958295665.1 Tipula vernalis | reverse complement strand
ATACATCGTATACAGATAGATCTTTACGATGGCAGCAAAAAAGCAAAATAATATTAAAATCTTCGCAAGGGAACAGTAAAGTGATTGAAAAGATATTATTACCGTATTTTTACGAAATTTATAACAAAAAAAAAGGTGAACATAAAAATTTCGTAATACATATAAAATGAACGAAATATGTTTTTTTTTTCAGTGTTAAATGGAAAAGGGTGTACCATTTTGTTATATACACACACACATATACATAATATATGACTATTTAGGTATAAGGAAGTATTGTAGATTAAAGTATTATAAAATCGGTGGTGTACACTATACACATATATGAAAGTAGATTAAAAAACTAAAAGCTTTTATTATTTTTTTTTTTAATTTATTGCTCGACAAAACTTTTTTTTTTTTCCTGTTAAGGCGATATATCTAACCAGGTACATGATTAACAAAAAGTAATTAATTTAAATTTCACATTTTCTTTTTTACGTTTATTAAATTTATTGCAGGTTAAATGAGTTTAATTTATATTTTTATTTCAATTCGTATTGGTTTTGTGTTGTTGTTGTTGTTGTTGTTGTTGGGGAGGAAATATTTTATGTGAGCTGGTGAAAAACCAAAATATGTCAAATGTGTAATTTTCAAAATTTATTGTTTGCTTTCGGTTATATCAAATAAAACTATAATTACATTTAAGTGGTTACATGCATATATGTAGATATGTGGAATAATGTGTTTCAGGTAAATAATTGTTTCATTTTTGAATGATTGATTATCGTGGTCAACTCGTCTTTTGTATATCTGTAATTATACAATAGTGCGACACTATATACATAGATACAATATATAAATAGAATTTAATTGAAATATATAAGTCCGAAACAAAATTATTTATTTTTATTTTGTTCGTCGCTTCCAGAATGTTTTGAGATGAAAATAAAATATTTTTTTTGCGTTATGCTTTTGTATAATATAAAATTTGATTATGGTTAAAGTTGATAAGCCAGCGTCAAAATGTCTAGAGTAATAAATTACTCTCGCCTAAATATGTCAATTTAGATAGAAAATCTGTTTTGTTTATGGATAGAAATAATACATTTGTTTGAGAATATGACATTTAAGAGATTAAGTACATATACATACCAAATATGGTTATTGCCAATAAATTGGCTATCTGGTAAATTGAACGGACAAATGAAGTACAAATGTAATTCGTGATATGTAACAGATATCACAAATATTGACACATTATTTCAATTAATCTAAGTCGTTTTGCCGACAATACGGAGGATTAAGACAATATTAGGCATATTTTGGCAGTTCCTGCAATTTATTATTGGCTACTTGTTGTAAAATTAGAATTTAGGCAAGTATCAGAATCGAAAACCGAATTACACAAAATGCTACATAAGGTAATTTAATAATGGTCTATATGTTGCTTGTTAAAATTAAAAGCTCATAAAGCTCCTTACTTAAAACCCAATTTTCGTTGTTAACATGATAATACTATTAAACGGGTTTTTATTAAAAATTTGCTAAATTTGAAAGGTATATAAATTTTAATAGGTTTGACAACAACAACGTTTCATTTGGGATTTTGACAACAACAAAATTTAACAAGGGAGTTATTGTAAAGTTTGAATTTAGACAAGTGCCAGAATCTAAAACCGAAATATATAAAATGTTACTTACGATAATTTTATAGTGGTTCTTTTTTTGCTTGTTGTAAACTTAAAAGCCCATAAAGCTCTGTGACTTAACACCCAATTTTCGTAAATAATACGATACTACTGTTAAGACCGTCTTACATTTAAAAGTTGTTAAATTTGAACGGAATAGACATTTTAATAGGTTTGACAACAACAAAATCTGGTTTGGAAAGTTGACAACAACAACTTTTTAAAAGGAAATTGTTGTAAAATTCGAATTTAGACAAGTACCACAGTCTAAAACCGTAATATATAGAATGTTACTTAATATAATTTTATAGTGGTTCTTTTTTTGCTTGTTGTAAACTTAAAAGCCCATAAAGCTCTGTACTTAACACCCGATTTTCGTAAACAATACGATGCTACAGTTAGTGCACTAGATAACACCTGATATTTGGAACAAATACGATACTAATGTTAAGACTGTATTACATATATTATTTTCTAAATTTTAAGATTTCAACAATCAAAGCCATAATGTTAAAATTTAGTAATTGTAACATAAAACGGTATGCCTAGCCCAGATTTAAAATTTGATACAAAATCGGCCCAAAACTATAAAAATTTCAATCTAAGCATTGATTTGGCATTGGTACATATGGAACTCAAATATTTAAATATCCATAAATACTTTGACTAATTTGATTAAGCAGAAAATTTTTGTTTAAACAACGATAATTTCAACACGCATTATGGAAATGGCCTTGCCGGATGGAGGTAAAATCCCACCCGAGATTTTTTTTGGATCTTAGTGGCCTAAATCATGAAGATGATATATCCATATATACCCATTACATTAATTGCAAGTTATAAGAATTTTTAATTTTCAAAATATTAAAACTTTTATTGAAGATTTACGACCGAAATAAGAATTTTATTTGAATGAAATCGGTTCAGAACTGTAAAAGCTGGGATCGAACTTGTCACTAGCGGAGAATCCAAATATTAAATTATTTATAAATACTTTGCTGTTTGAAGTGATTATTATGAAGCGAATGTCCGAAATAAACCAGAAAATATCCCGACTAGTGTTTTTATTATGGAAAACTGTATAAGCATTGCAAGGCCAAGGATGACCAGAGTAATTTTTAGCTTGAATTAAAACTTTACGTACATGGTGGAGAGAAAGATAAAATTCTATGAGAGATTCGTTCACTGATAGTACATCATGGTGATTAGAGTATACTAAAACGCATTCAAATGCGGTACAAAAATGGTAAATAATTATAGCGGTACATATTGAACTTGATGGGATTCTACCTATATCCAAAACTGGAAGGTGGTCTAGATCAGTTAAGATAGCCGAGGTGATGCAAGTACCTAGATGAAGACGTTTTATTGACTTTTGGAGTTCCTAAACATTACACAGTTAGTTTGTGTCTAAAGATTTTGCTCGGTTTTTGAATAGGAATGTGGTGAACTATGGGCGAAATGCGAAGTTATGTTTAGGAAGATCAGCAAAGCTGGGATGTAAATACACCCCAAATATTATGTGTACTTAGAACAGCCACACAAAATAGCATTTAGTGCACTACTTATTGAGACGTGAAATTCGATGTATTGTTAGAGATATTTTGAACAATAGCCAGATTAATTAGAATGCCAATTTGGATGCTCCAAATCACCGTATCAATAAGTTCTGCTGTAAAATTAATGCGAATTTAACAAATTCTTGCAGAAAGTATTCGAATTACTATAACCTACGCACGCGACCTAGAAGTAGAAGGTTTAATGTGGGACAAACTGTTCTAAAAAACCTTTTAAACACTCAAAAGTATATGATACTGCGGAAGGGAGGTAATTGTGACATCAAGTTTCCTGTTTTGACTTATATTTACGGTTGTTGATCTAGTGATGGAAATTTCCCTTCATTACAAGCGAAGCTGGTATAAACTTTGAAACCATGTTTCACGCATTTATGTAAACTTTTAAACTTTTAAACTTCGTCATTGACGATATTGACATTTTCTCATATTTCAACTAATACCCGCCTAGAATTCTAAATGGTTTCAAGAATAAGTAAAACAAACTGGTCTAATACAAAATCAGAGTGACCGTATACAAATGGCCCAGTTTAGTTTATTATTATTCAGAAGTTCCAAAATCATGGAAAATCATAGCGGCCTTCGAGTACGAATAGCCTAGAGTCTTAAAATTGTTTATACAAACCCATAAAACATAATGGCCTAATACAAAATTCGCGTTTCAACACCCTACCGGCGTCACCCCCGGCGTCTAACATTGCCTATAAATACGTCTAACATAGTAGCCTGAAACGAAATCAAAGTGGAATTCGCGGACAAACGGTCTACAGTAGCTTAGTCGTCCAGGACATACATAACATCAACTTATTAATTAATCTTGTCGTCAACGGTTCTAAACGAAACGTTGTTGTTGCCAAATATTGTAAAAATAAAATAATCTCATTTTTCTATTTAGAATTTTATTGTTGTCCCATTATTGGTGAAGTTTTAGTCAGTTTAGTAATCTCATTTTGGCCAAAACAATTTTAAAGAACTTTACGATCTTAAAAGGTTACCTAAATAAAAAAAAAAATCTTAAATTATCGTATAATTTGAAGTAACACCCTTTACAACCAATTTTACATTAAACCTTTTGATATGTGGTTGTTGTAAAATTTATTAAAGTCTCCAATTCGATATTGTGCTTGCTTTTTGCTATGAGTGGATAAATTTTAATGTACTAATTATATCGAAAGTAGTGTTGGAGTATAGCGTATCAAGAAATTGTCGATATTGTCGACCATCTGTCTGTTCATTGCGGTAATCTTCCAAATTTAATAAATTTTTAATTCTGAAATGGAAAAAGCGAAAAAACTTTTTGAAGCGAAAAATCCCATAAATGAATTCAAGACCTAGTCTTTGTCGCCTCCAAAAAAATGTATAAATAATCTAATTATTGTGCTAGAATTCCTAATTTATCATGATAAATAAAAAAACGTTTGCTACAAAGAAGACATTCCATTTAATTAATAACTAATGACGTAAATATTTAATTATGAGTACATAATAAAATTGTGAATGATAAAAAACCAAAAATTGTGGCTACATAGATGCTGTGTTTTATGATTTGTTTCAATCTCAATCAATTTAAAAATAATCTGCAATTTTAGACAAAGAATGGTGTCGCGTATGAAAAATGTAGTACAAATTACTAGAACCGTACAAAAATTTTACAAGCAGGCGTCTAGTAAAAAAAAAAAGTTTAAATATCTAAAGCTAATTATATTACTTGTAAATAGGACCAAAGATTACCTAATCTTTAGTTATGAAATAATATTCGTGATCTCGGTTTTACCAAAGACACTGCTTGTGATCCATGGTTATCTGCTTAGGAAGCAAATACCAACATTATATTAGAAGATTATTTTTGCCAAATAATATGAAAAGTATGTAGGTACCTTCCGAGTCAAATCGCGCAACATTTGTGCTATCCCTGTATTGTTGAATTTATGCAGAACTTGATTTTTCCACTCATTCGGATTTAGTAAGTAAACTAAAATATGTATGGGTCCTCTACGAAAGTAATGAAAATGCTCCAATCTAAAGACGCATAATATAAACAATTAGGATGGAAATTGCTACTTCCTAAAACGTATTATATGAACGTCTACCATTTTCATTACATTTAGAACTGTTCATCGTCAATGTTCATTTTCGGTTTATTGAATGAGGTAATACAACTTATTGAAGAAAAATCAGTTAGCCCACAATTTGATATTTATCACAATAATGTTCCCATTTACATAAGAAAAGTATTGTCTGGAAAACTAATTTTAAATAAAATTTAAAGTATTATCGGCCTCGGGCAGAGTTTTGATTTAATATTACCGGATGCGAAAAATATTCGCGATTTAGTAAAGGCAACACACACATAAAAAAGCTGTTTCATAATGGTAAACAGAACTCAGATCGTAAATTCTAGCATGACATTAGATAAGTTAAAAAAAGCGTTCCGGCTCCCCAAACAAATTTTTTTGAAAGAGGACTCTCCCATAGAATACATTTTGCTCCATCCAAAAAGTGTTTCTCATAAAACGGATTCCTCCAAAGCGGGTTCCAAAAAATGTATAGTTCAAAAATGGGTTCCACGAAAAAAAGTTCTTCTGCAAAGAAACGTTTCTGCAAAAAATACTTTTCTCAAATAAGTTACTCCAAAATAGGTTCCTTATAAATGGGTTCTTCCAAAAAAAGGTTCCCGGAAAGGTTCCTCTAGAAAAATGGTTTCTGAAAATGAATTTCTAATGAAAATGGGCTCCTTCAAAACGGGTCTCGGAAAAGATGGTTCCTCTTGTAAATAGGTCCCTCCCAAAATGGGTTCTTCTAAAATAGCCTCCTTCAAAAAAGGTTCCTCCAACTTGCGTTCCTTGAAAAAAGTTTCTCCATAATCGGCTCTTCTAAAAAGGGTTCCTCCCACTTGGGCTTTCCCTAAATGGATTCCTCTAAAATGTTTCCCAATAAAAGGTTTCCCCAAAATAGGTTCCTAGTTAGTCGGCAAACGGCCTAGTTTGGTTATGTTTCTTTTAAATTTTCCCGATTTAGTTTTTATCGAGGCAACTCGGACCAGTGCAACTTGCCCTGGATATAATTTTATGATTTTCCCTAATGACCAATGGCATGGTAGCACACTGCTATCCATGAAAAGTACAATGTCACCTTTACATAAATTTGGTGAAGGATTACGCCATTTTGGGCGAAATAATTCTTATGACAGTGGTCCCAAAATTTTTGCATTGACTATTGGAGCGGCTGACATCTAATAGATTTGGCTCTGGAATCAGGTCGAGAATTTAAAAGTGTTTCAATTTTAATAAGTAGTGTTGAAAGCTCATTATATGTAAGTAATTTGTTCCCAACCAAGCGTTTTAAATAATATTTGACACATTTGAAATGGGATGAAAGTGGTGTTATAAAATGCCAGTTGAGTCCGTCCTGAAGCAAATTTAATTCAATATACTTTGTTTATTTAATAAAGACCTCCTTTAAGAATTTACTACATCGAACAAAATTTATAGCATTGTAAATCTTCTAAGTAAAGCTAAAAATTTTTGTTTTGATAAATTGGTTGCAGCATCAAGATGAATTGCCGTTGTCGATAAACAGATAATTAACACGATATATCCTTTTGAAGTTTGGCTTTTGGCTTTTCGTAGCTTTAAATGTATCAAAAGCTTTAATGTTTAAATGTATCGATTGCTGTTTTGAAATTTACAATCCAGTATTTTTGGCGTAAAATGGTTATAAGCGATGTCACATTAGCATGTAAATATTCAATATAATAATGAATTTTAATTAATTCGCTGTATGTTGAAAAATACGGACATAGAAGTGATGAGCGTAACCTTCCTCTGACACAAAGTATTTCTCCGTCGAGGAACGATGCTGGTTAGATTCTAAACATTTTATTTCTTCGGCAAAATATTGTTGCTGCACATTTTTAATATAAATATTTTCAGCGTCTCGTAGCTCCTGCACAGTGGAACATTTAGATTTTGTAGGCTTCGACCCTTTTTTTAATATTTTGATGAACCTTGTACACATTGCGGTTTCGTTTATTAATTAAGACAAGTGAAAAAGCCTTCTGAATCTGAGTCCGACATTTCGATGAATGTTTTTATATCGCGTTTATCCTTTTGAAGTGTTTGTTAGTTACCGGCCATTCATTTTCATTTCTCTCATGCCAATGCTATCCACACTACGATGATGCTCGTGAGATGATATCTTTAGGATAGATACCTCCGGTGGCTAGGTCAGCTGGATTTTCTGTAGTTCGGGTATGGCTCTAATGATGTCGAAGCCATAAGTCGATGATTTCTGAAACACGATTACGGAGAAATGTTTTCCAAATTATAGGAAATGATTCTAGCCATGCATATCGGAATATTTATCGAGCTTAGCAAATATATGGTTTACTTTTATATATCCATCTTTGTTAAGACAACGAAAGTATATGACAGCGCAGAATGTGAGTTCGGAAGGATCTGAAAATTCAATTAATGTTATAGAATGTCCGTTCGTTAGAATATTGTTTTCGAATTGTTCATCATTTGAAAGCCATTTCTTCTGGCAGAGTGTCATCCTTAGATACATTTTTTACCAAAAGTTGTTGAAAAAGAATTTTCACTAAAATTATCTTAGCAGCAAGCCAGAGAGCATTTTTCGTTTCGTATGTACTTCTAGAGGCTTGCCATTAATATTAAATAAGGATGTGGCTTGTTGGAGATTCCATTGAATATCAAGAAGTTTAATATAAGTTGGATCTCTATCTAGATCGATAGGTTAAATTTCTTTGTCTTCGATTGATAAATCCTTAAGTAAGAGAAATGAGATAGAAAACCATGTCCCGGATTAGATTTAGATCATCCACGTAAAAATTATTTTCATTGTGTTTCCGGTAATTCGATAATCTATTTCTTGCTCCATGGCCAACTGATGTATAGTGACCGCGTAGCTGGAAATGAAGCAAAAGCTGTGCCGTATGTAACAGTAACTAGACGATAATGTTTGATCGGTTTTGATGGGCTTGTTCACAATGCGTTTTGTGGATGTTAAAATAGCCGAAGCA
The DNA here is from genome assembly GCA_958295665.1 of Tipula vernalis. Lineage (NCBI taxonomy): Eukaryota > Metazoa > Arthropoda > Insecta > Diptera > Tipulidae > Tipula > Tipula vernalis. Next base: position 340,927,594 of record OY282560.1, on the reverse strand, counting down.
TCTTACCGAATCTTATTAAAATATCTGTTAGGCTATTTTGAATGGTCGGACCTTTAAGCATAGTATCAGTCACAAATACTTCGGAAATTGATCCGATGTTTCTGTACAATATGATCTACATTTGCTTCAAGATTTGACAGAAGAGCCATAAATTAGTTACATTTAAATATTGCTGGTTTGGTTCGCTTAAAGGTCTTTATCCGAAAATTGATTTTTCAGCAACGGGAAAGCCATTTTCAGAAAATGTTTCGTTTTCTAGAGTTTTAAAAAAATAATCTGATCCAATAATTATGTCTATACGATTAGCATTGTAGAACATTGGATCATTTAGTTCGATAAATTGTATACTATTCCATCTCCAAGACTCGAAAGATCGAAATGGTATCATCGATGCTAAATTTGGTTAAACTAGAGCATTTATCGTGATTGCCTTGTTATAGTATTATGATGATAAATCTACCTTGACTAGGTCATTTGTGGTTCCTGCTTCACTGATGCTAAACCTATTACTGGAATTCTTGCATTAGCTTTCTTTAATCCGAACCGGTTAACACATTTTCGGTAATGACAGAGGCTTGAGAGTTTAAAAATTTGTTGGTAATATGAATTGTCTTATTACAGAAGGAAATGATTGCCGACTATTGCTTATCGGAAGATTATGTTCCTTGAAATTTGATTGTAACTTGGAATTTGTTTGTTGATTGAAGTTTGTTACTGCTTGAGCCTGTGAAATATTCGAAATTAAATTTGGATAGAAATAGTTAACAGGAGATGGTTCGTGTATGTTCGCTGATAGATAAACAGTTCCGCTGTTCTGGAAATATGTGGTATTAACTGGCTTCGGCTTTTTTCGGAACAGAAAAATTGAGATTTCTCTGATCATGCAATAAAGTATGATGTTTGATGGAGCATAAACTACAAAAATATTTGGATGTACAATTATTCGCTAAATGCCCAAAATTTAAACGATTGTGACACAGCTGATTTTAATTAACGAACTGAGTGCGACTTATTGCAGTTAATTGCTTAAAATCTAGACATCGATATAAAAAATGGTGTTGTGAACATTTAATACGTTGAGGTAGAGTGAAATTGTGTAATTGTATGGATTTGCTTGACATGGACTACGATTTTGATCGCCATATTATTTAGAAATTAAAAAAATGATTGTTAAGTAGGCATCACGGAGCCTGTAGCTTCTCTTGACCAGAGCAGTCTACTTTCGGGATCTAGTTTATTCAGTATTATTATTATTATTATTTAAGGGCCATGTGGGCGATCAGCCACCTCGCACAGCGACCTACAAAATCTATTATGCTGGACCCTGCTCAATTATCCGTCCAGTCAATTTTTAGGTTCTAACTGAACCTTATAATACTGTCATCCGGTACGTGATAAATACTATCTGGGCTTATCGCTGTCCCTCCTAGATGTTTACTGCAGCATGTAGTTCCGCTAGAAAGACAGTAGCATTAAAACCCAAGGACTCCGAGAGAGCCGTCCAACTCCTGTAGATTCCTACCTTTGCCCCGCCTTTCATTTGATTTTACTTTTACGAGTTAGGAAGTCTAAATAAAACTGGAGGGTGCCTACTATTCAGAGTCCGCCTACATACCTTGGACTGATTAGCCTATCAACCATTCATCCATCTTAGATTAGGATTTTTGTCAAGGTTTTCTCCTTTAGCGCTGTACTTTAGCCTGTGCCAAATGGCCAAAAAGGTGTAAAATAGCCTTAGTTACCAGTGGTTGCCTCGAGGAGGCAGCACGTACACTTGCGAATTGTAACCAGGTTACTTCTTAAACAATTGTACCCATCATGCAGCTGCCTAATACATGAGCAGAACAGCTCACGTGATGCGCACCCTACTGGAAGGTTACGAAACCTGTAGATGAATCTACTCAACTTTGATCTGCACCCCTCCCCCCTCATAGACACCTGCATAAGACCTTGCTCACCCAGACCATGTAGGCCTCGAATTGCTTCATCGGCTGACTCAAAAATTCTTCGAATTTCTAACGCAGAAGACCTGGAAGTTGTTGATAGGTTAATAAACGAGCTACTTTATGAAAAGGCTATTTTATCTGGTTTATTGTACCGAGAACCTAATTTTTTCTTTGCTTCTTCGTGGGTCTCGTTGAAAACAGTCAATCCGTCAATTAATTTTTGGACCTTTCCTTTCAAACTTTAGATTACGTATTGGTATTGTTGAATTTTACTTAAGTTAGAATTTTTATGGATTGTTGTTAAGAAAAAAATCTTTGTAGCCTGTTAAATACAAATAAAGTAAACGCTTAACAGCTTTCTAAGTAAGTGGAAATATAAATAGAAAACCAATGTTTTGATGACAATTTTGATGATTGGAAACTTGTGTCCATGGAAATGGATGTCCAGGAAACTTTAATATAGAATGGAAATGTCCGTTTTCTAGAATATTTCAAAATGAAATATTTGATCGTAGAATGTAACTTTTTACAGCAGGTATATGAAATATAAAAATATAAAGGGCTAAAACCTCATAAGGTGATCAGAACTTTGGTCTTGATTAATTCAACTCCCACATCACTCCCGAAATGAACTTCTTAAGTCAATCTTCAGCTTAACCTCCAACTCAATTTACAACTCAACCTCTATGCAAATTGCAACACAATCCTAAACCATTAATTAAATCACCAAATCAACCTTTAACTTAACCAATACAAGCTAACTAAATCCTAATTCTACGTCAACTCAACTTAGCTCGACCCAAAGCACAAATATCTTCTCAACTCTACACTTATTTTCCAACAAAATCTCAAAATGAACTCAATTCACTGTACCCTTAACTGGACCTCAAATAATTTTCTAACAGAACTTCTCTTTCAAATCCAACTCAACTTTAACTCAAACCGTACTCACGTCGTGCCATCATAACCTTAAACAATCATACCTTCATACTATTATTCAATTATACCATTATACCATCATGACTCTATACCATTAAACCATTATACAATCGTACCATTGTATCATAATCACTTCGAACCATCCTACTGTCATACCATGATGTATATCTTATTCCAGCATTCCTTCATACCATCATAATACCATATCGTTTTAAAATCGTACCATCGTAGTACTATCATACAATCATATAATCACCAACAAAACCATCATACCACTAAACCGTTGTGCCATCATACCATCCCTACAATCATCCCATCATATCATCGTACCATCATACCATTATACAACCATACTATCATACTGTCAAGCTATCATATCATTAAATAATCCATTTGCCATACCATTACATAGACATACCATCACACCCTCACACCATCATACCTTCATTATAGAATAAATATTGTCATACCATCGTACGTTGTATATCATACAATCATACCATCCCACCATCATTCAATAATATCAATCAATCATACCACTATATCATTATAACTTCACACAATCATATATCGTACCGTCAATCAATCATACCATTATACTATCAAACAAACATACCATTATACCATCATAAATGTTTTACGCTTCAAATTGAACCTTTTTACATTTCAAATTGGACCTATTATATAAATTATATAAAGGGCCAATTAGGATGGAGTTTGGCTATTCCTTAACCGATTCTGATCAAAATTGACGTTAAACCTTCGAAATGAAATTCTAAAATGATCTTTGAATGAGGTTCTTTAATATGATCAATAAGAATATAACTTATCTATTAAGCGACTATGATGAATTTTTACGTTTCTTATGGGTTCATTGCGTATATTCCAGGACTTGATTAAAAAATCATTTTAGAATTCCGTTTCCAGCGCATATGTCAAATTTCATATTAATAGTATCGGTTGAGTAATAGGCAATTTCCATCGTACTTGGCCGCAGAACTTCTTCCAAAAGTCATTTAATAGAAACCCATTTCCATCGCTGAAGTCAAATTTCACTAAAATTAGTTAATTAATTTGAAATGTAAAACGTTCAATTTGAGGTTCGAGATATTAATAGTGACCTTTGTTAAGTATTAAACAATATTTGTGTAAGGTTTGGTTCAAATCGTTGAAGTCTGTGGGAATTGTTTAAATATCATACACATATGCTGTACATAGATACAAACACTCACTTTATTTTATAGATTGCTCAACTGCTCACTAAACACTAGTCCAACATCATTTCAACCCCAATCCAACCGGCAAACAACCCCCAACTCAATCCTAAACCCAAACCGCAAACTCCCTTTCAACTCAATCCTCAAACCAGCATATATAAAAAATTGTTCAACTGCTCACTATATCATAACCCAACCCCAACTCAACCCAAACTCAACTTGAACTCAACCCGAAAATTGACCTCTAACTTAAGCTTTAATTTAACCCCAAACTCAATACCCAACTCAATATTCATACCAACATATAAAAAATTGGTAAATATTTCTATAACCAGGTATTTTGGGTCAATGCGTATGGCCGACCCTCTTGACGCACAGGCTCCTAAAGCTTTTCAAATCTCGACCTTGACCGTAGAAACGTATTAGAAACAAAAAAATTCTAAATCAAACAAGGCACAGATATATAGATATCCAGACATCCAGATATCCAGATATCCAGATATCCAGATATCCAGACATCCAGACATCCAGACATCCAGACATACATACATCCAGACATTCAGACATCCAGACATCCAGACAAACGGACGGACATTTTTGTTTTTTGCTTTTTTAGACTCAGGGACTTTTCAAAACGTTGAGAAAAGTGGTGTTGAACAAATCAGATTTTTGAACATTTCTGACAGGATTTCAATATCTTGGTCTTTTTAGAACGAAGTAAATTTTAGGATTTATTTCACTTTAACGTGTGGTTTGAGGATTTTTTTCATGTTTTTTTGTATTTAGCTTGTTTTTCGTAATTTGTGAAAGTTCAATGTTTCAATGTTTCAAAAAATGTTAAATCAAATATTGGTTTATATTTTCTACTGCATCTGATACTTTGTTGCTCGACTATAAAAACATTTTAGTTCCTTTAGTATTTGATGCAAGCAAACAGATTCTTCATCATTTTGTATTTGCGAGCAACTTAGAATATCGAAATAAAATGTGAACTGTTGTTCTTATATTATTGTTACTAACACGTAAATACATCAACATTTTTAACATTTGAAAACAGAAAAAAAAAATTACGATGTGGAAACGAGTCCTCGGAAAACTTGTAAAGATGCTTCTTACGACACCTAGCTTTGTTTATTATTATTATTTTTATGTATTTTGTGCAGAATGTAAAAATTAATAATTTTCCATTTTCTTTCTTTGTGAGAAAAAAAACAAACAAAGCGAGCTCAAAATGTTAAAAAAGTCTTATTATTGGAAAAGTTTTGGTTTTTAGTTGAAATTTTAGGAAATAATAAAAAAAAACTGCGACTTGGGTATTTGTGTTTTAGTTTTGTAACTGAAAACTATTTTGTGTGTGTATATGTTTAAGAATGTCAATATATCAAGCTTTTATTGTTAAAGCTGTGTATGTAGGTGGATATAAAACCTACGAGTGCAACCTTATAACAATGAACATATCAAACATTTTATGATTAAAATCGCACAAAACATAATCCACAACGAGATGATAACAGCTTTCTGAGTATATATATACCGCATTCATTCGCATAAAAACTAAAAAGAAGATTATTATCTCCAGGGTCCAATTCAAAGATATATACTACACACAGACATTTATTATTTAGATTTTAATACGATATCATTTTCTTATAGTCCGCTCTGCTTTCATTAATAAATTATTTATTTATAGAATAACAACAACAACAGCAACAACAAAAATCAGGAACCATTACATTATATTCTTTGATTTACCACATTCGCATTATAAATATTAATTCAACTGTACCAAATGGATTTTTTTTGTGTGCGTACTTATTTCTATATACCCGACTCTCTTGTACAATTATTGTAATAGCATACAAAAGTAGCTGGTGTATTTTGGGCTATTAAAATATTTATGCCCTATATCTAATTGGTATGTTTTATATAGAGACATCACCGTTTTAAAATCGAATACACTGAGATCCGAAACTAAATCATATTAATGGGAGTTGATTATTTTTGGGATATATTTGTATATAAAGAGAACACCGCATTTACACACAGTACCATTAAAAGGTATACACATTTTGTTTTATTATTATTACCAAGATCTAAATAAATATAAATGATACATAATGGTTTTAATGTTAACATATTTTCATGTTTTAAACCATTTTCGTTATGTATCTAAATGGAATTGTATGTTTATAGGAGACTATCTCTATATATAATATGTAATATATACGAATGAACCAAAAATGTATAAAATACAACTTTTTTTTGGTTTAAGACATAAAAGCAATTTAAATTGTTTTCGGTGTGGCTTTGTTGTTATATTTGATTATGAGCTTATTTATATATGAGGAGCTTTTTATACAAAAGAAGGAAGACGATTTACAAATTTTACTCGTTCTGCATGTATAAAGCAGTAGATATTGTTTGGCTGTTTAAAAATTATGTTTTAATAATTTATTTTTGGTATATACGGTAACCGTATACCGACAAAAATGTATAATATCCGGAGAAAATACAATTTTTTTTATGGATATATTTGGTTAGGGTTCATGTAATGGTAATTAAAGATAGCAGCAAAATGTAATAATTCCATTTTTCATATTTCCGCGATTAAATTCGAAGTTAGTCGTAAGCCAAAAATAGGTAGGCAGACCTACTAAGGCTTATATCGTTATCATGACACTTTCTAATGGCAAAACCACCCTAAGCTTTGGAAAAAATACATTCGAGAATCCTAACCAAACTGGACGTTATAATAACACGCGAGACCCATTAATAAAATCGGCGGCATATAGCAACTATTGCTCATTTCCATAGTTATGCCATTTTAATTATTCTCGCGCCCATAGCAATGCAAACAACTTAAATGTGGGTTCCAAGTTGTTGAATGGAAAATCATGAAGAGAGGATGGCAAGTATACTGCAAATCTCCTAAAAATATTAGGGCGGTTATTACATCGGCTTTGTAATTCAAACCAACCGCAATAAAAAACGGCGGAAATAGCGCTTTCTGTATAACAAGAGAAAAACAATTCTAAAATTCTACAAAGTCAGGAGGTTTAGAAACATTATCTCATGTCAGGATGTTACTAATCCAGAAAGTAACATCCTGACATGAGATAATGTTTCTAAACCTGATAGAGAAATTGTTCTTTATACTCTAAAAATGGCCATAGCCCGATTATTACACAATTGATAACAAGGGTTTATTAAGAGTCCTATTGCATGTCAATTTAGGTAATATTTTTGATTGAAAGGAAAGAGATTCACGCCAACAAAGTTTTAAATTGTTTTGGATTGGCTTGAAAGTCATCTCAGGAGTAGAAGCACTTTCGTTGAAAATGGGAACAGCTAACATTTTAAACACGCGATACCATCCTTAGAAAGCTCATGAATGACCTGATGTGGTAGTCGGGCATAACAAGTATGGGTGGGACAAAAGTAGTTACTGTAATTTGCAAGCATGATCAAAAAAATATTATTCAAGTGAAACCAAGTCACTGAAATCTAAAACTGCATTGGAAAAACTTGTGTTATAGCTAAAACTCGTCATTTCGTCATTATAGAATATTTAGGACCATTTCCTACCAAACGTCAAATAATGCAAATCTTGCAAAATCAAATATAATATCGCTGTTACTCACAGACGTACATGGAACATCATCAGATGGTCATATGAACAAGGGACTCAAACGCAACTTGCCTCGTTGCAGTGTGACTAAGAATACGAGGCGTGTGATACAGATTATATTTTAATGGGCGCAAACAACCGCAAATGATGATCGAAATAAGTAAATACACTCATTTCACTGGCTACCAAGCAAATTTTTAGTACTTTTTCCTCTACAGGTCGCGGATTTAATTCATATTAAAAATGAAATTAATTTCGCCACACATAAATTTTGCAGCGGAAACAATCCGTAGATATTGTTCTAAATAAGAATTTCGCATTTCATTTAAGTAAAATGAGAAAATAAAACCCGCATTACGGAATTAACGATGAGATTTGTACATTTAATAGGACGGTGAAAAATTTAATAGGACCGTGGTGATTTATTTAATTCTTAATCAGTTTTATAGGAAAACGAAATATGGAAAAATACAAATTTTATTTCATTCCGCTTCATTTTACTAAACGGACTCTCTGTGACGTATTCTGTTTGTAATATACTTAAAGGTACGTATACATAATAGGGCATAATAGGTTTGTTGAAAATTATTAGCAAATGCTTCGTATTATCACCTGTTTAAATCATTCAAAGAGTTCGTTAAAATTATTTAATCGGAGGATGGATAAACATTTATTGTTCAAACATTATACTGCTATCTAGTAAGGCATAGGCAACAATCATCCTGCGACGAGTTAATTATGTCGCAACCATTAATTATATATGAATTGTAACTGATTTATTGCCACAACCAATTGGTTCGCTACTGTGCTTGGTTTACTGTGTAACTAACGAAACATTTTGACTTTTTGTGTAGAATAAATTGTTTGTGTGGGTCAATTTCTAAAAGACGATTTCATAGAAATTTTTTGGAACATTTTGTCGCAGCCACAACTTACACAGAAAATGTCTGTAAAAACCAGAATTCAGTGAAAATTAATGTAGATCGGTTTGCATTCCTAACAATCAAAAGTATAATAATAAATTAAAAGTAAAGCGTTGTTAAAAATAATTTTTTACACCCGAATCGGAAACGATATTGGTTCACTGCCCTGACCAATTGGGCAGTTTCGTGTAAAACCTATTTTTTTTTTTCATTTAACTAGTAAAAAACGTAAAAAACTATGTAAATATGTGGCCTCCATTATTATTAGAACAATTTCACCACTGATTCACCATCGATTCACAATAAATTCAAAAGTTGTGAGCCACAACCACAATCAAAGCGATAACCAATTATTTTCGTCAAATTGGTTGAGACAACCTTGTGAAACCGATGATGTTTCTCGAAATACTACTCGTGAAGTAGCCGTTCAAAATTATTAAGATTTATTACATTTGGCAACAACAATTTTTCATTCTGTATTTGACAACAACAACAAACTGGTTTAATTCGAATTTGTTTTAAAATGTGTATCTAAACGAAATATTCAATCGAAAAAACAAATTAATTAAATTGATGCTGGCGACAATTTAATCGAAGCTGGTTCGAAACTTGAAAGCTCTGAAAGCCCTAACCTTGTTTAAAATAATAAACACTCGATAGTTCGAGTATACATTTCACAAAAATAGGGGTTATGCGTGAATATCGCGAGTATTTGAAATTTAAATACATTTGACAACAACAATTTTATTTGACAACAACAACAAACTGGTTTAATTCGAATTTGATTTAAAATGTGTATCGAAACGAAATATTCAAATGAAAAACCGAATTAATTAAATTGATGCTGGCGACAATTTAATCGAAGCTTGTTCGAAACTTGAAAGCTCAGAAAGCCCTAACCATGTTTAAAATATTAAACACTCGATAGTTCGAACATACATTTGACAAAAATAAGGGTTATGCTAAATATCGCGAGTATTTGAAGTTTTAATACATTTGACAACAACAATTTTTCATTCTGAATTTGACAACAACAACAAACTGGTTTTATTCGAATTTGTTGGAAAATGTGAATATAAACGAAATATTTAACCGAAAAACCGAATTAATTAAATTGATTCTGGCGACAATTTAATCGAAGCTTGTTCGAAACTTAAAAGCTCTGAAAGCCCTAACCATGTTTAAAATAATAAACACTCGATAGTTCGAGTATACATTTAACAAAAATAAGGGTTATGCTTAAATATCGCGAGTATTTGAAGTTTTAATACATTTGACAACAACAATTTTTCATTCTGTATTTGACAACAACAACAAACTGGTTTTATTCGAATTTGTTGGAAAATGTGAATATAAACGAAATATTTAACCCAAAAACCGAATTAATTAAATTGATGCTGGCGACAATTTAATCGAAGCTTGTTTGAAACTTGAAAGCTCTGAAAGCCCTTACCATGTTTAAAATAATAAACACTCGATAGTTCGAGCATATATTTCACAAAAATAAGGGTTATGCTTGAACATCGCGAGTATTTGAAGTTTTAATACATTTGACAACAACAATTTTTCATTCTGTATTTGACAACAACAACAAACTGGTTTTATTCGAATTTGTTGGAAAATGTGAATATAAACGAAATATTTAACCGAAAAACCGAATTAATTAAATTGATTCTGGCGACAATTTAATCGAAGCTTGTTCGAAACTTAAAAGCCCTGAAAGCCCTAACCATGTTTAAAATAATAAACACACGATAGTTCGAGATTACATTTTACAAAAATAAGGGTTATGCGTGAATATCGCGAGTATTTGAAGTTTTAATACATTTAACAACAACAATTGTATTTGACAACAACAACAAACTGGTTTAATTCGAATTAGTTTTAAAATGTGTATGGAAACGAAATATTCAAACGAAAAACCAAATTAATTAAATTGATGCTGGCGATAATTTAATCGAAGCTTGTTCGAAACTTGAAGGCTAAGAAAGCCCTAACCTTGTTTAAAATAATAAACACACGATAGTTCAAGTTTACATTTCACAAAAATAACGGTAATGCGTGAATATCGCGAGTATTTGAAGTTTTAATACATTTGACAACAACAACAAACTGGTTTTATTCGAATTTGTTGGAAAATGTGAATATATACGAAATATTTAACCGAAAAACCGAATTAATTAAATTGATTCTGGCGACAATTTAATCGAAGCTTGTTCAAAACTTAAACGCTCTGAAAGCCCTAACCATGTTTAAAATAATAAACACTCAATAGTTCGAGTATACATTTCACAAAACTAAGGGTTATGCTTGAATATCGCGAGTATTTGAAGTTTTAATACATTTGACAACAACAATTTTTCATTCTGTATTTCACAACAAAACGCACTGATTTTAATCAAATTTTTTGTAGAAACCAAATTACTTAACCTGTTATCGACGTCAATTTATTGAAGCTTTCATTCCTTTTTCTTTGTATAAGTTAGCACACGTTTCGAATTACTAAAGTTTTGTTATTATTATCTATTTCGTGATTTTAAAATTTGGAAGAATCGTCATTGAACCCACTCAGATATTCGTGTAAAAAAGCAAGGATTTAACTTGGAATTTAACTCGTTATTATGAAAAATTTGAAACCTTTCTTCAGAACTAACCTGGAAATCTCCGTTTAACAGATTCCACCACTAATCACATTACTACTAAACAATGTGTTAATTTGATTTACCAGCTTTAAAATATTTGATGTTTTCAACGATTTGTAGTTGCCAACTAATATCTGTGTTGCCTTTTAGTTATTAATTTTGTTATAAATCGGTTTATTTGATATGTACTCATATACGTGTTGGTAGCTTCATTTCAGAAAGTTTTAATTATATTTTTAAATACATTACGATGGATGAAGAACATCTGCCGCAAATGTTATTCATACTACAGCAATTTCTTTAGTAAATAAACAAAAAAAAAAAAGTTCGAAGACAATGCGTAACAGCTGCTATTGCTACCATGAAATTTTTTTTTGTTTTTGTTTTGTTTAAAGACAAAACTTTTTAAAAACTTTTTTATTTCCGTAATGCACATTGGAGGAGTCGTCTCAAAACTTTAATAATTTTTAGCCATATTGTCACGCCAAAACCATATTCAAGATTTTTGTATTGTAATAAAAATAAAAAGAAAGTAATAAGCGGGGGGACAGAAGGACTAAAACATCATAAAAACAATAACTAATCCATAACCATAAACAATTGGTCTCAGTGAAAGTGTTATATACAATATTGTGATTTTATATAAACAATTTCCAGGACAATGAATTTTAGTAGATATAAAACACAATATTGTTGTATATACACGAGTAATAATGGAGTTGGTTTATGTTTGTTTCTATATAACTTTATAACGCACATCAAAATTATAGGAGACAACACAAATAAATTATTTTATGTGTACGAAAAATATTAGATGATGACATTTTTTTTCAATTTGGATTAAATGAGTTTTTTATTTTTTTTATTTAGACGTCTTTGATAAACATTTATTGGAAAATTTTATTATTTCATTTCTATCTAGTTTGTACACCAATCAAGCTTATAACTAACTAAAATAAAATAAATACAATTTGTTCTATATAAATGTTATGCCTCGGAGCAGCATACCAACGAAAAAAATAACGTATTTTATTTACTGTTATAGCGTAGTTATTTTAATGTACTTATTTTGTGTAATATGAAATAAAAAAAATATCACAATTTAGTTTTTAGGCGCGCGACATCTATCATTATTGTAGTAAAACTTGAGTTAATTATTTTTGTTAATCCATTTATACTTGTGGCAGGTTCTAGCGCTTTCTGAAAACAAGTAATAAAGCCATTCGCATACATTTGTTATGGTTTCTCCACTCGATTCAATGCTGTTCCGCCGCCATAAAATATAATATATTTATTTACGAAATGGATATTTTTGTGTACCAAAAATAAAAAAATGTCATATGAAAACATAATTTTTATTTTTATTACTGTGTAACATAATAGGAAATATATATTTTGTTTTTATTTCGTCGTTTTGTGTATTTTAGCGCATGTAACATGTGCCAAAATATCACATATTTTTTTTGGGGTGTTTTCTCATGCCACATTTCTTTAACAGTCAGCAGGTTCAATGTTAAAATAAATACATTTGTATGGAGGAGGGAGTAAAAGCTTGTACCAAATATAAAAAAAATAAAATATGTGTATGTAGCAAAAAGCAAACCAAACTCTTACCACACCGAAACATGTTGTGCTTTTATTTTTCTGCCCGTGGTTTTTCATAGAATTAATTTTCGAACTGATTTTTTTTATTTTTATTTTTATTTTAAATAACAACGAAGGAATAAATATAAATGCAGAAAAAATATTGTGTGACAACAACAATGCTGAAAATTAAAAAGTTATCGAATTTCATTTTTTGACATACCTGCAAATTAAATTTGCATTTTTCAGTACTTCTGGTTTGCCTCAAATTTTAAGCGTACAGTTGTTAACAGATGTCATATGGGTGTTTTAATTTTACAATTTTTTATTTTTATTTTTTGTTGTTGTAATTTAATTGTCAAACATTTTTTGATGCCGGGTTTTGGATTATTTTGAACATTCATATGTGTTTGCAATTCCTCATATTTTATAGAATTTTAATTTCAAATGACTGCGTTGTTCCAAATTGTTCTAGATTATTCCCTTAACTATCAGATATTTGAGTAACATTTGTTATATTCGTCGTTTCCTAATTAAAATTCATTATGAAGAGAAATTCATATATCTGGTTTTGAAAAAATGTAAAGTCCCATTTATACTAGGATTGTAGAATGACGTTCTCTTGTGACTATTATGTTAACAACATCGAACTCTTTGCACATTTTTAGAATACTACTGTTTTAAAACAATGGCATACACAGTTTAGCGTTGTCGTCACAATTGTTATATTTCAGGAATAAAAGTCGTTCCTAGATAGTAAAAACTTTGGGAAGAAAAAAAAATCCTATAATCTTATAAGTCTTATGCCAAGAGTCGCAAAAACAGTTGTGAGTGTGAAGCATTCCAACTTCTGCAATATTTTCTATGAATATCAAAAGTCATTATTCATTTTTGTAAACTTACAGCTTCTTAGTAATGATTTTGCAAAGATTCATTTATTAAACTTGTCCTAAGCTGTCCAAAGTTATTAAGTAGCCCAAAGTAAGCCTTAAGTTTATTTTAAATCCGTTGGTGCAAAACTGTGGTTATTACGAATTTTTGAAATTCATAATCAAATAAGAAAAGCCAGATTTCAGTAAATAAGCGTTATCTCACACTTTTTTCAAAATTTAAATATTTCTCGATAGTTCGAGTAAATAAACTTTATTAAGATCTTCATTGTTTCAAAATGAATTAAATTAATTCGAAATAACGAAACTTTTACACTAGCACAGATTAAAAAAACTAAAGACATACTCCATAGGCCAAATGTAACGTAAAAATCCAGGGTCCTGAAATTGGCGAGCCCTAGGCTTGTGCCTAAACCTAAATTTTAAAAACTACAAATTACAGACTGCTACCGCTGATTATTGTATCCTACATCTACAAGTGTATTCTAAAATGTTCACCTACAGATCTGCTCATCTTAAAGTGCCATCATTATAATCTTTATATTTAAAATATTAGACATATTTGTTATTAAGTACAATGTTCACAGCCATAAATAATAAATAAGCATTTATTGTCTAAAAATTGCAAAGTGTAAAAATCTTGTTTAGGACGCTTTGGGATGGGCAAAACTAAGTTAAAACATATAAGTATTAAAAATTAGTAAATTCAGCACAAATCGCCATCTCACACATCGAGTATCATGAACAACGCGCACTTTTTTACCTTTAAACCATCCAGCAGCTTTTGAGCTTTCCGGAAGTTTTTTTTTTTTCATCAAAAGAAGAAGCCATTGCAGAAACAGTAGCCTATTTTGAGGGTTTGGGAAAATCATGATTTTCGAAAAGTGTCAAAAGGTTGGAGTAACAATAGGGCAAATTAACCAAAGGCGTTACTATATTCAAAACAAAAAACGATTTTTTCCGAAACTTTTCAGGTTGCCCTTGCATAGTGGAGTACAGCCTAATGAAAAAATATAATAAAAATCTCGCGATAATAAAGCATAACCCTTATCTTTATGAAATTTTTGCTCGAACTATTGATTGTTTATTATTTTTAAGCAGGTTAGTGTTTTCTGTGCTTAAAGCTTCGATTAAATCGGTTTCTAGTTCAAATATTTTTGTTTAGTTACACATTTTACAACAAATTTAAAATAAATCATTGTGTTGTTGTTGTCAAAATACTGAATGAAAATTGTTGTTGTCAAATCTAAAAAAACATCAAATACCCGAGAGATTCAAACATTACAATCCTGAATGTGAATTGATAGGTTAAACTAACTAGTGTTTATAGTATTTAAACAGTTAAAAGTTTTTTGTGCTTTCAAATATTGAACAATCTACAAACAAGCTTCTTCCTTTATTCACATTTAAAATATCAAAGAGAAAGAGAAGTTTGTTAAATCAATAAGATTCTTTCGGCAAAATATATTAACAAAAATGTCATTCACAATATTTTTTGATTGGTTAATCAGAAAAAAACGAATAATCATATATAATATGTCCACCAAAAAAGTAGAAATATCAATCCTTCCCCACTTACTTTACCCCAAGAGTAATACAAAGTGTATAATCCTCAACAAAAAATGAGAACTTTCCGTGAGCTTACTAGTTTAGTTTAGTTTTAAGATAACTTTTTATTATTATTATTATTATTATTATATTACAATGAAGGTAAAAAAAAGTTACAAAAATCCTTAAATTACGTATTTTTTTTTTTTTTTTTTTTTTTTTTTGAATTATTCTGTCTTTACGGATACTCAATAATTTTTCATAATTTATAATACCTATGACTTTAACTTATCGTTATTATAATTATTGCAAATTAATTACAATTAAATTTTTTAAATAATAGTAGAAAAAATTGTTATAAAAACTACCAGTGATCTTTGTTTTCTAAAGTTAATTATAAAAATACAAATAAAATTAGACATCAGCTTATTAGGCTATTATCTACTTAAACTAAAATGCTAATTTTTCCACCAAAATTTATATATGTTGCACATAAATTTTCTTATGTCATATGTGGATATATTCTTGTCAAATCGAAGCATTTCTGGATTATTTATTTCTTCTAGTGAAATGGTCTTTTTATTAGGGCGCCGGTTGATATGATATATGATTGGAGTGCCATCATTCAGTTGTAATAATTGATTTTTGTCCATAAATACAAAAGACTCGGGTGGTAGTAGCTATACCCTTTTCCATAGCGTAAATTATTTCGTTGTCATCAGCGAGGTATGGTGCGTATATCATAGAATTATCTAGGTTCATTGTTGACCTTTGAATATGTTTTCTTATTAAATTTAATATAAACATATCTATCCTTGGCACTTTAACACTATTATACAAATTTTTGTTTGAGATATATTTCATTCGATCCTGGTTTTGTCGGTACTGTGATGTACATGCTCGTATACATTTTCGTTCAAAAATGCGTAGTTTTTCCATATTAGATGCATTAATGTTAAACCATATCGGTGCCCCATATGTGATGATGGGTCGGATTAACGACTTGTAACACAAAAGTTTGACATTTTGGTTAAAGTATTTTTCATGGAATAATTTTTCTAGTGTACCATAAGCCCCTTTTGCTACATTCAGTTGAATAGCAATATGTTTGTTAAAATATAGAAAATGATCAATTTTTATCCCCAAATATTTGACCATTATTTTTTGTTCTATAATTGTGTCATCCAGCTGAATATTCAGGTTTTTCTAATTTTTCCTTATATTTTTGTTCGCAAAATTTAATGGTTTTCGAAATAATATTGTTTCGCATTTGTTTTTATTTATCATAATTTTCCACTTTAATAGTATGTCATTAACTCTATTAAAGCTTGCTTGTAATTTTTGTTTAATGATATTTATATTGGATCCTGGAGAGTAGATGATCATATCGTCCGCATACGCAACTGATTGGCATGTTTGGGAATTAATATGTTTACTTTTGATGAGTTGTGACGTATATATATTATATAGAATTGGAGCCAATATCGTTCCTTGCTGTAATCCATTTTCCCATTTAAATGATTTTTCTGTTGTAATTTTTCCATTTGTCATTTTAAATTCGCGATTGTATAATAGTTTTATAATAATATTAATTAAATGTTTATTAATATTTAATTGTGTTAAGCAGAATATTAGACCATTCAACCAAACGGAATCAAACGCACGTTCAATGTCTATGAGAATAGCCCCTATTACTTGGCCACTGTTCAGGTTTCTTGTTAAATCCGAGACTAATTTATGAATAGCGTGTGTTGTGGAATGTCCTTTTTTAAATCCAAACTGATTATCTGGGATTATTTCATTGGCAAGCACAAAATCTTGTAGTTCATTGTAAATTATCTTTTCAAAAATTTTACTTATATTCGGCAATAGGTTTATAGCTCTATAATTGTTGTGTCTAGATTTGTCTTTGTTTTTCTTGGCGATCGGTATTATTTTTGCAATTTTCCAATTTTCTGGGATATGATTGTTGTTTATTAAATTATTGAAGATAGTGCAGTACTCCTCTATAATTGGTAGTGGTAAGTATTTTAATGCTAAATTGGGGATTCGGTCTAGCCCACTAGATTTTTTTGTATTCGTAAATTTAAATAAAAATTTCACTTCAGATGGAGTTACAAATATGGTTGATATTTCTTTTAATTTTTCATCAGTTGCTGTCATTTGTTCATTAAAAGTTGTTATTGTTGAGTGTGAAATATTGGCAGTATTGGTCCATTGTTCCATTGTGTTATTTATGTTTTGTTCTAATTTGGTGAATGGTCTGGATACATTTATACAGGATGATTCTTGTATGTAGGCCCCTATTAAGTTTAATTTTTCAGCTGTAGATGTTATGTGTATAATGTGTTGTTTGTTTTCCTCTGCGTATTTGGGTCAATTCCACTCATGTCTAATAATTTTGAATCCCCGATGTTATTTGTGTCTATTGTTAGGTTTTCAATATCGAGTTGATCTTTAGGCCGGTATAATTGATCTATACTATCAAATACATTTTTATTATTTTTAAGAGTAATGTTTTCAATTTTTGTCTTCCAGTATTTTTGGACTTGTAATTTTATGTTTTGTTTTATTAGGTCGTTCACATTATTTAGTATAGATTTGAGTCGGCTTATAAGGTGGGTATTATTATTATCTAATGTTATTCTTTTAATTTTTTTTATTGCTGTGATAATTTTACTTTTCTTTCGGTATAAGCGTTCTATAGTTGTGTTTGTATACAAGTCCCAAAGATTGTGCGATTTTCTTTTAGTTAATGAATCTTTCATTGACTGACTAATTAGTCGATCTATAGAATTCAGATGCTGATCAATTTCGTTATTTGATAATATTTTGCTGTTTTCTGCTATGCGGTTAATTCTGTGTTCACTTAAGAGCTTGGTGTAATTTTGATCAATTTTTATTTTGTAGATTTCCCATTTTATTCCTCTCAACCAAATCGATTGTTCATTCAATGTATCGGGGGTGAATGCATCTTGAGTTGTTAAGTTTAGATCCAGCGAGAATAGAATTCCTCTATGATCACTGTCGTATCTTACACTACGTACTTCTTGTGATATGGATATTCTATTATCGAAGAAAACCATGTCTAAATAAGAATTCGCTAGTATAAATGTGGGCTTCTCGGTCGATGTTTTATATTCTAATTTAAACAATGCTTTATTATCATCAAGCCAATTATTTAATTTGATACCTCTAGCGTTATTTGTGTTATTCCTCCAATTGCTATGCCTGGCGTTTATGTCACCAGTTAAAATGTAGTATATGTTACTATTTATTAAATTTAGTTTATTAAATATTTGTTCCCAACTGTTTATAAATTCGTTATTTGTTCCATGCGCTGAGTACAGTGCTACTATGATTAGTTTAGAGTTATCACTTAAACTTAATTGGATAGTTGTTGTTTCAATATAAGAATTTATTTGGTTTAAAATGTTTATTTCACTATATTTAATATTAGTTTTAATTATTATGGCGGTTCCTCCTCCCGCTGTGTTTGTGTTTGGACGGTCTGTGCGAATTATGTTGTATCCATTTATGTTTAATTTATGTTTTTTATTTAATTTTGTTTCAGTTATAACTAGTATATCAGGATTATGAGTATTTAAAAATTTAATTAAATTAGTCCTGCGGTATATTGCAATTATTGAGTTTACATTTAGTGTTATTATTTTTAAGCGGCGCATATTTTATCCATTATGTACTTCAGAGCTTTCGTTATTTGTTCAATATTTTCTTCATATTTCTTAAGCTGTAATTTCATGTTAATTAGTTCTTGATTTATATTAATTTCGGTGGAATTTTGTTGTGGTTTCAATAGATCGGCAAATGATATTTTTGGATCAATTAATCTATTGAAGTTAATATTTGTACTTGTGTTGCTTTCTTTTTTTTGGTTGACACTGTAAGTATTTGTTTTCGTTGAATTATTGTTTCGTTTTTCTTCTTTTTGTTGGTGTAGCTTTTGTATTAGTGTTTTGTAAACCGGGCATCCTTTGTATGATGCCGGGTGTCCAATCGATTTACAATTAATGCAGAAAGCTGGTTCTTCTTTTGTCAGTTTTTCACATGTTCCCGGTTTATGGTCTTTATTACATTTCACACATCGGAATGCAAGACGACAGTTAAAAGCTGAATGCCCATACCGTTGACACCTTTTACATTGGCATACTACTTTGTTTCTTAGTGTTTCCCATCTAACTTTCTGATAATTAATAATTTTTATATTAACTAGCTTCCTAATTTCACTTTTAGGGCCAATTTGAACTAAGAAAATTGGAAGTTTTCGCTGTTCTCGCAATGCTTTATCCGTAACTAACTGACTCACTTTAATTATAAACAAAGTTTCATCTTCGAAATTTTTTAGTTCGTTATGTATGTCATCTATGTTCTCACAAGTTGTTAACCCCTTTAGAACTAGTGTTTTTGGTCGCTCGTCTCTTATGGTATAAGAAAAGTAATTAGTTTCAACTTCGTCTAACGTATTCTTGATGAGTGTAAAGGTTTCTTTATCTTTGGTGTAAATAGTGTGCTTATAGTCATCTATTTTTTTTAATTTCAGCATTATGAATATTCTTCAATTTAAGAATTTTGATGGTATCTGCGACAGACTGTTTATGTATGTTAATAGGTGGAAGTTCAATATTTTTGTTTACAATGGTATTATTGCTGTTTGTTTTATTTTTGTTGTTACAAATATTGCTGTTTGTTTGATTATGATGTTGTTGACCTTGAAATGGAGATCGATTTTTTTTTTTAATAATTTCAAATTCGTTCTGCTCTGAATCGATATTATTTGTTGATTGTCCCGTATCTTCATTCATCTCCTGTTCATTGTCCATTAAAATATTAAATTGATTGGATGTCAATATGTTTGTGTCATTATTTATGCTGTTTAATTCATTGTTATTGGAATTTGGGTTACTATGGGATTGTATTAGTAATTTTAATTGTTGTTTTAGTTCAATCACTTCTTTTTTTAAACCTGCATTTTCTTTTATTATCTTTTTATTGGCGTTTGACTGTTGTGGTGTTGATGACATTTTTGTTTTTTTTTATTGTAGCTGTTCGAAATTTTGTACGTGTTTTTGGCATTAGTTGGTTGGTTATCCCGTTATTAAATATTGAAGCGGAGGTCAAAGCAATGGTATTGCTAGTGACCTCACTATTTAATTCGGTACCAACATTTATTGGTTGACAGAGACTATGCTCTGATATATGTGTGGTAACACCACTAATAACTTTTATTTTGTTTGCACTTAATTTATTTCACTATTTATTCGTTTACTCGCGTTTTTAACTTTCCCGTTTTAATAATTGTTTATTTCACAATAAAATCAATTTAGGTGTTGCTCGTTCAAAATTCAAAACAAGACTCTTCCGTGAGCTTACTGTGTTGGTAGTTTGGTTTCGTACTGAAAAAATTCATCTACTCATCAAATAGCTACGACCAAACTGCAAAAATACAATTCCTACTTAACACAGAGCTAGTGTCAAGTACGAACATACGGATTTAGCAAATTATATTTACTAAATCAAAAAACTAAAGCAAAACCCTCATTTCCGTGTTATATGCCCACACAAATAATTAAGAGAGAGAGAGAGAGAGAGAGAGAGAGAGAGAGAGAGAGAAGTTTGTCTATGTGTTAACACATAACACAGACAACATAAAGTATATGAATGCCAATATTGTAAATATATTTTGTCTATAAAAAGTCATAAGAATCTTATTGATTTTAAATATCAAAATAACCTCAAAAATTCTCTGAATATGGTTGGGCAGGTGATGGGCATTATGTGACTTATATGTAAAATCCAGTTACAGGAACAGGGCAATTAAAAGAACTTTAATTAATGTCCGTTATTCAGAATTTAAGACGAAATTCATGAAATTTCATTGTGTACTCAAACTACAATTTTTACAGAATTAAATCATCTAATCTTCGTTTTGTATTTCTTCCTAACCCTGCTAAAAAAATCAATTTTTATAAGCATAAATGACGAAAATGTAAGGATACCAACAAATCAAAACAACCGGTCAGATAAAAAGTATTTTAATTTTGAAAATTCAGATAAAAATCCAAAAGTTCAGATAATTTTAAGAAGGTGGAAGCTTTGAAGCGTATACTTTATATAGTAAACGTTAGAAATTACAAAATTAGTGATTTTGGTAAGTGGAACTTAAAATAAAAAATTTAAATTGGAATGTGGCCGTGGAAAAAAGTACAATTAAGATGATTAGGAATTCCAACGTTTAGGTTTATCTGAATATGATGAATTTCGGAATTTAATATGTATCGTGCTAGTCAATTGAACTGGGGGTTTTGTTATTAACAAATTAAAGGTGCTAAACTTTTAAAACCCATGGTAGGTATTAGGAAAATTAGAAAGTCATATACTTGAAATTGAAGGATTACAGAATTTAGAAATTTTTAACAAAGCCGAGAATTTAAGAAATTTAAAACTTAAATTTTCGGAATACCAATTTTGCGGGTTTTGCAAATTTAGAAAATTTGGAATCGTCGAAATTTTAAAATATCGGATGTTAACTGATTTTATGTTTAATTTAACGAATTTAAAAAATTTAGTCAGTCAACAAGTTTAATAAGTAATTTTCAAATTTTTAGAAATTTAAATTTAAACTTCCTTATAAAATCTGGGAAGTTTGTTTTCAATAATCCCAAATTTTTAAAACCGGATATCACGTCAATATCTTACAAAATAACAATTCATTGTCCTCCTTAGCCGTTTTGATTTCTTAAAATTCCTCTTCGTTTTTACCCCAACCTAGTAAACCAATGTCGATATTTTTGTAGTGGATTTGATTCAATTGAAAGTTTTTTTGGATCTTTTAAATTAAAGCAACCCTTAAACGGTACAATATCGTTCTTATTACATACTCTACATAAATATAATCGGTTGAAGCAGAACAGAAATCTTTAAGGTCGATTTAAGCGCTCTTCTGAAGTTCTACAAATTTTTCTTCCCAAATTTTGAAACTTTAGAACTAATTTTTAATTATTTTTCTAAAAAAAATTCTCGCTTAAATATTCATATTTGAAGCTCAGTTTTACAGAATTCTTAATTGCAATTTCAACTCGAATTCACGAATTTTTCATATTATAATTTTGATCACATTACTTAAGATTATTCTTAAATAACCCATTTTGGTAAATATTTTTATACAAACAATTTTTTGAGGAACCCATTTTGGAGAACCATGCTTGGAGAACCCTATTTGGAGGTACCCTGTTTTAAAACTTTTGTTAAATATGGTTTAAATAGAATAAAAATTCCAATTGTTTATGACATTAGTACTGGGGGATATTATTTCTTAGAAGGTGGCACTGGTGAGAAATGGGTCAAAAAACCATCAAAATGGGTGATGTCATAAAAAAAGCTCTCCTAGTTCGCCTGGACTATATTTTTAATTTTTAAATAGCAATGATAAAACCCTGAAAGTTTAGTTGTAGTGGAGTTAATTGAGCTCCAAATATTTAAATAATTTGATTTACAATTAATTTGATTTAATAAAAAATTACCAAACTGATCTTAATTCATGTATTAAACAAATATCGGATATACCCGATTAATTATTATGAAAATTTATTTCAGGGTGCAGTTTTCTGGGCAAGAAAAATTTAATTTTAAAATTTTCTGCAAAATGGAAGTTAACCATTCTAATTTTATTATTAAATCTTAACATTGAACCTTCGTTTTCCAGGATCATTTGGAAAATATTAAAGTTTAAAATTAGAATGTTAATCTACCTAGTAAATTTTAAAATTGAACCTTCCCTATGTTTGTTGAAACTTTCTAAAAATTTCGGCATTAATTCTAATTTTAAAATTATTTCTAAAAATGTTGTCTTCAATTTACAGAATAATTCAAAATCAAATGTTTTATTTCCAGATGTATGTGAAATTAGCAAGAAAAATCATCAAGAAAAGTTTTTTTTTATTTAATTTTGGTGTGTTTCCTTGCTCAAATCCATTATACTAGCCCGAAAAAATATTTGTATTGTATGAAAAATGAATATCATCCCGCAATTTAGTAGCACGAACCAATTATTTAAAACTTCAAAGTTATTAAGTTGTAGCTATTTTCATAATTGAAATAAAATATTAATTTAAAATTGTACGGATCCATTGCCATAATAATATGCAGTTATTGGTTTACAAATAGTTATTGGTTTATATAATGAAGTTTTATTTCCGAAACGTGTTTCTTAGTCTTTTACAGTGGGTACACCTGGTGAAAACCTAATCCTAACCTAAATTGCCAGCTTCTACCATCTCAGACTTATATTCAAATGATGATCCAAAATTTTAAGATCGATTACAGAAGTTCGTAAACAAAAGAGATCATTTGATCTAAGACGGGCAAAAAAATGATCG
This sequence comes from Tipula vernalis, assembly GCA_958295665.1. Classification (NCBI taxonomy): domain Eukaryota; kingdom Metazoa; phylum Arthropoda; class Insecta; order Diptera; family Tipulidae; genus Tipula; species Tipula vernalis. The sequence goes on along the minus strand of OY282560.1, from coordinate 340,903,881 downwards.
ATACGTATAGATGAAGAGTTGGTCTCACATCAAATTTATATAGTTATCAGATGCTAGTGGGAAATTAAAAATTTCAATGTTGATGTCTCCAAGAATAAGAAGATTTTTTTAAATCACTGAATTCTTGTAACATTATTTCAAGGGACATCTAATGAAACCTATTTGTACACAGAATTACATGATGATTTATTGTTATGAATGTTACATGAATGTTTGCTACGAATACATTCAATTCTTTACGAATACTACGAATATTCTGAAGCACAATTAAAATCATCAGAATTGTCCAAAGGGGTTATATTAATACTTTTCAAAGATAACTGATTAATAATACCGCTAGTTTTCCGGAATACAATTTCTGGGGAGTTGTGTTTGTACTACTTAAATTGGAAATTTACTTCATTGTGCAAAAGCCTGTTAATGGAAAATGGTTTCTTTTATAGCTTATAAAGTTAGTTCAGCCCAATCATTTATTCACATTTTTACGATTACATACTTATACTTGCATTACAAAAAACCTCCAAAACCTTTTTTTAGAAACCCCAACATTTTGGGAGAACTCATTTTGGCGGAATCCATTTTGGAGTAACTAATTTTGAAGTAACTAATTTTGAAGTAACCCTATTCGGAGGAGATTTTTTTTGACTAACAAATTTGGGGGGGGGGACCCTTTTTAAAAAGTTTTATAAACCCAGGTATAAGTAGCGGAACAATTCAACTTGTTTATGCCATTAATAAAGCTAGCGTGTGGTGATCCACGATTTGTTTTTTTTTTTTTTTTTAATTGAGATATGACCAACATGAAGATAACATTGGGGAGAGCGGGTCAAAATTATTTAAGAAACTTCTTCACAGAACCTAGAGGGCGTATATAGTATATACATATATATATATATATATATATATATATATATATATATATATATATATATATATATATATATATAATTTTTAAATGGGAATGATACAACGCTGAAAATTAAATTCTACCAAGAGCTTTCCAAATATGTAATAAAACAATTATGTACAGCTAACTGGAGTAATTGAACTTGTTAATTCTTTCTCAAGAAATTCTGCAGAAGATTTAATTTTAAAATTAGAATAGAAATTTCCGTTTTGAAGAATATTTTAAATTTTAATTATCCTTTTCCATTTAAAATATATTTTTATTCATTCCCGTGCTTCACCCGTGCCGAAATTATGATTTAATCTTTGAATTAAATATTGAAATTAAAATTTACTTTCCCAGCGTATTTTAAAATTAAATCCTTGCCATTCAATTTTAAAATATTTTCGAAAAATTGTCCCTTCCGATTTTAATTTTAAAATTATATTGTTTCTCTTTCCTTTTCCAGAATTTTGAAACTAAATCTTATTTTTCCAGAATACTACTTTTGAAGTATATGAAATAATTATAAAATTTTTGGATTTTTTTATGTTTTTTGGGGCGTATTTGTATTTCTTAATATGATAATTTCCCTCATAATGCAATAATTATTGCCTTTTAATGATTGGACAGTTATTTCAGTCCCCAATAATTATTCAGATTTTAATGCGGCTTACACTTGCATTAAAAAAAACTCTTAAAGCTTTTTTGAGGAACAATAATATTTTGGGAGAACCCATATTGGATTAACAGTTTTCAGTAGAACCATTTTTGAAATAAGATTTTTCATATTGAATAGAGAGAGGACCAAAAATGCTTAAAAATTCGTGACACTTTTAAAGAAGGTCTCGTAGTTTGTCTTGAAGATTTAATTTTAGAATATTCTGCAAAATGAAAATAGTCGATCTAATTTTAGAATTAAATCTTAAAGTTGAACTTTCCTATCTTTAGAATTATATCTTCACTAAAGGTTTAATTTTTAAACCTTCTGTAAAAGGGAAGTTAGATATTTAAATTGCATTTTAAAATTAGAACCTGACTCGCCCTGTCCACAATATTTTAGAATTTAATCTTTCTCTAATTTTCTCTTTATCTAATTTTGGAAATCAATCTCAAAATTGAGCCATCTTTTCCCAAAATATTTCAAAATGTTCTTTCTACAGATTTTTTTTTTTTTTTTTGGAGTGTATGAAATAAAAATAAAAATTTGGAGTTTTTTTTCAAAGTACTTGTATTTCTTAATTTGGGAATTTATTTCATTATATAATAAATGCCCAATAATGGAGAATTGTTTTTTCTATGGCTTTGAGAATTAATTCCGCCCCACAATTACATTAGAAAACCTCAAAGGTCCTTTTTAAGGAACCCTAATATTTGGGAGAAACCCATTTTGGAGTATGAGCACTTTTTGGAGGAACCCCAAATTGAGACGTGACACACTGCTAAAAAAATCCAACATCAATGTAGACAAAACCTGCATTAATAGTAAGAAATATTCGTTAAAATTGAGCCGATACGACCCTTCGTTAATAGAACGTCATACGTTAATAAAGTAAAACACATAACATTTTTTATTTTAATCTTGACTACTTACGTTGTAGTATTTAGGATTCGATTCATATAAGATATGAAAATCGTTATAATTTTAATGCAGTTAATTGCATTTGTGGATGAATAAGCTCTTATTATGAACTTAAGAAAAAGAAGATAAGATGAAATTTTTCATAATACTAATGAATTTCTAAATTAAATGTACGAATAAATTCATACAGTTAAGTGAGAAATTCATTGTTTATATGTAGGAAGAACGGGCTCAGTGGTTATGAATAATTCACAAATATGATGATTATTTTCATAAATATATTGAAAATAATTCATAAAATGCATGAACGGGTTCATAATTGATAATCAAAACTACTTAATATTTATATTTAGTGGTTCATATTAAGAATGTAAATTTTTGGGTTGTTTGATAACTAAATTCGTAAAATCTCTACAGCACAGTTGTAAAGAAATAAAAAATTTAAAATTTCGTTTTGTAATTCATTTATTTTTTTGGATTCTTCTATTTGTTCTTAAAATGCTGTCAATTTAATCTCATAAAAATAGACTTTAATTTTAAATTAAATATAACTAATAATTAAAAAATATAATACGATTAATAAACGCCATGTTGGAAAGTTACACTCGAATTTGTTGATTTCTCCCATTTTCCATTTGGAATTCGATAGTAATTTGCTAATCTATAAAATCAATAAATTAAATTACAATCACATGTAGGTACTTTTATTTGCTTATGTTTGTTACCTGATCTGATCCAAATAGGTGTACTCCAAAAGCGAGTTTAATTGAAGATTTTGTCCAAGTGTTGCTGAAATATTTTGATTTGTAGGATTGGCAAAATTTTGAATAGTATACATTTTCTTACAAGCGTACTATAATAAAATAGAGGTATTACTAACACAATAATAAAACACATAAATTATAAATTTACACATAATTTATACAACGAATTTGAGGGTTTTTTAAACAAACGAGTTTTCATTTAAATTTCACGAAATAAGAATTTATCATCTATAACTAAAGCGATGATTTTATTTTAGTTCTTATTAAAACGAAAACACGGGCATAAAATATTATATTTACCAAATTTTCAACACACAAAAATTATTTTAATGTCAAACAATTTTTCAAACTATGTATTTGAAATGGTCCTTTCAAGCCGCACGATATTAGTTAATAATAAAGTGAATGCAATTTAATTGCTTTCGTTGTCCCAATTGTGATCCAACTTTACGTAATTTTCGTAGATGCTAAAATAGATTCATCCAATCAGTAATAATACGTACAAATTTGTATACATTAAACAATTATGAAATTTGTCGCACAAATAGCAATGTAATGGAATCGTCAAGCATATGCATTTATTCGTAATATTTAAGTATTATAGATCCACTTTCGTTAATATGATGAACAATAGGTATTTAAAATAAATTTTCATTATAGTCTTATTCATAAATATTATGATCTGTTCATAAATATAATTTTTTAATAAAATCATGCAAGTTTCACTAATACGCAAACAAAATTTGAATGTATTATTCGTATAGTACAATAAACTAAACCATTTTTTAGTTTATGAATTGTGATTCGTACCATTAACGAACAAATTTTCATGGATTTTTGTAATTTTTTTTTTTTTTTACGTAAATATAGTAATTTTTACATTAATAGTACGAATTATGGGTAATGAACGCCATTCGTAAATAAAATGCACTATATTTTTTTCAGTGCAAAGATGAAGGTCACATTGATGCGGGAGAGGTAAAACAAAACTTAAAATTGAGTGATATTTTCAAAATTGTCCCCTAACTACGTTTATCATTTTTACATAGCAATGATACAACTTAGAAAATTTCATTGTTCGTTGAGCTCTAAATATTAAAATAATTTATTGTAGGATTAAATTAATTCCAGTATCTTAAAAAAAAAATTTTGATGACTTATTTGAAGGCGCCATTTTCTAGATAAGGAAAATTTAATCTTAAAATATTCTTAAAAATGGATGTTTACCGTAAAAATTTTATTATTGAATCTAAAAATTGAACCTCACTTTTCTAGAATCTTTGGGCGAAGATGTAGGTTTAAAATTAGAATGTAAATCTTCCTTGCTAGCATATTTTAAAAGTAAATCTTCGTTATCCTTTTGTTAAAGCTTTTTATAAATTCTAGTACTACTTAATTTCCAAATATTCTAAAAAAAGGAGCTCCCATTCGCATTTTAAAATTAATTCTAAAAATTGTATCTCACAATATATATATACCCTACACATATACAAATTAGTATTTCAATGGGTAACATATTTCCTGCAGCTAAATAAAAATTTTAGCCGCAACCTAATTTTTTGAGAATAACGGATATGTACTTTTTGCGAATATTTATTTCAAAAATATTTCAAATGGAAAAACCTAAAATTTACAAAGCTCAACTTTTAACATACCTGCTCAATTTCGAAATTCCACATTACATTAGAAAACGTAAAATTCGTTCTCAGAATTTCAATTAAATATTTCTGACAAAATTGAAAGAACTTTTGAATGGAAAAAAACGAAATTAAAATTGGTTGGCATTTCTAGATTGACACCATATACTTTAAATTATGTTTGAACATACTATTGTTGTTCAGAACTACCATATTTAACTTTTTTTTATTTTGTAAATGATCTAAATAAAATTTATTTTTATCCCAATTTATAACAAATTCACATTTGTTACTGACTTTTTGAAATATTTCTGGGAACTAAACTACTTCACACCACAAAATATTTTTCAAATTTATTATTATTATTTGGAAAGAAATATTTCTAAACTAATTTTCGAACACACATACACATATGGCATTAGATTAGACAATATATAAAAATTATTCGAACCCAGATAAATATTCTAAACAAAAAAAAAAACTTTTTTTTTGTTTTATTTTATATTTTATTCGATTATTTAGAATGATTGGAGCAATTTAGAAAATTAATTATCTATCTAAAGCAAACTATGTATAGATAGTGTGGTGTAAGATGAATTTTCACACAAGAACCATTTATATATAAAAGATATTTTATTCTGTATATTATATACGTTGATGAATAATTAGAACAAGTTTTAGATTCTCCTTTAGAATATAAATAAATTTTTGTATATTTTTGTTGGGCTCGGGGCTTCTTTGGTGCAAAATATATTAATTAAATAACATTTATCATTCTCTGGCAACAAAATCAGATTTTATTTTATTCCTCTGATAATCTTTTATTATATAACAATAAGAATAATACATTAATTAAACATCATTTAATATTTTCTTTATGGATTTTGATTTATTTTGTGAGTTTATAAAACAAACACACACACACACACACGCATATATAAATATAGAAAATAAAATGTAAATATCAAAATCCGTAGGCTCACCAGAAGCTACATAGCAACATTTTTTTTTTTTTAATTCAATGATCTAATTTAATTATTCATAAAGTCTTACATTTATACCAACATAAATGAACATTTTTATTTGTTTGTTAGAAAATTTTTTATTTCATTTCTATGTTACATGGGTTATGGTTATGTTGGTCGTCGTTATCATCATTGTCGTTCGTTCGTTCATTAAATGAAATGCGTATCTCGCAGTGGGTGAAACGTTAACAAACAAACAAAAATATTTTCCTGGAAAAATTGATCAATTTTTCTCAACGGTTTTTAAGGTAGATAGGTAGGTAGGATAGGTATATATAAGTTCACGTGCTGTGTATTAATTAAATTTTACTTTTAATGAATTTGTGCGGTTTGTGCGTTCAATTTTTTATTTTATCTTAATGACCAAATTATTTAATGAGAGGGCGCGCGCGCCAGTCCATTTTGTTTTTACCCCGATTAATTTATTTGATTTATAATTTTTACAAATTTATCTCGTATATCCTATACTCTCTAATGTACCAATAAAATATTAAATTTATGGTAATTAAAATAGACAATTTACATTCTGGATTTGTTGTTGCTATATTTGCCATTTTAAGCAATTTAGCAATTAAATTGGATGAATGTAAAAACAATATATTATCGTATTTATATGGAGATAATAAAATGTTTCGTTTATTATTGAAATTGAAATAACGAGAAAACCTAATGAAAATGTGTATTCATTTGAGAGATGTATTATGTACTATATAGTAGTAGAGTATTACAGAAATTAAATCAAATTTTATTATGTTAAATTCGATAATGAATTAAGTTGCGTCGAGCTTTTTTTATTTTTGTATAATCTAATAATTTGTTGATTAGCTAAAATTTATTCTGAAGTGAGTTTGAATTATTTAATTATTTAAGTTAGACAAAGGCCGCAATAATTGACTGACACAACAGCATTTATTTTACTTTTGTGAAAACAGGAATGTACTTTGGTTAGTAGGTAGAAATAAATTAAGCTAATTTTGACAAAAATTTCAATTAGAATTGGTTGGTTTATTTTTGACATTGGCAAATGATTTTTTGAAACGATTTATTAACAGAAAAGTGCTAGATGGTACACCTTACCATATGTTGCATTTTTTTCGTAACTTCGTGAATCACTAATGTCTATAGGACCTGAAACTTTTGGATTAAGCTCAGGAATTGTAATAAATTTTATTAATCTAAATGAAACGATATTTTAACTAAAAACTGTCCAAAAAAGGGCTTTCGGACCAGTTTATAACATTTGGTATAATAAAACGTAATCATTAAAATGTTTGCCACAATTTGAAGCTTTGCAATTTTTCGTTATGTTTATGTTATTCATATTGGGTCATTTAGGGATTATGAGAGATACTTTTGTTTACTTCTATATTAAACTAATTATCTTCATAGAATTGTTTTACCTACCCAAAGCGTATCTTCATTGTCTACCAAAAATTTACCATCTTGGCCACAGGATGTCTACTGTATAGTCAGTCTGCAAATTGCTTAAGTATGGGATTTTCGATCATTGGATTCTCGTGAGATTTATTTTATCTAAAAAGTCCTGCTAACCAATTAGAACAGAACACGCTTGAGATATACGTTACATACCTTTCTCGAAACAAAGAAGAATTGCAACGATGAAAAAATAGAAAGAAATGGAGAATTGAAAAGATCAAAAGCAACTTGATTCGCAAGTCACAGAAATAAATTCGACCAATAGATTTTGTGTAATTTTCAGACCTTGCCAGAGAGTAGAAGGGTTTAACTGAAGGAAACGTTTCTGAAAACTGTTCTGACGATTTACTTTCCTAAGTACTCTAAAGCAGTGAAAAAAACTTGCGAAACTTAATTAAAGATAAGGTTGTGCATATAAAATAGCCACGGTTGGTGAGGGCAATTATAAACCGTATAAATAAGCCAGAGTTTAAATTTTTCGCTCTTTTAGAACTCTTTATAAAAATTTTCGCTTTTGCTCCCAACCAAATTTTTTTTTTCAGTTTGCTTTAACCCTCTTACCCTCTAATAATAAACATAAAAAAAAAATTATTTCGCTCTTTCGAAGTGATTTAAATTTTTTCTTTCAAAGTAATTTAAATTTTTATTTTTAATTTTGCTTTTAAAACTGCGAGCGTAAAAGTTAAAAATATCGCTCCCAATCCATTCTACAGAGCGATTAAAGAAAACACATTAGGGAGCGATATTTTTTGGTAACACGCGAATTGTTCTTTAAATATCATTAAATAAAGAAAGTTCGATAAACGAAATTTAGATAAATTTCTGGAATATGGCTAACTAAGATGGAACTTGGCAATTTCTTAACAGATTTTAGAGAAATTTGACATGCGCGATAGAAATGGGATTCTAAAATGATTTCTAGATGAAGTTCTGGAATATAGCCAATTGGGATGGAACTTGGCTATTCCTTCACAGATTTTAATTGGGACTTGGCCATTCCTTAATATGTTCGTTGGAAATGAGATTCTAAAATGATTTCCTAATTCCGGGACCCTACACTAACATTAGCGATCTGTCACCCATTTTTTCTTATTTTCCTTTGATAACAATTAAATTTCCCGGCATATGTATAGTAAATATGGTATATCAATATGAGTAACCTCAAAAGCTATTGTCGGTGACAGTTCCATAATTCATACAGTTGTCGAGGTTTATCTACTGTGAGGCCGATCGAAAATCGGTAGAGAAATAATCTGTAATTTCCATCCTATTTGGCCATATTCCAGAACTTTATCTAAAAACTATTTTATAATCCCATTTCCATTGCGCATGTCAAATTTCACTAAAATCATAGTCAACAGGCAGCAATGTTCTTTTTATATTGAATTAAGGTATAGGAATTTCAGGAAGCTGCATACACCTCAGTTAAGCATTTTTTATTCTTACTTCGGCAATAGTCCCGCTGACTATGACAGCTAATGTTAATTTAGGGTAAAATTTTTAATTTAAGTAGATATTTGATCGTGTAATAAAAAAATTGTCTGACCACCCAGTCTCTGTTTTCTAGTTCCGATTTGGAATAGCAAGCGAATATTTTGTTAAATCACATTGCATTGTTAAAATATACTTATCATTGAAATAAGTGGAAGGCAATGGTCCTAGTCAGGGGTGGTTGTAGTCAGAGTATTGTAATCCCGGATGTTTTAGAAGTATAGTTTGTATACTATTGAAAGATTCATCTTCTAGTGCATCCCCCCCCCACCCCGTAAATGTTTAATTTTTTTTTTAAAACTCCTTGAAAATTTTCTATAATATCCCATTAAACTCAGAAATTCGTTAAAGTGGCATTTATCGGGATAAATATATCATCTAAATAGATAAAACACTTTATATCTGTTGAATCCAATAACACATCATTCAAAAAGCGGTTTTTTCGCGATCTTCCTGTGCCAATGAAATTTGGTGATATTCGTTTGTCAAACATAATTTTGTAAAACAGCTGCATTTGCCTAGCTGATCTAAAATGTTAGTTATGTTTGGCAATGAATAGCAGTCACTTATCAAAATACCATTCAGTTTGCGAAAATCCATCATAATTATCCACATTTTTTGGAACACACAAAAAGAGTAAATTCCAGGTGGATTTTAAATCTTCGGCTATCCCATCCTCTTTCATTTGATCGGCCTGCCAGTTTATTACTGATTTAATTGCTTGAGGTATAGGCGATAAGGTTTTACATACACTGGTTTACTATCCAGAAGAAGGTTAACTATCCGAAAAGTTGTTATTCTACCAAACCTGCTAGAGAAGTTGTAAGTTTGTCGCCCTCTAACAAGAATACATTTTTGAACTTACGACTTATCGAAAATTATTATTTAATTTATGCGAAATTACCAAATTATCTGGAAAGGCCAGTTTATCTTCCCAAGAACCGAGTGTCACTAAAGAGTCGCCTGAATACTGAGATAAAGATAAAAGTTAATAATCGTGTTTTATTAGGCAACTAACAAACAAAATTTAATTAGAATTCTTAATTAGTTAAGGTATAATTGTAAATAAATGTATTATATAACTTATTATTCAGAATAGATTTAAAATTCGTAATTCTGATGTAAGATACTATTCTGAGCAGCCTTAAATTGAAAATGAGGAAGTCAATAGTTAAAAGCAGTACGAGTTTGTCTGTTTGTAACTGAAAAGTTAGTTTCAAAATAAAAAATTGCATCTAATCAGCTGACTTCTAATTTTATAGATCGTAACTAAATATTCGTAATCAATCAGGTATGTAAGTGGCAGTACTTTATTATTATAGAGAAGGAAAGTTGGCATTAGTATAGGTAATTGTTCTACAGTTTTCCTATCTTTATTTTGCACAATTTGTAATTGATTGATATGTGTAATATTCGCTGCTCCCCAAATTTGAATTATATAGTCTGTCGTAAAGTGGTGCGGAATAAGTTGGCCATCACATCTCAAGGCTGCGATAATAGGAGTTACTTTACTTTTCATATACCTGAAATATGACTTGTCCATAATAAATGACAATCAATATATAACCTGAGATAGTAGCATACATTTTCTACACGTTTTATCATGTTATTATTAAAAGCAATTCCATTTACTGGAATCGTCGGCTTACATAAAAACGACCTATTCCATGTGCTAGCGAAACCTTTGTCATCATTGTTGGCAATGGCCGATATTGGCCCTTGGGAGTTGAGTGCGATTTCCAAAAAATAATTTTGCAGAACTTTTACTAAACGAACGATTCGTATGGATTAGGGTTTTCTAACTAGGTAATTGAGCAACCTATTCTATGTGCTAGCGAAACCTTTGTCATCATTGTTGGTAATGGCCGATATTGGCCCTTGGGGGTTGAGTGCGATTTCCAAAAAATAATTTTGCAGAACTTTTACTAAACGAACGATTCGTATGGATTAGGGTTTTCTAACTAGGTAATTAAGGGACCTATTCCATGTGCTAGCGAAACCTTCGTCATCATTGTTGGAAATGGCCGATATTGGCCCTTGGGAGTTGAGTGCGATTTCCAAAAAATAATTTTGCAGAACATTTACTAAAAGAACGATTCGTATGGATTAGGGTTTTCTAACTAGGTAATGAAGGGACCTATTCCATGTGCTAGCGAAACCTTTGTCATCATTGTTGGCAATGGCCGATATTGCCCCTTGGGAGTTGAGTGCGATTTCCAAAAAATAATTTTGCAGAACTTTTACTAAACGAACGATTCGTAAGGATTAGGTTTTTCAAACTAGCTATTTGAGGGATCTATTCTATGTGCTACCAAACCTTTGTCATCATTGTTGGTAATGGCCGATATTGGCCCTTGGGAGTTGAGTGCGATTTCCAAAAAATAATTTTGCAGAACTTTTACTTAAAGAACGATCCGTATGGATTAGGTTTTTCAAACAAGCTATTTGAGGGATCTATTCTATGTGCTACCAAACCTTTGTTATCATTGTTGGTAATGGCCAATATTGGCCCTTGGGAGTTGAGTGCGATTTCCAAAAAATAATTTTGCAAAACTTTTACTAAACGAACGATCCGTATGGATTAGGGTTTTCTAACTAGGTAATTAAGGGACCTATTCCATGTGCTAGCGAAACCTTTGTCGTCATTGTTGGCAATGGCCGATATTGGCCCTTGGGAGTTGAGTGCGATTTCCAAAAAATAATTTTGCAAAACTTTTACTAAACGAACGATTCGTAAGGATTAGGTTTTTCAAACTAGCTATTTGAGGGATCTACTCTATGTGCTACCAAACCTTTGTCATCATTGTTGGTAATGGCCGATATTGGCCCTTGGGAGTTGAGTGCGATTTCCAAAAAATAATTTTGCAGAACTTTTACTAAACGAACGAATCTTAAGGATTAGGTTTTTCAAACTAGCTATTTGAGGGATCTATTCTATGTGCTTTCTAACTAGGTAATTGAGCAACCTATTCTATGTGCTAACAAACCTTTGTCATCATTGTTGGTAATGGCCAATATTGTCCCTTGGGAGTTGAGTGCGATTTCCAAAAAATAATTTTGCAGAACTTTTACTAAACGAACGATTCGTAAGGATTAGGGTTTTCTAACTAGGTAATTGAGCAGCCTATTCTATGTGCTAGCGAAACCTAGGTCATCATTGTTGGTAATGGCCGATATTGGCCCTTCGGAGTTGAGTGCGATTTCCAAAAAATAATTTTGCAGAACTTTTACTAAACGAACGATTCGTAAGGATTAGGTTTTTCAAACTAGCTATTTGAGGGATCTATTCTATGTGCTTTCTAACTAGGTAATTGAGCAACCTATTCTATGTGCTAGCGAAACCTTTGTCATCATTGTTGGTAATGGCCGATATTGGCCCTTGGAAGTTGAGTGCGATTTCCAAAAAATAATTTTGCAGAACTTTTACTTTACGAACGATCCGTATGGATTAGGGTTTTCTAACTAGGTAATTAAGGGACCTATTCCTTGTGCTAGCGAAACCTTTGTCATCATTGTTGGCAATGGCCGATATTGGCCCTTAAGTGTTGAGTGCGATTTCCAAAAATAATTTGGCAGAACTTTTACTAAACGAACGATTCGTAAGGATTAGGGTTTTCAAACTAGCTATTTGAGGGATCTATTCTATGTGCTACAAAACCTTTGTCATCATTGTTGGTAATGGCCAATATTGGCCCTTGGGGGAGTTGAGTGCGATTTCCAAAAAATAATTTTGCTGAACTTTTACTAAACGAACGATCCGTATGGATTAGGGTTTTCTAACTAGGTAATGAAGGGACCTATTCCATGTGCTAGCCAAACCTTTGTCATCATTGTTGGCAATGGCCGATATTGGCCCTTTGGGGGTTGAGTGCGATTTCCAAAAAATAATTTTGCAGAACTTTTACTAAAGGAACGATTCGTAAGGATTAGGTTTTTCAAACTATCTATTTGAGGGATATATTCTATGTGCTACCAAACCTTTGTCATCATTGTTGGCAATGGCCGATATTGGCCCTTGAAAGTTGAGTGCGATTTCCAAAAAATAATTTTGCAGAACTTTTACTTTACGAACGATCCGTATGGATTAGGGTTTTCTAACTAGGTAATTAAGGGACCTATTCCATGTGCTAGCGAAACCTTTGTCGTCATTGTTGGCAATGGCCGATATTGCCCCTTGGGAGTTGAGTGCGATTTCCAAAAAATAATTTTGCAGAACTTATGGATACGTATGGATTAGGGTTTTCTAACTAGGTAATGAAGGGACCTATTCCATGTGCTAGCCAAACCTTTGTCATCCTTGTTGGCAATGGCCGATATTGGCCCTTGGGAGTTGAGTGCGATTTCCAAAAAATAATTTTGCAGAACTTTTACTAAACGAACGATTCGTAACAATTAGGTTTTTCAAACTAGCTATTTGAGGGATCTATTCTATGTGCTACCAAACCTTTGTCATCATTGATGGTAATGGCCAATATTGGCCCTTGGTGGTTGAGTGCGATTTCCAAAAAATAATTTTGCAGAACTTTTACTAAACGAACGATCCGTATTAATTAGGGTTTTGTAACTAGGTAATTAAGGGACCTATTCCATGTGCTAGCCAAACCTTTGTCATCCTTGTTGGCAATGGCCGATATTGGCCCTTGGGAGTAGAGTGCGTATTCCAAAAAATAATTTTGCAGAACTTTTACTAAACGAACGATTCGTAAGAATTTGGTTTTTCAAACTAGCTATTTGAGGGATCTATTCTATGTGCTACCAAACCTTTGTCATCATTGTTGGTAATGGCCAATATTGTCCCTTGGGAGTTGAGTGCGATTTCCAAAAAATAATTTTGCAGAACTTTTACTAAACGAACGATTCGTAAGGATTAGGTTTTTCAAACAAGCTATTTGAGGGATCTATTCTATGTGCTACCAAACCTTTGTCATCATTGTTGGTAATGGCCAATATTGGCCCTTGGGAGTTGAGTGCGATTTCCAAAAAATAGTTTTGCATAACTTTTACTAAACGAACGATTCGTATGGATTAGGGTTTTCTAACTAGGTAATTAAGGGACCTATTCCATGTGCTAGCGAAACCTTTATCATCATGGTTGGTAATGGCCGATATTGGCCCTTGGGGGTTGAGTGCGATTTCCAAAAAATAATTTTGCAGAACATTTACTAAACGAACGATTCGTATGGATTAGGGTTTTTTACTTTCTTTTTACTCTAGTTAAATAAAGTATAGTAATCATGAAATGTTTTGACTTCGAGATTTTTAGAGATTTATTTGTTTTTAGGGGTCCTGAGTCCGAAAAAGTGGGTTTCGAAATGGTGTCTGTCTCTCTGTCTGTCTGTCAGTCTGTCAGTCTGCCTGTGTCCTCTCTACAGCCCATATGGTTAAATCAATCGAACTGAAACTTCAGATTTAAGCTTTTTTGATAAATTTGGATGTCCCATTGAATTTTACTTCAAATCGGCTAACCGGAAGTGGCTACTCCCTTGGTCCAGAAAATTTGTTTTGCAAATATCTTAAAAAGTATAAGGTTTACAAAAAACTACTTACTACAAAATGTTTCCAAAAATTAAAAACAAATAAAAATAAAATATTAAAAAAAAAAATTAAGAAAAAAATAAAATTTCTCAAAATTCTCTGTTCATAAAAGTAAGTTTTGTGTTGGCCACACCTCAATTTTTTGTATTGAAATCACACAACTTGGCAATGGCTGACATGATGTCGAAGTTTGTTGGATTTGTTATTTTTTAAATGTTATCGAGACTCATTTCAAAGTTACTCTATAATATATTACAACTATTCCTCAATTTCACAAATATTCTACAAAATAAAAAAATTATGTGCAATTTATAAACTAAATCGTAAAACACATAAATAAAGAAAACGTCACCACATCAATACGTTTTCAGTTTTTTTAATATTTATTTGCCTTTGTTCACTTAATAACACTTACAAATCTACTATAATTCGACTGATTAGAGAAATACAACTTCACTTAATTATGGTTGAAAACATTCGATTATTATTTAATTTTATTTAAAATTCTACGGACGCAAAAAATTAACTCTTTATTCGTTCGCCAGTTTGAATTCTATTGAAAACAATGGTTTTTGATTTGAATTATTTAACATTAATTACTAGGAAACATGCATTATCACAACTATTATTTTCAAAATTAGCTAAAACAATCGTTTATACACTGTAATTTCTGTATGTTCTGTTCTGAGGAGCCGTATTTAATTTCCGAGAGCTTTGAACATTTTCAAAACCACTTTAGTACAAAATTGTGTCTTCTATTTTCAACACACTTTTGAATATCACACTCTTCGATTTTTACAATAAGTACCAAACAAAAGGTATTGAAGAAAATTATTTGATTTTCTTTGAAATTTATCAGATGGTCTCGAATAAGTAGAATTAGTCTGAAAAATTTTTTTTTTTTGATTATTTGAATTTTTACTCGAGTAATATGTTCTACTGTGAAATGAATTAATTGCTACACCGGACATTTTTGAAAATACGTTAGAACTGTGTTTCGAATTTCTAAGTTTGAAAGCCACTTGTTGCATTATGACTTTTACATTTACACCGTTGGCAAAACAGTTCATTTGTAGATCTAAAGGATATTTGCTTTAAAACACCT
Source organism: Tipula vernalis (assembly GCA_958295665.1). Classification (NCBI taxonomy): domain Eukaryota; kingdom Metazoa; phylum Arthropoda; class Insecta; order Diptera; family Tipulidae; genus Tipula; species Tipula vernalis. The sequence continues at coordinate 340,888,419 of OY282560.1, read as the reverse complement.
TCCTCTTCAATTGCCATGACAATTGAATCTTTTATAGAAGTAAATTTGCAAGGTCTAATCAAATCTGGTCTTAATCTCTTTTCAAATGTATTGAGAACAAGTTCAGGGGCCTAACTAAGCACTTCGACGACTATTTTCGACGGCTATCTTTTGTATTAAAACGTAAAGGAAGAAAATAGAAAACAATAGTTAATGTTTTGAGAAACTTTTTCTTCCCGTACCTTCTAATACGACAGTCGTCGAAAATAGTCCTCGAATTGTATAGTTAGGCCCCAGCTTTCGATTTTTTAACATCCTTTGTAGATTATAAACCCCTAACATTTTCACAAGCGTTGTTTAATTCATATAATAGTTTTTCAATTCTACACATATATTTTACAACATCTTTACTATTTTTTGAAATATTTGGCCAAGATCGGATTAGATTAAAATTAACGATTTTTGGACTTTCCAATTTTGATAATACAATTTTCTGCGGATGGAACATTATCAACAATACGGGGACTTAACCACAAAAATGATAACTTCCCTTTAGTATTTTCATTTTTTAGTAAAACATAACTTCCATTTGAGAACATAATCGGATTTAATGATTTGTTATAGTTTATTTTTGATTGTTCCATTAATTTTAAAAGATTACGTTTAGCTATTGTAAATGAGTTCTGTAATCGGTATCTTAAGTTATGATAATAGGCATCTATTGTATGAGCAGGTTCAAGTTCTTTACCAATTCATGAGGCATGATTTAGTAGAACTATGCGGGGTACTATTGTAACAAAATGTGATATATGGTAACCATGTATCCCAATTTAAGGGATCTGACTGTGTGAAGTTCCATAAGTATTCGCCTAACGCGTTGTGAACCCGCTCAAGAGTTTCATTGCTAAGAAGGTGATATGCAGTAATTTGTATTTTTTTTTTTTTTTTGATTTTAAGAAGTGTACAACCATGATTAAGGACGGCACTCATAAAATTTGTACCTTGGTCTGTTAAAATTTCGTCTGGTATTCCACAAATACAAATAAAATTTTCGACGAAAGTTTGTACGACTATGTTACTTTCTCTGATTCGGAATACGTTTGGCTATTGAATATTTGGTTAGATCATCTTGCATAGTAAGGTAGAATCTATTGTTGTTATGTGAACTTGCTAAGTGTCCTACAATATCTAAATATACTTTTAGCGGCTCACTCATGCTTGCTCCACTACACAGTATCACTCACATACATTGGCATCTGAGCTTACCCAACCACTAATGACACGTCTTTACTCCGCTAAACGTTGACATTCCCATTTGGGAACATACACATTCAAGCAATGATCTACTGCCTTTCCACATGAAGAGACAACAAACCAAAAAAAAAAAAATATTTTCTTTCTTTTAACTTCAGTCTACTCTCAAATTTCAACACGGGGACATGCCGCCCAACAAATGGTTAAGAAATTAATAAAATAAAAATGTTAATTAAATAAAAATATTTAAATAAATAAAAATAAATTTAATTAACATAAATTAAAAAATTTAATCAAACAAAATTGTGTACAATAATTTATTTGTGCGTACGCTAAAATTGGTGACCACCGACAGCCGTGTTTACGGCATTCACGCACGATCGAAACTGGAGGCTTGGTACGAATTCTCAACAAAAACCTTTTTTATTTTTTTATTTATGATTTTTGGTGAAACATTTTGAACACGTGGTTATTTTCGTCCCATTTCATTTTGTTTTCTCGGTAATAAACGGCATCGCAATACACTGGTGTTCCTCGATTTTCATATATAAATTGCGTACATACGAGGACAGATGCAAGAAACGGTAACACAAAAACGGTAAGTCATTAATTACACGCACGTATACAACAGGGATAACAACAACATGCAGATTGTATATACTTATAAACAAAAAAATACGAAGCCTCACACACAAACATTTGCTAGCCACACCTATCAACATGTAGGGTCGGCCACCTTCTTAACGGAGTCAGCATCATCAACATACATATGCACATGTCCCTTGCTTTCGTTATCGCGGCCGTTGTCAGTACCACCAGCGACAGCATCCATATCATTGCAGTCATCATGGGCAGTAGTAACATTGCCATTATCGCCACCGAAGCCATCTTCATGCTACAGCAGCAACGACAACAGCAAGCGCCTAACATTAGCAGCAACATTATCATCAACAATGGATCCGACTGCACTTCTAAAATTAACACCATCGTCATAGCCGTCATCAACATGGCCACCATTGACAAGACAGCATCAGCATCATCATTGCCATCATCGTCATCGGAGTCATCACCAAAGCAGCTCCAGCAACAGCAGCAGCAACAACAACATGATCAGCAACAACAATATTTCATTTTTTTTATTTCTTTTATAAATTATATACATTTTTCACCATTTTCTTTTTCATGGTTCATATTTTTCTTTTCCATTTAGATTATTTTCAATAAACATATTTTTATTTTGTTTTATTCAAATGGCTTGCAAAAATGTCGCACGGCAAAGCGACCACTCAGCCATTCTCAACCGCACTTCCTACCGGGAATAGGGAGAAACTCGGTCGCTGCACCCTTCTTGTGTCAGACTGGTATGGTGTACAGTGAGGGAAGACTAGAGGTATACATCAGGTATTGGTCGAAGCCCCTTGCTCCTAAACCCACCTGGTGTGTGCTTCGACGCATCCTTTCACCGCTGCTCACCTGCCTAGCACGACACAGACTGCACACTCACTCACTTGCGTTACCAGACATCTTCAAATAGCTCTGTCTGCAGCACAACACACTTCAGTGAAGGAAGATCAGAGATACTTATCTCGACGAACGTCCTCCTTCACAATTACTGACGCAATCATTGACCGAACACATTCTCTTCCATTGCCTAGTGAATGGGGTATTTCAATTGAGCAACCTTCAACTCTGTTTAGCTGATCTGAACCCAGAGAGACTAAAACCAACCATGTTTCGCAGGAACGAGAAAATCACTTGCAGGGGAGTCCTGTAGCGGCTCACTCATGCTTGCTCCACCACAAAGTATCACTCACATACATTGGTGTCTGAGTTTACCCAACCACTAATGCAACGTCTTTACGCCGTTCAACGTTGATATTACCATTTGGGAACACACGCATTCAACCAATGAACTACTATTTCTTCCACATGAAGAGACAACAAACCAAAAAAAAGTTGTTTTATTTAACTTCAGTCTACTCTACAATTAGAAATGTAATTTTTGATTTTGCTAAACGTATTTGGGAATCTGTAAAACGTTTGCATTCGTTTCCACATTTTTATTAGATATGAAAGAACTCTCTGTTGTTGATAAATCAGGTTATTTAAAGAATCTGATGTAGAAGGTTCTGTAAGTGTACTTGGAATTACATTGTTATCACTAAATGTTTCTGGTATACTTGATGTGGAACGAGTAAGAATATCAAAATCAATAGGTATATCCATGCTAATATTTTCTTTGGTTTGAATTCTGCTAAGTGAATCTGCATTTTTATTTTGCGACCCAGCTTTATGGATTGTGATATAATTGTTTTCGTCTAAACGAATTTTCTAATGCATAAGGCGGGAAGATGGATTCTTTAAAGAACAAAGCCAAATAAATGGTTTATTGTCAATAATAATTAGGAACTTCCGGCCATATATTTATTAAGCCTACGACTAGCATATTCAATTGGTAAGTCAAATCCATCTATATCTTGTGAGAGAACTGATCCGATTGCTTAGTCACTAGCATCACACGTTAAACTAAATGGTTTAATTAACATTTCTTTAGGTTTATCAAATGCGTTTTGACACAAGGCGTCCCAGTTAAAAATTGGTTGTATCTTGAGTAAATTCGTCAAGGGCTTAGCTATACCAGAGAAGTAAGGAATAAACTGAATATAATATCCGGCAAAACCTAAGAGCGATTTAATATCTGTTTTACATTGAGGAACAGAAAAATTTTGTACTACCGAAATTTTTCATGCATATTGTTTGATTCCATTTGAAGTAACAACATGTCCCAAAAATTTAAGATTAAATTTCCTAAAACGCTTAAGAACTTCAAGAAGTCGATCGTTGTGTTTTGTTAAACTTGCACTAAAGATGAGAGTGCACAATTTATCATGCGCTGGAAGGTCGCAGGAGCACATTTGAGATAAAGGGCATACGAATAAACTCGTAATGGCCATCATACGTGCTAAATGCTATTTTGGACCTATCATCTTCCTTAAGTTCAATTTGATGATATCCACTTTGTAAATCCAATGAAGAGAAATATTGAGCTCTTCCAAGTTTGTCTAGGATATCACATATGTTGAGAAATGGGTAAATGTCATCTGTAGAAATTTCGTTTAACCTGCGGTAATCTTTCACCATTCGCCATTTTGGTTCCGCGGTTTGCGACCTTTTTGGCACGACTAATACTGGGAAATTTTAGGGACTAATACTTTCTTAAATTATATTCTGATCGAGCATCTTATTAACATGTCACTTGATTTCTGCTTTAATCGAATGAGGTTGACGATATTGCCTTAATGTTAATTGGAGGTTCATTAGCAGAAGTTCAAATTTCGTGCTTAATTTATTCTGTAGACGTTAACACGTCGCCTTTTAAGTAAAATATAGTTTCGATTCTTTGTTGAATTTTGTTATCCCATTTTTGACATTCATGAACTTCATATTCAGAAATAGTTTCCACCTTAAATTTTAACTTAGGTGTTGTATAAGAAGTATCAGATATATTTAGAATTGGTAAAGTTATAAAATTATTCTGAACTTTGTGAATTGAATTTGCAATAAATATAGAATCAGTTATTCCTGAGAAAAACAAATAAATTCAAAATTACTATAACAATTTACTGGAATTGAAATTAATTCAGAGAGAGGTGCAATAGTAATTGATTTTTGGGAGTTCAACTCTAATTCTGATTTTAGAGGAAGCGACACACTATGATTATGAAATGAAATATCTAACAATAAATTTTGAAAATTTATATTACGTTTATAATACTTTAGCAAATTTTGAACAATTATTCCAAATGACTTTATAGGGAATGAGTCAGAAACAATTTGAAAGGTAATTGGTGTGTCCTGACCGTCTGGTAATTGTATAGCTGCTAGCTATTCGTTACTTCTTTTACTGAATTTTGAATAGAGAGGCACCCTAGATGTGTTAGACTTTCCAAGAAGCACCTCGATGTTGCTTCAATAGTCCGTTAGCATTTCCGACAGTAGAAGAATTGCCACTTTCCGTCTGAGTGCTGGAAGAGTTTTTAATTTGATTGGAGTAATCACCTACTTGCCTACGTGCATCACTTTATTATTTAGAAAAACATTCCTGGATGGTGTCCTATTTTCTTACAATAAGCACATCGAATTCGTGAAAAATGTTGAAATGATTTTTCATCACTATGGATGTTTCACAATATTGGCAAAATTTTGGTTGAGCTTGGGCTCAATTTTGATTGAAAAGTCCAACAAAATTTTTAAAGGTCAGTTCTTCTTCGCACGCACGGTTAATTGTTTCTTAGTAAGTGTTAAATCGGCATGCCTTTACGATTAATTTTATGGAGCTGTCTAAACCTTCTTGAAATGTCTTTAAGGCAATATTTGAAGTAAGTGTTTTAATAGTTTCTGCACCACTTTGTCCTTCTGAGCAACAACTTTCATCGACCTGCGTATGATCTAACATTTTCACCTTTATTTTGTCTAAGGGACGAAAGTTCTAGTTGTAAATACCCGATAGAACGCATTTCTATAAACTCAGCTAGCAACAAGGTTTTTAATTAAGCCGATGTATTTAATTCACTATATTTTATAAGATCGTACGCCTTTCCATCTAATTTTAGTTTCATTAACTCTAGGAAATTGTTTTTATTACCTTCACGCAATGTTTTAAAAATAAAGTCAGTACACAAAATAAATTTATCAAGTTCACGAGAGCTTCCGGAATAATTTGGTACTAATTTTAGCACTTATTTGGCATCTAATACCTTCATTTTAGTATTCTTACTATTTGTTGGTTAAAGAACCTGTGTTTGGTTTGGTTGAGAGATAATTCGCGTACAATTATTTGTATTATCGATAACCAATTTATCTGTGTCGGACTTTAGTTTACTCTGTTTGGAGGATTTTTTTTGTATTGCTGTTTTTTCATTGACAATGTTTTTTAAATTTATAAAGCTGGTTGAGTCGTCTAAATCACCAGTGTATTCGCTATTTTGAGAGGACATATTTACAGCGGATAATTGACAATTTTAAGCTGTTGTTCGAAATTATTTACGAGTCCTGATTTATCTGTTTTCTGTTTGTTGGATGTCGTTACTTTAGGTTAAATTTCATTACAAACATTTTAAGAATTATTTTGACAAATACTGAATATTGAATTCAAATTTAATTTGGGATTTTTAAATTGCAATTTTCTTAAAATTATTTAATAGTTCAGCTTTTAAATATTCCACTAACCATAATTTGCGTGAATTTAATTAAAACCTGCCATCTGGAAAATATTATCACCTCTGAAATTATTCTTTTTACCACTTTAATCCAAAAGAGATAAAATAATTTTTCCCCACAATCAATAAAATCATATATTTTCTACTTAAAGCAGTCTTCAATCTGCTTGCTTCATTGGATTGTAAAAAGTCAACAAAAAAATATTTTTTCAATTCAATTCAAGTTGATTAAAATAAATAAAATTAGTTGCAAGATAATTTTATTCAAAACGAACCAATTATCGGAACACAAAACATAACCAAATGAACTAAGTTTTGTTTGTGCTTTTGCTTTTCAAACATCGTTTCATAACGTAAACTGTGATATTTTTTTTTTTATATAACGAACAAATTAAATTGAGCTTTTGACATCTTCTTAATGTATTTGGCAGTTCGATAATATCCCATTAACACTATGAACCATGTCGTCCCGTAAAATATAAAAAAAAAGTTATTCCCGCAATGAAATGTAACGCTCAAAATCAATGTCCATAATCACCTAGTAATAGTTTTGCTATATCAAAAAAATAAAACAAATTCCATCACATCCATTTCGTTAATGTTAATAACACGAAATTCAATTTACTAAAGCTTTCAAATTCTATTTCACAAAGATTAAAAGTGATTATACTTTCTTCATATTGTTATTACTATTACTTTTATTATTATTACAAAAACGCACACGCACAAAAATTGGAAAAACACTGTCCTTATGGGACATAATAGTTTAATAGAATTTGGTTGAAATTTGTGCAAAATCACAAATGGTCGTGTTTTCGAAAAAAAAAACAAAAAAAATATAATACGACACCAGTTATGAAACGGAAATATTATAATGGTTGTAAATGAAGTGATAAACAAGTTGTCTTCAAATCAAAATGTTAAAAATTCGTTTGCCAACTATATACTCGTATTTGTATAAGCGCCACCACCAACACCAAAGTTGTATGTATTTATGTATGTACATATGGATATTTACATAACTTTTTTTTTGTGTTACTCAAATCAAATGGAAAATATTATTTTTGTGTTTGCGGGAAAACCGAAAAAGTCTAGTTTTTATTTATTTTTGCCATTCTATACACTATCATAAATTATTTATCTCGGAAAATATTTTTTTTTTCCATAAATTATATCGTTTGGAATATTATAAACTAGGGTGTGTGTGTGTGCGGAAAACATTTTGTTAGTTATATAATTACAGTGGATTCAATATACAAATATTAAGCTACTGTAATTTTTTTTTTTTGTTCGTTTATCAAGATTGTCTCTTATATTTCTTGTCATGCCTCACACGAAACAGAATTCTTGTGAAATAAAAATATTTTGTTGTGAAAATAATTTAATATTGGGTTTGTGCGAGGCTGTCGAATTTAATTTTATTCGAAGAAATTACGATTAGTATCAATGGCATGTATGTATGTTGTTCGTGTATCTGTATCTAGTATATGTCTTTGGTGCGGTGATAAGGTTATTTGTATCTCAATTAATTTTTTGTTTGTTTTGTTTAACATGACATGTATTGGTTGAGATATAGGTTCTCGGTTCCTATTCGTTATCTCGACTTTTTGATCTTTTTTCTATGTGAGGATTTGTGTCTGTTCTATTCATATTCAACAAAGCCATAATAATACACACGCTCACTTTTACTTGTTTTAATTAAAATTTTAGTATTTTTATTTTTTTGCGAAACCCATTTTTGTTGTCGTCTTAATTTTAAGGGTACACAACCAAAATTATCATAAATATAAATTAACATTTTATAGTTTAACTATATTGTATAGACAATTTATTGAAACTACTTTTTACCGCTTCAAATCTCATTCCTTCAAATTAACTTTTCCATTATACATTGAGTTGTTTATTTTTATGGACATACCTAAAGACTGAATTATTTTGAATGACCTTGAAAATTTCTATCAAGGTTAATATACATTTTTTAGGATGCAATTCTAATTTGCAAAATAGAACTGTAATAAAAAACTTGGTTAACCACGGACATACCTAACGAATACATTATTTTGAATGACCTTGAAAATATTTATCAAGGTCAACGTACTTTTTTTTACATTATAACTGTAATAAAAAATTAGGTTAAGCACGGCACTACCCTTGTAGTTCACTGAAGGGTCATAAACAATATTTTAATCAGTTATCTCCTTCTAAAACAAATCACTTCTATCTGGAAATTTTTTCTGTCATGCTTTATAATTTTTTTTGTTTTATCAAAATAATTTTGTTCAAATTTGCTAGATAGCAATTTTTTTTCATTCGAGAGTCGATATTTACGTATTTCTAACCATTTCGGCTAGTTCTTGACATAGGGAAATAGTTTGCCTTTCCCCGGCGTGTCAGCCATTTTTACAGATGATTACATCTTATTTTCGTTGGTCCAGGGCTTTAATTATAATTCAAATAATATTTGAATCCTAAATTAATTATTCTTTAATTTATAGCTTTACAGTACCCCATTCTGTCAACCGAATTTTTCAGAACATTTTTGATCGTATGGCTGTGAGGCAAGTTGCACCTTCTCTTGAATTATGAGTAACAAAAACTTGTTTATCATGGCTCCATAACTCTCCCCATCCACTGTAAGGTTGGCTCCGTGCTTATTTTCGAAAAAATGGACCAATTATGCCGCCGGTTCAAAATCCACACCGAACAGTCAGGCGTGGATTCTTTGCGCCACAAATGCAACAATTTTGCATGTTGACATAGTATCCGAGGTGAAAATGAGCTTCGTCGGAAAAGATGATTTTTCGGTAAATAGCTCATTTTCTTCCAAGTGTTTTAGAGCCATATTAGCGAATCGAAAACCGAAGGTCATTTTACTTCAGCTCCTGCATTAATTGAATTTTGTACGGCTTCATGTGAGGTCGTTATGCAAAATTTTTATCACAGAACTGCGTGAAATCTGCAGTTTTTGAGCACGATGGCGGGTTGATATTGACAAATGTTCAGATACATTATGCAGGTAATATTCGACCATTAGTGTTGTGTGGTTTTAAAGTAGTTGGATAACAGCCACCCCAGCAAGACAAACCATATTCCAATTTAGCCATTACCAATGCATGAAACGACATTTTCAAAACAGAAATAGGGCATAGATCACGGAGAAGGTAAAAAATACGTGAGGCAGACGCCATGTAACTTTTTAACTTGGATGCATGAGTTTTCCAGTTAAGGTTAGTGTCCAAATGAATTCTAATATACTTTAAAGAGTTGACTAGCTCAATATTCAAACAGTCTGTATGACAACAAACATTTGGAAGCACTATAGTAGCAGCTGTAATGCTAAAAAGTGTATGCCACATAAATTTTGTTTTTCCACTTAGTATCAGGTAATGCTTATCAAACCATTTATGTAAGACCTTAAGGTCATAATTAGCCAAAGAAGTCACGTCATTGACAGATTCAGCAGAATAAGCTAAAACTAAATCATCCGCAAACCCAATACTGTGACCATTCAAATTAAGTTTGAATATAGAACTCGTATAAATTAGAAACAGCAAAGGACCTAGCACGGATTCTTGCGGGACCCCAACATTCACAGTTTTTAGATCACTAAAAGTGTCATTAATTCTGACTCTCACTGCTCTATCATCTAGGTAGGAAGCAAACCACTTATTTGACACATTTCTAAACCCAACATCAAAAAGAATAGATAATTGAATTGTTTATGATCGTCCATATCAAATGGCTTAGTAGCATCAATAAACAAACCGGCACAGATCTTACCCTTGTTTAGACAATTATGAATAATAGGTAAAAATTCTAACATAGCCGATTCAGTACTCATACAGAGATCCAGGAATATTGTAACTCGGTTTTTAACTGCTTTTCCCAGAACTTTGTGAATAACTGGCTGCAGCGCAATGGGTCTATAGTTTCCCTTATCAATATGGTATCCACTATTAAAAATGGGAATAATAGTAGCATATTTAAGCCTCTTAGGTACTACTTCCTTTTCAAAGGAGAGATTGAATATATGGGCATGAACAGGGCCGATAAATTTAGAAACAGCTTTCAAAATATTACTACTAATTCCTTCATTATCTATAGACTCTTTCGGTTTCAACGATTCAATAATAGCTAATATTTCACTATTAGAAACCGGTGTCATAAAGAATATTTTCGAACAGTAATCATACGAAAGGTCGTGATTTGTTAATATGGTATTCGCGAAAAATGTTGTTCTTAAATTGTCTGGAACGCTAGTTAAATATAAATTAAACTCATTAGAAACGTTTAATTCATTTGTAAGCAGAGTACCGCTATCGGATAAAATATTGCTAATCGGAGATGTTTTAGCGTTTTTTAACAATAAAAATTATTTTTTTAATAATAATAAAAATTAGTACGGAATGTCAAAACTGTATCAAATTTGAATAATATCTCGATGAAATGATGATCTGAAATCTTAAGGTCAATTGCAGATGGCTTGAGATATGAAAGATCATTTGATCGAAGATGAGCAAAGAAATGATCGATGCAAGTGGATAATGATGTTGTCACTCTAGTAGGAACATTAACCAATGATTCCAGACCAAAAGAAGACATAAGAAACATATAATCATCGCAGTGCGAAGAAAAATCCAGGATGTCTATATTAATGTCACCGGCAATGAAGGGATTTTTAGACTTAGTATTGCTAATAAAACTGGAAATTTCGTGCAAAAATACGTTTACTGGAGTATCATGTAACCTATAAATACACAAAATCACATAAGTATCATTCGCCAAACTCTAATCAACCCTAACAATATCACACGAAATTAAATTAGAGGCAAATAGTGAGCAACACAAATGAGTATCAAAATAAACACAGACCCCACCTGACCACCTATTGGCATCATTACAAGCACCAAATAACGTGTAACCTTTTAGATTATAAGAAGATAATTCATTACTATTAACCCAAATTTCACTCAACCCAAATTTCACTCAAAAATATAAATTGATTGATTGCGATGTACGATCAAGCATTAAGCAAGTCTCCCGTATTATAAATGCGAATACCACACACCATTATACCCATGTTAAACAACACGACACCATTCTTCATGAAGCAAAACCCCGTAAAGAAAGGCGCCACATCGATAACCAACATAAGTCTAATAGTTGTGAAATCCGCTCCTGGCCAGGCCGCCGTCGTACACCTTTTTACATATAACAAGATCAAGGGATGGGAAAGGAATGTTAGCAACAAAGACTCAACCCAGTTCCAGACACCTAAGTAGTTGAAAATTAGTAAATTTGTTAGTAGTGTATTTTTTAGTATAATTAAAGTTTATTTCTACTGCTCCAAACTGTAAGAAGACACAATGACAACACAAATTTCCTGGTGCCGCAAACTCTTTTTTTTTGAAAAGCTGTAAACAACTATTATTATTATTCCCCTCCACAATTTTTTCCATCGGCGGTTGTGACAGGGGCGAGATTTCGTTTCATCATTATGTTCCCACGTGGTCACCCAAATTTATACTAACTGTAGGTAGTGTTGCTTGACGTTGTTGTTAAAATCGTTGCGTCTCTGCTGTGCCTGCTTTTTCGCCCCCACCTGGTTATTACTACATATTCCATAGAAAAAATCGATTTTTATTGAAAATCACTTAGTATAACATCAAAAAAAATTCTGGGCCAAAAATTTATACTATGCTAGCGCCTGTCGCCTGATCAGGACCAACACCACTCATAATAAAATTTGACATTTGCAAATATTATGCCAATTTGCGTTTAAATCGCCTGGATAATACTACAGACTCCACAGAAAAAATCAATTTTTATTGAAAATCACTTAGTAAAACATCAAAAAATTCTAGATCAAAAATGTATACTCTGCTAGCGCCTGTCGCTGGTCAGGACTGACACCACTTATAATAAAATTTGACATTTGCAAATATTGTCGCAATTCGCGATTAAATCGCCTGGTTATTACTACAGATTCCAAAGAAAAAATCGATTTTTATTGAAAATCACTTAGTATGACAACAAAAAAATTCTGGGCCAAAAATGTATACTCTGATAGCACCTGTCGCTTGTCATGACCGACACCACTCATAATAAATTTTGATATTTGCAAATATTTTGCCAATTTGCGTTTAAATCGCCTGGTTATTACTACAGATTCCATAGAAAAAATCGATTTTGATTTAAAATCACTTAGTATGACAACAAAAAAATTCTGAGCCAAAAATGTATACTCTGATAGCACCTGTCGCTTGTCATGACCGACACCACTCATAATAAAATTTGATATTTGCAAATATTATGCCAATTTGCGTTTAAATCGCCTGGTTATTACTACAGATTCCATAGAAAAAATCGATTTTTATTGAAAATCACTTAGTATGACAACAAAAAAATTCTGAGCCAAAAATGTATACTCTGATAGCACCTGTCGCTTGTCATGACCGACACCACTCATAATAAAATTTGATATTTGCAAATATTGTGCCAATTTGCGTTTAAATTGCCTGGTTATTACTACAGATTCCAAAGAAAAAATCGATTTTTATTGAAAATCACTTAGTATGACAACAAAAAAATTCTGAGCCAAAAATGTATACTCTGATAGCACCTGTCGCTTGTCATGACCGACACCACTCATAATAAAATTTGATATTTGCAAATATTATGCCAATTTGCGTTTAAATCGCCTGGTTATTACTACAGATTCCAAAGAAAAAATCGATTTTTATTGAAAATCACTTAGTATAACATCAAAAAAATTCTGGGTCAAAAATGTATACTATGCTAGCGCCTGTCGCTTGATCAGGACCGACACCACTCATAATAAAATTTGACATTTGCAAATATTGTGCCAATTTGCGTTTAAATCGCCTGGTTATTACTATAGATTCCATAGAAAAAATCGATTTTTATTGAAAATCACTTAGTATGACAACAAAAAAATTCTGGGCCAAAAATGTATACTCTGATAGCACCTGTCGCTTGTCATGACCGACACCACTCGTAATAAAATTTGATATTTGCAAATATTATGCCAATTTGCGTTTAAATCGCCTGGTTATTACTACAGATTCCATAGAAAAAATCGATTTTTATTGAAAATCACTTAGTATAACATCAAAAAAATTTTGGGCCAAAAATGTATACTATGCTAGCGCCTGCCGCTGATCAGGACCGACACCACTCATAATAAAATTTGACATTTGCAAATATTGTGCCAATTTGCGTTTAAATCGCCTGGTTATTACTATAGATTCCATAGAAAAAATCGATTTTTATTGAAAATCACTTAGTATAACATCAAAAAAATTCTGGGTCAAAAATGTATACTATGCTAGCGCCTGTCGCTGATCAGCACTGACACCACTCATAATAAAATTTGACATTTGCAAATATTGTGGCAATTTGCGTTTAAATGGCCTGGTTATTACTACAGATTTCAAAGAAAAAATCGATTTTTATTGAAAATCACTTAGTATAACAACAAAAAAATTCTGAACCAAAAATATATACTTTGATAGCACCTGTCGCTGGTCATGACCGACACCACTCGTAATAAATTTTGATATTTGCAAATATTATGCCAATTTTCGTTTAAATCGCCTGGTTATTACTACAGATTCCATAGAAAAAATCGATATTTATTGAAAATCACTTAGTATAACATCAAAAAAATTCTGGGTCAAAAATGTATACTATGCTAGCGCCTGTCGCTTGATCAGGACCGACACCACTTATAATAAAATTTGACATTTGCAAATATTGTGCCAATTTGCGTTTAAATCGCCTGGTTATTACTATAGATTCCATAGAAAAAATCGATTTTTATTGAAAATCACTTAGTATGACAACAAAAAAATTCTGGGCCAAAAATGTATACTCTGATAGCACCTGTCGCTTGTCATGACCGACACCACTCGTAATAAAATTTGATATTTGCAAATATTATGCCAATTTGCGTTTAAATCGCCGGGTTATTACTACAGATTCCATAGAAAAAATCGATTTTTATTGAAAATCACTTAGTATAACATCAAAAAAATTTTGGGCCAAAAATGTATACTATGCTAGCGCCTGCCGCTGATCAGGACCGACACCACTCATAATAAAATTTGACATTTGCAAATATTGTGCCAATTTGCGTTTAAATCGCCTGGTTATTACTATAGATTCCATAGAAAAAATCGATTTTTATTGAAAATCACTTAGTATAACATCAAAAAAATTCTGGGTCAAAAATGTATACTATGCTAGCGCCTGTCGCTGATCAGCACTGACACCACTCATAATAAAATTTGACATTTGCAAATATTGTGGCAATTTGCGTTTAAATGGCCTGGTTATTACTACAGATTCCAAAGAAAAAATCGATTTTTATTGAAAATCACTTAGTATAACAACAAAAAAATTCTGAACCAAAAATATATACTTTAATAGCACCTGTCGCTGGTCATGACCGACACCACTCGTAATAAATTTTGATATTTGCAAATATTATGCCAACTTGCGTTTAAATCGCCTGGTTATTACTACCGATTCCATAGAAAAAATCGATTTTTATTGAAAATCACTTCGTAAAACATCAAAAAAATTCTGGGTCAAAAATGTATACTCTGCTAGCGCCTGTCGCTGGTCAGGACTGACACCACTTATAATAAAATTTGACATTTGCAAATATTGTGGCAATTTGCGTTTAAATCGCCTGGTTATTACTACAGATTCTATAGAAAAAATCGATTTTTATTGAAAATCACTTAGTATAACATCAAAAAAATTCTGGGCCAAAAATGTATACTCTGATAGCACCTGTCGCTTCTCATGTCCGACACCACTCATAATAAAATTTGATATTTGCCAATATTATGCCAATTTGCGTTTAAATCGCCTGGATATTACTACAGATTCCATAGAAAAAATCGATTTTTATTGAAAATCACATTGTAAACCATCAAAAAAATTCTTGGTCAAAAATGTATACTCTGCTAGCGCCTGTCGCTGGTCAGGTCTAACACTACTTATAATAAAATTTGACATTTGCAAATATTGTGGCAATTTGCGTTTAAATCGCCTGGTTATTACTACAGATTCCAAAGAAAAAATCGATTTTTATTGAAAATCACTTAGTATAACAACAAAAAAATTCTGGGCCAAAAATGTATACTCTGATAGCACCTGTCGCTTCTTATGACCGACACCACTCATAATAAAATTTGATATTTGCCAATATTATGCCAATTTGCGTTTAAATCGCCTGGATATTACTACAGATTCCATAGAAAAAATCGATTTTTATTGAAAATCACTTCGTAAAACATCAAAAAAATTCTGGGTCAAAAATGTATACTCTGCTAGCGCCTGTCGCTGGTCAGCACTGACACCACTCATAATAAAATTTGACATTTGCAAATATTGTGCCAATTTGCGTTTAAATCGCCTGGTTATTACTACAGATTCCATAGAAAAAATCGATTTTTATTGAAAATCACTTAGTATAACAACAAAAAAATTCTGGGCCAAAAATGTATACTATGCTAGCGCCTGCCGCTGATCAGGACCGACACCACTCATAGTAAAATTTGACATTTGCAAATATTATGCCAATTTGTGTTTAAATCGCCTGGTTATTACTACAGATTCCAAAGCAAAATCGATTTCTATTGAAAATCACTTAGTATGACAACAAAAAAATTCTGGGCGAAAAATGTATACTCTGATAGCGCCTGTCGCTTTTCATGACCGACACCACTCATAATAAATTTTGATATTTGCAGATATTATGCCAACTTGCGTTTAAATCGCCTGGTTATTACTACCGATTCCATAGAAAAAATCGATTTTTATTGAAAATCACTTCGTAAAACATCAAAAAAATTCTGGGTCAAAAATGTATACTCTGCTAGCGCCTGTCGCTGGTCAGGACTGACACCACTTATAATAAAATTTGACATTTGCAAATATTGTGGCAATTTGCGTTTAAATCGCCTGGTAATTACTACAGATTCTATAGAAAAAATCGATTTTTATTGAAAATCACTTAGTATAACAACAAAAAAATTCTGGGCCAAAA
This sequence comes from Tipula vernalis, assembly GCA_958295665.1. Lineage (NCBI taxonomy): Eukaryota > Metazoa > Arthropoda > Insecta > Diptera > Tipulidae > Tipula > Tipula vernalis. The sequence goes on along the minus strand of OY282560.1, from coordinate 340,871,886 downwards.
ATGTATACTATGCTAGCGCCTGCCGCTGACCAGGACCGACACCACTCATAATAAATTTGACATTTGCAAATATTATGCCAATTTGTGTTTAAATCGCCTGGTTATTACTACAGATTCCAAAGAAAAAATCGATTTCTATTGAAAATCACTTAGTATGACAACAAAAAAATTCTAAGCAAAAAATGTATACTCTGATAGCACCTGTCGCTTGCCATGACCGACACCACTCATAATAAATTCTGATATTTGCAAATATTGTGCCAATTTGCGTTCAAATCGCCTGGTTATTACTACAGATTCCATAGAAAAAATCGATTTTTATTGAAAATCACTTCGTAAAACATCAAAAAAATTCTGGGTCAAAAATGTATACTCTGCTAGCGCCTGTCGCTGGTCAGGACTGACACCACTTATAATAAAATTTGACATTTGCAAATATTGTGGCAATTTGCGTTTAAATCGCCTGGTTATTACTACAGATTCCAAAGAAAAAATCGATTTTTATTGAAAATCACTTAGTATAACAACAAAAAAATTCTGGGCCAAAAATGTATACTCTGATAGCACCTGTCGCTTCTCATGACCAACACCACTCACAATAAAATTTGATATTTGCCAATATTATGCCAATTTTCGTTTAAATCGCCTGGTTATTACTACAGATTCCATAGAAAAAATCGATTTTTATTGAAAATCACTTCGTAAAACATCAAAAAAATTCTGGGTCAAAAATGTATACTCTGCTAGCGCCTGTCGCTGGTCAGGACTGACACCACTTATAATAAAATTTGACATTTGCAAATATTGTGGCAATTTGCGTTTAAATCGCCTGGTTATTACTACAGATTCTATAGAAAAAATCGATATTTATTGAAAATCACTTAGTATAACATCAAAAAAATTCTGGGCCAAAAATGTATACTCTGCTAGCGCCTGTCGCTGGTCAGGACTAACACCACTTATAATAAAATTTGACATTTGCAAATATTGTGGCAATTTGCGTTTAAATCGCCTGGTTATTAGTACAGATTCCAACGAAAAAATCGATTTTTATTGAAAATCTCTTAGTATGACAACAAAAAAATTCTGGGCCAAAAATGTATACTCTGATAGCACCTGTCGCTTTTCATGGCCGACACCACTCATAATAAATTTTGATATTTGCAAATATTATGCCAATTTTCGTTTAAATCGCCTGGTTATTACTACAGATTCCAAAGAAAAAATCGATTTTTATTGAAAATCACTTAGTATGACAACAAAAAAATTCTGGGTCAAAAATGTATACTCTGATAGCACCTGTCGCTTTTCATGGCCGACACCACTCATAATAAATTTTGATATTTGCAAATATGATGCCAATTTTCGTTTAAATCGCCTGGATAATACTACAGATTCCACAGAAAAAATCGATTTTTATTGAAAATCACTTAGTAAAACATCAAAAAAATTCTGGATCAAAAATGTATACTCTGCTAGCACCTGTCGCTGGTCAGGAGTGACGCTACTCATAATAAAATTTGATATTTGCAAATATTGTCGCAATTCGCGTTTAAATCGCCTGGTTATTAGTACAGATTCCAAAGAAAAAATCGATTTTTATTGAAAATCTCTTAGTATGACAACAAAAAAATTCTGGGCCAAAAATGTATACTCTAATAGCACATGTCGCTTGTCATGACCAACACCACTTATAATAAAATTTTATATTTGCAAATATTATGCCAATTTGCTTTTAAATCGCCTGGTTATTACTACAGATTCCATAGAAAAAATCGATTTTTATTGAAAATCACTTAGTATAACAACAAAAAAATTCTGGGTCAAAAATGTATACTATGCTTGCGCCTGTCGTTGGTCAGGACTGACACCACTTATAATAAAATTTGACATTTGCAAATCTTGTGGCAATTTGCGTTTAAATCGCCTGGTTATTACTACAGATTCCATAGAAAAAATCGATATTTATTGAAAATCACTTAGTATAACAACAAAAAAAATTCTGGGCCAAAAATGTATACTCTGATAGCACCTGTCGCTTGTCATGACCGACACCACCCACAATAAATTTTGATATTTGCAAATATTATCCCAATTTGCGTTTAAATCGCCTGGTTATTATTACAGATTCCAAAGAAAAAATCGATTTCTATTGAAAATCACTTAGTATGACAACAAAAAAATTCTGGGCCAAAAATGTATACTCTGATAGCACCTGTCGCTTTTCATGGCCGACACCACTCATAATAAATTTTGATATTTGCAAATATTATGCCAATTTTCGTTTAAATCGCCTGGTTATTACTACAGATTCCATAGTAAAAATCGATATTTATTGAAAATCACTTAGTAAAACATCAAAAAAATTCTGGGTCAAAAATGTATACTCTGCTAGCGCCTGTCGCTGGTCAGGACTGACATTACTTAAAATAAAATTTGACATTTGCAAATATTGTAACAATTTGCGTATAAATCGCCTGGTTATTACTACAGATTCCAAAGAAAAAATCGATTTTTATTGAAAATCACTTAGTATAACTACAAAAAAATTCTGGGCCAAAAATGTATACTCTGCTAGCGCCTGTCGCCTGATCAGGACCGACACTACTCATAATAAAATTTGACATTTGCAAATATTATGCCAATTTGCGTTTAAATCGCCTGGATAATACTACAGATTCCACAGAAAAAATCGATTTTTATTGAAAATCACTTAGTATAACATCAAAAAAATTTTGGGCCAAAAATGTATACTATGCTAGCGCCTGCCGCTGATCAGGACCGACACCACTCATAATAAAATTTGACATTTGCAAATATTGTGCCAATTTGCGTTTAAATCGCCTGGTTATTACTATAGATTCCATAGAAAAAATCGATTTTTATTGAAAATCACTTAGTATGACAACAAAAAAATTCTGGGCCAAAAATGTATACTCTGATAGCACCTGTCGCTTGTCATGACCGACACCACTTATAATAAAATTTGATATTTGCAAATATTATGCCAATTTGCGTTTAAATCGCCTGGTTATTACTATAGATTCCATAGAAAAAATCGATTTTTATTGAAAATCACTTAGTATGACAACAAAAAAAAATCTGGGCCAAAAATGTATACTCTGATAGCACATGTCGCTTGTCATGACCAACACCACTTATCATAAAATTTGATATTTGCAAATATTATGCCAATTTGCGTTTAAATCGCCTGGTTATTACTACAGATACCAAAGTAAAAATCGATTTTTATTGAAAATCACTTAGAATAACAACAACAAAAATTCTGGGCCAAAAATGTATACTTTGATAGCACCTGTCGCTGTGTTAAATATAAATGATGGTTTATTTTTATACTACTTCGAAGGCTACGACTATTCTGATGAACAATCAAAATATCAGAATTTATGATGTCAGAATACATAAAGTAATCATTAATACTAATATTTCTAAAAGATAACTGATTAGTGACAATATATTCATTGTAATAGTAATATGTATATAACTAAATATGTATAATGTATAAATTGATAAAAATATGTAAAGGTAAAAACAAGATTATAAACAGAAATTGATATTGTTGTTTCCGAGAAAAAACAAAACAGAATTTAAAATTGAAATTAATAATAAAAAATAAAGCTAATGAATTATAAAATATTAGATTACCGGATGATTACACAACTACTACTTTTACTCCCAATTGGATTGTGTGAATGATGAATCCGAAAAATATCGTTGAGTGATTGGACTCGATGAACATCAGAATTTGCCGATTTTCGAAGGTGTATAGTATTTGTCCATTATTACACCACAAATATTTATAATTATAAGCTGATTTTATTTTCTTGGCTTCACAGTATAATTGGGACCGGAATGCTGTCAATCGGTGCATAATAAAAATGTGTTGCTCACCATGGTTTTGGGGCAAAATTATATTTAAATCCTTAGTGAAAAGCGACTTCTTTTTCTTCATATGCTCCAAAATGCTATTCTTAATATCATTTGTAGTGAATTTGACAATTAATAAATCGTGCAAGAATGATTTTTATTTTCTTTTGATTTTCATTTTTTCTACTTTGTTAATAACCACATGCCGAATATCATCATGTTGGAAGGGTAGACATACTACTAGATTTTATTTGCTGATTTGGTTTATCATTTTCAGCTTCTAGTAGATGGATTTTGGATGTCTGTTTCAACATCTGGTTCTCTAGTGCGTTTACTCTGGACGTAAGTTTTTCGTTGTCCGATGCAAGCGATAAAATCGTGGCTTTCATTTTATCAAGAGTTAATAGCTTTTTGTCCATACGCTTCAGCAGGATCATAACATCGGATAAATTAGGCAATTTATTCGTTGCACTAGAATCCTAAAGATCATATTCTTCACCGATTATAATTGATTGGTTCGGGGTAGTCTTACGACAAACATGACACAGCCAATTTGCTGAGCGATTCTTAATTCCATCCACTATAGTTCCTCGAAAACGTTTGCGCATCTTATGTGAAATGTATTATTCCAAGAGCCTGCGCATTTGATGCCAGGAAATTTCGCCTTGGTAATCTTGATAGAACAAATGTTACATGTAGACATTTTATTTTATTTTATTTATAATAACTATTACACTGTTATTTTAATTACGAGTATTATTAAATTGTATTTTGTATAAATATTTAAATAGTTACTACTATGAAATATTTAATTCACTTTATTTTCAAAGAAAAATGGGATACCGTTTTCATCGACACTCAATTTTAAGACACAAAATATATATTTATTCTAACTTTTTTTTTTTTTGATTATTATTGATATTAAAGTTACACAAATTATTTTATTACAATTTGGAGTACATAACTTACTTATATGTCCATAAAAAAACAATTAACATGATTAATTAAGTTGATCAAAATTTAAATTTCTTTCTTTCTTCTCGTGGAAGAAAATTTACAATGTTTATTGTTCAGCGTACTTTGATGAATGTGGATAAAATCGGTTTAGCGGTTTTCTTTTCCTCGGTAAACCCCCCCCCCCCATCTCTATTCTAGACTCGAATGGATCTCAAAGTTAACACAAACCTTGTACAAAACTAGCAATATTTGTGAGAATGAGAGGCAAAATATAAATAATAAAATATAAAGGGCTGAAACCTGATAAGGTGGTCAGAACTTCGGTCTTCATTAATTGAATTAAAAAAAATTTTTAAATTCAATTTCCAACCCACATGTCAAATTTCATCACAATCGGTTGAAAAAAAAGCCAGTTCCAACATACTTGTCCGTATTTCAGAACTTTATCCAGAAATCCTTTTAGAATCCCATTTCCAGAATCCCAGAACTTCTAAAATCATTTTAAAATCTTATTTCCAATGCAAAAGACAAATTTCATCATAATTAGTTGAGAAATATGTAAATTCTATTATACATGTCCATATTCAAGAACTTTATCTAAAAAGCATACACATATGTTGTACAACTATATAGACACTCACTTTTATATATATATATATATATATATATATATATATATATATATATATATATATATATATATATATATATATATATATTTATATATATATATATATATATATATATATATATATATATATATATATAAATATATATATATATATATATATATATATATATATATATATATATATATATATATATATATATATATATATATATATATATATATATATATATATATATATATATATATATATATATATGTATATATATAGATTGCTCAACTGCTCACTAAACACTAATCCGACCTAAACTCAACCCCAATTCAACCCGCAAACGGCCCCCAACTCAACCCTCAACCCAAACGCAAACTCTCTTTCAATTCAATCCTCAAACCAGCATATATAAAACATTAGCCAACTGCTCAATATATCCTAATCCAACCATAACTCAACTCCAACGCAACTTCAATTCAACCCGCCTAACTTAAACTTCAACTCAACCCCAAACTCAATACTCAGTACATATAAAAAAGTGGTAAATATTTCTATAACCAGATATTAATCGAGCAAGCCGTTCTCGAGATACCATGGGTACAGACATATAGATATCCGTATACCAAGACAGACGGACGCACATTTTTTTTTTTTTTTTACTTTTTTAGACTCAGGGACTTTCAAACCATCAAGAAAAGTGATTTTTGACCAATTAAATTTTTGTTCATTTTTAACAGGATTTCAATACTTTGGTCCTTTTAGACCAAAGTATAATGAATGATTGGAAGGACGGACCCGACATTTTTCTAATCAATGTTTCGGTGTCCTCATGATCTTATTCTCCCACAAACGTTAAAATCAGGAACACAATTTTTTCGCGATTAAAATGCTTAGCTTCGTTATAGTAGGAAAAGTAAAAACATTTTGAAAATTTTAAAATGATATCAGTATCGCCATTTAACAATTCATTGATGAATTTGACACGGAAGTACCACATTTACGTATATTATCATCTTAGTTACAAGGATTTGATTTAAACTTGTTCATTTTTTGCGTGGTAAATTTTCTTCTTGTTTTAACTATACTGCAATTTAATGAATCCGATTTAAAGAATTTTTTGAGTGCAATCCTGTGACAATCTCGATTTTAGCTAAACCCGTTTTTTGTATAGAGTAATTGAACTAGTTCTGGGCGTTCTCTCTAGGGTACACCTTAGACATTACAATCAACAAATAAATTTCTGTTACAAATTCTATTGCAATAAAACTATGCCTTAGCTCAGTCTTTGTTTATAGCAAGAAAAACACTAATTTTATTTGCTCAATAGTGCTGCCATCTATACGCATTAAAAATTAATTAATTTAATGCTATATCCCACATTTTTTTCGGCAAGATATTGATTTTTATTTTCTTTAATCTTGAAAAATGTCTAATATTTTGTTATAATACAAAGTCAAAATAGGAATGAATTTTTAATTCGTTCAACCTTTTAGTCTTAAAAAAAAATTAAATAAATAAAACCAACACAAAGCAGACCTCCTAAGCAAACATAATTTTTTTTTATTAGTATATGAAAATAATTTTACTACAAATAATTAATTTTTTAACCATACATTTTTTGTTCTTTATTTATTTATATAAAATAAAATTTTATATTCAATCTTAACAAAAAAACCAAAATGTATAGGAAATATAAATTTCTATTTTCTTGGGGTTTGATTTTGTTATTATTTTATCTTATACAAATTTCATTTTGCACCCTTTAAGATTTCGTATACAGTATAGTAAAAAGCACACAAATTCATATATTTAGGCTTCAATATTTAAATTAGTTTATATACACAAAAAATATTTATTACTATAAAAATGGCTATTTTCTTTCATTTTCCGAACTTTGAGCTTTCAAAATTTTTGTATTATATATAGTGTTGCTTGTATACTATGTAAATTGAAATTTATACCGAATGATTTGGATTTTTGGTGTATAAACAATTTTGTTGTTATTGTGTTAAGGGTGTTTTTCATTCTAATTTTCCGTTTAGTCATGGGATATGTGTTTAGATAGATATTTGCGTAAACTATGTATAGGTATGTTCGTATCATAGGGATGAAAATTGGAAAAAATAATAATATTTTAGTAGAGAGTACCTGGAAAAAGAAAGCGTACAAGAAAATGAAAAGGTATTGAATTTTATGGTTACTTTAAAATATATAAGTTTGGAAAAATACTACTATTAATGACACCGGTGCGTCTTTTATTTATATATATATATGTATATATACCCTCAATATATAGAGATTCATATACATTTCAAAAATGAGTGGGATTTAATTTATTTCGGTACAGAGAATCAAAATTGGCAGGCGGTTTGATTAGGTACCTAGGATGAGAAGTATTCTTTTTTTTACTAATATTTAATTTTTTTTGTTCTATTTTCAGGTGAGTGGTCCAGAATTCAGTACTTCAAGCCTCGTCAAAGCTAAGTACAAATATTGTTTTTTTTTTTGTTTCGACTAGGGTTGTAAATTTTTATATTTTCAAACGGTGCATAAACCGCTAAATTACTAAATGGACCATGGTTGTTTTTTTTTTTAGTTGATTAATATTTAAAAGGTTTCAAGCTAATAGGTTTGCATCATATTTAAAAATAAATTCGTTTGATATTACGCCAAATTATTTATTTTAAAAACATCAAACAATTATTAAAATAATTTAGATCCTGAACAAACACGTAACGGTTATGAGATTTTTAAACGTGCGGTAACAACAAATTCTATTTGTTTTTATTGACCAAAACCGTATACATAAATTTAAATTCCAAATAGAACAAATAAATTGATTAATGTTTTTTTTTTTTTTTTTATTCAAAGCACATAAATGGTTATGTTTAATTCTTTAAAAATTTATTTATTTTAATTTTTGTTTCAATAACAAAATTGGTTTTTAATTGAACAAAAAAAAAAATTAATTTTCCATCTAAAATTTATACAAAAAAGCAAAAATTAAATTGAAATCAATTTTTTATTTTTTTTTTTTTTGATATATTTATAGTACAAAAATTATTATTACTAAAATATTTTTGGCTTTGTATGCAGCTTTCGGGTGAAATTTATTATATAAAATAATTTATTTAATTAAAAAAAAAAGAAAAAAACAACCGAGGGTAATATAATATGAGGGCAGTTGTTGCATATATCAAAATTGTTTGGGTTTTCAAAAATTTTTTGAAATATTATGTAAATTTTGATTTTAAATTTTTTAAATTACGAATTTTGTTTAAATTTAAAATAATAAACCATGTACGAATTCGCATAAATATCGTTGATTATATCAGTCTCATTTGTAGTCGGTCGGGATATACAAAAAAAAAAAACTGAAGATGCATTTCATACCAATTGCTTCTGTGGCAGGAATAGTGGAAGGTGAAAACCAATCTTTTGCAATAGTTTTGAATTTGATATGTAAAAATTTCTAGTGGGAGGTCTAATTTCAAAAAAATTATACTAAAATATTTCTTGGTGTATTTCAATGAAACTGCACTACAAAACGTCTTTCATATAACTTCCATTAAACACTTACACAATTTTATATTTATTAATTTAATTGACTTACACAAAGTTTAGTAATAGGTTTACGTTAGATTACATCCACAGTAGCATAAAAACCGGAACATTATTAAGGAAGTAATAAGCTAATTTAATTTAAACACGATAATTTAAAAAATATATATTTTTTGTTGTTGAGGTTGTACCTCACTTTATTATGTCTATATCAAGATGATTACACACAAATTCTTATTAATTACATATTTTTATAAATTATAATTTGCTGACTAGGTGTCATGCGTTTTACTTAATTTAATACATTTAATGGAAAATTTCTATTTCGGCCGGATATGCAATATTTGATTTCTTTGCAAGAATTCTATGGGAACATCTACGAAAAGTGTTTCCATGTGGGATCAGACACGTTTCTTGCAACGTGATAAAGTTTGTTATCTTAACTCCTTCCCACTTAAATGCGATTGTCCCCAATCGGTTAGAAGTATGGTATGTCATTGAATTTCAGGTTAGAAGTTCTAATGGCACTAAGTTCGGTTTGTGGTTCTTTTGATGGGTCTTGTTTTGTTTTTGGATCCTGAGGTATCTGATTATTAGAGGATTCTCATTTAAGGACAATTTTTTCAGGCATTTAATGGTTATTATCGTTATGACTATGCCTACAGGAACTGCGAATGCTTAAATTAAAAATCGGTTGGTCGTGGATTCTGACTGTAATATTCCTATTACATCCGTGTTATTGATATGGAGTTCCTCCATCATTTCCAGAGACAGGATTTTCTTTACTTCTTTTTCCTTAAGGAGTGGGTTTAAAATTGCTGGTAAGGCTTGTATCTCTTTTAAAAATATTTTCATGTAATATTTCTGTAGCTATTTTATTTTTTTTTACTGGCCTTAAAACAATTTTCTGAAAAATGTTATGATTTGTTATAGGAATATTCACGAAATACAGTATAGTATTATAATTCGTGATAATCCTAATTTCTGAGAAATTTAGTGCTTCCTCGACTGTATTAAATGGCCAATTTTCATTTTGAAATGTATTTTTCGCTAATATTATTTCTTGTTTAGATAATATTAATGAATTTATTACTCCTAGTTTTGCTCAATGTCGACCTACCTTTAAGATTTTTAACTTATATTCTATACTATATCTTAAATAATCTTACTACTAATATTTTCATTATTCTTTAAAACTTTATATATTTCAATATTTATCATGGTTAAGTTATTTAACCGTTCCGTAAGCAAATTATTTATAATAACCTGTTTGTTATTGTTTTCCAGAACGTTATTTGTTTTATATTTAATAGTGATGAAGTCATCGTGGTCGGGGTTTCCCGCGATCCACTTCCATGCACTGCCGATAAAATTAAGTGATCTTTTGTTTTTCGAGGCTTTAAATTTTCAATGAAATTTTGAATTTGTTCTAATTCGTACGATATGTATGGAAAAAGATGATGTCCTTTACAACCGTTTGTCTGATGAGATCAAAGATTTCCGATGTCACGTTCTCATATTCGTCTAAGTCAATGGTATGTACGATTTTGAAATTTCTGGTCTGAAGTTTCGCCTGTCAAGTGTTTATTGAAATTACCAATGAGTTCGTAAAGTCTAATATTTGAATTTCGGCATTTATGGAATATTGGATGCACCTGAAATACAGATGTGCTGTTATTGTTATTAGTTACGAATATTGCTCTTATGAACAACTCTTCCAGCTTCTGTGACAACAGTCGTGTTTTGATTTTCTTTGACTACTTCTTTAACATATGGGACAGTTATTTTTGAGCCCAATCTTTTATTATATTTGACGTAAATAATGTCGCCTGGTAGATATTTCTTCACAGGTTTCCCTTCTTATTATGATGTTTTAAATCCCTATTCTGCTTATTTTTTATTTTTTCTATATTGCTTAACCGAGCTCGTTCAAATTGCTCAGGATCTAAGTTTGGAATACGTCCAAAGAATAGTTCTACAGGTTTATTTCGTGTTGTCGAATGAATCGTATGATTGTATTCGTTAACAGCTCGTTCCAAAAGTTGTTCAAATGAACGGGGGTGGCCTTCCGCTGTTAGGCATCTCATAATTTCTAATAGGGTTAAATGGAACCGTTCGACTTGTCCTTTCACTTCGCTTTTTTATGGTGGTGTAGTGGATTCTTTGATGTGCAGGTCGTCGCTCATCATGGATATTATTGATGCTGAATTATAGATATAATTATATTTACTACGGCTACCGGAACACAGAAGTAAAATAAGATATCATGTAGTGGTCTTTTCACATGTTCCACCGGTATTGATTCGATAATTTCGTTTGAGCGAACTTAGTGAATTTGTCAACCGCTGTTAGGAGTAGGTATTTCTCGGTCGAGAAAATATGAAGATGTATGGTATGACTGGGGTATTTGGTTATAGGAGTATTATGAATCTCTTGGTTGTTGGAGTGACGCTCGTACTTGTTCTCCTTGCATATTACACAAAGTTTTACAAGATTCGATATCTTGGAGGCCATTTTCGGAAAATAATATTTCTGAATGATATGCATGCGATTTTCGCAGGGATTACGGTGGGCACGTTTGTGTTCTGTCAAAATTATTTATTCTTGTCGCTCTTCGTCTTAAATACATATTTTCTACAATAGTCTGTGTAAATCGGATTTTATAACTCCTGAAGTGGAGTGGGTAGGTTTCTTGTATTTTTCAGAGGAGTGAGAGGAACTTTCATCACTGTGCTGTATGGACGTTAGTGAGCTTGTCTCGAGAGGGAATTAGTTACCACGTTAGATTTTCCTGCTTTGTATGCTATTTCATAGTTATACCCCGCGAGGATTGCCTTCCATCGTTTCATCTTGCTGTTCGTATTTTTGGTGCTAAGAGCATAAGTTAACGGCTGATGATCTCTGAAAATCTTTACTTTTCTTGAGCGATATAAGAAATTTCTTAGAGAATTGAGTGCCCAGATTATAGCTAACATTTCTTTTTCGTTTGTGGCATAGTTCTTCACTGTTTAACTCAATTTTCTCAAAATTAAAGTTATTGGCCTATTTTCCTGCATTAGGACAGCTCCAATCGCATAATTGGAAGCGTCCATGGTTAGCACAAAATCATTGGTGAAGTTAGGATGTGATAACAAAACTTCTTTAGAAACAAGCGTGGTTTTTAATTTGTCAAAAGCACTTAGGGCGTCTTTATTAAGATGAATCGCTTTATTCTTTGAAACATTTTTGGACGCACGTCAATCTTCCCCTCTTAAAAGGGATGTAAGGGGTTTCGCCAGTTTCGCATAGTCTTTAATAAAACGGCGATAATACCCTGACAAACCTAGAAATGTTCTTACATTTGAATTTTTTAAATCTAATTTTTTACATATCATTTTCAAGAGATTTATTTCTTAAAACAAAAAAACCCAATACCAAAAATCTATAGTTTTTCAAATTAATTTAAAGTTGCTACTATGTTACGGAAAGCGGAAGGTAAACTTTTGTCTGATTATCGTTATTATAAATACAAAATTGTAAATATGTTATGGGAGGTCCTTTTTCAAATGTAGCAGCTTCGTGTGGTATTTGCTTAAAACTGTGTACATACATTAATCCAAAGCAAATAATATGAATTAGAAATCTATTTCATTTTGAAAGTGCATCCACCTCCCCTCACATATACACCCAACTAATAGAAAACCAATAAAAATAAATTCAAAAACTTTTTCATACCAGCATGAATTTGTTTATGTTTTTTAATATATTAGATAAAAACGAAGATTAATGGTTTTAAATTATAATGTATCCAAATATTTGTTAATTTTAATAGAAAAAAAAAACTCAAACAAATATCATCTTGAAAAATACAGATACAAATTTTAATTTATCTTCTGTAAACTAATAAAAATTAATTAAACTTTCAAATTCAATTGATCTGATAAATAATGTATGTATATGTATTAAAAAATAAAAAAAAAAATTAAAATTTAAATGGAAGTAATCTATGTCTGTAATTTTGTATATTTATTTTAAATTATAAGAAATATTTCTTATTTAAATTAAGTTTAGTAAACTATATAGTCTGTATGATTAGAATATACAGCGTACCGTATCCCAAAATTTTTTAGCTGCGATGACTTTATTCGAATATATTTTCTTGTTAAATTATGCTAATTTTATTTGGTACATAATATATTCCGGGAGACAAAATAAAAGGATAATTAATGTAGATTTTCCCAAAAAAATATTTTGTTTGCTGGGCTGATTCTACAAAAAAAAAATATTGTACCTAAATATGAACACATTTGGATTTTATATGAGCACTGCAAACATGACGATTCACGATATTTTGTTTGTTTGTAACATGTAATTGTACACCCAAATTCATGAATACGGAATGACAAATTTATATTTATAACTCTCCTGTTCGCTATACGTCAGATTGCAAAAAATATGGAAAATAATTTTAGATTTCCTTCACAGGTGGTGAAATAATAAAGGTATACAAAAATATTAGACATGTCTTTGTATGTACATATACTTATAAGTATGCTGATGTTCTATCAATTTAGAAAACAAGCACAAAAAAAAAAGGATTTACACTTTACAGTCTAAATGAATTTTAATGTTTAATTAAAGAACATCCTATTCGTATTTTTTTTTTAATATTTTTATTTTTTTTTTTATATATAAATACATGACAAGGTTAATGAATAAATGATATTCAATTTAGTTTATTAACATTATAACAAAAACAAAGAAACAAAACAAAAAAATCATCAAATTTTCAAGTCAACATGCGATACATAAGTTTCGTTCGCTGCTGTCTATAGTTATTATCAGCAATTTAATTTTATTATTAAATAATTCAAAGCACTAGGTATAATGATAAGAAAATATAGAAGAAAATAAGAAAAATGATAATATTATAAGAGGAAAAAGAATCTTAACGAATGCGTAACACCTGGTGTCAAAAATGATATTGAAAAGTTTTAGATTTCTATTTTTTTTTTTTCATTTTCCGGAAGGGGAATTTTCTTAATTTGGTGTTGTTGTTGCTATGTTTGCTTTATTTTCAAACGAGAAATTTTGAGATAGCAGATTAACTTAAAATTTAAAACACTTTAAGTTAAGGTGTTTAAAAAAAATACTAACTTCTTTATAAATGTGAATATGTGTATTCAAAAGTCTGGAACGCAGATGAAATTAAATTTTGTTTGCATCGTCTGATGTCGCACTTAACATTTGATTGCTGATTATTAAAAACATTTTTCCTTTTTGGAATCAACAATCACTGTTCTTGGAAAATGGATCTGGGATTTTTGATTTATTCGCGTATGTATGATTCTTGTTAGAATTTTCGAAAATAAGAATAAATCAGCTTTTCAATAAATCTTTTTGTTTTGTCTCTTGACAACGTTCGGGTTAATAATAATTTACATTACCAGTAGATAATTGTGACAAAATAAAAATACAAATACACCACCACTACCACATCTTTAATGTCAAAAATATATTCATTAATAAAATAAAGATAACATTGTATATCAAGTGCAGAGACATTGTTTGTATTAGCCACGGATATAGATTACAAACCATTTTGTTACGGACTCTTTGAGTATTGCAATGAGTACAAATTTGTTAATGAATTTTTAATAGAAGGTAGGGAACTGTGGAAGGAAATAGAAATTTATAAAAGATTAAATTTATTGACTGCCACATATTTCCCCTTGCAGTAATTGTCTCGCATGGAAAAAAATTTATGTTTCATTTAATCGCGAACATTAAGGAAGCGTACTTGCTTCTTTGTTTTCTCGGTTGAAGGCTTTATTTCGTCCGTAAGGTAGGCAGGTTTTAGTCTGTCGATGGAGATCGACGTAGATTTTCCTTTCTGCTCGATAATAAAGTATTTCCGGAGCTTTTTGATCACTCGATAAGAGCCTTCATATGGTGGTGTCAAGTCAGTCTTGACTTTATCCACATGAACGAAAACTTGGTCGCAGTCCGTCAAGTCTTTGGGAATAAAAACGTTGTTTTGAAGGCTGCTCTGGGTATATTTGGGTACGATATTACACATCGACTGCTGTAGCCTATTGACTAGTGAAGAATGGTCTGTCGATGTCGTATTTTCAGAGTGCAGTAAAAGTTCTCCAGGGACCTTGAGTGATTGTCCATAGACAAAGTTGGCTGACGTTCTAATGCCAATGAGGATAATTGGGAGTTCATCACTCCAATTTAGTGTATTCGATCGAGCATATAATGAGGCTTTTAAATGGCGGTGGAATCGTTCCACCATACTATTTGCCTGTGGGTGATACGTCGTCACCTAAAAGTTTAGTTAGTTCCTGAAACAGATTGCTCTCGAACTGACTGCCTTGCTCAGTCGTAATCTCAAGTGGGACTCCAAATCTTGAGACGTACTGGCTTACGAATGCACGTACTAGGGTAGTCGTCCTCATGTCAGTTAAAGGAATGGCTTCTGGCCAACGCGTGAATCGGTCAACTATCGTCAGAATATAGTTGTAACCAAGTGGATTGCAATCCAAGTGGATATGCTCGAACCTGCCAAAAGGAATCGCAAAGTGACCATATTCCGAGCGTGTATGACGACCAACTTTCGATCTCTGACAAGCAACACAAGACTTGGACCAATATCCAATGTCAATGTTCATGCTTGGCCAGAAGTATTTTGACGGTATAATCTTACGCGTTGCTTGAGTTCCCGGATGGGAAAGACCATGTAGCTTAGAAAAAAACGGATTGTCGTAAATCGCTAGGAACGTATGGTCGGTTGTTCCCAAAAAAAGTTTCGAACCAAATCGAAAGGCCGGAACTAGGATCTCGTATATGTTCGAGCTTTCGCTTTGAACTAATGGTATTTGATGTCGACATCCGACTCTTGCAAAGAAACAAGTTTACCCATATCAAGTGCTGTATGAGCTATAGCGGAGACCTGATGTTCATCAGATCGAGACAAAGCATCTGCTACAAAATTGCTATCACCCTTTATAAAACGGATATCAGTGCAGTACTGCGTAATGTAGTCGAGCTGACGGCTCTGACGGGGACTACGTTCTGATTTCGACAAGATTGAATTTGTTAATGGTTTGTGATCGGTTAGAATGTAAAAGGTTCTGCCTTTGACGAAGTATCGGAAATGATACTTCTGCTCAAGATGTTCCAAATGATCTGCCTCGTTCTTACTTGTCACCAGAATATCGTCGATATATATGTAGAAAAAATCTAGCCCTTTCGTGACTTCGTTCATGAAACACTGAAAAGTCTGCGCTGCATTTCTCAGACCGTAAGGTATTCTCATGAACTCAAAAAGACCCAAAGGAACTGTAATAGCAGTCTTATATATATCTTCAGCAGCGACAGGTGACATTAAACATTAAACATTAAACATTAAACATTAAACATTAAACATTAAACATTAAACATTAAACATTAAACATTAAACATTAAACATTAAACATTAAACATTAAACATTAAACATTAAACATTAAACATTAAACATTAAACATTAAACATTAAACATTAAACATTAAACATTAAACATTAAACATTAAACATTAAACATTAAACATTAAACATTAAACATTAAACATTAAACATTAAACATTAAACATTAAACATTAAACATTAAACATTAAACATTAAACATTAAACATTAAACATTAAACATTAAACATTAAACATTAAACATTAAACATTAAACATTAAACATTAAACATTAAACATTAAACATTAAACATTAAACATTAAACATTAAACATTAAACATTAAACATTAAACATTAAACATTAAACATTAAACATTAAACATTAAACATTAAACATTAAACATTAAACATAATGCAATCAACATTCAACATTCAAAATTAATATAGTTTTTAACCATAATAGTTGGTGTCATTTTTTTTAAAGTTTTAACAAGTGAACGTAGTTTGTGACATTGTCGTTTACAATTTTTATTGTTTATTACAAAATGATATTTGTTTGAGGTTCAATTGCCTCAAACCATGAAGATACTTTTTGCTCCCGGGTTTGATATATTTCAATTTTTGTGGCAGGAGTTTTAAAAGCACTGATCTAGTGTTAAAGGTTCCTTTGGTGTTCGACAACCATCTTAGAAGTGTTTATATAAATTATATTATTGAATAACGAAATTAATAAACAAATGATTAAGCACATAAGACGATTTAATCATTGTTTTCTTTGGCTTTTCTAAGCTTAGAATCTCATTAAGCTATGTATAACACTTTATAAAATTCATGGACGTTGTAGTGAGGTTCCCTGTATATAGATTGCTTAACTGCTCTCTAAACCCTATTCCAACGCCGACTAAACCGCAATTTAACACTAATTTAACTCGAAAACGTAACCCAACTTAACCTTCAACTCAACCGCAAACTATACACTAAACTCAATTCTCAAACCAGCATGTATTAAAAATTGATCAACAGCTCACTATTCCTATCCAACCCCAACTCAACTCCAACTCAACTTAAACTCAACCTGCACATTGACCCATAATTTACCCTTCAAACCAACCCCAAATTCAATCCGCAATTCAATAATAAAACCCGCATGTATATAATAATTCCTAAATATTTTTATATCCTACCCCGACTTAACTCCAACTTCAACTCAATCCAAAAATTAATGCCCAAATTAACCTTCAAATCAACCATAAATTCAATGCCCAATTTAATAATCAAATCAGCATATATAAAAAATTCGTAAATATTTTATATAACCAGGGGTATGGTTCAATTTGTATGACAGGTACCTCACCCTCTTGACGTACAGTTTGACCATAGAAACACATTTGCGACAAAAAATTTTAAATCGAACAAGCCAGTCTCGTCATACCTGAGGACAGGCATCCAGACATCCAGACATCCAGACGTCCAGACAGACGGACTGATATTTTATTTTTGCTTTTTTAGACTTATTGACTTTCAAAACCTCGAAAAAAGTGTTTTTGGACCAACCAAATTTGTGTTCATTTTTTACATTATTTCAATACTTTGGTCTTCTTCGACCGAAGTAATGATGCTCAACTTCCTACCCACCAACGTTATATAAATGTCGTAATGGTTAAATGGAAAATTAAATGTAAAATTGGTATCTTAACGGAATGGGAAACTATCTAATCGTTGTTTGGTTTGTCTTTTTTAAACTTCAAAGATCAAACTTAAAAATTGTGTAACTGTATACAAATTTAAAAGCTCAAAAGCTTTATAACTAAACTTGTATTATTGTTAACATCAAATATAGCAAAAAAGTGATGCCAACTGGGGAACCCCCATTTAGGTAGACAATTTTTTGCCATTTCTTTAGCTTCTAAAATTAAAATTTTTAAAATTTTACTCACTAATATTTGTACCCCACTATTTAGGTAGAATTTATTATTCAAACATTTTTTCCGCAACGGTTAAATTAGATTCTGTATGCCTTTCGCTTTGCTTTAAAAAAAACTAATATTAGTGAATATCCTGTAATCGTCCTCTTACAGTACAAACAAAAAGAATAACTAATTGTCTTTAATGCAAAGTCGCTTTACTTATTTAAATCACTGACTATAAAAGCACCAAACGAGATCACAATAATTACATGCTGTTTAAATGAAAAAGTTTTATTTAATGCTTCCATTACTGGCAATTACAATTTAAGAGCAAACAAACTAACGAAAAAAACAAACAAACAAAACTGAATTTTAAATATTTAAATTTCTTAGTTTTTTTAAACAGACACAAACTAAAGCAAACAATCTGTTATAAGAAACTAGTAAGTTAATTTTTATTCGTTTCATTGTTTACAAAAAAATTGAAATAATAATAATTTATTATTTTTCTTAAGCTTTTTATTTTTTATTTTCTTCTGGCAGCCATTATGTCTATGCTTCTATTACAGCAAAAAATTAAGTTTACATAAAATGTAAGGCTTATAGAAATTAAACTTTTGTATAGATTCAATTTTTGTTGTATTTGTTGGTAGCTTAAAATTTAACGGTTAGACAAAATCATCCACCGAGAGGTGTACATTATTTTGATCCAAAAAAATTAATTTCTTTAATTAAATAATTTACAGACCAATGTCATTTATAGAGTATATTAATCAGTATATCAACTAACTTCCGAATGTATTCCAATTTAGTTATGTCTGTTTATTCAACCAGAAAAATTCGATTCAATTTCTTCGTATACCTAATACAAGCAGGCAAAACATAAAATGAACGACAAACCAGGATTTCTGTTCAAAATACAGCAAAATAAAAAGATATAATCAAACCCAAAATAAAATATAAACCAAAAAAAAAAAAAAATGTTGGTTTTTCTATTAAACAGAAACAAATAAAAAAGACACAAAATAGCAACAAAAATATTGTTAAATTGTCTGAATAGTTGGTTAATAGTTACAACAGTAAAGTAGAAAAATGCATTAAAATTTATGGAGTAAGCATATTAAAAGTCTGAGATTATTTTAAATGTGATTATTATTTTTGGATTGTTACCCCAGCTATTTTTTTCTTTTTTACAGTTAATAAATTTTAGTACTAAATTAGATAGGGTTAAATACTAGCATTATACAGTTATAACTGGGAGCATATTATTTTGATATTGCGAGTTCAAAGATTGAACGCTGAATTAAAAAAAAAAATAAATAAAAAATTTACGTTCGAAATTAAAAGCAAGTTGAAGTATTCTTGGAATTTATTCGCGCATCTCTGATCATCAACAATTTTCATTTTGAAATATTGGGTTTTTCCGGATCATAGCCGGGTATTTATTTTTTCCAAAGAGCCCAATAATCAAGAGTTTTTCAATTTCAGTTTCGACCTTCAGATTTTCAGTCATTCTGGCCTATGGACGGCAAAATAATAATAAACTTATTCTGATCCGATAAACTTTACCTTCTGTAGCGACTCAATCATGCGTGCTTCACCACAATGTATCACCCACAAACTTTGGCGTCTGAGTTCACCAACCACTAACGCAACGTTCCACGCCGCTCATCGTTAACATTTAAATTAAGGAACATACGCATGAACCATATAAAGTACTGTCCCTTCCACATGAAGCGACAACTTAAAACAAAATAAATAATTAATTCTTTTTACTTCAGTCTATTCATTTTCTTCAACGTGACAACACATCGCTTTTTGTGTTGTTCGCTACCACATAGTTTGTATGTCAAAACTCTGGTGGAAAATAAATTAAATTGATTAGAACATTAAATAAATTGCGCGTGTTTAGAATTATATAAAACAGTTTTACACTTCCTTTTTCAATAACTTGTTAGGTATCTGTCGTGTGCTTTAATTATTAATTTAATTTGGTCTTCTAAACATCATTAAAACCAAGAGACGAATTTTTAATTGCTGTTAACAAATTTTCTATTCTACTTAAACAATTTTTAACGGCTTCTTTGCTTGTATTAATTCACATAATAAATGTTCAAAAGTTCACGCGAATGAAGATTCGCTTAATCATGGATCCCACACACTTACATAATGAATACAAAAAAAAAAAAGAATACAAAAATAATTACAACTTATTCTTAACAAATTCAAATAATAAAACTCTAAATCTAGCAAAAGTTTTAACACTTCTAATCTTCACCGGAACCAACATAGTAAATAGTGGCGAGTTGTTATAAACATTAGAACGGTTAACTGGCAATATTATATTGCTATTTCGAGCTAAACCAACTTTTATTTTGTTGTATAAATAAACAGGAACTTGATTATTGATAATTTTATAGAGGAGCAATAATGATCTATAATAAAAAAAATGAGTCATTGTGCAACCAAATAATTCTCTAAACTTGGCAGAGATATGATTACATTTCCTCAATCCATTAACGTATCAGCTGGCTATGTTGTTCAAAGTTACTTGTAAAATTTCCCTTGAGTTACAATCGCAACCAGAAATTCACAATACAACACATGGGGAATCCCCAACGACCGTTTTAGCAAGCAAAATCCTGACGGTTTTAGGACAAATGTTCTTATGGAGTTTCAATCCACATAATGTACAGTTGATTTTACAGCAAACCTTGATAATCTGGGAATCCCACGTGAATTTATTGTTAATACAAATGCCGAAATTATTAACGCGATTTTTAAATGGGATTTTTTTTTTATCAACTAGCTGCCTGTGGCCGCTACGCGTGTCCAATCTACATATCAGTAGCTGTATAAAAAAAAGAATTATTTAGATAGACAGCCAGAACAAATATTCAGACCAACTTAAATATACATCTATTTGATTGCATGTAGTTAATTATAATAAATTATTTCTGGTTTAAAAGTTATTAAACTACATTTTTAGTTTCGTTTGTGTCTGGAATTAAAATAAATTGGTTTTCTGCACTTCCCGACCTGGAAATTCCGACATATAATTAGCCGTGAGAAAAACATTCTTTCCTCAAATCTACACCTACATATTTGTATGTTTGTCCTTGTGACTTCTTAATTGTAATTTCAAATGAAATTTTTATAGGAAATTGTAATCGTTTAAAAAAAAATTGAGGTGTGGCCAACACACGACTTTCTTTTACGAACAAAGAATTTTGAGAAATTTTATTTTTTTTCATAACTTTTTTTTTTAATTTTTTTTTTTTAATTTTTTTTTTTAATTTTTTTTTTTAATTTTTTTTAATTATTTTTATTTGTTTTTAATTTTTAGAAACATTTTGTATTAAGTAGTTTTTTGTAAATCTTATACTTTTTAGGATATTTGCAAAATAAATTTTCTGGACCAAGGAAGTGGCCACTTCCGGTTAACCGATTTAGAATAAAATTTACTGGGACCTCCCAATTTATCAAAAAAGCTTAAATCTGAAGATTCAGTTCGAATGGTTAATCCATCTGGGCTGTGGAGAGGACACAGACAGACTGACAGACTGACAGACTGACAGACTGACAGACTGACAGACTGACAGACTGACAGACTGACAGACTGACAGACTGACAGACTGACAGACTGACAGACTGACAGACTGACAGACTGACAGACTGACAGACTGACAGACTGACAGACTGACAGACTGACAGACTGACAGACTGACAGACTGACAGACTGACAGACTGACAGACTGACAGACTGACAGACTGACAGACTGACAGACTGACAGACTGACAGACTGACAGACTGACAGACTGACAGACTGACAGACTGACAGACTGACAGACTGACAGACTGACAGACTGACAGACTGACAGACTGACAGACGGGCAGACTGACAGACAGACACCATTTCGAAACTCACTTTTTCGGACTCAGGGGACCTCAAAACAAATAAATCTCTAAAAATCTCAAAGTCCAAAATTTTCATGATTACTATACTTAATTTTACTAGAGTAAAAAAAAGTGAAAATTGAGGTGTGGCCAACACACGACTTTCTTTTACGAACAGAGAATTTTGAGAATTTTTTTTTAAATTTTTAATTTTTTATTTTTATTTGTTTTTAATTTTTGGAAACATTTTGCATTAATTAGTATTTTGTAAACCTTATACTTTTTATGATATTTGCAAAACAAATTTTCTGGACCAAAGGAGTGGCCACTTCCGGTTAGCCGATTTGGAGTAAAATTCACTGGGACCTCCCAATTTATCAAAAAAGCTTAAATCTGAAGTTTCAGTTCGATTAATTAAACCATATGGGCTGTAGAGAGGACACAGACAGACTGACAGACTAACAGACTGACAGACTGACAGACTGACAGACTGGCAGACTGACAGACTGACAGACTGACAGACTGACAGACTGACAGACTGACAGACTGACAGACTGACAGACTGACAGACTGATAGACTGACAGACTGACAGACTTACAGACTGACAGACTGACAGACTGACAGACTGACAGACTGACAGACTGACAGACTGACAGACTGACAGACTGACAGACTGACAGACTGACAGACTGACAGACTGACAGACTGACAGACTGACAGACTGACAGACTGACAGACTGACAGACTGACAGACTGACAGACTGACAGACTGACAGACTGACAGACTGACAGACTGACAGACTGACAGACTGACAGACTGACAGACTGACAGACTGACAGACTGACAGACTGACAGACTGACAGACTGACAGACTGACAGACTGACAGACTGACAGACTGACAGACTGACAGACTGACAGACTGACAGACTGACAGACTGACAGACTGACAGACTGACAGACTGACAGACTGACAGACTGACAGACTGACAGACTGACAGACTGACAGACTGACAGACAGACAGACAGACACCATTCCGAAACCCACTTTTTCGGACTCAAGGGACCTTAAAACAAATAAATCTCTAGAAATCTCAAGGTTCAAAATTTTCAGGATTACTATACTTTATTTTACGAGAGTAAAAGAAAATAAAAACCCTAATCCATACGAATTGTTCGTTTAGTAAAAGTTCTGCAAAATTACTTTTTGGAAATCGCACTCAACTCCCAAGGGTCAATATAATGATGACAAAGGCTTCGCTAGCACATGGAATAGGTCCCTTAATTACCTAGTTAGAAAACCCTAATCCATACGGATCGTTCGTTTAGTAAAGTTCTGCAAAATTATTTTTTGGAAATCGCACTCAACTCCCAATGGAAAGTATCGGCCATTGCTACAAATGATGACAAATGTTTCGCTAACACACAGAATAGGTCCTTCAAATACCTAGTTAGAAAACCCTAATCCATACGAATCGTTCGTTAAATAAAAGTTCTACGAAGTTATATTTTTGGAAATCGCACTCAACCCCCAAGGGCGACAGACTGACAGACTGACAGACTGACAGACTGACAGACTGACAGACTGACAGACTGACAGACTGACAGACTGACAGACTGACAGACTGACAGACTGACAGACTGACAGACTGACAGACTGACAGACTGACAGACTGACAGACTGACAGACTGACGGACTGACGGACTGACAGACTGACAGACTGACAGACTGACAGACTGACAGACTGACAGACTGACAGACTGACAGACTGACAGACTGACAGAGAGACACCATTTCGAAACCCACTTTTTCGGACTCAGGGGACCTCAAAACAAATAAATCGCTAAAAATCTCAAGGTCCAAAATTTTCATGAATACTATACTTTATTTTACTAGAGTAAAAGAAAGTAAAACGTAATTCTGTGGATATCATATGGGAATGCGAGGTACGTCAGCCAATTGTCCAGATGCTGAGCCCATGATGATGGTAGCTTCGATGACGTTGTTTCTAAACGATTTGACTTGCACTCTTGTCCCATTACATAGATTTGGAGGATTCAGATTCCGCAATAAAATAATTGGTATTACAACTTTCATTTTATGGCAATGTGGTGGAAACCCTATAGGATTTAGACTGTTCAAAAACTCTTGTCGATAGTGAACCGTGCCTTCTGTATTTATAACAGTGTCTATCGCGGAATATATTTTAAAGTCACCAAATACTTTTTTTTAAATTTCATCGTTAATTTCGTCAACAAAAGAATTTCTTGTAGATACGATAGCCCTTTCGCACATCCAAATGAAATCTTTTTCGAATATATTGTCTATGCCGGGATAAATGTTTAATATCAACTCATTAAGAGTTGTTACAGTCTTTCCTAACTCGCTACCAATTTTTATTATTCCATTTTGCTCAGGTAATTTGCCATCGCCTAATTTTAATAATTGACCCGACAAATTATAGCCACCACCTCCCAAATGAGCTCTCATATTTGTCTTTAATGTAATGGTTGGAATTGAAATCCACAGAGGTGAAGATTTTAAACACGCTTTAATAATGGTAGCTCGCGTTCCTTTGGGGATTATAGGCAATGTTTGGCGAAAGTCTCCAGCAAAGACCAAGGTGACACCCCCCATTGCTTTTTCTGAATTCCTAATGTCCTTCAGAGTTCTGTTTACAGCTTCAATGTGCGATCGATGGCTCATTGTACATTCATCCCACATAATTAGAGCAACTTCTTGGAGGACTTTTCCTAGTAGCCCATTTTTGCGAATTTCACATACTGTTTCTTGGTGAAAAGAAACATTAAGAAGCAATTTAAAAGTAGAATGGGCGGTTTTCTGGCCGCTGAGCAATGTAGCTGCTATTCCAAATGAAGCAACTGCTACAGCGATTTTACCTGTTGATTTAACTTTAGCCAAAATTGGAGCGACGATCAACAATATTTTGCCTTCGTTATTTCTCATGCTATTTATTATTTTATCATATGCATGTCGCCGGTCATTTTGTAACATTAATTGATATGAAGTCACTCAATTGGTTGACTTCGTATGGGCGTCTCAGTGTCGCTTCTAAAGGATCAATTGATTGACCCTCCCGATTCGGCGAAGGAAGACCAAAATCTGCCAGATTTTTCCCATTTAGCTCAAATAATAAATTTTCAATTTTTATGAGGCCCTCATTTAAAACACTGTCTGAGGAAAGTAAAGTGATATCATTACTTTGTTGTTGCTCCCTATGACGAATGTCTTCACAAATTTCTTTTCGAAAAGTTTGCCATAATTGAAGAGGATCAGACGGTTGGCAAAATAGTTAAATCATAACGAATAATTCTCTTAATTTTAAAGGTGATTTGGAAACGACTGCATCTGCTAACGTATGGTTCCATTGTTCGTCTTCTTAAAGTAGGTTGTCCATTGAGTAAGCTTTCAAAAGAAGTTGGCCCACGGACATATTGCAACAGCATCTTAAGGTGAAAACATTCCAATTGGTTAGGATGAATACTGTACATTCTGCCAAGCGCGGAGTCTTTTTTAATACAGGGGTATCCTTCGACGTCTTCTCCACGTTTCCTTGGCAATTCATTGCATAATAAGGTTTTCGCGAATTTATTATTTCTGCATAATTCAAAAAATGCCGTAAGTGTTGTTGAGGGTGGATTTTCGAATCTTTGTTGGAGATTGTGTGCCGTAAAATACACCCTTTGTCCGTTTTCTAAATGGATTGCCAAATGTATAACCGTTGGATATCTTTGGTGGATGTCAAATTCTAGAAGTCTCCAAACAGCCTCTGATGTACTTATATACCGGCCGTTCAAATAATTTTCGATCTCACTGTGATTGTTTTCTACTGAAACAGTGCCCATTATTAGGGTTTCTACGACGGTATGCTGGATAACCACCGTCTCCAGTTTGTGTTTCTGCAATTAAATTGTGAGAATACTTTTTACAGCAAACGCCGTTGATTATGCAAGGAGCAGCCATGTTATGTTGTACACACGGACCGTGTACCATATTTTTAAGAACTACCATATGTCATGGAGAATAGGATCCACATCTTGGTTTGGTAGCTCAGCTGATATTAGAGAGTCTACTTCTTCTGATTGTATTTTCGTTTGCAACCATAGGAGAATATGTGCATGAGGTAACCCTATTTTTCCACTCAATGCTGTATATTAAAGCCTTTGTGTCACCAAATATAGCATTTTGGGTTAACAATCTCATTAACTTTTTCATTTTTAAACACTCGTGCTATGATGTCATGCCTATCAAAAGAACTTTGATTAGGAAATAGCTCCTCCTTGACCTCAGTCCATTCTAAGTTGCACGTAAATGTAATGAATAAATCTGGTCTGCCAAAAATTTCTGACATAGGTCATTGCATCTTGGGTTTTCTCGTGCATGTACCTTGGTGATCCGGTGAATGTTAAGGGCAGTATGACATATTGCCCCATATTTCTGGCGTCAATGTTTTGATATTCATTCACTGCACCTCTCAAATGAACATAATTTTCAGTTTTTAAATTTGCTTGATTTGTGCGGATGAAATGTAACCTTTCCTAAATCATTTTTGCCATTATATCGACACAATACTGGTAATATAAATTTTTGTAATAATGGAGCGTATTAAAGCTACCGTTTTTCACCATTAGCCTAAACGCATAAAACTGTATACAGGTAATTGTTTTATTACGTGGCGAATTTGAGTGTGGCATATTCAGGCTGTACCCATCTTCTTCTTTAGCAAACATCAACGGGTACTGTAAAGCGTCATACGACCGATGCGATTCTGATATACGTGATAATTTTCCGTAACGGTAGTCCAACATAATATCCCTTGGTCCTTAATCTTCATCAACTAAAAGCTTCATTAGTAGTTGGAGCATTGTGGTCATATGTGAATATCATCTTTCCCATAACCCTCTTAAGATGATATTTGAAGGACTTCACAGAGGCCTCGCATAGTCCTCCAAATGATGGTGCTGCACTGGGAATAAAGTGCCATTTAATATTTTCTGAAGCGAGAAAAGCAAATATTTCATTAGAATTAGATTTTAGAAATTCATTCATCTCCTAGAAAATATTATTGGCTCCTACGAAATTGGACCCGTTGTCGGAATAGATATCGGTGCATAAGCTTCTCCGTGAAACAAAACTTTGAAGTGTTGCAATGATGTTGCTTGCTGTGAGATTGGACACAACTTCAATGTGAACAGCTTTTGTACTCATACACACAAAGATAGCTAGGTAAGTTTTCCATACTTTGGTATACCGGCCGTAAATCTGCTTTATTTGTAACGGTCCGGCGAAATCCACACCGGTTTTTATAAATGAACTTTGATATTGAACTAATTTGATAATTCGGCCGTGAACTAAATGTCCGACATGTGTGGCAATTTTTTACTACACTGGCGTTGGAATTGACTTTTGGAATCGTTTTGGGATTGTCCCGAAAATCCCTTCTCTGAGTATCTCTTCTTTAAGTAATGTCAACGATTTGTCTGATTCCTGATTCCTCTACCGAGTCTAAATTTTACCTTCTGTCTGGTGAGGGGCAGCACACGTTAAATGCCATCAAAGAACTTTTTCTTTCGAGCGCTAAATTGGTCCTAGGTCAAACTACTTTGTTGTTTCACTCGATTGATGTTGGTTCCGCGAAACCAGTGAAACAGCGATTTTATTGTGTGTCTCCGGCCGTCCAGAAGCTCATGTATGACGAGTTGGATCGGATGTTGTCTTTGGGGGTCATCGAGGAATCACAAAGTTGCTGGTGCTCTCCGGTTACGCGCGTGCGTAAGGCCAATAGGAAAGTTCGTCTTTGCTTAGATGCTAGATCTCTAGCACAAGAACAAGGCCACCGTTAAGGATGCGTATCCGTTGCCTCTTATCAATGGATTGTTGGGTCGTTTGGATCAAACCAGATTTTTATCTGCGATTGATTTAAAAGATGCCTTTTGGCAGACACCTCTCGACCCACAATCCCGCGATACGACAGCGTTTACGGTACCTGGGCGGCCTTTGTATCAGTTCACCGTAATGCCCTTTGGGTTATGCAATGCTCTACAGACTCTTTGCCGCCTCATGTACCGAGTAATTCCTCACCGATTGCACTATAAGGTCTTTGTATACCTTGATGATCTCTTGGTCACATCCGCCACTTTGTACGAGCATTGCCTCCGTAGAAGAGAAGTCGCTCGTTTATTAAAGTCCGCTGGTTTAACCATCAATCTAGAGAAGAACTATTTTGTCCTTAAGGTAATTAACTATTTGGGTTATGTGGTTGGACACGGTTGCCTTCGCACAAACCCAGAAAAGTATAAAGCGATTGTTGAGTTTCTTGTTCCAAAAACCACCAAACAAATTCGACGCTTTCTGGGAATGTGTGGGTTGTACCGTCGGTTCATACCTAACTTCGCTACCTTGGCTGCTCCTTTGACTGACCTTACCCGTAAATCTGGTAAATGCACATGGTCTTCTGCTGCGAAATCCTTCTTTGCTGCTTTGAAAATTGCTTTGACCTCTGCTCCCGTGTTAGCTAACCCTGAATATAGTAAGCCTTTCTACATACAGTTTCAAACCGATCTTGATGGGGCAGAGCATCTCATTGAGTTTATTTCGCATAAACTCAATGCGAATCAGCGAAACTATTCAGTGACCGAGTTGGAGTGCTACGCCGCGGTACTCAGTGTGCAGAAGTTCCGACCTTATGTAGAGGGGTATCCTTTTGTGATATATTCAGACCACGCTAATCTACGCTGGCTGATGTGACAAAAGGATCTGTCGGAGCGCTTAGCACGCTCGAGCCTCAAATTGCAAGCCTTCGATTTTAAGATTGGGTATAGAAACTGAAGAAACTTCTCCTGAAACATTTCGTCTTTGAATACTCAATTTGAAAATCGTCTGCCTAACTCTCCATTCAAATCCAACTCAAACCATATTCCACCCTTATTTCAGCACAACTAAATTCGCAATCCAATCATAAATTTAACTATGACTCAATCGTAGATCAACCTTCTAAAAGCGAAAATTAACCTTCGACTCAACCCCCACTCAACGTTTAACTTAACCCTAAATCAGCAAGGTTTAAAAACTGAATGTCTAGTTCTTTACCATAAATCTCGAAT
The DNA here is from genome assembly GCA_958295665.1 of Tipula vernalis. Lineage (NCBI taxonomy): Eukaryota > Metazoa > Arthropoda > Insecta > Diptera > Tipulidae > Tipula > Tipula vernalis. The sequence goes on along the minus strand of OY282560.1, from coordinate 340,842,503 downwards.
TAAAATCTTAATAAATTCCTAACTGATCCTCTTCGCTAAATTTAAACTTAACACCCAACAATACAACAACTCAAACCTCAATTAAACGCCCAACTCAACCCTCAAATTATCACACTCCCCAAAACTATATATGCGTACCTGATCTCAAATAAGGACAGGTGAAGCTAACTTCCAACTCAAATTCCAACTCAACGATCAAATTAATTTCCAACTTATATTAACCATTAACTCAATTCCAGACTCAACGCCCAACTCAACCATAAAAACCACACGACTCTAAGAACTACATACGCGTAGTTCGCCCCTCCCCTCCCCAATAAATTCCCAAGTTAACAGCTTATTTCTACAACACAGCACTACCACAATTCAACCTTAACTCGACCTGCAACCTAACCCTTAAATGAACCCCAAACTTGGCTGAACTTACAAAAACCTAGTCGTACCCCAACTCAACCCGCAAATGGAACCCCGCTCAACGACAAATTAAACAGCAAACTCAAAGCCCAACTAAATCCTCATAATAATACCTATATGGTATATATGAAAAGGTTAACGTGGTCATTTCATACGGCAAGTATCCGATCCTTTTGACATACAGCTTAAAAATGATTTCAATTTCTTCGCCTTCACCATAAAAACAGATAAGGTAAAAAATCCCAAACGAACAAGCCTTTCTTGGTTATGAAAGACAGACAAATTTTTTGTGCTTCTTCGCATTCAGGGACTTTCAAGGCGTCGACTTTAGCTTGCAGCCATCGTAAATTCTATTTTTCTACTAGCTACTAATTAGATTGTTTGGTAAACCACTTTTAGCAATTTACTCTGTTTACGAGAAGTGTCGAATCGTTCCTCCTACTTCATTTGATTATGAATATGTACTTTACAATTTGGTTCCGTTTCTCAATTTTCGTGATGGTTGTTAAATTAAAATATCGACGTTTATAGATAATTGTACGGGATGTGTATGGAATAATAGCATTCCAAATATAATGAAGTTTATTCTACTAATATCGTAACAAGCCGAATACGGTAAATGGGCCAATTCCGAATTGTAACCATCGACTATTTGGAAAAAAATCAGGGTTAAAGTCTATTTTGAAATAGGCATAGCTGACCTTCTAGAAAAGACTAATGAACACCTGTCTATTATACTTTTCCGGCGGCATACTTTTAGTGGGCTACTTGGATGATTACAGATATTAGTTTCTCTATTTTGTGTCAAATTATTTTTCTGACTTTTCAATGAATTTACACCTGGCAGTGAATCTTGTGTTTAGCCACACAAATTCAGAGATTGTGTGGTTGATCAACGTGCAATGGAAATTCTCCGCTCAGTACAAGTTTAACCATCTATTGTTGAATGCATACATTTCCATGCATGCATTTTGAGAAAATACAGGATATTTTAATTAAAGCTTTAAAGCTCAATGGTAAATATCTGTTAGTTGTTTAAGTTTTCGCCAATGTTTATTACAAAACAATAAAATCGAATTTGTGTATAAATTGTCCTCGTCCAAATCAGCGCAGTCTTTCCTTATCTTTCGTATATACTTTTGAGCTTTTGTTTCTGCTACACTTTTCATCAATTTATTTGTTTATTCTGATTACAGTTAATGTAATGTGGTTAACTTGTTTTTGTTTGTTTGTAATCATTACCGTATGATCAGTACCAGTTGAAGCGAGAGAGACAAATTAAAAGAGTAAATAACGTCGTAATACTGTTAAGCCATTCGACAATTAATGCATTTAGTAGTAAGTCAACATTTGTATCGTTAGTTTACTAAAGAAAACGTATCAATAATTTTGTGTTCGATTAAAGTGATTATAGTTGTAAGTGATAGTGTGGCATTTAAAAAAATGTTCAATACTATAGAAAGTGATTAAAACAAGAGAATCAACAAAGTGTAAAGTGATGTGATAATGAACGAATTCGATAGCTTAAAAAACAAGACTTTGCTTGTTCGTGTTGTGTCAAACCAAAATACAAGGTAACCCACTCATTTTTTTTTCTATATTGTTTTTGTTTTTTCCAATTAGGATGTTTTAAAGGGGCTTGTAATCTTGGAATTTTATATTACTAAAATACTTTAAACATGTGAAACATGAGTTATTTGGCCAAACGTTACTAATGTAATTAGAGGGTTGATGCCTTAAAATAATAACAAATATTTATGGCAAATATTAATCGATGCGTATTCGATACAAAACAAAATCTTTATGTAGTTACTATAGGGCTCACTTAAATATTCTACAACTATACAGATTGTTGTTTGCATTCTAAAATTGGATTTTTTAAAGTCATAGAGGGGTGATTTATATTTAGGAACATTTATAGGCCATATATTATACTACTATTAGTTGGCTACAAATTACTATTAACAGACTTTTAATAGATGATCGCAAATGTCACATTTATCGTCAAATTGTTGTCTTAGAATATATTTTACAGCAGAAGTCGGGGCCGGTATAAGTCCAATTTTGAGCCTTCGTCTCCATATTGTGTATGCAAGGTCTAGGCGGTACAAACTGCCTCTTTGAACGATACTATGATGGCGGCGGGTTCTATATCTATTTGGTTTAGCTAAGTTTTTAAAATTACTACAATAGTAACTGTCACTCACTAAGGTTCCACTGCCTCCCTAGACTCGGCATCGAGACAATTAGTTACATTGTAGTTTCTGATTCCAGTGGAAGAATACTGATTTTTGTAACAGATCTTTTGAATAACGACTTTGAAGTTTTTATTGTAACAACACGAATTTGACCATCAGTACCGGGATGTGTCTCAATTATTCTACCCGTTACCCAATTAATGGGTGGTGTATTGTCGTCTTGCAATATAACCAATGAGCCAACTTTGTAATTGTTATTCGAAGGTTGTTGCCATTTGTAGCGTTTTTGCAGTTCGTTCAAATATTCGATGTGCCACCGTTTCCAGAAATCTTGGAACATAACTTGTATCATTAGGTATCGAGATAATCTATTGGTATTTAATTCTAACAGTTGCGGTTCGGGAAGTGCTAACAGCGGCCCACCAATTAAAAAATGGCCAGGTGACAAAGCAGTAAAGTCTGATGGATCGTTGGAACAGCAGTCAAAGGCCTTGAATTGAGGCATGCTTCAAATTTGACAAACTAAGGTGTGATATTTTTCAAGCGTCATTGAGCGCAACCCGATTAATCGTTTCATATGCCATTTTACATTCTTGATAGCGGACTCCCATATTCCGCCAAAATGGGGAGATGTTGGTGGAATAGTCAGCCATTCGATGTGATTGTTTGCGCAAAATTTCTTGGTGTCGTTTTGAAAAGATTCTGATTCATAATTATCGGAATAGATTTTCGAACAATAGCCACGTCTTGAAATAAACCTACGAAAGCAAGCGAAAAAAGATTGGGTAGACAAATCCATAACTATTTCTAAATGAGTTGCCTTTACAGCGAAACAAATAAATAAGCACACATATATCTTAGTTATCGATGTTGATCGTAATTTCGGTTTCGCGAAAAATGGACCACAAAAATCTATGCCAACTATCGAAAATGGTCTCGACTAAGTTACTCGATCAGCAGGTAGCTCACCCCTTATTTCATTTGACAGGTTAGGTTTATTCCTGAAACAGGGTATACATTTATTCCCAACTTGCCTGCACAAATTTCTGCCTCCTATGATCCAATATTGCGATTTCAAAATATCCAATAATGTTTGGGGACCACAATGTGACAGCCGAATGTGCTCAGTTTGAACTAACAATCTCGAAAAACTATGTTTATCTGGTAACACAATTGGATGCTTATTGGTATAGTTTAAATTTGACTTAATAAGGCGTGCTCCAACACGAAGTAGTCCCTTCTCATCAATAAATGGACTTAAGTTTTTTAAATTGCTAGATGTATGAATAAATGTATGTTTTTTAATGAGCTGAATATCATGAGAATATTCAGCTTGTACGAGTTTGATAAGGCAGCATAAGGAAATGTCAAGTTCATCTGAAGAAAGCTCACCATTAATGATGGATTGCCTTTTAAACTTTTTGTTTATAGATCGAATAATGTAAGCGGTAACCCGAATAAGTTTCGTAAATGACGAATATCGGTCAAATAAATTAAATGGCTCTGTGGCATGATACACAGAAGTTGATGGATTTTTCCGAAGATCTAAATTCAACAAATCTTGACCAATTGTACATTTAGAATTTTTGAGAAAATTAGAATTTTCCTGTCGAATAAATGACGGACCTGACTCGTCAATTGTTTTTGACCCCGTCAGAACGTCATCCACATAAAAATCGTTCTTTAAAACGGTCGAAGCTAAGGGAAATGGTTTAAGTTCGTCCGACGCTAATTAATTCAGTGTACGTGTTGCTAGATATGGAGCACTTTTAGTACCATATGTCACTGTGCATAATTTAAAACATTGTATTGTGTCCAAAGGATTGTCTCTCCACCAGATTTGCTGAAGATCGCGTTGAGATTCGTCAATGAAAATTTGCCTGTACATTTTAGCAATGTCTGCTGTTAAAGCAACTAAATGTTTTCTAAATCTCAAAATTATCGACAACAAATCCTGTTGAACAGTGGGACCTTTCCTTAGGCAATCGTTAAGAGACAACTTCGATGATGAAGTTGACGATCTATTAAATACCACTCTCTAATAAACCTTATTGTATGATTTTTGGACGATATTTGGACCACGGACTAATTCCATATGTCCTAATGACAAATATTCATTCATAAAATTTCGATATAACGAATAAGTTTCCGGTTGACGTAGGATGGATTGAAATTGTCTAAGCGACGTGAAATTTGACAGACCAAGGTTGTTTATGTTATCATTTAAAGGAAGCGAGACTGAATAACGACCGGAACATAGACGTTTATGATTGTTAATGTAATGTTTCTCACAATATTTTTTATCTAATGAATAGTGATTTTGAACCGGAATTGTTTCCAAGTTCCAGAAGCGTTGCATGTCATTATGTAATGTTTCGTTAGTACACAGTGATGTGGACGAATATTCTTCAATGACCTGATGTGACTTAATCCGACCACTAATTACGTAACCGAATACTATTTAGATGTACCATTGAATAACCGATTGTAAACTTCTACACCAAGCAAAATGTCAACTTTATTTGGTACATAGAAGTATGGATCTGCCAATTCAATTTCAGCAGAAATTGATTTCAAATTAAAACTGACTCTACTTGCTGGCAACAAGTTTGTGATCCTTGGAATGATATATAAATCCATGGTCTCTGAAAAATTGAATACTCTGGACTATATAGTTAATGAAACCTTGATTTTTATTATAGTTTCGTTTCCACCGATACCCGATATAACCTTTTGTGTTGAATGTTTTCTGACCTTTAGTAAATTTACAAGCGACTCAGTGACGAAGTTCAGGTGTGACCCGCTGTCTAATAATGCCCTACACAACAAATTCTTGGTTGAACTTGTATTGACATTGATTACACAACTGTTCCAATTAGAATTTGATCTACCTTATTAGACCACGATGATTGATTGCCTAATGGTTGTGTACATTTGCACGATGAGATTCCAGCAGTTTGAACGATATTGGATTCAGTTTGATTATTTCGATTTGACGGATTGCTATCTCGAGAAGCTTGAGCTACCCTATGCCCAGAGTTAGTGGATACGTGTTTATGAACCTGATAATTTGAAGTGGTGAACAAAAACACACATGTACCAACCTTATGTTGACTTATTAGACAATTTGTACAAAAGCCATGACTTCGAGTAAACTGAAAACGCATTTTTGGTGTTAGTTTGGTATCCGAAAATTCCGTACAATGTGGTAGTAAATGTGTCCCACAACAATACGGACACTTACAGCTGTTGGCAATTAACGAAGTTGATTTATCCTTTGAATAGTTAAAACCTTTGCGACCAGCTGTATGTTTTGAAATAGATGTGCCTCTAATTGCTTCCAAAATACGAACACGATTTTTTAGGTTATCTATAAATTATCCGAATTTTAATAATTTGGTTGTTTCGGAATTTTTATTAATGAGAAATTTTGAAGTTGCGTCCAATTAGTAATATTAGGTCCCAAGACTCAACTGGAATGTGCAACGAATTGAGGGCATTATAGTTCTTAACCGAATCATCAATGAAAACTTGTAACAAATTTGATGAATTTTCCTGTGGAGTCTTAACATCGTAAAAAGCTTTCATGTGTACCTTTTGAATTGAAGTCATATTATTGTAACGATCACACAAGGTTTTGCAAGGGACTTCATAATTATCTGAAGTCACAGGAAGATTTTCTAACAAACTATAGGCCTTGCCAGAACGAATGTGAGATAACAAGTATACAAACTTGACAGTGGAATCGATTGGTGTTTTACTATGAATGAGACCGCGAAAGACATCTCTAAAAGCTAGCCAATTACTTTCAGCTCCACTAAATAGTCGTAGCTTAAGTTCAGGTAGCTTTATTGACATAGATGAGCTGCTTTGCTCGATTTGAGTGCTGTTAGTCGACGTTTCGAAATTAATAGCTTCCTCTGGTTGATTTTCAATTTTGTTGATTGCCGTGTTTTTGCCGTGTCATCTTGAATTTCAATTAGTAACTGCACTTGGTGGTATTTGTCATACATTAACTGTAACCTCCGAATATTAGACTCGATTTCCCCTAAAGTGGATAGTCCTGATAACTTATTTTTAAATTGAGTCAGCTGTTAAACGCTCTTCGCTGCCGTTTTAGAACGTCTTTATTTGTTTAATCTTCGACGATTCTTCATTATTCTCACTATGAGACCCCATATTTATATAAGGCTCTCAAATCAATATTCTTGCATAAAATTACACAATTAAATTATTATTCAATAATGGATTTAAAACAATATTTTGTAGTTAAGATAATGCTAATAAATTTTGAAGACAATCAATGAAATTATAATCTACTATAACAATAACTTACGAGTCAATTTGATTTGATGTGATGATGATGAAATTGATCTGAATTTTCTACCTATGGCTTTTATAAATTTTGCTGCAAGTTGATGTTGATGATACCATGAGGTGATGATGACAAATGATGTTTAAAAAATGGCCGATGTGGTGATAACTATATGTTGATTGATCACAAAACTGGCCGACAATGTAATTTAATTGTTGTATGTAACTGCGACGACTTAAACTTGATGACGATGGTTTGTGTGATTAGGTCAGGTAGTGTTTATCTGAATATATAATACCGACAGCTAGTATAGCGGCATTTAATGTACACGCCCAAAGCAAATGGTCACAAACAGCGATGAATGTAAATGAGTGTTTTGTGATTGAAACTCCGATGAATATTTCAAATGTTTGACGTAACCTAATACAGTCACAAACAACGATGAATTTTTATGCTCTGTTTGATGATAAATAATGAAGTGTGCAAAATGGTTTGATAATTTTTTTTTTTTTTCAACGCGATGAAAGTTGTAGTATCGAACCACAGTTCATCTTAACTGTTGACAGAGGTATCACCTAACGCATTTGTTGCAATGATGACTCAGATGACCTTGGAAGGCCGTGTGCTGTGATGTGATATCCGGCTCGAAGGACCAATTCTGGCGACGCGGATTAAATAACGTTTCGCCAACGTATATCAAAATAGAGGTGATTTCATTTAATGCAACTTTGCTGTAGTAAGAAATACATTATTCCGAAATATATAATATAACGTCAAAGTTTTAGATTTAAATTTTAAAACTATTTATTTTGGGAAATAGCTTACTAAAAACTCATGACAAAAAAAGGTTTGATAACCTTATGTAGTCGCTCTAAAGTTCGATCACTTACTTGGATTGGCAAACCAGTATTTTTGACCAAAAATCATTTAATCACATCAAAATTGGAGGCAAACATATAATTTTCTAATATGTAACTGTAAAGATTTAGCAATTTAATAATAGTGAGCTTTAAGTTTAAAGAGTCAATTTTACGTTCGGAGGAACAAACCAGATGCTATCTCTAAGTATTGGAACAACTGTAACAGCCCTATAGTTACAATCTGTTTTAGTGTTCAGCTGTTTAAAATTAAAATGTCAAAGTTGATTTTAAAGCTTTTTCTAAACTTTTGCATTCCGAAACATTCAAATATTTTTTATAAGGTCAAAATATAGAATAATTTCGAGTACAACGTTTTTAACTCTATAAAGTAATCAATAATTGAGCACGTATTTACTAAATTTATTTTTAAAGCTTTAAAGCAGAGCGTACTACTTTGCTTTCATGACCTAGATATTACAGAATTTAGCTGTTGGGTAAAAGATTGATTAATACTATAACATTTTAAGCGTTTTAAATAAAATGGCAACAAATTTAGTGTTTTGAAGAATAGTTACCTATACTATTCTAAAATATATAACTTTGAAAACGCAAAATAAAAACAAAACCAAGTCACTTATGCAACAACTTGATAATTTGTATTTTATTACGTGTGTTGAAAGTTATCCGAACATAGTGGTCCTTCGGTTCGGATAATGGAAGCTAAGCTTCTACAACAAAACCTGACAACCGCGACTAGTGAAACGATTTAACAAGAAAAAGTCTCTCATTGAACAACAAAAAGTTACCAAACCAACTGCTTACCAAAGTTACTAAAGTTGTTGCATTCCATGTTACTTTGATGAGGTAGTGAGAGACCTTAAATCTGATCGAGCCATCCGTGAAGTAGTACCAAGTAAATTGAAGGGCGACATCTTATAGTGGAGGCCCACTAAAGAAAGATTCGTAGCTCGTATCCAAAGTATATTGTGTAACCCACGTCAGTCAACTCTACCGAAAGTACTCGGAAGTATCACAGTGGAAGAATTATATATTGTTGAGAATTATATAACTAGATATTTGCAGTTCGAAGAATTTCAAGCTGACATTAAACCCCTTCGTTTAAGTAAATATTCTAATAAAGGTACAAATTGGCGCAATTGTACCCATTTTTAGACAGCCCTGAAATACTGAGGGATTTAGTAGAAGATTGAACATAACTCACCACTGAAACGATACGCAATACCCAATCATTCAATCTGTCAACTCACTTACTGGTACGAAGAATGTTAATGGATCAATACCTTTATCACGAGTCAACTTCGTTCGCCCGTTTATTAAAAGTGGAATTGATTATGCTGGATTTTACAAAATAAAGGCTAATTAAAACTTTCCTTGAGCTTTCTCTGTGGTAGTTTGGTTTCGTACTGACAATTTCGTACAAACAAAAAGTTCTGTCTACTCATAAGGTAGCAGCTACAACTAAACTATAAAAATACCATTCTAACTTCATACATTATGTATGAGGCAAGAACACATTGACTTAGCGAATTATAATATTCACCAAATCAAAAAAAACAAGGGAAACTCTCATTTCTGTGTGTTTTATGCCCACACAAATAATAGAAAGAGAAAGTTTGTCTATATTAAATAATAAATTCTTTCGGCTTTTTATAGACAAAACATATTAAAAATAATGGCATTCACAACATTTTCGACTTGTTAGTCAGAAAAAATGAAGAGGCCAATCATTTAATATATTTTGTCTACAAAAAGCCGAAAGAATTTATTATTTAATACAGACAAACTTTCTCTTTCTATTATTTGTGTGGGTATAAAACACACAGAAATGAGAGTTTTCGTTGAGTTTTTTGGTTTGGAGAATTTTATAATTCGCTAAGTCAATGCGTACTGCAAAAAAAAAAAAAATTTACTTTAACTCCAGTAGCCCCTACAAATATCACCGACCCGAAAATTTAACTTTTTTGTTTGCACAAATTTATCGATCAATATTCTTCATTTCAATCAACACTAATAATTTGCATTTTAGGCTAACTTTATCCTACTCATGTACATATAAATACAAATTTATTCTGCCCAAAACTTCATATAGTTGGTCACTCAAACATTTTATCCAATTTAACTTTTATACAAGTCAATTTCTTGGTGAGATATAGAGAACCAAACAACAACAACAACCACAAAATTATAGTCGACAAAATATTTTTGGTGTGTTGAATATCTACTCCTATAGCATACATATATGACATATAATGACTAATATTCATTTTACCATAAAGAATGTTATTCAAACATCTTATCATGACCTAAATTTAGATTTTTTTTTAAAGTATACAGTGTTGTGTATGTAGATAGATCTTTTTATATAGTGTTTATGTATATGAAAGCTTTATTAACATAGACTGCCTGTTTTTCAGTATATTATATTAAACTACAAACAGTATCCTATATGATGAGTTCAATGTGTCTCAAATTGTTATATTTCGAACAAAATTTAAATTTTAAAATATTTTACGACTTAAGTGTTTGCGGACAAATTATATAGTCAAGTGTATATAACATTTTTATGACCGGCAATTCATACCATATATCCTAAACACTCACCTGGGTATTAATTAACAAAAACAAAAAAATAGTTTATGAGTGACCCGCGTCCTTTATTTCCACTCTTGTACCTACAATAACAATGCTATAAAACAATGCGGATAATAAATGATAGCTATACGAAATAAAAAATTTAGGTCACGTCCTAATGAATAAAAACAGCAGTAACAAAGGTAATCAAAATATAATCAGAACCACACCGCATACAGAAGAATAAATGAAACCGCTATTGCCCAATTCCATCCGCCGCAAACTTGAAAATAAAACACAAAACAAACCAAAACAACAACCGAAAACCCAAAACAAAAAAAAAATCTGTGAATATTCTTACAGAATAAATTATATAATCTTGTGCAAGGAAATAATAATAATATAAAAGAGCGTACACTAGCCCATACACACACATACACACATATATACCCCACCATCTACCCCACAAAAGCAAAATAATTGACCAATTTATTTCTTTTTAACCATTTCAAGCATAATGTTAAAAGATACAGAAGAAGAGCGAAACCCAATAGAAAAAGGTGGTCATTTGCGGCCAAACATAAACAAAACAGCAACAAAAAAAAAAACTTAGTATTTTGTTCGCCATTGTCATAAATATTTTTTTTTACCTACATACCATATAGATATATAGAAATATATATCACAATGGTATTGTTATTTAAGGCCGAGCCAGAATATCGGACAGGTGGAAAGATTTAAAAATTAATTATGACTTTAATTAGTTGAATAAAATGAAATAAAAGAATAACTAATGATTGTGTATTTATAGATGTGTGTGTGTGTAGAACCTTGGGAAATTTATTATTAGACATATCCTCGTATGTAAACGTAACAAGAAAAACATTGAAGATGGTATGTAATTAACGTGGAAAGGAATTGTGTTTTTTTTTATCCTGTATCCTGCTGGTACTGTAATTTACAAAGTATATACCTAAATGTATTTTCTGCCGTAGGAACATTTAGAAATGATCAGATGATTTATTTTATTTTTTTTTTTTGTTGTACTCGTCCTAATATTGTTGTGCGAAATAAAAATGTTGAACACATCTCGTATACAAGAAATAAAAATTACACAATTAATTGGCTATTTAAGAATATATTTGTTGTTGTTGCTGTTGTTTTCATGTAATTTAAGATTAATGCTAAAATGAATGTGCGGTTGTCGTGTGAATGGCCGATTAGATTTATGAGGCGTGTGTGTATTTTATTAAGGTGTTCAATTTAAATAGTAATTATGAAGAATCTCAATGTTTGGAATATATTTTACAAAACAAAAACATTTTGCCACATCAGTTGCTTCATTGTGGCTCGTTAAAACGTGACAATATACATAAACCAATCGATATCACTGAGGGAAGCAAGATTCCAAATATAAAAACATGTTGATGCCTTATTTTGATTTTTGTTAAATGAGCTTTTCGTGCTTTCAATTTTTAATTAAAGAAAAGCCCAGATTTGATAGAAGTATCAGCAGGAATACTTTCCAATTTAAGCATTTTCATTTTAAAAACACATTTAGCAACAAATTTGAATTAGATCAATGTGAAGAGTTGTTGTTGTCAAAATAGAATGAAAGGTTGTTGTTGTCAATTTTATTGAAATTTTTTTTTATTTTTTTTTTATTTTTTTATTTTTTTATTAGGTTTGGTGGCTCCTACATAAAAAAGAGCCATAATGCCAAAAATCCAAGGATTCTCTCAACCATCTCCTTTGAGCTCCTTCAAGAATGTAATTCTCAAATGAGTACCACGGAGCACTTTGTACTTTATTCCTTTCGTTAGACTTTTTTCGTTAAATTCACTCTGCCATTTTCTCGTACTCCTGAACCATGTCATTCAATGTACCCTTTTTAGCTAACGTATCGGCTCTTTTATTCCCTTCGATCTATCTATGTGATCGGATCCGTTGTATGGTCACATCACGTTGACAGTCTCGAAAGCATTCAAAAATCAAATTAACATACAAATTGCCTTCCCTTTCCTCCACATTCACTAACCTGATTGTATCTCAGAATCACACGGACTTGAATAATTTTCTTCTCAAAATTCGTTCTTCTCGTCCCATGTTTATTGATTCCAATCTCAATTATATTCTTTATCTTGCATGTGTATTTTATTAAACTTTACTTAAATACAACTTTCAAACTTAAAAATAAAAATACTAAATTTCACTCAAAATAATTATCAAACACAAAAATCACTCAAATTTTTTTCTCTTCAATTTTTTGTTCACAACTATTTGGCTTAAATCGAAATTCACAAAAATTCATTTTTTTTTATAATACAAATTGCACTCAACCTTTTTTTTTTTTTAATTTTCTTAATAAAAATCACTTTCATTCATTTATCGCGACGAGGCAGCACTGTACTAGTCTCAGTCAAAAAGTATTCTTTCCGATTTCCTGTTTTGTTTTGTTCAAATCGAGAGACACCACCGTACACTAACACAAACCCGGTTTTTAACCCGGTTGGTTCATAGTGTAAAATTTCAGTGGACTGAGGTTTACCAATTTTAACCGTAAATTCTGAAATAGATCGTTGAGAACCTGCCTTGGAAATATCTTTGAATCATTCCTTGTATAGGGGAAGTTTCCAATTTGTTTGCAATTTGCATGCCTTTAAGAATTACATTTAATGTTAATGTCGATTGATTCTCCTCATCGCTGCTAATATCTGAGTTAGCTTCCTCTAAAATTATCTCTAGCAGCTTTTCCTCATTAAGCGCTCTGTCTTAACTTTAATATTAGTTACAATCTGGCCAAAGAGCCTTCCAGCAGCCATTTAATGTAGATGACTTTATTTCAGACAATGCCGAAAAGGAAAGGTTTATACAATCCAAAATTGAATATTGCTTCCAGACGTCATTTATCGAAATGTACGGGTAGCGTTGATACCGTGATCCAACGGTTGATTAAGCGACGTAGTATGAGGTGGCAAAAATACGATTTTAACATCAGGATATTCCAAGTTTTAATGACCGGGAGCGTTGTCCATTAAAAGAAGATCTTTGAAGTGGGTACCTTTGTCCTTTAAGTATTGCCTAACATCAGGAACAAAACAGTTGTGAAACCAATCAGTAAAAATGGCTGAAGTGAGACAGACATTTTTGTTTGCCATCCAGTGGACTGGCAAAGTATTTAATTGAATACCCTTCATTGCTCTTGGACGAAGCGACTTATTTATCACCAACGGTTTTAACATTTTGTCGCCTGACGCATTACTATAAAGCAAGTATTTTACTCGGTCCTTACATGCCTTAAAATTGCTAGCACTTTTTTCGGTTTTAGCTATATATGTTCTACTTAGCGTTCCTTTTCAAAATAGACCCGTTTCGTCGGCGTTAAATACTTGATATGTATTATATCTGCCCTCTTCAATAGCAGCTTCCATATTACCAGAGACAATTTCGCCTTTAATTTTGACAATGTGCAACGCATGCTTTTCTAAAAAACAATGCAAATAGCCGTTGCTTGCAGACATTTTTTTTTCTTTTTATTAGCGGATTGTGCAAACGTTCCGGGTTTAAACCTTTTAAATTGTTCAAACATTCTTAACGCGTTGAGTTTGATGGTATTACCATCCACCAGAATCCGTTTTTTAGTGTTATCCTCAATCCAAGTTACCAATGCTTTCTCCATTTGTTCTAATGTTGTTTCTCTTGAATACGAAGATGTTGTAACGGACAGCCAAAACCGCCACTGTGCTGCAACGTTTGAACCGCCATTGTGCCGTTCATGCGCGCGGCCTATTCAAGTTGCCCGTGTCAGCTGAATTGCACGCCGCAAAATCAGATTGCAACTCTTGAATATCTTGAATATCCTTGAAAGTTCTTAAATATCAAATTATCCGTGATTATATAAAACCAAAGGGAATCCTATACGGGCTAATCACCGCCATGTAAAACATAAATAACCTAGAAAATCGAAGAAATATCGAAACTTTGCCATATTCTCACTAAATATTACATTTTAAGGTCTCAAAGCTAAGCTTGAAAATTTAGCTAAGATTTGAAAATTTTTAACATAATCTCGAATAATCCTAGAAAGGTCGAAAAACGTAAGAACCCTAGAATATCGGTTGCCCAAGAAAAATTCGAATAATCCGAACAATTTCAATAATATCGATAAATCTGGATATTATTGAATAATTTCATAAAGCCTGTTAAAATTTAGAAGATGGTAGCAAAATTGCTCCCTTTTTCAAATTAACCTTATGCGAAAAGAATTTTCATCTGTTGTTAACCAATCTCTGCCGGGGTCAGATTACGAGTAATTACTCGAAACTTTTTCACTTTCAGCAACCGAGAAGAAATTGTTAGGTCTATCTTAATAAAATATTTAATATCAACCGGAATGATTACTTTTTTCTCTGAAAATTAGACCACCGCCGTTTCTAAATTTCTTAGAAATGACCTGTTTTGCTAATTTGAAAAGGTGGTAGTCTACTTTAAGCTTAATCTATCAATAATTTCCTAACTGAAATGGAGAATTTATTTGTGTTAAATTTGAAACTAATGTGGAGTTTTGCATTGAATTAAAAATATTACTCTCTTGTTCCGCTATGTTTAGCTTTTGGTATAAATTATTAATTTTTGCAGTGTTATCATTTATATTACGAGATAAAATACTAACAAGCTCATCTGCCAAAAATTTTACACAAGTCTCGCTTAATTTAAATTTTGTTTTTAATTCTACAAACAAATTAGAAAAAATGTTACTTGAAATTTCTGTAGTAGGGGCAACAATATTTTGGCATTAGCAACTGTAGCAGTTGTGCTATCGATGGTGTAAGCAGCATTTGCGGCATCACTTGATAAATATGAGTTTTTAAACTTGACGAAGCCTTTATACTGACGTGGATCTCAAAAATTGGACATACAATCTCAAAATTAGCTTTAAGATGCTCATTTAAATTAAACACCATTGAACGAATTTACAGTTATAATATGGTTTAGAATATACATATAATTTCCTTTTGCCTGATTCATATTGAATTGAACAAAATTTGAGTGTAAACGGTACCAATGCTGCTTATATGTTTTAGAATAAGCAAATCTTTTATTCCATGTTGGAAGCAAACAAAAGAAGTGAGCATTTTTCTTGCTTCTATCTAAATATAAATTCTAACGACTCAGTTACAAAACGTTGTAAATTACACCAAATTTGTGGAAACGGGCTAATTTTGTTAAAGCACACTTCGTGAGTTTATTTTTACACACCGTTGTGCAATCTTAAACACTTTTTAGTGTTTAATGATATATTTGTCTTGGAAATTTTCATTCACTTTCTAGAGTTTACAATACAATTCCTAATTTATTGAAAACTGTTAATGAAATTTTACAATGACTTCAAATGCATCTGATTTTGGGCTTGAACATTACTTTTTTGTTATATTTTTTGTTAACAATAATACAATTTTAGTTACAAAGCATAACACGTAGCATTTGAGCTTTTACGTTTAGAAAAGGCCAAACCAAACCATTATTAAATCAGATTAAGTAACAAATCATGAAATTCGACCTCAGATTGTAACATTCCTTTAAGATGTTAATTTTACATTCAAATTTCCATTAAACCATTTCGATATTTTGTTGTTGTCAAAATCTTTTATGGGACGCAGTTGTTGTCAATTCTAGTAAAATTAAATTTTTTTTTTTTTTTTTTTTATTAGGCTTCGCTCCTACATCAAAAAAGAGCCATATTGCCGAAACTCCAAATTTCTAATTTTCTGTTTAAATTTTTTTTAAATTCAAAATTAAATTTAACTAATATTTTCCTTACTATTAAACAAAACCGGATAATCTCCTCACATATTCTGTCGGCTAGTAGTTATTTCGTATTAAATTGTTACACCACTTATCCTAGTAAATTCATACATTTCCTTATAAGCCAAAAAACCACCCTTATTCATTAAATCACTTAGATTTCTTGCATTCCGAAGGATGTTGAACTTAGATCTACATTGGCTATATCTCGGGCAAGCCAATATGAGATGTTCAACATCCTCCACACTTCCACACAACTCACAATCTTTTTCCTCACTCAAATGACGTTTCCACAAGCATTCCTTCCAGTTTCCATGGTTCATCCTGATTCTCTCAACCGTTCGCAACATTCGCGTATCTCCTTTGAGCTCCTTAAAGAACGGAATTCTCAAAGCAGTACCAAGGATCGCTCTGTGCTTTATTCCTTTCGTTAAACTTTTCTCATTAAATTCACTCTCCCATTTTCTCCACAGATTCATCTGAAGCATTCGAAGTAAGTAGTGTACCCTTTTTTGCTAACATATCGGCTCTATCACCCATTTCAAACCACAGACTGTGTATTGGGGTTGAGTTAATCGCCCCCAACACCACCGCTAAAAGCCATTTTCGAACCATTCCCATACACTAGGTAATACCATATTCAATTTTAGAGGAAGAATCGACAGGGCCAAAAAAGTTGTCCGTTGTAGTGATTGATTCACAAATGATTTTTAGACGAAGTTCTTGAATATGGCCAATTAGGATGGAAATTGGCTATTTCTTAACCGATTAAAATGAAATTTGTTATGGGTGATGGAAATGGGATTCTAAAATGATTTTTGGATAAAGCAATGGAATATGGCCAGGTAAGATGGTACTTGGCTATTTCTTATCGGATTTATGTGAAATTTGACATCTGCCTTGGAAATGGGGTTATAAAGCGATTTTTTTTACATTTTTGGAATATGGTCATGTAAGATTGAACTTGGCTATTTAATAACCGAGTATGATGAAATTTGACTTGTGCGATGGAAATGGGGTTCTAAAATGAGTTTTAGATAAAGTTGTTGCCACATTCCAGAATTTTATCCAAAAATCATTTAAGAATATCATTTCAATCATGGATGTTAAATTTCACTAAAATCGGCTAAGAAATAGCCAAGTTCCATCTCCTAATTGGCCATTTCCATATAATTTGCTAAAGATTCAATTTAAAATGTAAAAAGTTCAATTTTAAGCGTAAAAGAAAGAAAGAATGAAGAGATAAATTATTGTGAAGAATTGCATGGTTTCGCAAATAGTTTTTTTTTTAATATAAACTATTTCCCCTGTAATACTATTCTCCAGTTTGGATTGCAGGCATTTTGGTAATTACATTTAATTAATTTTTCAGCCAACCAACTGGCCAACACGGATTTTCTGCACTGTTAAATTCTTGATTTGTGATGCTTATATTATTTATACAAATTCTTAAAATATATTCCTTTATGTTTCTAATTTTACTATGTTCCGTAAAAATTTTGGAAAATATTACGATTTGTTCACAATAATTTTTGTTGCTTTTCAAAAATTCCGAGGGACTTTCTAAAACTTCGGTAATCTTGATAAAAGTGCTCTTGCATCTGGAGCATTTTATTTTTGTATTAATTTTTGAAGCTATATATCCTACAAAATATCTCATTAAAAGTTCTTGGAGGGGAACATCAAGATTAAAAAATTATCTGATATGTCCGATATAGTGTCAATTATATTCAAATTATCATTTTCACTTGTTGATGAAATATTTACATCTGTGCTACTACTGTCTAATAAACTTTCTGTCGGCTTTCACAATTAGATATATTAAAAAATGGTGTCAGGATTTTTATTGTGGTAATTCTTGAAATATTGTAGTTGAACTCGTGCACATTGCCCCATTCGTGCGTTTCGGATAAATATGCTTGAATGTGATTTTTGGGCAACATTTTGTTATAAAGCTGCGTTCCAAATTAAATAGTTTGATCAGGGCCGTCAGGGCATCGAATATCGAATTTGATTAGAGTATTTCTTACAGACTTTATTAGATGAGACACATCAAACATTCCTACAATTAATTCGTTATTATTATAAAAAATAGTTGTTTCGGCAATTAATACCGAACATCTTGAAACATTTTCGGTTATTCGCTCCTTGATCGCAGACCATGGCTCTAATAATAATACTAAGTTCGTTACACTTTTCCAAATTTTGAGGAACCAGCAGAAATAAATTATCCGAAATAACACTTTTTCAAGATACGAAATAGCTTAAAACGAACTTCCAATTGGATGACAGCAGATTATTTTGCTAATTTTATTGCGTCTGTTATCTCCTAACTCGTCAAATCCATCAGAAAACACTATTATTAAATCCTGGGCTTAGATATTTTATAGGCTGCTAGCGTACCAATGATGACTTGCATGGTAAGTTGAAATTTAAATTTGCTCTTAAATAATTATATACATTCGTGGAACGATAATAAATATTTTGAGCAACAATTTTTTGATTTTTTGGCTCATACTTATATGTCCTTCAATTTTACATTTCGAGCTATTGTTATACCTTCAAATTAGATCTCTTAATCCTCCTTCCAATATTTTTACACCTTCTTTTTAATTCAGTTATTTGAATATCCTTGAATTGGGTGATTTTCATTTATTTATTATACTTGGTCCTATAACAGTTTTCATTTTTTATATTAGTCAATCAATATTGGCACGTCGATTCGATTTGACATTCATAATTTCTAGTTTGAGGTTCAGGCAAATATGCAATTTGTGCCAAACTAAGATCATTGATATTATTAGTAATTTGAGAGGAAACGTCCAAACATATTTGGAAGGAGCCCAAACCAAAATCATCATTTAAGTTGATATTCGTAGCAGGTAAATGCGTGCCTTGTAAATGTGAAATAGCCGAATTCATTTCTTCATCCGTTTCTGATAAATTATCGATAGACAAAATTGTCAGCAATGAATCATCGTCAGAATCTTGGTTGATATGGTCACGATTTATATTTAAATATGATAAATTTACAGTGGAAACTGCATATTTTTTTATACCAGTTTTCGTAAACCATCATTTATCTTCAAAGTGTTTTTCTCATATCTGTATATTTTTTACCGCCAAATTCTTTAAATTACAATTTGAAATCCACTCATTATATTTTTTGTGATGTTTTTGCAACTTAAATAGTCAAATGTTTATCGACTGGATGAATTGCCACCTTCTACCGTACACTTAATTCCACTTTTACAAAAGCTCGTATCACTGAAAAAAAAATTTAAACTTCTTTGAAATAATTTATTACTCGACCATTACTTCGCCCGCCACCGGGATGCAGTTATGCACATGAATTTACCGCAATCGTGTGTCCCTCTCAAAACCAAAATTAACGTATTTGGATTTTTTTAAGATAGGTCGATGGTTTTCTAGATAATCAGTGTTTTTCGTTTTCGTTCAACTACCCTGCATATTAAAGAACATAGTTAAAATAATTCTTCTATAGTTTAATTTTGAAAGCACTGTTCTTATTATATGAACTAAGTAACGAGATCAGCTTATTAGAGTGTTGGTGTTGCTTGTTATAAAAGCAAAATTATGAAGAATGCAAAAAAAACAAAAAAATCGTCCATCCAACAAAAATATTTTTCTTTATCAGGGTTTTACAACAATAACAACGAAATTATCACATTAGCGACATCTTTAATAAAATTCATACCGCACTACGAGCAAAAAAACATTTTTTCCAATTTTTAAAAAATGTACACCCCTTATAAAAATTGGTTTATATTTTGAATTACATGTATGTGTGTACAATTTGTATATTAGGGGCAACTGTTGTCTTTTATACTGCGGTTTGTTGTATTTTGGCTATTTTAAAATAGATGGTGGTGTTTTGGGTTGCAGGAAAAAGTTTAGAAAAAATATTCAAAACACGAAAATGGAACCACTGTCGCGGACCACACATTTGCTCTAATATAAAAATGTATCTCTTTATTCTTATCTCTGTACTCGTAAAACCTGTATCATCGCAGAAATATCTGTCCGTGTCCTCTCTTATAAAGTGTCAGCTTATATAAGGTAGGTTTTCTTTGAAAAACTTCAATTGCATGGAACTTAAAGTTTGTCCGTTGAAATAAGGTTTCACTGTATTTAAAAATGAATGTTTATATATATATATATATATATATAATATATATATATATATATATATATATATATATATATATATATATATATATATATATATATATATATATATATATATATATATATATATATACAGTATATACGTGTGATATTTAAACAAATGCACACGCATTAAACGTTTTAAAACAAACTTTACAAAAATATTGTTTAATACTTAAGAAAGGTCCCTGTTAATATATCAAACATTCTTCTTCTAAAGTTACTACCGAGGAATTTGTAAAACTTCAAAAATTGAGCTGATTTTGAATGTATAATAAGAATTGTGTGTTGGTGATGGTAATGGTGATGGTAATGGTGATGGCAATGGTGATGGTAATGGTGATGGTAATGGTGATGGTAATGGTGATGGTAATGGTGATGGTAATGGTGATGGTAATGGTGATGGTAATGGTGATGGTAATGGGATGGTAATGGTGATGTTAATGGTGATGGTAATGGTGATGGTAATGGTGATGGTAATGGTGATGGTAATGGTGATGGTAATGGTGATGGTAATGGTGATGGTAATGGTGATGGTAATGGTGATGGTAATGGTGATGGTAATGGTGATGGTAATGGTGATGGTAATGGTGATGGTAATGGTGATGGTAATGGTGATGGTAATGGTGATGGTATGAGTTGAGCGGAGGGTTGAGATTTGGTTTGAGCTAGGTTGAGTTGAAGTTTAGTTAGGATTTAGTTAAGCTGTATTGAGGTTAAGTGAGTGGTTCGGTTTGGGGAATTATTTAAGAGTTAATTTAGAGTTTGGTTCAGGGTTGATTTGAAAGTTGATTTGGGATTGATTACGTTTAGAACTATGTTGCGATTAGGATAGAGGTTGATTTGTATATTGTGTTGGAGGTTTGGACCACCTCGGTTTTAGCCCTTTATATTTTTTTTATTTGGTGTTAATTAGTCTTAATTTGGTTTTGAAGAAAATTTGTTTATTTTGTGTATAAAAAGCTCATTAAACCGGAAAGCCGATCCATTTAGCTGAATTATCTACAAACGTCACTCGTTTAATACTAAGATTGAAATTGAAAACTTCTTGTCCCATTTTACACTATACAGGAGATGTAGAATAGGCGTGAAGTTGTGCTGTCCTTACTGCAAATAATATCATTTGTTGAATTTAGTTTAATTTAAGGAATTTACACAGCCTATCAGAAATTGCCATTCAATTTTAATTCTTATTGCAAATGTAAAACAGATCGAATTTATTATTTAATTGCCAAGACTAATCCAGAAAATCGCGAGTTATAAATTAATATTTTCAAATAGTCCTTCTAACTGATTAAACACCATTTATATATTTCCATCTATATTTTTGTAATATATCAATAGGAGCCTAAAAAACGATTTTGCTCCTATTGAACTTATATAAGTATATCTATGTATGTATAAAACCGTCGTGTTGTATAATTTACCTATATATCTGTATACAAGCGAATCCATTTAACGTACATAGGATACAGTAACAAAATATAAATTGATTCCATTTCATATGACTCAAAAAAAAAAAACATTGTAAATTTATATTTCATTTCACCTTCGAAAAATGTACTTTTCAAAAAAAAAAAATGAAATCATTTTTCATCAGAAAACATAAAATACCTTTCATAACTAATACACCACTGCGTACGTCAGTACCTTTATAAATATATGTATGTATATATGCCTATATGTAGTAGCATCGTGTATAAATCCATATACATTTCCTAAATCAAATTCACAAGAGAAGAGCTGTAAAATACAACAACAACAAAAAAAATTCTGGATTATCATCAGAACTAATCGTCTGAAAAATATATATTTTGCTCCAAAAAAAAGTCAGAACAAAAAATAAATTTTCTGGTATTTCGCTTTCTTTTTGGCTTCTTTATGGATTCGATAACTTTATTCTAATCGAATGATTTTATTTTATGTATTATAATGAAATCTCTGAAAATTTTTGGTTCATTTCAAATCGAACATTAAAATTTATGTGCGAATGTTATAATATTCCCTTCTTTATAATGTTTTATACTTTTTTGCGTTCTACACGTATATACGTATATTGTATATTGTTTGTTTCCCGAACCCGATGAAGAAAAAACTTTTTTTTTTTTTTTTAGATAGGTTTGATTTTATGTCCGATGTGTACACAAAATGGAAGTACAACTTTTTATTAAGCTTTGTGCGAACAAAAATATAATTGGGATATGCATACAATAAAAACAACAGAGCCAGACAAAAAGGTGAATACAATATGTTGTCAAGGACGTGTGCTCAGTTCAGGCATGATGAAAACGATTTCGCAGAAGAAAAATTGTCTTTGTGAGTGGTACCATAAAATCCTTATTCATTTACAGTCAATTTGTCTTATGGTTTATTATTTTTGTGTGTGTGTGTGCCTGTGTACGGATTTTAATAGTTACACGAGTGCACACAGGAGAACAATATATTACAAAGAAAACACTTTAAGACAAAAATTAATTTTGTGGAACCGCATCCCGATATATTTTATAGTAGTCGGTCACCAAAATAAATTATGTGTTGGAAAAATAAAATGAAGGCTTTTTAAAGTTTCAAAAGTTGAAGGACGACTTTTGACTTAATTCAATGTTTTTTTATAAAATATTTTCATCGCTACTCACCTACATCGAAATTGTCAAAAATAAATAAATAAAACTGCAACATAATTGAAGCCAGATGAGTGTATTGAGGTCGGGATATTATGGAAGCGATATGACAAATTTTAATTGTGCAACAAAACTTGGCTATACAAAATGATATTGATTTCAAGGCATATCGCGCCTCGCACTGTATAAATTTGAGACTTTCTTATATTACTTTACTCTGCTGTCAAGGTTAAAACGCCTGCCCAATTGTCTTGCAGACATATTTTTATAATCATCTGGTCTGAAATCGAATTTTTTTGGGTGTAAAATAATTTTGAGGCTTTCGATCTGTCGTCTCAGACTCATTGTATATTTGTATAAATAACCAATCTCTAATTTTGTCGAGATACTTTTTTTTTTGCTAAAATGACATAGGGTAGCTCTAATTTTTGTCTTGTTTGAGCGTATCTTGCCATCGTAATGTTATCTCTAATTTAGGTTATATGTTTGACATTTTTGCATGTTTTGCGTCAGAGAACGAACAAAAAGAATTATTAATTTGCGTAGAAATCAAATCCGGTTAAGGTTAAGACTCTAATCTAAACTATTCGGCTAATCGAGGTAGCTTTGAAGCTTATTCAAGATTTGGTCGGGGTTGAGTGTTTTGTAAGAGAAGGTATTCGAGATATTTTGAAATTTTTCAAGGTTTTCGATTTTATTCGTTTGTAGTGACTTAAGCGTTGAAATTAACATTGGGTGAATCTGGGATTTCCGAAAAACACGTTTATGTGATTGGTCAAGATTATTTTAAGTTTATTTGAGAAATGAGAATTTTTATTTGCACTATATAAATTATTTGAAATTTTTTGAGCTTTTCGAATTATTCGATTATAATCGAGTCTCTATCTAAAATTTGCAACGCAATGTATTTGTCAGAAAAAAGATGATCGTAAATTGGTCAACGCTTGTTAGTTGAGCTTATTTCACGGTGTTTGAATTTATTCAAACAAATAAATTTCCAAAAATTCAAAATTCAAAATCTAAATTTATAAATGTATCTCAAAACAAACTAAGTTCGACCGTCAGAATAAATAAAATATTGTGAAAGGAGAACTTTCGGATTTAGAAAGCAAGGTTGGTGTTGAAACAAAAATTTTAAACCAATGGACTCAAATGTAAGCTCCTACATACAGGGTTATACTACACGATAAAACAGTTTGAGCAAAGGTTACTTTTGTACAATTGCAGGATATTCCAGATAGGTTTCTGGATCTGTAATTGTTGTGCCAACGGGCATAATTGATTGCTTGACTATATCCAGACATTTCATAGAAAATTTGATTTTTCAGCCGATCAGGCGATTCAGAGCCACAAAAATAAAAAATCTGCAATTGTGCTCCGAATGCGGTTGTTGATAATTCCAATGATAGGTCTCGCTACTTGTAATTTTTGTGCCAACGCGCATTTAGATTGCTTCATTATTTCCATAGCATTAATGTGAAATTCGATTTTTTAAAAGTCACTTTACTATACGTCGGCCGATTTAGAGCCAGAAAAATCCAAAATATGCAATTTTGCTCCGATTCTAGTTACTGATACCGCCATTGATAGGGCTTAGATTGCTTAATTATTTCCATACATTTCATAGAAAATTAGATTTTTTGAAAGTAAGCCTGCTATATATGGAGATCAGCCGATTCATAGCCATATACAAATCCAAAATCTGCAATTGTGCTCCGATTACGATTTTTGATACCTCTCAAGATCCAAATTTTGCAATTGGGCTCTAATTATGATTCTAAATACCTTTAATGATAGGTGTTTTTCGCGTGTTGGTGTTTGACGTGTTTTTACAACAATGTAACTTCTGCATGAATAACTTGGACTGCCAACGAGTTGCGCACCGATATGTGTAAAATCACTGATAATTGACAAAAATTGTTCCGTCAATTTCAATACGTTTAGAAAATTGTGTAAACATGCAAAATTACATCGACGAGATAACCTCAATTTCCTGCAAATTAAATAGCATTGGATTCAAAATAGATGATAACTGGTTGGCTGCAATTATGTTTCTGAGTTTTGAGGCAAGTGAAACCATCAATGCAGATCACATTAAAATAAAATTACTTGACACACAGTACGTATCAAAATCAAATGAAAGCAATGCGTTTTTCAGTAAATACAATGTAAAAAATTCATCGAAACATAAAAATCGTCATCCTAGAAGTTTAATTTTGTTTGAATGTAGTGGTAAAAATCACAAGAGTTTTGAATGCAATAAGATCAAAGAGAAGCAGAAGTCATCGTCGAATGGTGAGAAGAATAAAAATCAGAATAACGTTAAAAGCATTAAAAGTAAATCGGCCAAAAGAGCATTCGGTGTATCTTTATTCTCACAATCAAAATCATTCAACTGGTTTTTAGACAGTCGTGCATCGAGTCACATGACGTCTGATGCAAATTTATTGAAAAATAAAAGACCAACTGAAGCTGTTGAAATAGTAGCATCAAATGATATGAAGATGCCAGTGAAATGTGTTGATAAAACTGTTCTGTTAATGCAAAATGAAACAATACCAGTAGAAGAAGTCTTATATGTTCCTGATCTGCAAGTAGTAGTGCATTAATATGGCACATCCGTTTGGGTCATGTAAATTACAAAACACTTTGTAACATGCATAAGGTAGTAGATGGAATGGTGTTCGAAAAAGATGAAATAACATAATGTGAAGTTTGTACAAATGGTAAGCGTTCAGATAATGTGCTTGATTTATTCCACTCAGATGTCCGTGATCCGATGGAGACAAGTTCAAGAAAACTATTTATCTATGTACTTTTTAACGTCCAACTCTCAACTTTTTGAATGATTTGTTAATTTCAAATCGTATGTAGAAAATCAGATTGGTTGCAAAATAAAGAAATTCTGAACTGACAATAGCACTGAATATTGTTCCAAAGAGTTTGGAGGTTTCCATAGACAACACGGTATAAAGCATCAATATATAAATGTGTACACTCACCAGAACAATTCCATCAATTTTGAACAAAACTCCCGAAGAGGTATGGACGGGCATCAAAGGCATCGCGAAAAATGATATTCGTGGGATATGACAGCGATACAAAAGGTTTTCGCTGCATTGATCCAAAAATGAAACAACTGGTAATAAGTATATGTGGTTTTTCATGACAAAAATTGTGATTCGATGATTCGTCGATACTGATAAAATTGACAATGTTGATGTTCGAGATTATCAATCTGATGGAAATGTTGCGACACCTGGAATCGTATTGAGAAGATCTACGCGCGATCCAACTTGGAGTCTCATCAAATTTCCGCCTGGAAGAAACGCTATTTAAACGAAATGGGTATTCAAACGCAATTTCGACAATGATGGCGATGTAACGCATTATAATGCCCGGTTGGTTGTGAAAGGTTGCTCACAGAAATATTGTGTAGAATACAATGAAGATATTTGTTGGCTTTGGCAGTTGAAAATGTAATGGACAGTTGGAAATAATACAACACAACTAGTTTAACGTTAATAATAATGTTCTTTATTCAACTATAACTTGTGCATGTTGGTTAACTGAACTGTCAATGACATTTGTTACAGTAGCTCACTTTACAAAAGTCACATGAGAACTTAAGATTCGTTCAGATTATTATTAGACGCATTTTTCTTTTTAATTCGTATTTTAAATTATTAACAATCATGATCTGGACCTTGAAAACCCCTATAAATGTTACAATTTTCACCAGCCATACCTATCCAGCGGTCTTGAACTACGACCACTGCGCGTTCTGACTTCTCCTTGATTATTTGGAGCTTGAATGGCAGATTTAGGAGCTACCTCACTATCACTACCCGAACTTGCTTCTGAGTTTTCACCTTCAGCTGTATCATATTCCGATGCGGAGTTATTTTTGATGTTCACTGAAAGATCTAATTCGTCCGTACTCACATTTACAGCGGAAGTGTTCGAAATCTGATTTTCATCGTTATTGACTGTTTCTTGTGTCGGTCTTACAATTTGGATTTCTGGCAAATTAACTATTTGACCCGATTTAACATTACTTTCGAATAACAATTCACTAGCACTAAAATCTTCATTCTTTGTTTAGCTATAATTCTACGGTTACGTCTAAAATAATTGTTAAATGCATCTTCAATAATGTATGAACCGTTCATTAACTATTCCAATTATATTTCCATAATGCCATTCTTTTCCATTTTTCTTAAATATCACTAAGTCACCCAAGTTCAACGATGGTAATGACCTTACGTTTCGATCATAGTAATATTTTTGCCGTTCTTTCTTATTTTGAATTCTTTTCTGAATATCTTCCTCTTTCATGTTGTTTCTGACAAGAAGTTGTTCCGATACTGGCAATCTTGTTTTGATCAACCTGCCAAAGAATTGCTCTGATGGTGTGAGACTCATACTTGCCACCGGAGTCGTGTTGTACTCCATGATTCTGTATTGGAATTGGTTTACTTTATTTGCTTCGTAGCAACGCTTCAAAATATTTTTCGCGATTGCTAGTGCTCGAGTATTTGAATTGGACGTTGAAATCTCTTGAAAACTTCTCGAATTCAGACGAGCTGAATGGAACATTATCACTTTTAATTATCGACGGAAATCCAATTTTACTGAATATCGAACCAAATTTATCGATAATGTGTGAAGAGGTCTTATTGTTGATTTTAATTGCTACCAAGTAGTTTGAATATGCGTCAAAAATTGACACGAAATCGCGACCAGCATATTCAAATAGATCAACTGACACGATGTGGTATGGATACTTTGAATTTATTTCTTGAAGCAATGGTTCCTTTTGATTGTTTCGTTTGGACTTTTGACAAATATTGCATGATACAATCATTTGTTTGATTTTTGTGTTCATTTCCGGCCAAAAGTATAACATTCTGGCCCTTGCAAGTGTTTTCTCAATTCCCAAGTGTGGCTCGTGTAGCCATTTTGCCATTTTATTTTGCAATTTCGTTGGGATTACGAGTCGGTGGTTTCGGAATAACAACCCATTTTCGAAATGCAGTTCGGATTTTAGTTTGTGAAATACCCTGGCAAAATCTTTTAGAGATCGATAATCGAGCCAACCATTTCTTACGTAGCCACATACGCGCTTAAGATCCTCATCCGCTATTATCTGTCTATAATAATCATAATTATCGCTCGACACACAAACGGATCGTGTGACGCTGTGAATGACAGATCAATTAAAATCCTACTCTTTTCCTGTCCGCTCTTCCCCTACAAAATAGATAAGAAATTCGAATATAGCTTAACTGATCATTTTCTTGTCGGGTAAGATAAATATCAAACATTGGTAAATTCTTTTAAAGTGTGGTCTTCGAAGCAGGCATAACATGCAATATCAAACTACTTTTACTTCTCTTAAAGATATGATATTTCGTAGAGTTTTCGTTTTTTGAAATCGGAGATGCGTATCGAAAGCCGAAATATTTCATTAGGTTAGAATGTATGTATTTAGTTTTGACTATGTCAGCAAGCTTGAAATAAAGATTTCGAAATTCTGTAATTGTTGTGATGCGTTATGTTGACAGCAGTTGAAATCGTTATGGTCGAGTATTGCTATTGGCTGTTCTTAGAATGCGATGTATCCAGAATGAAGCTCTTTTAGACAGAGATCGTTCGGCGCTGGAGTTTCGAGCCTTGCCAGAGAATACAAGTTTCGAGTGGCTACTGTTATACTCCATTTGAAAATTGTTGTTCTTCTCATGACACAGTTAGGAGGATTTCAAAAACGATTCTCCACTTATTGCCTCCATTTCCTTAGTGAGCCTTAACAAACTTCTGGTTCGGATTTTTTGCCAAATTTTGGTTTAACTTGAAGTAATCAAGCAGTGGCTATTTTTTTGTAATAACCTAAAAGTTTATTCTGCAATAATTGCTCAATGTTGGGACAATGATAACATTAATTGGAAATTTGCTTTTAGCTTTAAATATGTCAAAAATCACCTTCTAGTATTGGGAAATTTTACTATTTGTGATGCAGTATTGGCGATAGGAAATACGATACCCCTTGTATGAGTAAAATTAACGGTCATGCATTTGGAATAACCCCACACAACAAACTTTTTTCAATATTGCGTATGCATCAAAAATTAGTTTTCCACGCGAGTTTATCTTTTCAAATTACTTTAAATAATTTACTGATTGATGCTAGTTACTTTTTTTGCCTGTTGACTTACTATCAGCATTTACTGCTCGACCTGCTTTAGTATAATGAAAAAAAAAAAAAGTTGCTTGACAAACTTATTTTTGTCGCATGTGCAACATATTAAAAAGTTTATTGTGTGGCATCAAAGGAAATCTCTCACTTGCGCAAAATTATAACTGACCCTTTTTTAACTGTTTATTTTTTTTAAATTCATGAATTATTCATGTAATTTGATTGGGACCCATGACTGGACCCATTTTTTTGTCAATATCTTTTGGAGTGCTAAAATGTTTGTTTGGCTTGGAAATTTTCCAAATTTTCTATGTGACTAATTATGACTAATTAGTGATCTTAATGAGCCCTACTACTTTCCTGTCCACTCTTCCACTACCAAATAGATAAGAAAAGCCAATATAGGTTGACTGATAATTTTCGTGTCGGATCGCTACCCTAAACAAAGAGCCTTAGTGAAGTACGCTAATGATACATTTAATATTTCAATTATTCGTTTAATTTCTTCAATTACGTAAAACGACTTTTCAGCATTTCTATCTTGATAAATCAAAATAGCTTGAAATGCTAAATATAACAATCCAAAACAAAAAAACAAAATATATATTTTATTACAACTTTAAGCTTTGCTCTCATTTCTGCCAAAAAGAAAAAAAATCACAAGCACAAATCACATAAATCAACCTCATTAGGAAATGGGGTCGAAACAACGAAAATTTGTCAAATTTTATCAACATTACAAAAATGGCGACCACCAACAACAAATACGAATACTCATAGTACAAATAGCGTATACACACAAAAAACAACCAAAAAAAAACTAATCGCGTCTTTAATTTATATTTTGATGTTGAGCGACCAAATTTTCAAGAGATTTTCCAAAACACATACTAACATTCCATCACTGTATCTATATCTTCAAACAGACAAACTTGTTTTTGTCTAATTTAACCATTTATTGAATTTATGTACGTATGTTGTATGATTGTGTGTATTTCACATATTTCATCGTACATATTTTCCAAATATTTTTCTTTTTGTGTGAATGTTGTGTGTTCAAAAAATAATTTAACTTGATTAGTTATTTCTATATAACACACACACATGTATATATAAAAATATAAAACTTTACTAATTGCATTTTCATGGAAATATTTTCACTGAGTACAAACTTAGCGAACATAACAAAAATAACGAACACAGTAAAAATGGCAAAACTTTTTATTATTGTATGCGAAATTTGATGGAAAACACCACCCATAGAACAACACACAACGAATATGGCAAACAATAATAAAAAGAACAATTATATTGATAAGTAAAATAGAAAATTTAAAACAAAAAGCTGAAGGAAAATAATTTTTTTTTATCGTATTTTGTTTTTGTACAATTTGTGAAAGAATGAAATCATAATTCAGAAATTTATAAAGTTGTTGAGTTGTTGATTTAATTTACTATGCTAGATTAACTTCAACATTTTTGTATATTTCTTGTGTGCTCTGTTCTATTTGTATATACATACATATACAAATACTATAGTTTGGTGTTGGGTACACAGCTTTCATTTTCATTCGCCATTTATTTTGGGATATTTTTTTCCTTCGCCAAAACATTAAATTTTAATTTCTTAATTTTCTTTTATTTTTATATAATTAAATTAATGTCAGTATTTTTTTTTTATTTTTAGACATTTTAATATTAAAAATCACGCAGTTCATTTTAAATTGGTTTCCCCCCTCAAAGACAAAATTGCCTTAGAATTAGTATGCAAATTACAGTAATTATTGGGTTATTTAGCTATCGTGCGGAAAGCGTTAGAAGGAAAAACAAAAAAAAAAATTTAAATGAAAGTTTAACAAAGTTTGATCGATATGAAACCACTTTTAGACCCAAATATCTTGGTGGGCCAACCTTTAATCATATTAGAATGGTATGAGATATTTGTGTGATGTTAAATGGCGGAAAGTTGCCTTGAGGAAACCTAAACAAAGTTTGACATTTAAAATTTAAATATAAAGTTCTTCTAATTCAATTGCATTTTTCGAAATATCACGTTATTCAAAAATGATATTTTCATAAAAATTTAGTTAATTTTAAACTGAAACCAACAACTTCAATAGCTTACTTCTATCTTCTAAATTCCAAAGTACATTAAAAATATTCAAATCGTTTACGACGGCAACAATTGCAGCGTACTAAGCAAATTACATCGGCTGGTTATTGCTTTCTTAATAAATGTTTTTTTTAACTGATGGCAAATAGAAGACTATTTTTCAAAACAAAATGTGAGCCGTCTCCTTTATCTTGTTTTTGTAAGAGAACCATCACAAACTTTGTAGTATCTTAAAAATTATTTCTTTCTGAATGACTGTAAAATAAATTATTTATTGATTTAAATAAAACGTTTCATTAATTTTAATCGGGACTTCAGTCAAACTAATTATTAATTTTTAAAAAAATAACCATATGGAGGGGTTATCTGGCTATGATCATACAGACCTTAATTTTTCATTAAAATATTTAAACTAATCCATTGATTCAAATAAAAATACTTATCAACTGCAATCAATTTTTTTAATAATTTCATTAAAACAATTCGTTAATTTCAATATTAATTTTTAATAATTTAAATAAAATCCTTTCCAGAAATTCCATGCTAATTTTAAATATAAACCATAGTTTTCCAGAGTATTTTAAAATTTTTCTTAATTCTCCAGAAATTCCAAGATAAACTTAAATTCTAATTTCCCATTAAATCTTTCTTTCCCAAAAATTTCACTGAAAATATTTTTCTAATTTGTAAATCATATTTGCTTAACTTTCCTGAATTGGAAAAATTACCTCAAGAAATATTGGATTAATTAGGATTAGCAAACAACAGCAACATAAACCTCCATTATTGAAATCAGGAAATCTACTCACTAAATAGGGAACCTATTTAATACAAATTAACCTCCCACCCTATTATTAATGTGTAGTAGTTTATTAGAACAGTTTTAAACAATAAGGGAAATTACTGTAAAATGGATCAAGAGCAAATAAGCAAATATTAGCAATAAGCTAAAAATTGGTCAATGGAATGATAGAGGCAGCAGCAATATTGTCAAAATTCAACAAATTCGAATAATCCTTGTTCAAACAATATTTTCGAGAATATTTGAGTTTCGAGAATTTTTCTAAAATTGCGACAAAACATGATGGTGTAGATACATAATTTAGAAGTGCTGACAAAAAAGCTCGAAACGCTTCGTAATAAGAAACTTGCTCTGTTTAAATCTAACTTTGCTTGCGTTACATCAATCTCGTTCGATTTTTTGAGCTTGGCAGTTTCCTCAAAGCTTACCACTACCGAGCTTTCTAAATGTCTTTTGAACATTTGCCAATAAAATGGTTTTAATGCTTTTTGGGTTATATTATTGTGTCGAGCTTTTTCCAAAAATTATTTTTAATTAGGCAGTTCATAATTTTAAAACTTTTAAAGAAAATATACCCAAAATTATATTTCACGCTGAAATCTGACTTTTTAAGCTAAATACTTATTAACTGGTAAACTAGGGTTTCTCTTGATGCGAACTTAATCCCAAATTTTATTTCACTTGCCATGTTATATGATTTTTAAATAATACCGTCATGATAGGTATCAAAGCTTTTATATATTTAAAGCTTTTTTATTTGAAAAAAAGTTGGAAAACAATGGATCTGCAAGCTTCTAATTAAAAGCTTCTTTATGAAAAATGAAATGCTGCAAGGTCTTTTAAATTAAGGAACAATTGAAAGTTTGAGATTGATGAATCTAAGTTGATCCGTTCGTAAAATTGGAAGCTCAAAACAATTATTAATGAATTAAAATTTACAAACTTTAAAGTTTATAATAAAAGCTCCAAATTTGTTTTTTTTTTAAGTTTACAAAATGATTGAAAATGCTCATTAATAAGTTGTAAGCAAAATATAGCTTAAAGCTTTTATAATATTAGAAAACTTTAAAGCTTTGTCTGAATTCAAACTTATTTTTTATACATATCTGAAATTTTAATAGCTGAAGGTTAGCAGCATCTCGAAATTACAAGTTTTTAGACCCACTTCTAGCTATTCCAAATTTAGTCTCGTATTTGTGTATTTGTGATTACTTAAATTTAGAAAGCTTCAACTAAAGTGTATCAATAAAAGTTACATGTTTTCAGATACTGTTTATTGTAAGCTTTTACTGTAATTAATTAGAATAACTCACTAAGTTTTCACAATCGTTTCACTATGAAGATTTAAAAAAAACACTTAAAAGCATGAGAACAATGAATTTACAGTTATTTCAAGTGATTAAAGAATTATAATACATGAAAGCTTAAACAGTTTGATTAAAAGTTTAAATTAATTAAATTTTGTTTATAAAATCTCATAATAATGATTGAAAAACTTAAATGTTGAAACATCAATGTTGGAAGTTTTCGATTTTCGGTGCTTGGCAGTTTCCTCAAAGCTCACAACTACCCAGCTTTCTAAATGTCTTTAGAATTACTTTTAAAATAGAAATTTGAACTAATTTTGAACATTTGTCAATAGAAGGCTTTTCCCAAACATTTTTTAATTAGATCCTGCAGGATTTTGAAACACTTAAATGAAATATACTCAAAATTTAGTACTTAGTATTTATTAAAGGTTGAGTAGAATAGGGTTGTCTAAAAAGCTGCATATTTTCAATTGGATTTTTTTTAAAGTTTCGAATGCTTTAAAATTTTACAAATATATTTAAACTGGGGTGTTCACTTGACGCAAACTTAATCCCAACTTTTATTTCACTTGCCGTATTATGTGTAAATAATACCGTCATGATAGGTATCTAAGCTTTTATATAATGAAAGCTTTTTATTTGAACAAGAAGTTCAAGAACAATGGATCTGCGAGCTTCTAATTAAAAACTTTGTTATGCAAAATGAAATGCTGCAAGCTCTTTTAATTTCAGGAACAATTGATAGTTTAAGATCAATGAATCTAAGTTGATCCGTTCGTAAAATTAAAAGCTCAAAAAATTATTATTAAATTAAAATCTTGAAACTTCAAAGTTCATAAAAGCTCTATTTTTTTTTCTATAAAAGTTTACAAAATGTTTTAAAAAGCTCTTTAATAAGTTGTAAGCAAAATAGGGTTTAAATCTTGGTAATTTTAGAAAACTTTAAAGCTTTCTTTAGATTTAAAATCATTTTCAAAGTTGATCCGTTCGTAAAATTAAAAGCTCTAAGCAATTATTAATAAATTAAAATTTTGAAATTTCAAAGTTTATAAAAGATTCTAATTTTTTTCTATAAAATGTTCCAAAATGTTTGAAAAAGCTCTTTAATAAGTTGTATGGAAAATAGGGCTTAAATTTTGGTAATTTTAAAAAACTTTAAAGCTTTCTTTGGATTCAAACTTATTTTTTAAATATATCTGAAATTTTAACAGCTAGAGGTTGGCAGCTTCTCGTATTTGTGATTACTTAAATCCCTAATGCTTGTATTATAGTCTTACAATAAAAGGTACATGTTTTCAGATACTGCTGATTGTAGGCTTTTATTGTAATTAATTAGAATAACTTACGAACTTAACTTTTCACAATCGTTTCACTATGAAGATTTAAACAAAACACTTGAAAGCATGAGAACGATGAATCTACAGTTATTTTAAAGTGATTAAAGAATAGCTGAAAGCTTGAGCAATATGATTAAAAGCTTAGATTAATAAAATTTCGTTCATAAAATATAAAGTTCATAATAATGATTGAAACATTTAAATGTTGAAATTTCAATGTTCGAAGTTTTCGATTTTCCTAGCTTCGCAGTTTCCTCAAAGCTTGTTTTCTAAGTGTGCTCGATCATTTGTCGAGCTTTTTAATTAGACCCTGCAGGATTTTGAAAGCTCCATGAATTTGTAAGGAATTACAGATTTGCAAAGCTATTTAAAAAGTCCCCGTAAAAGGCTAAAACTTTGTACAGGCTTATACCCAACATTTTTTATGTATTTTAATTGTTGCCATGAATGATGCCTAATCATTTCACCGTTAAAAGATTTTTCACCAATTTCTTGACGCCAGAAATTTCCGCTCCTAATAAATATTTGGATACCTTACATAAATGGAGCGTGATATCCCATTCGGTATTTGATTAACGAGAATATGGCTTTCAACAAAAGTGGAAGTTCATCAGGCAACCCTTTAGATAGGGTGTTTGGAGGTATGCAAACAGAGATTAGGTGTTCCAGCTGGCAGTTTAAGGCTGGAACACCTTATTATGGTAAAGGTTTTGGTACGTCTCTCGCTTTCTTTACCTGGAATCCCAAATATGTATGTATTTCTAACAAGAGAGTACTTGATCTTAATGAGTGGTATATTTGATCTCAGGTCAAGTTAAATGCCATCGGCGACTTTGGGAAGACAAAATTGATCATATGAAGAAAAAAACGTCTAGAACATAGACTTTTTTTTTCTCTGTATTTCCGGGGTTTAAAATAAGGGTTTCTTTAAAAAAAAAAATAAATTTATTTGACCTCTGAGGAGAAGGTCACAGGACAAGCATTTTTTTAAAACTGAATAATCTTTTGGAAGACGCGATTTTTGACTATTTCTATTACCGGCAAAAATAAGGGTTTCAAGATAAGGCTTTCCTGAAGAGTTATTTCCGTCATTTTTGAAACCATCTCCCCAGCTACTACGGTATAATAGTTAAATATTTTTTTTTCTGTTACCATTCCAATTATTTTTAAGTGCGCGTAAAACATTAGAAGCACACCATTTTTCTTAATTATTGCGAAACTGCTTTAAATCAAATGCCTTTTTGTAAATTGAAGGATTTAATTTCTTATTTTTAATTAAATTAAAAGACAAGCCTAAAGACAAGAATAAAAATTAATTAAAAACAAAAATAAAACACAAAAATTAAGATTGCTCTGGTATAGGTACAGAATTTTTCGTTTTGCCATAATTGAGTATAAAGTAAAATCATACTAAACCATAAGACAACGTAAACAGGATTGTATAGCTTGACATAATTTTTAATTAAAAAATAAAATTTAAACAAGACGGTGAAAATATTACATTAAAGATGGAAATTTATTTTTATTATTTACAAGCATTTCGCAAGTTTTTTTTTTTTAGTACACAAGAGGTGTGCGAAAAGATATTTCCAAAATATACATACCAATTCACAAAAAATGGGTTGTGATAATTAAATTTTTATTATGATTATAATTTTTAAGACATCGTTGTGTTCCCAAAAAAAAAATTAAATTATCACCCACCCTCTTACGTTCGTTTAAATGTCACTTATCAATCACTAACATGCTTAATGAGTGCGGGGAACCTCAAAATAAATATTAGGGTAAGAGTGTGTTTGGAATAAAAAGCCCATATAAATCGATAGTGATGTGAAATTAAGTAAATAAACACTTGAAAATTTAGTTATGTGTCCAATATTTTTGCTTAGTTTAGTTTACTCAAGAGCACATACAAAAAAAAAGGGTCAGGTTTCACATATATTATTAAATTTCATATGTATGTCTGTCTGTTACATACCCAATAGATGAAAATTTATTTTAAGGACTTTCTAGATATATAAAAAAATTGTATATATATATATATATATATATATGTGTGTGTGTATTTTGCAGATGAATATAAACTTAAAAGGGTTTATGTACTCAATATCGAGTACATAACTATATCGAGTGTTTTATTTATCAATTATAAGAATTATCCTTTTTCATAATAAATATACACAAAATAAAACGAGTACAGCTTTAAGTCTACAAAATTGAAGTTGTTTTACGATATTTTTGTCCATTAAGTTGATGTACTTCAACCAATCTATATAAAATTGAATTTTCCGTAGAAAATCATTTTTATTTCCCTAAAGATTTCTGAACAATCCTCAATGATTAAATGCTGAGTAGAATATTTATTGAAGGCAGCAACACAACAACAATAAAAAATACGGAAGATTTTTTGTTGTTAATTTACATTTCGACACACACACACAAACAAAATAAAAGTGTTTTGTTCTTAAATTGTTTTTTTTTTTGCGAAACAAACATTCGTTAATTAAAGATGAATTCAAGACAACGATAGAGATAAATAAAAGAAAACGAACAAAATAACCATTAAAATGAAAATCCAACATCTATCCACACCGACTTAGTCAAATATTTAAATTCTGTCATGCTCAAAAATAAATAAATTTAAATCCTTAACTTAACAACATAAAAAAGTGTTTTAATTTAATTCGGTACAAAGCAAAAAAAACAACAACAATGTTATTTTCTTCCTTGTGCTTACTTAATTTTTTTTTTAATTCCGCATTCGTACGTAACCGTCTTAAAGAAATAAAATTAGTTTAGTCCTATGTACAAACATATATACATAATAATACAACATGTACACCTAGACATGTTTTCGTCTTATTTACAAGCAAAAAAAATGAAAAAAATTTACAAATATAAGAGCTTTTTCGTTATTTTATTAACACAAATAAAATAAAAAGTACAAAAAGAAAAAAGAAAGCTTTGACGTACTAAAAAAAAAATGTAATAATTTGTTTGTGAAAAATATTTCTTCACCCTTAATTCTCCATCAAATGTGTGTCATAATTAAGTTTTCTTCACGGAATAATATTTCTGTTAACGCACAAGTACACAAATGTTGTTAAGTGGAAATATTTACGTAAGCAAATAGGTGAGTGAGATATTATTTTAGGTTAGGGTAGAGAGATATTGTTTTTTTCCGCCTTCAGTACTAATTAAGAGAGCATTGTTATAAAACTTCTAAAATTAAACGAACAAAGCCATCGTCAATCGTATAAATCTTGGCTTAACGACTCACCTTTTTAGCCAATGTTATTTTAGAGGTCACGCGGTTACACAGTCGATCAACGATTTCTAAATGACTAGAAATACAAATTAATTTGCTTCCACGTATCTGCCAACCATGAGTATTATCGTTCCCGAAAAAAACAAAATAAAATGTTGATAATGTAATTGGACTGTTCTGAGACTTGGGACCGTGCAGATAATTTTCAGACTATTTTGGGAAAAAGTCTATAAACAGATCATGAATAATATCTGTGTAATTTGGTCTCCCGAATGTAAACACATTTTACAGGTAGCGGTACTTAATGGTCAACATTTTACTGGCAAATTGGCATTTCAGTTAACTGACTAAGACATGAAGAGAATACTGAACATTTTACCGGTAACTTTGACTGACATAAGCGTGACTTAAGGGTTAACATTTCACAGGAAAATTGGCATTGCAATTTACCGACTATAAGTGTGGTCTAAGGGTAAACATTTTACTGGCATATTGGCATTATAATTAACTGTCTAAGCCAAAAACCGAAAAATGTCCAGCATATGAACCAAATTTAACGTAATACTATGGAATTTTATTCCGACAAATGTAGGGACGATAATTATCCCGACAAACAATCTCAATATTTAGTACTGAAAAATAACCGATGAAGGACTGGAGGACCGAACTGTATTTTGGCAGACTTCACTTTCCTCAAGTAATGAAAAAAACCTGGTTTTGGAACGTTTTGGGCGGGCTCTAATGTCTGAACGAGGACCTGACCGAGAATTTGTAAGTGACGTTCTCCGTAAATAAACCGTTATTTTGTTGATATCAAATAATGTTATGCAGTCCCCTCACTCTTAATATGTAAGTGAAATTGTTGTATATAAAACCGTCCAATAGCCGAACAATAACATGTAAAATTTGCCACAAATCAACCATCCCTTTGTGTGTATCAGGTAACATTCTACAGTCCCTTTCCCGTTAATATGTTAGTGAAAGTGTCGGATAATAAAAAACTAAAAACTAAGTTAGCCATCCCTTTGTGTGAATCAGGTAACATTCTACAGTGCACTTGCCGTTAATATGTAAGTGAAATTGTCGGATAAAACACCGTCCAATTCACGAATATTCGCAAGTAAAATATCTTAAATCAACTGTCTTTTTGTGTGTGTACCAGCTAAAATTCTGCAGTCCTCCCGCCATTTTTATGTAATTAGCTCGATTAAACGTAAACATATTTTTCTTTTCTTCTATTCTGCATTCATTCCTAAGAAAAAAAAATTGATCGATTATCAAATAATTTTAGAATAAAACAATAGAAAAAAATAAATTTAGAAAATATGTATATGCAGATTGATCAGGTCCAATATTCTGCAATCCTCTGGCCTTAAGTATATAACTGAAATTGTCGGTTAAACCACCGTGCAATTGTCGAAAATTAGTAAGTGTATTTTCTCAATGTTATTATAAGAAGGAAGGCTCGGTTAGGCGTTGTACATCTAAAACTCTACTAGATCTAGCCAATAGCCATAAGGGATATAAACACAAAATTCGGTGCCAGGTTCATAAATCTGTAATTGTATACAATAATTTTAGATTTAAGAAAATTATATATTTATTTGTTCGAAATATAATTCATTGTGGAATTCGTTTATTAAATTATTAATTACGTCTACTCTAAAAATAGTTGTTCTTTTAGGTCTGAAATTGTTTCAATCTGTTATTATGAACAATTTTGTTTTCCTGTTAAGTTTTATAGTTGAATTTTCATTAGAATTTATTTTAATAATTTTGAATGGACTATTCCATAAAGTATCTAACTTTCCTTCATTCGTAACTTCATTTTTTAATAGAACTAAATCTCCAACCTGAAAATTTGGATTATTTGATGTCTTAGCATATTGTTCTTTCGAAATTTCCTTCTTCTGAATTAATTTTTCTCTTGCTAATTTCCAACAATTTTGAAATCGGAACTTCAGATTTGAGACGTAAAAGTCATAATTATAGAGAGGTTCTGATTCTCTTTTTATTGACGTTAGAATACTTGGTTTATAACCGAAAACAAGCTCAAAAGGCATATAATTAGTTGCTGAATGAGGTGTACATAAGTAAAAAGAGCCATTGCAACCCATTTGTCCCAGTTCTCAATATCATCAGAAGTAAAATTTCTTAAATATTCGCTTAGTGTTCGGTGGGAACGCTCTAGTACCCTATTTGACGGTGGATGATAAGCAGTTGTATTTAGTTTCCTAATATTTAAAATTTTGCAAACCTCCGAAAATATTTGTGACATAAAGTTGAAACCCTGAATTGTAGCAATAGATTGCGGACAACCGAACAAACAAATCCAATTTTCAACAAATGCCCGAGCTATTGTTTCAGTCTCTCGATTTTTGCGTATCCCAAATGAAAATTTAGTCAAGTCATCCTGTAAGGTTAATATGACTTTGTTACCGTTTTCGGTGATTGTTATTGGACCCACGATATCTAGAAATAGTTTCTCAAAAAGAACCTTAGCTGTTGATGTTATTTTTAGTGGACATTTATTCGATTTTGAAACTTTATTTTTTTGGCAAGTGAACATGTTTTTATATAATTTCTGATTATTGTTAACATTTTTGGAAATGAATAATTACTTTTAATTCTGAATGCGCCCTGATGTCCTCCTAATGGGTTATAATGAAAATCTTGCCTCCTTCCTATTTTCGAGGTACATATACAATATTATTTGTTGGTTGTTTGTGATGATATAATTGTGATGTAGAGCTAGAATTATTTATTGAATTGTCAAGGCTATCCGAAATTTGTGAAGGATTTTGAGAAATTTAATTTAAGGTTGCCAATTTAGCTCTAGACCTAGTTACTATATCAATAAATGGTGTTTCTTTTTCAGAATTTGGAAGTTCGATTCGACTTAAGCAGTCTGCGTTTTGATTTGATTTACAAGACTTGAATTATATTTTGTAGTCGTATTCGTCTATTTCAATAGACACAAGTCGAGATGCAGGATTAGAAATTGATTTAAGCCAAATTAATGGTTTTTGGTCGGTTCTTATTATAAAGCTTTTTCCGAAAAGATAAGGTCTAAACTGTTTTAAAGCCCAAACGATAGCGAGGAGTTCTTTCTCTATTGTCGCATAATGTTTTTCTGATTTCTGTAATACCCTACTCGCATACGCAATAGGTTGGTCAACATTACAATCAGAAGTCTGCGAAAGTAAAACTCCAATGGCTACATCGCTTGCATCAGTAGTAACGGTACATTTTTTCGTAAAATCTGGATACACAAGGATAGGAGGATAAATTAATATTTTCTTCAATTTTTCAAAAAAATCTTCACAACAAGCCGACCAACTAAATGTAACATTTTTTTAAGCAATGCTGTAAGGGGTTCTGCAATATCGGAAAGATTTTTTATGAAGCGCCTATAATAACCGCGCATAATCCTAAAAATGATTTGATTTCCTTTGTATTTTATGGTCTTGGGTATTCTTTGATAGCCCTAATTTTCGATGGATTTGGTTTGATTCCAATATCAATAATAATGTGTCCTAAATAACTGAATTCCTTCTTTAAAAATGTACACTTTGATGGTTGTAATTTTAGATGATTTTGTCGTAAACGAGAAAAAACATTTTGTAATTTAACATTATGATCTTCTAAACGGTAACCATAAATAACAATATCCAATCCACATAAAACCGAATTCATCATTCCCTGAAAAGTGGCTATGGTGTGCCTTACAATCCAAACGGCATTTTATTGAAGTGGTAATGACCAGAATTAGTGCTGAATGCAGTTTTTTGTTTGTCTGCTTCATTCATAGGGACTTGGTAGTATTCATCAGCTAGATCCAATGTTGAAAAGTAGTTAGATCTACCAAGTTGATCCAAAATGTCTGTAATATTTGGCAGTGGGAATGTGTCGGAAATAGTGACATCATTGAGCTTTCTAAAGTCAAGTACTATTCTCCAACGTTTATTACCGTTATCGAACTTTTTTGGCACAACTAGTAACGGCGAATTCCAAGGACTATGTGAATGTTCAATAATACCATTTTCTAACATAGTTTCGATTTGTTTATTTATTTCACTTTTAGTCGCATGTGGTAAACGATATTGTTTTATATGTACAGTGCGAGCATTGGGAATTAAAGGAATTTCGTGTTACACTGTAACCGGGCTAGTTAGTTTGTTACCTTGTAGTAAAAAAATGTTATTATATGATCTACAAATTTTCATCAGAGAATAGTGTTTCTCTTGGTTTAAGTGACTTGTTTCAACGCTCTCTTCCAATAGGTTTAATCTATGCTCGATTGGATTATTCCAATGTTGCAATTCAAGAATTTGATAATTTTCTAGAGGTTCTGGACAAATATTTAAATCATTTATTTCAACAGGAAACTCTGTTGAATTTAAAATTGCTAGGAGAAATTGGGAATTGTTTGTTCGAATAATTGTATTGCCTACGTAGACACCTGGTAATAGTTTAACTGAAGGACAAAAATAATTTCTATTGTTTGGAAGTAAGTGAGAAACACTAATAATTTGTACAACTCTAGGCGGAATAAGGTTGTCTGCCATAAATTGGGAGCAAAGTGGTACAATTTTTGATTTGCTGGAATTTATGGGAATTTCAAGAACTTTTCGAGAATAATCGATCTTGCAGTTATTTGAATCAAAAAATTTTTTCCCTAAAATGCCCATAGATTTTATAGGGAATTCATCTTCAACTATGTGGAATTTGTGTGGAATTAATGCTATATTTGCTTGGCACAAAGCTAAAGTATGCACTTTAGTTAGATTTATTCCTCTAATGGAACATTTTAAATGGGGTTGACACAGGGTACCTTTTTGTAACAAATTCTTTTTTTATCACGCTTATATTGGCTCCGGTGTCAGTAAGAAAACTAGATGTTTCGTTGTTTAATATGTCGATATTTAGGAAAACAAATTAGTTGTTGTTGTAGTTTAATAAATTGATTTGAATAGTTTCATTGGAACACAAATTTAGAGATTCTCCACTCGAACGGTTGTGTTCAGCTCGGTCTGTGCGAGTGGTTTGTCGTTTTCAGTTTGCTTAACGGTATTTATTGACTGAATGTTATTCGAAACTCTACAAGCTTCAACAGACTTCCGTTTGCGACAATCCTTAATATGGTGTCCACTTTTTTTACAATAGTTGCAAGTTAAAAAAAATCTGGAAAATTGGGTTTGATTTAAAACAGGACCAAAAAAATTTGGTATAAAAGATTTATTTGAATTTTCATAAACTTTATAATTAGTTGGAAAATTTTTATGATCGGTTGTATTTGTGCGAAAACAGGTTTTAAGCTGTATGCCCAATCTTTCTGCATATTTGTCAAGATGGTCGAAAATTTGATTTCGAAATGCTTGCTCTCGGACAAATCACGGATGTCATTTTGTTGCTTCTTCTTTTAAAGCCTTAGAAATTGCATCTTTGAGTTTTGTAAATCAGCAGGCTTTTATTATGACATGTACCGATTCTTTAGGTCCCTCTTCAAATGATTTTAGCGCTGTTGTTGCGTTGAGACTTTGTATAATGTTTGAAGAAGCTGCGCCTTCTCGTGCAATGCAAGCATTATTCAAATCGTGTAACAGTTGTTCAATTTTACGAGCAAACCTTTTGATATCTTTGTTTGAAAGTTGTTTTGCCCTAACGAGCTCTACTTCTAAATACTCAATGGGTCGGTTTTCAGAAAATTGAGAAGTTAATTCTAATTTAATTTTCGCATAGGTTTTAAATTCTTTTAACCACATTATATTTTGCATTATCTTGTAATTTTAGAAGAATAATTTCGATAGGATTCTCTTCCTTAAAATCTTTATTTAAATTTTTAAGTACCGTATCACAACATGAAATAAATTTATAAAATTTTGTGGAAGAACCATCGTATTCGGAAATTATTTTAAAAGCTAAATTGAAATTTAACGTCATTTTGGTATAAAAATTAGATAAATCAAGCGATTCGCAATTTATAATTTTGTGAAATGATAATTCTGTATTGCAATGGTTATTATAAGGAAAAATATTATCTGTTTTCATATTCTTTAGATGTGAATTACAAAATTTTAGAACGTAGAAGAATTATTTTTAGGTTTAATATTTTCTAATTTAATTACGATTTCGGTATTTCTAATATTCGTTACTGTTGCAACAAGGTTCTTTAATTTCGGTTTATTATCCCTGACTGGAGTAATTATTGTGATTTCTCGATTTCTTAATTACCTTCGAGTCGTTTCTTCTTCCTCACAATTAGATCTCATTAAAAGTAAAAGTAAAATTGATTTGATATTTTATATGAAACGAAAAATATATTTTGAGTTAGGTATGTGAGATTTAAAATGTTTACAGTTCAAATATCAAATTTAACTTATCCTTAATAAAATGTAAATAATTATTAGTATATAACGATATTGTAGCTGATCTGATGTGTGAATGAAATTTTGCTGAATAAATTCATGAATTAGAGATGCGGGAAAACAGTGATGAATTACAGTTGTATTATCTGGTATCGTATTTTTATGAAATTATGGTTGTTTCCAATGTTTTATTATAGCTGTCACCTATTTGATGATTTACGAGTAAATGTCGTTTGTAGATTTACAGATGAATAATATTGTAAATGAAATTGTCTTCCTGCTTGAAAACTGTACTGATGATCAATATGTATAATTGTAAATG
Source organism: Tipula vernalis (assembly GCA_958295665.1). NCBI lineage: Eukaryota > Metazoa > Arthropoda > Insecta > Diptera > Tipulidae > Tipula > Tipula vernalis. Next base: position 340,797,794 of record OY282560.1, on the reverse strand, counting down.
TAGTTGAAATTTTGCAGATCAATAAATATAAATACAGCAAATGATTCTGTTGCTAAATGATAAGCAATGATTAAAGATGAAATACCATTTGCAATGAATATAGCCGAAAAGTTGTAACGTTGGCTTATATATTTGGCTTAAACGTTATGCCAAAGAAGAACGTAATAATTAAACGGCAATTTGGTACCGCGATTTAAATAACTGGCCCAATTTGTAATATGAATTCCTCATATACAAAAATTGTATGGTCATTGAAAACTTAATAAATAATAGTACACCTCCAATTTAGACGTTATTAAAACAAAAACAAAACTTGGATTATGTACAATTTTTATTATATTTAATTTAATTTAAATTTTATAAATTTGTAAAACTTTTATTAATTTTATTTTAATCAATTTACAAAACTAATTGACTTTTTTGGACCACAATCGACTGATCAACTGATTATATTTTTACAATTGTCTTATTTTATATGCGTAACGATCGTTATAATTTTAATAGCAACGTACGTTACGCTACGAAAGTATTCACAAAACAACCAACAAAATAAATTTGAAGAAAAAAACATGAGTCCCATCATAAGCTCCGACCACATTTTTCAATACAGGTATACAACCTCTTCGGCTACTTAATAATTTGGAACATAATTGATTCTGTATCTGTTTGGCTATGCATTTCTGTTACTGCTCCCACCATTCTACGGTTTGTCTCACTGGCAAGTCGTAATAAAATAAAGCCATGAGTTCTAATTCAAGTTACTTTCCATGCATTTTGCTTGATAAAAAATCTGTAATTTTCTGAAACATACCCCAGAAATCATTAAATGTTTATTCACTTGGCAGGGGAATTATCACGCAAAAATTATTATTGAATTCGGGCAGTAAAAATAAAAAATATCTGCGGAGGGGAAAATTTCTCAAGTAAATGTCATACATTTTAATTTATCACGGTATTATCACTGTATTCGGGCACGGCCTTACTGTAAAAAAGGCATAAAGTAACAACACACAACAGAATAATGAGAATTGGAAAAGTTTTAATTTTAATCTAGATGAAAGAAATAGATATCTATATTAAGGACACATGGGCAATTATGAACTAATAACTGTATTAATTAATATTATGAAATAGTTCATCAATTAAATGCCATTTGATGCCATCAAATCATTTATTACGTGAATGTTTTGTTGGTCTAGTCATTATCGTTATTTTATTCTTTTGTTCATTTTACAATCGGATACGTTTCAGGTAGTTACTATTGTTTAGATTTAGTTTTTTAACCGGCTTTTTTCAGTCTCAAATCCATGAAGTTTGTTGCGCTGTGTGTTGGTATATTTTACAGCCCAGTTGACCGTAAAATGAAGGTAATTTTATCGGACTTACAATTGTCTACGGTACGAATTATTTAAACATTTAAGTTTTGATTTATAACTGACGTAAGACAATAATATCGCGAGGATTTTTGACACAGTCTTCTTGCTTCAAACCATTTAAATGAAACGCATTTCGGAATACCTTAGGGATTGATTATGCGGTTAACAATTGTTTGTCGCATATACTAAAGCGGACCGGAACAACTGAAACAAATAAATTAAAAAGTATTTGTAGAGATGTATTATTTAATGATATATTGCTTCCTAAAAAGACAGGAGTAGCATATTGTTCCAGTGTACTACTATTCTCTGGTACTAAATCGATATTTTGATTTACATCAATTGATGATAGTGGCGCTGCGATGGGGTAGGATCCTGTTGGGAAACCGATGAAGTGTTCTCTGATGCAGAACCAATTTCTTTAATTTTTAATTGAAATTAAATGTTATTTGTGTGAAATAACAATATTACGTTTTTCTAAGGGGCTATTTTAATTTATTATATTTTCTAAAGCATCAGAATTATTTAAGTTTTTCTATTAACGGTGGTATTGGAACTAGTACTGATGGCATGTCAATTGTAAGTTGAATGAATTCAATTATCAGGCAATGCTAAAGTTGTGTAAGCGGAACTTTCTATGTTGTCGATTCATGTAGATATTAGAACATTTTAACGAAATATTGTCACGGCTACAGCACCCTCCACCAAAAAATTTCCCTTCGAAAAGAGTGAACCAGCTTAATTTATGTGCTGATACGGACAACCTTGCGTGGTTTTGATTCTGATATTTGATCAGTTGAATATTGTATTCCGTATGCTGGTTTCCATCTGTCGATTGAGATGTTTTGGTTCTTGTCTTCAATGCATAAATTTAATTTGTTTTCGAAGTTGCCTTACAACTTTGTAAGGACCTTCGTAAGATGGGGTTAAGCCTGTGCATACCTTATCTACTCTAACGAAAACAAAATGACAGTTGTCCAGAGATTTCGGGACAAATATGTAATTTTGTTTGGATTGTCGTATGCTAATTGGTATACGAGTTGAGGTGAAAGATGATTTTCGATAAAGAACTCACCAGGTTGCTTTATTGTCTGTCCATAGACAAGTTCAGCTGGTGAGCACTTAAAATCTTATTTCACTGTTGCTCGGATTCCAAGTAAAACTATTGAGATTTCCGAACTCCAAATAATAGTATTACCTCTGGCCTTAAGAGCTGTTTTGAGCTGTCTATGGAAACGTTCGACCGAAGTAGTACTAATTCGGTGTGAGCTCCATCCGTGGTAAATTGAGATACATAATATAAATGACGTGATTGATGTTGATTACGTTCAGTTTTTGCCTGAATTGCTCTTGACAGAGGCTTATGGTCGGTATAAATGGTGAAGTCCCGACTTTCGACAAAGTATCTGAAATGCTTGATTGCAAGATAAATTATCCCTTGTCTATTGCAGCGTATTTCTTTTCGGCATTGGATAATTTTTTTGAGAAAAATCCCAAGTGCTCGCAACATCCTTCACTGTACTGTTGCATAACTGCACCAACGGCGGTGTTTGATGCATCAGTATTGATGCTGAATTTTGTGTCATTCCGAGGATGCGCTAATAGAGGGATATTAGCTAATTTGTTTTTCATTTGTATGAATGAATTTTGGCCAAGTGCGAGTGAATTGGTGCGAGTATTTCAGAAACTTTTGGAAAGAAACGGTGGTACTAATTTACCATACCGATAAATTGCTGGATTCGTTTTATTGAATTGAGAGCTGGGAATTCCGTAATGGCATTAATTCGTTCCGGAGAAGTCAAGGATGTCTACACCGAACAGGCATTTTGAACTCTTGATGGATCCGTCAAACTCTGCTAATTTTTGGAAAAGTTGTTCCAAATGTAGTTTGTTTTCTTCCGAGTATATCGTCGTTGTAGACAAAAACAAAGTCTAGATCTCTAACAATTTCGTTTATGAATCGCTGAAACGGTCGCATTCGGGTGAATTCCAAAAGTCCAAATGGGATAGTGATTCTGCTTTATGAACGTCATCAGGGGAGACAGGAATTAAATGATGAGCTTTAACAAGGATCTTGGAAAAAATTTGACGACCATGTAATTGTATGGAGAAAATTTGTATGTGAGGAATCGGATAACGATCTGGTGTTGTGACCATGTTTAGTCAAAATCTTTATTTTTCACCATGTGTAACAGACACGATACCGAGGATGCTGAGGGTTGACAAATCCCTAATTCCACGAAATGTTGAAATTCTGCTTTGACTTTCGTCTCCTGTGTTTGCCTTGACAGGCGTTGGACTGAATTGACGATATATGATGCATTTACGGCCTCGGTTGAGTTTGTCTGCTATTTTGGCTAGCTCATCCGAGGTGGCTGTCTCTTGTTGTGGCACAAGCTCTATACGAATATACTCCGGTAATTTGCGAATCCAGAGTGATTTTACGAGACCTGGTGTGAAATTAGTGCCTGCCAAATTTTAATTTGACTCAAAACCTCGGATGGCCGTCTGTCGCTTGTTGGTCCAAAAGAGTTTCAAGCCGCTTTCCCTCAGATGGTGAATTTCGTTCAATGAGGGCTGTCTTTAAGGCCAGATATTTATCAGTCGTCGGCGGGTTTTCTTATATGTCTCGTATTATCTCGCAAGCCTCGGTTGGAAGATTCTGACTAAATTTTGGCTCATCCTTATTTATTCTGTTGACCGAAAATTGGATCTCCGCTCTTATAGACCATAATTTCATCTTCAATTGACGGTAATATAAAGCATTACAAGTTTCAAATTAATTTTATTTTGCATCGGGTATATCTTAAAATTTGCATATTTTGATATTTGGGATAATACTTTAAAATTTGCATTTTTTGTTGTAATTTTGTACCGACCATTTCCACACCTGTAACCAAGCGGTTAAAAATTGTTTTTCGGGGTTCTTATTAGAATCCTAGGAATCAAGTATTAACCCATATACAATTTTACAAACCTTGTAAATAAAAAGAACATGGAACAAATCAGGTCAGTGGTTTATCTAAAATTAAAGCAACTATCATAGAAGAAAGTGAAAATCAATCTGTTTGGCCAATAATACAAAAACGATTTCGAGCTTTATTGGTTTCTTCTATTATTTATTTTTGTGAGCAAATTGGTATACAATAAAAACAGTTGTAAGCAGAACAGTGATCTGTAAAAGAGAAAAATTCTCTATCCCTCCAATTTTCAGATTAAAATACATGCGATCGAATGGCTTTTAATTGATGATCCAAAATTAGGTGGTTTACCCAAAATATTTCAGTAAACGAAAACTGATTTTAGTCTCTAGTTCTTGTATCTATCCGAATTACATTGCCCTGAATTGTTTGTGCCTGATGCTTAAGGAAACCGCTGTTCATAATTCTAGTAGGAATAATGTTGTCTTTAGCAGTTTATCTAAACAAGATATTGAACAAATTATCTTGAGAGAGGCAGACAATCAGCTACGAATGTTGAGAACTGTACAATGTGTGCATTGACTTATGTGTAGAATCGAAAAATTTGTTTGACTACTCTGTGGTGCTCTGAGAGGACTACTCTGTGGAGCCCTAAGATGCCATTGCTGAAACAACTTTCCACACTAGATATTTTTTCTGTAGGACATGTTGAGCTTGATTGACACATTTTGATCATTTGTTAGCTACTTGAGATATCTAGTAGCGAGAAACGCTCCTAAAAATAGGGAAATAATAAAAAAATTCAAATTGCCGTTGGTACAACAATTACAGTTCCCGAAACCTATTTGTCCAGGTATCAAGAACAGTAATCGGAGCACAATTTCATATTTTGGATTTTTGTGGCTCAGGATTTTCTGATTAAGAAAACTTGTAGAGAAATTTGATTAGTAATTAAGTCCTTATTTGGCTTAATTTTACTAAGCTATAATTATCAAGAAACTCCTTCTGAAGAAATTGCTTACTAAATATGTATAGCTATAATGTTCAATGTCCTGAACAAAAATGTTTCTTTATTACAAGAAATGGATCGAAGATACCAGAAAGGGTCCAACAAATATTATCTGTTTTTAATTTGTGTTATTCACACTAATTCACTGATATAAAATAGGCGTAGATAAAAGGCAACGAAATACGAGTCTTGTAGTCTGCATTATTGCAATAAATGCTAGCTATTCAATAGCTGCAGATGGAATCGAGAAAGTCTTAGAGGTACTTTTAAAATCACTATCCACAGCTTAGCAAATGAATGAAGAGCCTAGATTGTGGTTGCGAATTTATATTAAATTTAGCCGAGATACAATCCTAAAAAATATTTCGGGCTGAATTTCCGGCTAACTTCATATACATTAATTTTTCTATTGGTGATTTATTTAAATTTTTAAATATTTTAGAGTATTTTTTCATGTGTTTCCGAGCCACCAGATGTCGAGCTATATAAGCTGCAATTTGAATTGTTAAAGAATTTGCCCTGATCACATCTAGAAACGCCCCAATTTCATGTGGCTTTGTTTAGGTAAATATTTATTTTTTAATAAATTAAACCAATTTTCAACAATTGCGTCGGACACTCGATGCCGCACCCGATAATGGCAAATATGAAAAAAATTTTGTTGTGCAAAATACCGCTGGTAAAATGGAGCCTTTGAAGGTTTTACTTTCAAAGATAAACTTATCTGATTCATCATCTGCAGATTTATCTTCATTTATAAATTGTTCGTTATCATAACGAAAGTCATAAATGCTATTTTCCACCAAGTATTGGAGTTTTCCATAACCATAATGCTTAGTAATCCATTTTTGTATCGCGACAAACAAACAACTCAACATATTCAAAACAATTTATCTATTTTCAATGTGCCTTTTGAATCAAAAGTCATAAAAAATTAAATCTAATTAATGATTTTCGCTTTTATTTGTCGAATAGTAATGGCAGCAAAGTGCGAGAAGCAAATAAAAACACCTACTGTATTGGAAATTAGTCATTGTGGAAACTACTCGTTGTGTTAAATTCAAAAAGTATTGTATTTATGGCCAGTTAGTTTCGAAATAACAGGCAGGGGAATTTTTAGCATTGCTTGATCTGTCTCAAATTTAAAAAATTTAAAAAAAATTTACAATTATACTATATTTGGAATAATTTGAACAAGCCGTATGACGCCAGAATAGCACAAGATCCACGGTTTCCTGGTTAATCCTTCGGTTGCATCTATATGAATACAAACTTAAAATTAGGTGGAACGGGTTTGAAAAATTCAATTTTCCATTTGAGTCTGCAAAACAAGACGGCGACCACTGACTATCTTTTGATGGGTGTCTTAATTTGAGCAGAGATGAGACCATTAAGAATGATACCTGAAGCTAAGCATTTAGTAAAATGAATTTTTGTATTACCGGTTTTATGTTCGACCTTCAGAGAAATTTGCTTATTATATCAGCAATAATTAAGAGCTCAATAACTACTTCTGGTATAATATTGAGTTAAACCTTTTTAAAAATTAAATTAACTTATATTGGGCCTTTAATAATAGCACAATGAAAACTTTCGCACTGAAAGGTGGCAAAATCTTCAATGCGTTAAATTTTTTTTTTCCAAACAATAAATTAGAACGGTTTTAACAGAATTCAAATTTCAATTAAACAAAGATTTTAAATATGTCTAAAGGATAGAGGTCTACACCCTTTTAGGTTAGAGGCTTATGTTTGAAATTTGCACAAAGCAAATGAAAATTATTGGTTGTCCTATTGATAACTAAGAATGTCTGACGAATAACAATTTAGATGTATAGCCTTATGCTAGAACAATGATACGGGTTTAGCCTGACAAGTTAAGGCTAAGCAATTTTGTTTAAATTCTATTAAAAATTGCTTTATAGCCGCTCCAACTCTCGGTTAGAACACAAACATATACAGCCAAATTTTTCTATTTCCTCGAATTATGTAAATCAGAAGAGTTTTATTTCCAGATCGTGTTTTGTTCAATTTTTTAACATAACATCTATTTATGGTACCGTGTCACGATAAAAGCAATAAAAAAATACATCACAGGTTTAAATTACAATCGCAAAAACCAAAACAAAGAAAAAAGGGTCAACAAACAAGAACCACGCCAACAGCACCCCCAAAAAGAGTATTTTGTGTTTGTGAATCGCAATTTTTTTTTTTTTGTTTTATATATTTACGAGAATTATTATAAGTTATGACGTGGTAAAACGATTTAAACTGTATCGTATCGTAAAGAGTAGTTGTACGTATATAGAGCAACCCACAAAAGGTATGTTACTTGAATTTTTAAACTAAAAAAGTTAGAAAAAAAAAACAAAAAATTTTTAAAATACATCTGGGGAATGAAAAAGCTTTCCTTTTTCCACGTTCGGCATGCGATGAATACAAATCGTAATGTACAACCAAAAAAAAAAAAAAAAATAAAAAAAATGTCAGGAATTTTGTAAACATTTTTGGTTTGGTTTTTGGTTATTTGAAGGCGGAAAATTATTTTGTGGTGTACACGTCGTCATATTGATTTTAGCCCATTTTTTTTGTATATATTGCGTTGTGTTGTTAATTAAATACGAAACCAAACCAATTTTAATTTTTTAAATATAATCATAATTTATTAATCTTTTGGAATTGTATACAATCACACAATAATTATAAAATATCACGCAATTATTTTATGTGTGTCACACACATTCACCATACCGCACATATGTTAAATATTTAATGTACATGCTATTTAAATGAAGTAATTAAAATATATTTTGGATTTTTTTTTTGTTTTTTGTTTTAAATTATACACAAAATTTAAATCCAAATCAATAAAATATTTAAATTAACTGATGTGCGAGTTGTGTGTGGTATATACATACATACCTACCAAACGATATGATATGACGCTCACGCGGTAAAAAATTTAATAATTTTTGTGCTTGATTTCCCATGTGAAAATTATTTGGTTTTCTTTACATTACAAAAGTTTTTCTTTACCCAAAAAAAAGTTGGATTTTTAAATATTAAATTTTTTATTATCCAATTTAAGATTTTGCTTTTGTTAGCTCGCTGAATTTGTTCCAAATTAAGTATGTAAAAAAAAAAAGTTCTCTTGATTCCTCATTTAAAAATTAAAATGTGATGGTGTTAATTTAGCAACAATTTCTAAAGCGCACAGGTGTCAATCTTAATTTTTTTTTTTTTCGTACAACGAGCTTAATATATTCTGTGTATGTATGTATGTAATCATGTTTGATGTGATAGTATCGATTTTTGATTTTTTGGTTTTGGAAAACTACTTTAAATTCAACCTTGTAACAATATTTTGCTCTTTTTGTGCTGTGTTCATCACAAACACAAAAGATGAGCGTAAAACTTAGGCTGCTTAAAAAAAATGATTTCAACAAATTTATGTCTATTCATTATAGTTAATTGAAATGAGTCAGCTACTTTTCAATTATTATTATTATTAAAACGAAAATGTAAGACATTTTTTTATTTTTAATTTGCATTAGATTTGTGTTTGCGAGTTTGAATGATACACAAATAATGTTAATTAATTTTGTATTGTATGGTATAATTGTTTTTTCTTCCTGCTTGTAATTATTTTACATAGTTGTGGTTCTTTCTAAATGGTATATATGATTGGAGGATTTGGCAGTATTTTGCTTTGCTTCTTTTGAAAGCTTTTCGAAAGCTGAAATTGCTATAAAGCTCAAAATGTTTATTTCTGATTTCTACTTCCTGCTTGTAATAAATTTTTGTAAGAAATAATATTTCTGTAATTATATTAAAAACGTGTTTTTGTTTTTCTGAATATATTTTAATCCAACTAAATTCGGCTTTATCAATATAACATATCAAAATTGGAAAATTTTCAAATTTGTGATTTAAATTTTTCATTAATTCGAATTGGCATGTTAAGAGTGAAGAGTGTTTTCGGGTTTGGTTGAAAAATTACTGATATTTACAAAAATTTCACAAATATTGAATCTCAAGTGATTTTGAATTTTTAATATTTTCGTTAAATTCTGAATTACTAAAAATTTATTTTAAAACTCTAATCTCTTTGAAAGTAAAGTTTAAATATTTCAGAATTTAACGAAACATTCTAAAAATCCAAAATCGTATTTTCAAAATTAAAAAAATTCAAAACGGAACTGAAAAAATTAAAGTAAAATTCTTTATTTGAAATTCCAAATTTGTGTTAATTTATTATTAGTCAAAATATCTTTGTTCTCAATTTTCATTTAAAATTTTGTAATGGCGATTAGTTAAATTTAGAAATCGAATAATAATATCGAAAAGATATTGGAATTTTGTTAACGGCCAATTTTATAAATAATTTTTAAATTATTTAGCCCATTTTTCGAATAAATTTGTAAATGTTTTATTCGAATTCTGGAAATTTTTAATCTCAAATCCATATAAAAACCAAGCCCGGTTAATTTTTATTTTATCTGAGTTTTAAAATTTGATTTTCTCCAGGATTGCATACAGAGTCATAAATATTACTGGTTATTTTTAATTTCACCCGGTACCGAAAGGTTTAAGCACTGTACCGAAAAGTTTAAACAAATCAATTTTTTTAAATTTTTTAATGAGTTTTAATTTTTTAAATGAATTATTAAAATTATTATTAAGCTTCAGAAATTCCGATTTGGTATTTTACAAATTTTCCGTTAATTTCTGAATTTAAACGAGACTACTTTAATTTTGAAGTTAAATTTGGCTTGTACTATTCAGTAATTTTGACCAAAAAACGGCCGAAAACACATTCGACATTTTGAATTTTGTTTACGTCAATTTCTTAAAGTAAATTTTAAATTGATTAAAATTTTATGTTTGAGATTATAAACTTGTCAAAATTCTGTAATAATTCGAATAAAACATTTTAATATTTATTTGAAAAGTTGGTTAAACAACTTAAAAATAATTTTTAAAATATGGCGAAACAAAATTCAAGAGTAGGAATAGGAAGTATTTTATAATTTTGGTCAAAAAATGTCTGATTTTTACAACGAGTAAAATTCATTTTTAAAATTAACCTAATCGCATTAAAAATAATATTTGATTATTTCAGAATTTAACGAAAAAATTAAAAATTCAGAATGGTGACTTTCAAAAATTATCAAATATTAAAATAAAACCTCAAAATTAAATTAAAATACCAAATTGGCCAAAATTTTTAATTTGGCCAAATATTTTAATTTTCTAGTTTCATTTAAATTTTGTTAAATTCTAAAATTTGACACTTTGTTTTAATGAGACTAGATAAAATTTGAAAATGAATTTTACTTTAGACTCTCAAATTTGGTTTATGTAAAATTTTCCGAATAAATTTTAAAATCTTTAATTTTGAAATTAAAAGATGGAGTTTTATCTTAATTTTCTAGTTCCATCTCGAATTTTATTAATTTTGAAATTACGATTTTGGGTTTTCAACATTTTTTGTTAATTTCTGAAATATTCCAAATCAATTTTCAACGAGATTGTTTGAATTTTGAAAATTAATTTTACTTGTACAAATCGGTAATTTTTTAAATACAAATTAAATTTAATTTTCCAATTTTGTATTAACATTTGAAAATTTTTAAAACAAATTTTAGGATTTGTAATATTTTTGTTCCGTTCTAAAATATTCAGACTTAATTTTTAATAAGGTTAGATTAATTTTGGAAATTTAGTTTGTATATGTAAGAAAATGAAAATATTGTTTGAATATTTAAGAATTTGACGAAAATAATAACAATACAAAATTGTTTTTCAAAATTGTCAAAATTTAAAACGAAACTTGAAAATTTTAATAAAATTTCATAATCGAAATTAAAAATTTTCCGATTTACTGATATGACATATTTCATTAGGAAAATTTCAAACAAAAACCTAACAGTGTGTACCTAAAACTAAATTATAAAATAAAAAATAAAAATATGAACACTACAAACATTTAATTTGATTGACAGAACAATACTATTTCAAGACTAAATAATAGATAGGAATTGGAACTATATATGAATACTATAGAGATCAGAAATATCAAAAGGAAATAGTATTAGGAACAATATTACTGATGGGACAATTTGTATGCAATCCACAAGTGTTGAGGAACAACTCGTTCATACGTTCAATATAATCATCCAATAATGAAACATTTAATCTACGATGGAGGCGACGAGTTGAATAGTATCCAGGCTTTCTATAAATAATTTTCAGGCGTTTATTTTGTAGAATTTGTAGTTTTTTACCGTGGAAATTTGCGCATTGACTCCATGCAGGGGACCCATAAAGAATCATAGTTCTAATGATTGATGTATATAGTAAGAGTTTATTTTTACAAGATAATTTTTATTTTTTATTAATAAGAAGCGAGTACAATAGTTTAATATAAATAACTGTTTCAATATGGTTTTTAAAAGTTAATTTTTTGTCAAATGTAATTCCTAAATATTTCACATGTTCTTGCCATGTTAAACGGAAATTATCATTTTTTAAAACATTGTTACTCGGTATATATCGGGAAGCTCGTCTTCTAGTAAATAATATAGCACGTGTTTTACTATCATTTAATTGGATGTTCCATTTATTGCAGTACTCAACGAGACCGTCAATAATTTTTTGGAGGGTATCCACTACTTCATCCGGGCACATTGATGACGTGTAAATCGCCGTGTCATTCGCATATAATGCATATTCGATATCTTCCCTAAAAATACATTGTATATCTGATGTGAAAATATTGTGCAAAATAGGAGATAGTACAGCCCTTTGGGGTACACCGCTGATTAATGGTTTTAGAGCAGATATGTTCTTGTCAATAGAGACATAAAAGGATCGATTAGAAATAAAACATTGGATTAATTTAATCAAATATGAGGGAAAATTCAGTTTGATCATTTTGTATAATAACCCATCATGCCATACTCTGTCAAATGCCTTTTCAATATCAAATAGTACAAGGCCAGTTGACAGCTTATTAGAGATATTTTTGGTAATAGTACTAGACAGTCTTTTTAGTTGATGAACTGTGGAGTGTTTATTTCGGAATCCGAATTGTTGTCCCGGTAGTATATCTTTGGACATTCCGAATTCATTAATTCTTTTATATATGCATCGTTTAAAAAGTTTACCGATTTGGCTAAAAAGACTGATAGGTCTATAACTATTAGTGTTACTTCTGTCTTTGCCTGGTTTAAATATAGGAATTATTCGAGCCGTTTTCCATTTATTTGGAAAGTAAGATAGTCTTATGCATGAGTTGAAGATTTGTTTTAAAAATACTACAGCCTTACTTGGAAGATTTTTAATAATACGATTGTTTAGATTATCGTCCTCCGGAGATTTTTTTTTTCTTGAGCCTATTAATATAGCTTTTAAGCTCATTCGGATTTATAATTATTGAGCCGTTCAATTTATTATGTCCAGAAAAACGAGTGTTGAATTCAGTTAAAGCTGTTGTTACATCAGAATTATTCGAGTCGTTGAATATTTGATAATTTTCGAAATTTTCAGCAAAAATATTGCATTTATCACTATTTGTTAGTATAGGGATGTTATTAAGATATAAGGTCGGTATACGTCGTTGACGCTTCCGTAATATCTAAGACAATTTCCACATTTTATTGGAATTGTTATTATTTTCGATATCTTAAAATAATCTTTGAAACCGTATGTTTCTTAGATACTGAATTTCACCTGGAATTCTTTCGTTTAAACCTTTAACCACAGTTTTAAGTAGATTATTGCAATTTATAAGATATTGCCGACGTCTAACGTTGCGTAGTTTCATCAGCATCTTGATAGAGTCAGGTATGACCAATAATTCAGATTGTCTCTGTATTTTAATTGGTGATTTAGGTATTGCTATTTCTCTAGCCTCATACAATGTAATATATGGACTATCAATAAGTCTGTCAATATCTTCTATAGATAGAATATTTTTTATACCGTACAGATCTATTTTATTATTAATGTGACTTCTAAATTTGTACCAATCAGCAAGAGCATAATTATAATTACTGGATGTTTTATTAAGCTTTATTTTGTCTGAATATAACTGAAATAGTACTGGGAAATGTTCTGAACTGAGCTTATATTTAGTTCGGAGGTCAGAGATAGTATTATTATTATTGGTTATCACAAAATCTAATACCGAACCATATTTAGAATTGGGAGAAAAATACGTAGGTTCTTTCGGGTTTTCAATAATAAAATTGTTGTTAATCAATTCATTATATAGAGCTATTTCAGCCCTATTACTCGCCTCTCCCTATGTGAGTTGCTTCACAGTTGGCACATTTATAATTAACCGGTTCAATGCTGCAATCTTTGGTAAGATGGTTTGCACTGTATTTATCACACTTAAAAACTTTATTACAGTGTGACGATCCATGCCCAAACATTTTACAGTGGCGGCATTGGGTTAATTTCTGTTAGTAGGGTAATGTGAAAAACGAACTGTTGCATGATGAATGTGTTTAATTTGATAAAGCGTTTGCATTTTTATGTGTGTATTGTTAAATTTAACCAGAAAATATCGAAACACAGTTTTATTATCAGATATTTTATGATGGATTGGGTGTATACCAATAATATACTCCGTATTTATGCCTTGCAGTTGCAAACCAGATTTAATTTCAGCAGCAGTAAAATCGTTTGGTAAACCGTGAATACAAACTTTTAGAGGTCGATCAATTGATGATCCGAAAGTGAAATGCTTAATTTTATCAATTTTCAGTTGATCAATTATTTTTCCATATGATGCTACATCAGTAACCATTATTTTTAATCCTATACTGATGATATTTATTATATAGTCTTTTATGTTAACGGAAATTAACTTTTGTTTAATTTTTGAGTGAGATTGACCTTGAACGACAATCGGAGGAACATATGATTTTGATTTTTTCTTATTTTGTAATATTTTGTCATCATTCAGATTACCAGATGATAAAGGTAATACTTCAAAACGATTTCCCGTTGGAATATTTACCTCAAGATTTGTGTTTTCCGTTTCCATTGTATTTGTATTGATTACATTTGCGATTGTGTTATTTCTCAAGGATGTTCCAACTTTACTATAATTATCTTGTGCCGACATCGCAAACTATTTTGTTTTAATAACTCTAAATTAAAATGGGTTTTTTGCTTTAACAGCTCTAGACAATTACATTTTTTGACGCCATTGACGCCATCATTAGTTATGCCCTGGGATTTTCTCTTTGTTATGATAACAAACTTGGTAAACTTCACTATATACTATATGTATTTAATATAGTAACAACTACACTTGCACAGCAAGCTAAAAATAATATTGCACTGCACAATATAAACTAATATATAATTAATTTTATATATACAACTTAATATTTATTTATTTTATTTTATTTTATTATTTCAATTGTATTTCGATCTTTACCGTAGCAATGATCAAACGTGAATGTTTTTTTTCAAATTTCGAAAGTGCCAAATCTCAAATCAGAGGGCATATATTAGTGCGTGATGACAATGGCTAATTTTCATTTTGTTTATCTATAAAATTTGAAACATTTCAAACAACTTTTTGCTCTTTATATTTTGTTAACATAAAATTTTTAAATTTTTTAATTAATATTCGAAAATTATTCGTGAAGTTATCTCAAATATGGAACTTAAAGTATGAAGAGTATGGCAACAAACAAGGGCCCCCCAAGATAAAACTCATTTGAACAACCTCACTCAACAATTAAGAAGAGAGATCAAAGAATTGAAAGATGAATCAATCAGCAACTATTTAAGAAAATTAACTAATGATAACAGTACTGATTATTCTCTTTGGAAAGCAACCAAAAGAATCAAAAGACCAATAATGCAGATTCCCCCAATAAAAATAGCAGGTAAGAAATGGGCTAGAAATAATGAAGACAAAGCTCGAGAATTTGCCGAACACCTCGAAAAAATATTCCAGCCACATGAAGACCAAACGTTGGAAGCCGAGATAATAACTGAACAAGCTGTGCAAGAAAGTAAAGAAATCCTACCCACAACACCAAAAGAAGTTATGCGTGAGATAACAGCTAATATGAATACGAAAAAAGCTCCTGGGTACGATCTTATTACTGCAGAAATCTTAAAAGAACTGCCAAGGAAAGCTCTGGTGAAACTCACCAATCTTATAAATGCAGCATTTAGAATCAAATGTGTACCAAGCTTATGGAAAATTGCAGAAGTAATTATGATCCCAAAACCTGGGAAACCACCACACATAACATCGTCTTATAGGCCAATTTCGCTATTGCCAGTCATGTCCAAACTCTTTGAGAAGCTTCTGGTAAAAAGATTAAATCCGATAATCGAGAGTAAAAACTTGATCCCAAATCATCAGTTCGGTTTTCGCAACCAACATTCAACAATTGATCAAGTACACAGAATTACCAGTATAATTGAGAAAGCATTAGAGGAGAAAAAAGTCTGTTCAACAGTATTTCTAGACGTTGCACAAGCGTTTGATAGAGTGTGGCATGAAGGACTTAACCACAAGTTAAGGAATCTTCTACCAATGCAATTTGCTAAGATACTAGAATCATACTTGAAAGATAGGTTCTTCAGGATTAAGTTAGATGATACATTTTCTGAATTGAAAGAAATCAATGCAGGAGTTCCACAGGGCAGTGTATTAGGGCCGGTTTTATACCTACTATATACTTATGATCTTCCTACATTAGAAAACAACACAGTGGCAACTTTTGCAGATGATACGGCGATCTTAGCTGTTGGAAAAAGCAACGAAGAATCAACACAGAAGTTACAATCAGCTATAACTCAAATATATAAATGGACAAAAAGATGGAGAATAAAACTAAATGAAGCTAAATCAGTCCACATCAACTTTACAAACAGACGAATCGAACATATTCCGATTATCATAAATCGGGAAATAATACCGCATGCGAACACAGCTAAGTATCTCGGCATGACCCTGGATGCTAAACTACGATGGAAAGCACACGTCAAGAAGAAAAGTGAAGAATTAAGACTTAAATACAGAAAAATGTACTGGCTGATGGGAAGGAACTCTTCTTTATCAACATACAACAAGCTTCTACTTTATAAGCAAATATTGAAACCGATTTGGACTTATGGTATTCAGCTTTGGGGTTGTACCAAACAAAGCAACGTAAATATCATCCAAAGATTTCAGAATATGGTATTAAGGAACATCGTTGATGCACCTTGGTATGTTAGGAACAATGACCTTCATAGGGACCTTAAAATGAACCTCATCTTAAATGAAATCCAGGAAAAAGCACGGAGACATGAAGAAAGGCTCCGCCAACATGTGAACATTGAGGCAACTCAGCTCCTAAGCATCACGAATTTAGTTCGCAGACTTAAAAGAACCAAACCTTTTGAGCTGGTGTGATTGTCAGTTTAAGCAGCATTATGCTGATCTAAAATCCACAACAAAGATGTGGTTTACTTCAATTTACCAAACACTATGGAATGCCAATGGGAAGAAGCCATAGATTAATTTAAGTTAGTAAATTAAGTCAGAAACAAATTGCTAATTAGTCCAGGAGACTAGATTGTAATTACATAAAATGAATAAATAAAATTTATTTTAAATTAAAAAAAAAAAAAAAAAAAAAAAATATGGAACTTAATCTAAATTTTCAAGTTTCATTTGGAACTCTATTAATTTTGGAATCACAATTTTGGCACGTTAAATGTTTCGTTTTACATTTTGTTACAAAATAAAGTTAACACGTTATTGAAAAATTATCAAAATTCGGAATGAAAGTTGAAAATTAATGTTATATTCCATATTTGATATTAATAATTTGCTAAAATTCTTAAAAAATTCGAATAAAACATTTGAAAAATTATTTTGAAAACGATTTAAAAAACTTAATATTTATTTTTAAAATTCAGCGAAAACCAAATTCAAGAGCAGGAAGTGTTTTCGAGTCTGGTAGGAGTTAAATTCAATTTTAAAATTAACCAAATCTCATAAAAAATAATATCTGAATGTTTCAGAATTAACCGAAAATAAAGAAAATTCAAAATGGTGACTTTCAAAATTAACAAATTTTGAAACGAAATTTAAAAGTTAATTATTAATCGCATATTTGAAATTCGAAATTTGCCAAAATTCAAAATGTGTCAAAATATTTTAATTTCCAAGTTTCCTTTCAGTTTCGTTTATTTCTGAAATTCCAGACTTAATTTCAATTAAATGAGTTTAGTTTTACGTTTAAATCTCGAATTTTGTCTACGGCATTTGCCTATTTAAAAATGTTGAATTTTAAATTTTCCCGAAATTTTAAAATACAAAAATTGAGTTTTACCTTAATGTTCATGTTTAAAATTTTTGGATTACGTTTTTAGTTCTAACTTTATTTTTAACAAGATTACTTGAATTTATAACATTATTTTCGAAATTATTTCTAGGCTAATTGTTTTATTTATATTATTAGTGAATTTTGACAACGTTCAAATTTTGGAAAATTTTGAAACTGAAATAAAGAATTTTAATTTATTTTTCAAGTTTCGTTCCAATTTTTAATATTAAACAAAGTTTACACGTTATTACAAAATTATCAAAAAAGTTTAAATGCAACTTGAAAATTAATATAAAATTCCATGTTTGAACACACAGATACAATATGTCAAAATTCTCTAATTATCCTAAAAAATTGAAAAATATTTTTAAATTTTATGAAAACAAAATTCCAAAGTTGAAATTGTTTTCGAGTTTGGTTAAAAATGTAGGTACTGATTTTTACAAAAATTGTTTGACAAATTTAGAATCATAAATATGGAATTTTAGTTTAAATTTTAAGTTTCGTTCTAAATTTTGATAACTTAAAATTACAGTTTTCGAATTTTTAATATTCTCATTAAATTCTGAAGTATTTCATAACTTAGCGGAAATATTAAAACTCTAAAATGTTCTTTCAAATATTATAAAAATTAAAAGCAACTATTGTCGTCATTTTTATTTAAAATCTTGGAGTTACGAATTTGTGTTTTTAAAAATGTTCGTTAAATTTTGAAATTACACATTTTATTTTAATGATACAACTTAAATTCTCAAAAGGTCTCTATTAAATTCGTCTTTTGATTTTGGTACAAGTTAAATATTAAAAACAATTTTTAAATTGTTTAACCCAACTTCCGAATTATTTTTAAATGTCTAATTCGAAATTAGCAAATTTTAAATATCAATATGTATTTGTCTATTTTGTATTGCATTTTTAAATTTTCAGAGTTTTAAATTTGACTGTTAATTTTTCATTTCACCCAGTACCGCAAGATTTAAATACTTTTCACTCTTTAAATTTTGTAAAAGTGTGTTTTTTGTAAAATTTTAATTAGCTATATATCCAAATAATATCTTACATATATTGTTAAAATTATTAGTAAGCTTCAAGAAATCCGATTTGGTATTTTTACAATTTTCCAGTAATTTATGAATTCATACGAGACTACTTGAATTTTGAAGTTGAATTTTTCTTGTATTGTATAATTAGTAGTAATTTTGACCAAAAAACGCCCGAAAACACTTTCAACATTTTGAGTTTTGTTTACGTTAATTTCTTAAAGTTAATTTTTAATTGGTTAAAATTTCACGTTTGAGAATAAAAATTTTGTCAAAATTATGTAATAATTCGAATTAAATATTTCTAAATTGATTAAAAAAAATTGGTTAAAAAACTTAAAAATTATTTTTAAAATATGGCGAAAACAAAGTTTATGTGTATAAAGTGTTTTAGAGTTTAGTTTAAAAATTGCTCATTTTTACAACGAGCAAAATTCGTTTTTAAAATTAATCTATTCTGATTAAAAATATTATTTGAATATTTCAGAATTTAACGAAAATAATAAAAATTCAGACTGGTGACTTATATTATCAAAATTTAAAAAGAAACTTAACATTTAAATTGAAACACAAAATTTGCCAAATTTTTAATTTGTCCAAATATTTTAATTTTCAAGTTTCATTCAAGTTTCGTTAAATTCTAAAATTTGACACTTTATTTTAATAAGACTAGATAAAAATTGAAAATGAATTTTTTTTTCGACTTTCAAATTTAGTTTCCATTTACCGAATAAATTTTAAAATGTTTAATTTTGAAATTAAAATATGGAGTTCTATCTAAATTTTCTATCTCAAATTTCGTTAATTTTGGTATTACCTACGATTTTGGATATTTTAACATTTTTTGTTAATTTCTTGAGATTGCTTAAATTTTGAAAATGAATTTAACTTGTACAAATCGATAATTTTTTAAATAGAAATTTTATTTATTTTTCAAATTTTGTAGTAAATTTTGACAAATTTTAAAAGCCATTTTTGGATTTTTATTATTTTCGTAAAGTTCTAAAATATTCAAATTAAATTTTTAATAAGGTTAGGTTCATTTTGGAAATTACTTTGAAAATAAAGTTTGAATATTTAAGAATTTGACGAAAATAACAAAAAATTCAAATTGTTTTTTCTAAATTAAATGAAATAATTAATTTCTTAGTTGTTTTTTAATTAAAATCGAATTTTGTAAATAAATTAAAATTTCACATTAGAAATTAAAAATTTGCCAAAATTTAAAATTTGTCAAAATATTTTAATTTTCTTATTTCATTTTAAATTTTGGAATGACAATTTTCAGTTTTTAAAATTTTTCGCTAAATTCTGAAATTTCACATTTTATTTCAATGTTGATTAATTAAAATTGAAAAATGAATTTTATTTGCCCAAACCAGTAATTTTTTAATCCAACAAGAAAGCACGGTCGGTTCTCGAATTTTGTTTACGTCAAATTTAAAAAAAAATTTTAAATTCCTTTCATTTTCCGAATAAATTTGTAAATGATCTATTCGTTTATTCGTTTCAAAGTGCATATATTTGTGCGCCGACAACGTTTAATTTTTATTTCGCCTCATCTTTTAATTTTTAAATATTTGAAACACTTTTTACTCTTTAAATTTGGTTTACGTTAATTTTGAAATTTGAATGTTAGTGAATAAAAATTAATATTCGAAAATTATTTGTGAAGGTTTCTCAAATATAGAGATTTATTTCAATTTTCAAGTTTCATTTTTCGTGACATGTTTCATTTTATATTTTGATACAAAATAAAGTTCACAATTTATAGAAAAATTATCAAAATTCGAAATGAAAGCTGAAAATAATAGCTGATTGGCCAAAATTTTTAAAAAATTCGAAAAAACATTTTAAAATTTATTTTTAAAACGATTTAAAAAATTTAAAAATTATTTTTAAAATTTAGCAAAAACATAATTCAAGAGTAGAAATTGTTTTAGAGTCTGGTATGAGTTAAATTCAATTTTACAATTAATCAAATCTCTTTAAAAATAATATTTGAATATTTCAGAATTAACTGAAAATAATTAAAATCCAATATTTGGTATTCAAAATATGTCAAAATTTAAAATTAGTCAAAATATTTTAATTTTTAAGTTTCATTCCAGTTTCGTTAAATTCTGAAATTACATACTTTATTTCAGTTAGATTAGTTTAATTTTGAATTTGAATTGTACGATTGACTCTCGAATTTTGAGTACGTAACATTTTAAGGTTAAGATTTAAATTTTTCAATCCATTTGTCCAATAAATTTTTAAATGTTGAATTTTAAATTTTTCCAAATTTTTGAATACAAAAATAGAGTTTAATCTTAATTTTCATGATTCATCTCGAATTTTGTGAATTTTGCGATTACGATTTTGGTTTTTTATTTTTTTTGTTCATTTTAGAAATATTTAAACTTTATTTTCAACGAGATTACTTGAATTTCGAAATTCTATTTTAATTGTATAAATCATTAATTTTTAAACAGAACGCTACAAAACACTTTCGACTTGATGAATTTTTATTAAGTTAAATTTTAAATTTAACTTTAAGGTATTTTAAATAATTTCATTTTCGGAATTATGTTTTTACTAATTGTTTTATTTATATTATTAATGAATTTTGACAACGCTTTAGTTTTGGCAAATTTTGAAACTCAAATATAAAATTTCAACTTATATTTCAAGTTTCGTTCAATTTTTGATATTAAACAATATTCCACGTCATTAAAAATTTATCACAAAATCGGAATGAATCATGAAAATTAATATAAAATTCTGTGTTTGAACCTGCAATGAGAATGTCAAAATTCTCTAATAATTCTAAATAAAAAATTTCAAAATTTTTTTTAGATTCTATAAAAACAAAATTCCAAAGTGGGAATTGTTTTCGAGTCTGGTTAAAAATGTAGTTATTGGTTTTTACAAAAAATTTTTTGCAAATTTTGAATCATAACATGGGAGTTTAATTTAATTTTTAAGTTTCGTTTTAAAGTTTGATAATTTTGAAATTATGGTTTTTGAATTTTTAATATTCTCATTAAATTCTGAAGCATTTCAGATTTTAACGGAAATATTAAAACTCAAAAACCTTCTTTCAAATTTTGTCAAAATATCGTAATTTTTATTTAAAATCTTTTTGTTAAGATTTTGTGGTTTTTAAAATTGTTTGTGAAATTTTGAAATTACACACTTTATTTTAAAGAAGCAACTCAAATTTTTAAAAAAGAAATTTTACGTTCGTCTCTCGATTTTTGTACAAGTTAAATTTTAAAAACAATTTTAAATTGTTTAACCCATTTTCCGAATAATCTTTTAAATGTCTAATTCGAATTTTGTAAGGCATATCAATCAACTTTTCTAACCGTATGCACATATTTGTCTATTTTGTTGAACTTTCGGCAAAGTTAATTTTTATATGGTCCAATCTCTTGGGTTATTTTTAACCTTTACCAGAGAAACATTTCTAAGAAACAATAAAGGCATCCAAGTTCCATCCAATTTTTAAATTTTTTAATTTATTTTCCGAATAATTTTGGAAATATTTTATTAGTGAAGGCATCTCATTTAAAAGTTTCATTTAGAATTTTAATAATTTTGGAATGACAAAGGGAACCAGCCAGTAACATTAATAAAATCATAACAATTTAAAATTTCGATTGATCTGAACCGAAAAAATAAAAAGTCACCAGTCACTTTTTTGTTTGAATTTAAGAATAGGGAATCTGGCTCATCAGTGACCTTTCAATAAAATTATTCCTTTTTTAGTAAAATTTAGGAATAAAATCTAACCAACGAAATCCAAGCTACGATAAAAATAACGGGTCGCGAAAATGGTTGGGTCAATATTAGATTGCTTAATTTCACAAGTTAAACAATTTTTTCCCAAAGAGCCCGATTTATGAACGCGATGCATATATTGCAGGTGCAAAAAAAATCCCGATTTCTAAATACCAAACAAATAAGCAAATCAAAATTGATCAGCCTCTCATCTCTTTCACAAAAATCACCAAGAAGTTTAGCCGACACTCGTTTTTTGTTCGTATTTTGATAGAACAACCGCTTGTTAAAATTTAGATTACCTGTTTAAATGGAGAAAAAGCAATTTAAATTGTGCATGCAGGGGAGAATTATATATGAGAGCAAATATTGGACAGTTGTATTTCTTCTACCGCAATCTTGTTTAAGCAATAATTAGAGTATAAAATTGGTTTAATATTCCATATCAATTTTTAAACTAATCTGCGATGTTTAAAGTGAGTAAAAAACATTTTACCTCTGCTTCGAAAATATGAGACACAATATTTTCTCTCTTATGGCAAACACGGTTCATAGTGTGTGAATGTTACAATTAATGTAAACGAAAAACTATCCCATTTGGTTTGCTTTCTATTACGGTAAGATTTCATTGTTAGTATTTTAAGGATAATTTTAAACGTCATATATCACTGGGTACAACATCAAAGGTGAGAATACCATTTTCGTCATCTTTCAGCTAAAAAATAACTCAACAGAACTAACAAAAGTTTGTTCACGGCTTTTATTGAGAATTTCAAGACCAAAAAACAAATATTATGCTACTCTGGTACTGTAATTTGTATCAAATGTCGCAGTATGATATTTATGGTCCAGATGTGGTCGTCTATATGATTATATTATTCCACAAAAGTAAAGGCTCACCATAAATAGCTTATTTACTACAAGTCTGATAGTCAACTCTCTGAGATAAAAGGTGCCTTTCCCTGGTGCTGATATTGTATATTAAAGTGTGACAAATTAAAGCTTTCATATTTTATGTAAAACTTTACAGAACTATTTCAACTTTACTAAATTGCTAATATTTTTTATTCCATCGTTAAGTAGCTAAAGCACATTTTTTTTTTGTTGCTGCTTGTTGATATTGTTTGACCCCTTTTTTTGTGAGTAAATATAAATTTCAGATCTTTTACCCGTATATCTCATGTAAATCACCTGAGCTCATTACCATATCGTATTTTTCAACAAAAAAAAAAATACACTAAAAGCGAAAACAACAAAACCAAAGTAAAAGATTATTGAAACAAAGAGAAAAACATAACAAGATGATAACACAACAGAAAAACAAAAAATAAATAAAAAGAAAATGTTATCGAAAGGTTAACATAATTTCAAAAACAGTTCATGTCATTTAAATAAAATACGAAAAAGCTAAACGAAACATCGTTCTCTGCAACAACAACAACCATAACAATAATAATAATAATAATATATCTAATGATATTCAGAATGTGATCTATTTAGCATATTTATTTATTTCCATTCCAACCAAAAAGAAAAAATATAAAAATACGATGGTTCGACATACGTATAAGCATTTATTCGTTTCCATATATTTTGCATGGTAAAATATGTTTTGTTTTCCATATGTATCGCACGCGTTAAATAAAATTTGTATCAATAAAAAGAACAAAAAAAAAATCGATGTGTGCGCGCGGTTAAATAAGGTGGAAAGACGTACATATATACAATACAATAAACCACAAGAAACAAAACAAAGAAAAATTTCGAAAGCTCAAACTTGGTTTTTTTGTACATCCTCTTATTTATATTATTCTAATATATAATATATTATTCACCCTAATGAATTCGAAATTTATTTAAATAACAACAAGATGAAAGATAAATCCATCTTATTGTCGTCCAAGAATATACGTACATAAAATATATAACAATAGATATTTTTCAGCTAAACAATTAATATGTCAAAAGCACAATTTTTTCAAGTTTTCTAAACATTTTTTTTTTTATTTAAGATTTAATAAATTTTCGTGTATGATAATAAATTACAGGTTATTTGGAGTACCGTATTATTAGTTTAATTAAAATGAAAAAAAAAAAAAACTTTTCCAATTTCCATTTTATTGAGATGGAGTTAAATCTTTTTTTATGTATTTAAGTATAAATGTATTCATAGAAAACTAATCAGAATTTTAGTTTTACAACCGACTTTTATGAACTTACAGTAATTTATGGATGTAGTTACCTAAAAGTTTTTATTTTTATTTTTTTTATATTTTCGATCGTGTTATAATCGAAATCCAGAATAACATTTACCTTGAATAAAAATACAATAAAAACTGAAAATTTTTGTAGCTACATGAAAATAGTTCATTACTACTTGCTAGATTACCGATTATAGAAATAGATTTTTATGTATACGATACAGATTACTGAAAGCTTTTTCTCGGTCTTCGTTCACCTTTTTGCTAAATTTATATATAACACCAAAAAAAAGCTTAATGATTAAATTCGCCTGTTTGTATGCTACCAGTCCTACACAGCTTGCAGAAATTATAATTTTTTCGTTTATATTTGTTGAATTTTTTTGTTTTTTGTGATAACGAATTATATCGGTCTTTTGATTTATATTTTTCGAAAATAATTTTTATATGACTTCCGAAATAATCCTATATGACTAAAAATCTGCCCACAACCCTGCGCTCCACTGTGGAGTACTTTAGTTAATTTATTTTTACAAACAACAAGTTTATTAAACCTCCCGGGATTAAAACAAATATTTTATAGGAATGGCCTGTAATTAGTCGAAGGGATTAAATTTTAGCAATCGAAAAGTGAATTTATTTGAAAAATGTGAATTGTATTGCTATATGAAATATAATCTTGTTTAGCCTAATATGGACCTAACACCTAGATATAGCCATAATATCGGAAATACAGTAAGAGTGCAGCACTATTTCAAATTTGTCTTGCACGGTTTTGAATTTAAACATGATTTGTTTTAAAGATCTTTATACAACCATATTCTTGGTCACTTTTCCATATAGTGCACAGTTTTATTGTTGTTGCGACGAATGATGTAGTTATGGGACAGTTAATTTTTCTGGTCTTATTACAAACAAAACTGCCACTTACAGAGCAAGACTGGCCGCATGTGCAGCAACCGTTAATCCCATAAATAATAAATATAAAATTAGAATTTAGTTTATAAATACTAAATATTTCTCGACATACCCAAACCAGCGGATGCTCAAATATATACCTACATATCATAAGAGAATTATTCATAAGCCCAAATATGTAGCTGTCTTTAGTTTAATAGAGAAAATTTGAAGTGGAGTTGTACTGGAAATGATAGTTCATCATAATAAAGTGTTAGTTTAGACATCAACTTGAAATGGTTGAAATGAATGATGTTGAAAATTTGTCACATGCTATTTTAATAACATTCGATAAGAACTTTAGCCCTATTCCACTAAACAAGCCAATGACAACGACTATCGTGACTCAATTAGTTCTTAGGACTGAAAAATTAAGCTACCACTACTAATGTCAAATGAATGTTGCGCCATGACTATCACATGATTACAAGGATATGATTTAGCTAGAAATGCAATGTATTATGACAGATCTACCATGACAAAAAGTTTATTTTAGCATGATTACAAGGAAAAGAGCATCTCCTTGTGAAATAAAATTTGTTTGATAGTTTGTGGATTTATTTTTCACTGCATTTTGAATCTGGTGAGCAACAATGAAAATAAATGATTTACGTTCCAGCAAAGTTATACATGAATTTTGTGAGTCATTTATCTTTATGCTGTTGAGCTACCAAGGGTCCCAATAAATTGAACACGAGAAGCGATGCAAAGGTAAAAGCGATATTTTACTATATATATTTTACTATTAATACATTTTTATGTAATTAATTTATGTGCTTAGCACTGCAAGACTATGCGATTCGGTAATTTTGACAAATTCAAATAATTTCAGGAACCAAGTTTTTTAAACTGTTTTCCGAATGGTCTTAACAATTTTAAAATTACGTTATTATTTCGGTTTTATTAAGAGAGAATTAAAATTTCAGGAATTAATTAGAAAATTAAGACAAAATTCAATAAATATAAAGTTATTTATAAATAGCTGAAGTAATGCTTTTTAATCTTTAAATACGAGTAATTTCTCTCCTAAGAATTTAAACAATTTTCTTATATTTTGCTAATGATTTAGCAGTCATAGACATAATTCTAAAAATTCTATGAATTCTATAGTTTATAAAATCCTAAGAAATTTTAATCGAAATCTGTTTATGTTTAATTTTAAGATTTCGAATATTTTTTAGATTAACAAATTTAAAGAATGCCCAGGATTTTAATTTTGAAAGAATTTTAATAATCAATAAATATCAAAAAAGTTTAAGGATTTAATTAATTCCAAATTTCTAAGAATTTTAAGAAATATCTCCTAAAATTCTTCAAATCCGTGATACCAATAAAGAATTTTATCTCTCAATTCCTAAAGCCAATTACGGATTTCTGATTTAAGAATTTCATTAAATTAGTTAAATGAATTTGTTTCAAGAATTTCGGGAGCTAGAAAAATGTTTATGGTTCTTCAAAAGAGATTCTCACAGATCAATAATTATGTTCCTTGTATTGATTGTTTGGGATCTATTTAATGGCAAAAAGCTGGAAAGAAAATTACCGTTAAAATATAAAGCGGCATTTACTCTTTTCCAAGATAATTTTTATGTACGAAATTTAAGAATTTCAAAAATTTCTAGAGATTTGAAAATTACATAAATTTGAAAATATATTAATATTAAGTTTTAAGTTGTAAAGAAATTGATAAATTAAAAGAATTTCTGTCGGCAAATTTAAGAAATATCAATGAACACCAACGTAATCAGAATCTCAATAAATTGAACAATATAATAGGTAAATGTAAAATAATTAAGAATTTAACTAATTTAAAGATACTATGAAGCATAAGAAAAACATGACAAATATTTCTAAAATTCAGAAGCAGCGTCAGATTGTAAAATTCAATAATTAACAATTTTCAAGAGATTCTTGTGTAGTATATGAATTTCGAGAATATCGTTAAAATTTAAAAACTGTAAGAGATTTCTATGGCTTTCAAAAATTTTAAAAATAACTAACTTAAAAATGTCTGGAGCTAGAAGAAATATTTATATTGTTTCAAGCAGGGTACCAAAAGAATTTATCAGTCACTAATCGAACAAATTTCCATATATTAAATTAAAATTTTTCTCGACTATTTAAAAAGTACTGCAATAATCAGAATCTTAATAATTTGGTGAATTTAATTAAAAATTATTGCAGAACTCAATTATTTCACGATTCTGTTACTTTTAAGAAAATATTGTCAAATATTCGAAAATTTCAGAATCAACGCTCAAATATTTAATTCAATAATTTAACTAAACGCAAGAATTTAAAATATTCTAAGAGAAAATATGAATTTCGAGTAATATGAATTTCGAAAATATCGTCAAATTATTAAAATTTCAATAAATTTTATGAATTTCTAAAAATGTTAAGTCTTATCTAATTTCTAAAATTTTTGTGATATCATGAATTTTATGAACTTACAATAATTAATTCAAGTTTGTATGAGTTTGAGGAAATCTAACATATCTAAAATTTCAAAAATTTACTAATCTTAAAATTTTCAATAATTTCAGTAGCTAGAACAATTTTAAGAATTTCAAATAATTTCTTGATTCGAAATTATTAATGTTCTTTAGCTTCTGAAATTTTTGAAACTCTAAACACCAATTGTGAGTTTCTGCTTTAAAAATTTCCAGAATTTAATTAATTAAATTTGTTTTAAGAGTTTCAGCGGCTAGAAAAAATATTAATATTGTTTCAATCAGGGTGCCAAAAGCAAAAAAAGATTCGCACTGATCAAACAATTTTTCATATATTAAGCAAGAATTCCCTTAACGTTTTTAACGTGTTTAAATAAAACCATAAGGGCGATGAATAATTCTGCGAAAATGAACTCGGCGTTGGTTAAATTGGCGGAGGTCAACTCCGCAATGGTCGACTTGGATGCGGTCTACACGGCGACGGTCACCTAGACGATGATTTATTTGGCTAAAACTGTTTTCACCGAATTATTTGATAATGAAGCAAATGTGGTCTTTGATACCTCTAAAGTTGATTTCAGGATCTGTAATTATTGGGCCAATGCGCATTTAGGTTGTTTAATTATGTATTTCCAAATATTTCATATAAAATTCGATTTTGTTTTAAAAATCACCTGACTATGAATCATCAAATTCTGAGCCAAAAAACTCCAATAAATCGGCAGTTGTACCCCGATTGTGGTTCTTTATGTCTGTAAAGGTTTTGGGATCAGTAATTATTACGCTAACGTGCATTTACAATGCTTTTCATAGAAAATTAGATTTTTCTGAAGATTACCTCATTAATAATAAGCAACTTCTAGACTAAAAAATTAAAAAGCTGCAACTGTTCTCCGATTGTCCTGCCGATATTTTATTTTCTAATCATGTGAAACATACATAGATATAGCAAATCTCAGTCTAGTTTATATTCCAGGCCTCTGATGCGATATTTTGTCGAGTGTTTGAGATACGTCCTATTTTCCAGAGCATCTTCAATTAAATCAATAAATCGATACTAGTCGAAGGTGATAATTGCTACGTTTTTTTATTAACTTCGGATAGCTGCTATCGAGAGCCGTAATTTTTCTATGCCTAAATTAAAATTTGACGCGCTATTTATTGGTAAACTAAACTTATTTAACATCAAACTATCATTTTTAATTCAATTATTTAGCAAAACATATACAAATTATTTAGCTCAACCTATTTATACGGAGCGCTATCGGGAGCCAATTTTTGTATGACGGCTCTCGATAGCAGCTATCCGGAGCGAATAAAAAAACGTAGCAATTATTACCTTCGACTGGTATCGAACGTATTTTAGTCTGAACGCAGCGTTGATTACTTGCAGTGATTTTCGAAATTCTTTTTTCTGGCAGTTAAACATCCACCTTCTTAATTCTTCCCGCAAATCTTTAAACTACCTTGGCTGTCAGCTTGGCTAAATCTTTGCTGAATTTGTTATTTCGGTGTACATTATGTATTAGGAACTGTTATTGAAATTACATTGTCCGATGTTTTGGAAAAACATCTTTTGAACCATTGACATTGGCCTCATTCGATGGATGGACAAATTTTCTGAAATATTTTGCCTGCCTTAAATTTTTGGATCAACAGTAGTGTGCATCGTGAACATAGAAACCCTTTATATATTTTTCACAGTCTCTTTTAGGTGGTCTTTTCTACTTCCTCTCTGATTTTCTTTTAGTGTTGTACCGAATTCAAAATTGCGTTTGTTAATTCCGTCGTTAATACTTTACTATTCTTGTGTCGTAGTATTTGGTAACAAATTTACAGTGCTAGTTTTGGTATGCCCCAAACTAAAAGCATCTTGTGCAGCTTTAGTATCACTCGACTAGAATTTTTTGGGAAACCTGTAACGCAACTCAGTTAGCCGTGGACAAATCCGCAACAGTTGACTCGGATCGAAATAGATTGGTTAATTATTTCCATACATTTCATATAAGAAGTTCGATTTTTTTTGCAAATCATCTTACTATAAATCAGCAAATACTAAGCCAAAAAATCCGAAATCTGCAATTGTGCTCCGTTGGCAGTTTTGATACCTATAAAATTAGATTGTGGAACCCGTAAATTTTGGGCCAATGCGCGTTTAGATTGCTTGAATAGTTCCTTACATTTATTAGAAAATTAGATTTTTTGAATATCACTCTACTGTAAATCAGCAAATTCTTGGTCAAATAAATCCAAAGTCTGCAATTTTGCTTCGATTGTGGTTCTTTTTTATCGAAGAAGATAAGAATATGTAAAACATTCTTCATAAGTGCTATATCTGACAAGCCACTTGTTGCGGACAGGATTAGCGGGTATCACTACAGCTAGAGTATTGGATACAAGAGAGGTAATGACCCAATATTTGTATTATAGAAGCAGTATACATCCTCACATTAACTTCATTCCTCCTCCGGATTTAAAATCAGTATTGCGCAGTATTATAAAAGGTGCGCGGGTAAGTAAAGGGGGGGGGAGGGGGGAAGGGCACGGCGCAAAACAAACTAAACAAAGAGAAAACGAACAACACAAGAAATATAATCCATGGAAATTCGTGAAAATTATGTAATAGGTGCCTTATGATAATCGTACATGTGCCCCCTGAATAATGTAATTTATAGTTCTGTATTTACATTGTCGTCAAAATATTCTTGTAATTATTATGGTCACTTCCAAATTTTATAACAAAAACCACTTTTCGTGTGATAATATTTATGAAGATCACACCCAAGAGAAAAATTTGACGTGAAAAATAATGATGTTGCAACAACGGAACGAGGTAATTATTTACAAATAGTAGAAATCCTAAACGAAAATTTCGATTTGGTTTACATCCAAAGCCACTAGATGAATGTAACCCTTAGTTAAATTATGGAAATCGATTATAATAATTATTCAGTAAAAGTACAAAATTTAAAAGCAAATTGAAAATGACGTACTTGATTTTAAGACGAGCTAATTCGGATTTAGGTCTTTTTAATTAGTTTACTTGTTTTCTGCGGTCGAATGGCAAATTATTTGATAATATGGATCAAATCAAGCAAAAAGTGTAGATCCTGTGGGTATTTTTAAATTGTACTTTGTACTTTTTACCAATTGCATTCATGCTT
Organism: Tipula vernalis; assembly: GCA_958295665.1. Taxonomy (NCBI): domain Eukaryota; kingdom Metazoa; phylum Arthropoda; class Insecta; order Diptera; family Tipulidae; genus Tipula; species Tipula vernalis. The sequence continues at coordinate 340,766,547 of OY282560.1, read as the reverse complement.
TAGATGCGGACTTATTGAAGATCTTGCGCCGCTAAAGATAAACAATGCTTTAGACGCTGTGAAGTATGGGTATGACTGTTTACACAGCCAGTAAAACTTTTGAACTGCCTAGAACTGCATTAGATTCTTAACAATTTTTAAAAAAGCTAACTGCTAATAAAGCGAACAGCAACAAGTACTTTGTTCATTGGTGTGAAGACATTTTATTTACCTTAAAAGATTCAACATATATTTTTCACAATCGCAAACATTTACATTAATGGATTATCAAGTTGTCGAAAACGGTCAAAATTCCTTAAGAATTTTGGACTAACCCTCAATTTTGTGTTCAATGCATTTGACATTGGCGAATCATTGTTGACTAAGCAAAGATATCATTCGGTTTCTACTGAAGTTAAGAACAATAAATACTAGTGAACATGGTCGGATGCTTACCTTTAATAATATTGAAAAAAAAAGAGTTTAAATACCTAAATTTCCCTTTGACATCGTCCCGTAAAAAGAGTTATACATAATAAATGTAGTTAGAGCTCAACATTTAGAATTAGGAAGGTCTGCAAAATGATCTCTAAAAACAAAAGTATAAAACAGCAATGTTGTTATGAAATCCAATTATCAATTTGACAAACTTGAAATTTTGCTCGCCCAGTACGGAAAAGTTTGGATTTACCGAATTTTCTGACCATAATTTCTGACCGGTAGGTAAACCGCCATTTGGTGGTGGGATGGAAACTTTTTCTTATACAACATTTTAATCTTAATAAACATTTTTGCTTCCTAGAGAAGACGCCATGCCCTTTAACTACGAAAATGATTAACTAAACGACTAAGTGGAAATGGCGAATTTTGCAGTGGAAAAGGCCTATTTTTTAGATGGATTTTTTTGGAATATCGTTGGGTCTGGGCTAAGTCTGTAGAGCTTAAAGGAGACAACTTTAAAATATAATTCACTTTTTCATTTAAAAGATGGATGTTTGGCAAGTACACGACTGTAAAAGAAAGCCGTTGAGTCGAACGGAGAATTTTGAGAATGTTTCTTCGAAATTTCTTCCAAAATTATTCTTTTTTTTTTTTGTAGCACGAAAATATAAATTTCATATCATTAAATTTGTACTAATATAAGGTTGGATTATGAAATCGGATATTCTGATTAATTCAGTCAAAAAAGGCCCAAGTATTGAAACCCTGTCAAAAATGACGAAACATTTGGTTGGTCCAAAATTACTTTTCTCGACGTTTTGAATGTTATTGAGTCTGAAAAAGCAAAAAAAATAATAAAAATATCCGTCCATCTGTCTGGATGTCTGTACTAATGGTATCTCGAGAACGGCTTACCCAATTTGGAAATTTTTTCGCCAATCCGTTTCTATGGTCAAGGCGGAGATTCGGAAAGCTTCTGAAAACTGTTCGTCAAAAGAGTGGGTTACCTGCCTGAATTGTTCCAAAACACCTGGTCTCTTATATCAACTAGTCTAATTTTAGTAGAAATGATGAATCATGGCGCCATTTTTACAATGAGAATTTTTTGCAGTCAACAGAAAAACACATTGATTTTTTGTCAAATGCCATTTTCAGGTCTTTGGAACAAATCTAAGAAAGCAAGTTATGTAAGGCAATGAAAAAGAAACGTGAATACAGTGGAAAGCATAGGAAAATAAGTCAAACAACTAGAAAAAAGACAACAAAGCAATTTTTAAGAGCTTCGTTTTGGGTTCGTAGAGCAATGAAAATGCATAAAAATTGTGTAACCGGTATCTTATCAAAATGGTGCATATGCTCCCTGAATAAGTTATAATACTGCGCATCCATTTTCTAATTAATTTGAAATTAATATTTCTGAAAACTGTAGGAGAATTTAGTCCAGTTTCGAAGTGATGAGCATATTATTATGAAAAAATCAATCTTCCCATCAGGCCGCGGCGACTGGGGTGGTTGTACCACAATTTACATTCTATATATGTATACCAGAATGTATTGTGCAGGTTGCACTAGCGAATTATAATATTGCAGTCAAATTCCTATACATTTTTATTAGTTGTTTACTTTTTTTATTAAAAAGCTCGTTTTACTGTAATTCAGTCAAATGAGCTTTTTAATAAAATTTAAAAGTGATTTCGTACTTCAGAATTAAAGCTTTCACTTTCATTATTATCAAATTTAATTTTTCTGAAACACATAATGTAAAACACCAACATTTCAGTTCGAGCTTATTTCGGCAAAATTATAAATTTTAAATATTTTTTTTTTAATAAAACCTCAAAGAACATCTTGACGATTGAAGCTTTTAATATTTACGCACGTTCAACTAGTTTAGGCTCAAGTGTAGATCAAAAGCTGTTGGTTTAATCATGTAAAGTTATAAAGTTTTCCGAATTTTTAATATTTGCTGTTCTAGAAAATTAAAAGCTTCTTCGATTGATACTTTATTTACTTTTCATACTTCCAAGTTATTAAATCAACACGCGATTGGTAAATACTACAAAGATTAATCCTTATCAATCCTTAACATCTAATTTATGATTCTAGGATTTCGGCAGCCCTATTTGTATTTTGTAATTTGGCTTCATTTTGATTCCTGAACTACCTGGGAAATAGCTTAGTTACGCTGGGGGACGCTTTCCAACAATTGAGAAGAGTCGAATGCTGAATTAAACCATGGCTTTGCTTAAGCCCAGTTCCTGTAGATGCCATTACAAAATCCTGATATTGACGCTATAATCATTTTAATCATTGCAGTAACAAGTTTAGTAAATTGCTGAGCTCATTTCAATCAAAGCGGTTTTGCAAAAAGTCACTCAAGATTAGGGATTCCAATTTATCGATAATTATATTCCAATTTATCGATAATTATCAATAAAACCGAAGTAAATAATATAATTTATGGATAAATTGGAATCCCTACTCAAGATGTATCACTTTTCAATATTTTTCTGGAATAAATAGCGACCAATATGCAGCCATTCTGATAAAATTATAGATAGAATAAATATGGAACAAATATTCTAAAACTAGTGGTAGCCCCAATAGCATTCTTTAGACAACTTCATGTTTGACGTTAACCGTCTGGATGTGAGACCGGAAGTTGTTTATGGTGACTTCGACATAGTTTAAGCAAACTCCTTCGTTTCCGAACAGTCCATATCTTACCGCCAGATCCCAAACAATGCACAGTGGAATCATTTCGAGTAGTTAAAATAGTTTTTTCCTATGTCGACAACTCAATTTCTCCATAGTCAATTTTAAAATTAACTGTCACTGGATAACCACTCTTTATTTCACCAGTTATTTAATAAAGAATATTTATCCTTCCAATTTTTGATTCTATTTTGTTAATCTAACTTCTAAATATGCATACTAATACTTTAAAATTTTCTGGGAACGCTAATACTGCTATTTTATGTTACCCTGCCTTAATCAACAATTTCAGGTAATTTCAAGAGGATAAAAATTGGCAAAATAACAAGAAGCAATAACAAAAAAAAAAAAATGTCGTTATTATTAAAGGTTACAGCTCTTCCTGTTAGCAATTGTTATAATAAAGCAAATTAATATTAGGAAAAATGCCCAGAGCATCAAATCGTTTCCGGTCATATTTTAAAATATATACATTGCTAATTTGAATCGTATTTCTAAATGAAAACCGTTTTTATTACTTTTGGCCATTAAATTCCCATTTTCTTGTGATAAAGCAGCAACAAAAATTAACAAAAAAAAAAATAAAAAATGAAAAATGTCCGTTTTGTCGATCGATAAATTTTTTTTTGCTCTGTACAAAGATAGCATCGACTAAAAAAAAATTTTCCGCATCAAATCAACATCATAATAAAATAAAGAACTGAATCAAGAGTCCTTTAAATATTAAAGACCATTTTTATTTGTTATATACTTTAGAAAATGTTATTTTTTCGCTTTACGTGTTAACTTATCCCTGCGTCTCTGAGTACATTTTTGGTGTTTGCGTTGTTTCGACTATTTTTTGTTGAACATCAAGAGTGGAACCATAGTAATGTGAAAATGTACGAAAGTTGACACATACGCTTGTGTAATTTTTTACGGTGCTCACAGATGATTTCTATTTACCTTTACTAAAGGATGCTCCGCCATTTTTATTAATTGTAATTTTTTGTTGAATGATTTTGACTGCAAACTGTATATTTTAAAGAACCCAAATGAGATCTAGTTTTTATATTATTTACTTGTCATTCTAACAGGTAACCAATGACAATCTTGTTTTTGTACAATAAATGGACAAATGTATTCCCATTTATGTATTCATAAAAATTAAATATTTTTACATTTGCATTAATTTAAATTTTATTATATAACTTCATAATATAAACACACATCACAATAGTTAAAAATGAAAGCCCATATTCATACCTTAATTTACATCAACATCATCACAGTAACATGAATACCTATGCTGTATGTAATATACATGGATGCTTATACACAAAATGTAAAACAAAAACACTGTATATTAACAAACAAACAACAACAACAAAAAGGAAAAAGCTACAACAATGATGAAAAATATACAAAACAACAAAAACGGAGAGAGAAAAAGCTTTTACTCACCCTTGAGATTAAAAAAAAATATTTTTTTTGGGTTCATATTTGTATATAGTACAACCTAGAGCTAGTAGATATTTGTTATATTTTGTAAAAGCACAAAGAAAAATGGAATAAACTATTTCGATAATTTTTTTCAAAAGCTTTTTATACAGGGAGCTTTGTTGTTGTGCTGCTTAATTATAATTACGATTAGCATAAAAGATAACAGAATAATGATAAATATATGTATAGAGAGAGGCATACATAATATATTTTTAGACCTTTACATATTTATAAGGAATTCTAAATGATTATTGTTAATAAAAAAAAAAAGAAAAAATGTTGAAGGTCATTTTGACGGGGGGTAAAATCAAGATTAGTAAGTTTTTTTTTTTTGTTATTTTGTACCCTAATATAATTAATTCTGTACGGTTCTACACTTAATTTTTGGAAGAAAATTATTAAAATTTATGAAAAGCAATGATTTAATTACTGTGTTATCAATATTTTATTGTTGTTGTCAAAAATTGTAAAATTATTTTGTGGTCGGTATTTTGAGCAGCTAGGTCGGGTGAAAAAAATGTCTGAAATATTTAGATGGTGTCTCTATATTTAGAGAGAGAGCTTTTAGGAGTATAACATATGTTGAGCTTTTTGAACTTAGAAAAAGCTGTTTAATACTTTTAAGGTTTTTAGTAATGCATTTCGTAAAAATTTAAATTTAGATATTTGGTGCAGCTTTAAAGCTTCTAGCAATTAAAACCTTTTGATAAATTCCCCGAATTACCAAAAATACTAAACGAATTGCTACGTCTGTTTTTGAACGCAATTATCACATAACGAAATTTTATAAATAACTTGCGTAGGCGAGCAAGAAGCCACAGCACACCATAAAATTGAGTTTTTATTACATTTATCGTGATTATAATTAAGTGTGATTGGCGTTAATCAATATTTTATTGTTGTTGTCAAAATTATTGTTTTTATTGTTAAAAATTTTAAAAACTATTTTGTCAGCGGTATTTAGAGTAGCTAAGTCGGGTGAAAAAAATGTCTGGAATATTTAGAGAGTGTCTCTATATTTAGATAGAGCTTTTAAGTGTATAACAATTGTCAAGCTCTTTCAATTTAGAAAAAGCTGTTTAATACTTATAAGTTTTTGGTAAAGTATTTCGTAAAAATATAAATTTAGATATTTGGTGAAGCTTAAAAGCTTTTAGTAATTAAACCCTGGTTATATATTCCCCGAATTATGAAATACTAAATACTAAACGTGCCTGTTTTTTAATGGAATTATCACTTAATAAAATTTTATAAATAACTTGCTTAGGTGAGTAAGAAGCTACAGCACACCATAACACTTAGTTTTTATTATCTCTATCGCTTTTATTACCTCTATCGTGATAAAGGTATGATTCACATTTCTATTGTGTGGGGTATTATGTTCGAGAAGACATAAGCCAGAATATCAGTCTGTCTAATTAAAAGTGCAAATTTAATTTTATATAGTGGTTTATCAATCCATCCGCGCTACCAGATCTCTCTAAATTTGTTTTAATTAGAAAAGTTTAAAATTGTTTTCCCAATAATTTTAAGATTTATTTTGTAAATATTCAAAATTTTCGTTTGTAAAGTAAATATTCCGTGAAACCCAAAAATCCTCTTTCATTGCTTAAACGAATTTTAATTTTCATTACTTTGATACCTCAATCAGTTTGTTTATTAGATTCACCTAAGAGTTGTAAACTAAGAAATCAAAAATTCGTTAATTCAAAATTTTAAAAAACGTTCCAAGTTGTTTAATTTACCGATGCTTCGGAATATGAATCCAGATTAATATTTAGCACATTTTCATCACTTAGTTCATCTATTTAAGCGGACACATCGTCGAAACTTTACTTCCTTGAGCGGATCCTTTTCCTTTAAGGAATTATTTTTGGATAATGCCAAAATTTGATTTTCCATAAAGGGCACTAGCCCCTCCTCTACCGCAAATTGAGTTTTCGCTGTTTTTTTTCAAATCAAGAAACTGGTTATACAAATAAATATGAGTCCCGTTTGATTAGGCTTGCGAGTTTCTCTTTAAAAACGAATCGTGTTTTGCTTAATTTCCTTTAAACAAATCGCAAATGGTGCTTTGTGAAAGAATGATGAAAGCTTTTAATACCCTCGAAAGATGCATTTTTGCTGTTGTAGCTTCCTAGAGGCTTGTGCTGCTTTTCTTTAATTTCCCATGTCACTAGAGTGCATAATGTTGTCAGCCAAAATTTAAATAAAAAGTCTTTACCTAGGATCTTTATCTTTGAACAAACGGGTTTCATATTATCCAGGTGTTTCCCACTTTATTTCATTAGTTAGCTTTCTTCAGTTTCCAACACAATATTTTAATAACAGTCTTAATACGTAATAAAAATCAATAAACTTTGAATTTTATTTAAATGTTTACAAACATAAAAACAACAACAAAATCATGATTAATCAATAAACAAATTTTAAAAGCTTGAATCGTCATATTAGCACAAAACTATCGCCTATAACAGGTGCGTAGGGAACAACATTTTATTCAAGTCTGGTATTGAAATTTGCGCCTATAACATCACCGATCCACCATCAGCCCTATCGCCTAACCCTTCCCGGGTCGTCGGCTCATCAGAAGATCGCAAGTTCAGTTTAATTTTCAAGTTCCCTAGCAAATTTTAGCAAGTTTGCAGCTAGCGCGGTTCAAAGATATTCGCCAGTGGGCTTAACTTATAATGAAAAGCAAAATGAATTGCCCGGGAATTAATTCGCCGAATATTTTTGTATGGCGAACTTAATTCCATTTTCAATATGAATTAAATCCGCGAATTATGTTTTTAAATAAGTTAAATGACGTCGATTCAAATAATATTAAAAAATTATTAAATTAGAGCAAAATAGATTCAAATTTTGCGGCGACATTAATTTATTTACCAAATGAATTTAACTCCGCAAGATAAATAAGAACTTTCTCCCCCCACAAAAATTAGCATACCATATACCATATCCAATAACCGGCTACTTAGATATTTTGTTCTTTTTTGAATATTCTAGGTAGTCGAGTTAGTTTGATCAATATTGATTAAATTAATCGCATTTTCAACAAATTCAATGGTGGAATGAATTCAAATAAATATGAATTTGTTCCGTCACAAAAATTAAAACGTTGAAATACAAATATTGTCATAGAAAGTGAAAGGAATGTTACGTTTTGAAATAAACCTAAACTAAAACGTTACCCATTAGGCAATATTTGTAACATCCGGAGGCAATTAAATCATTTAAAAACACATGAAATTTTCTTAAGGCAGAAGACGTGAACTGTCGTGGTAGTGATATTGAACAAAATGCCGTACGTTATTGCTTTTCCGGGGCGGTTAACTGGGTGGCGTTGAATAAACATAAGTAATGTAAACAGAAGACGCACATATGCACATATATTTACGATATAGTCACGTAAATGTTTAAATAAGGTCGTTTTACAAGTATTAGAGAGGGGTGGGGGACTTAATTAATTTTACGCCAATCCCACCAAAAATATGACCTAAAATCGTGTGTGCTGTTTCTCTAATAAAGCAGTTGTCTAAATTCCTAGCCCGTTAGCATGACACACGACAGGTTAGAGTCACCAGAATTTTCGAATATGGCCGTTTTATAAGTTTAGGTGTGTTGTGAAGATTTTAATTGATTTGGCCCTGATCCCACCAAAAATATGCTTTAAAATCTATGTACGGAAATATGAATAAATGTGTATTAACAAATTCATACACCGCTAGTATGACAAATGCTATGTTTCACAAGCGTAGTGGAGGACTAAAGATTTTAATTAATTTTACCCTGATCCAGCATAAAATATGACTATAAATCGTGCTTATGATGTGCTCTTTCTTTAATGAAACAGTTGTCAACATTCATAGAACGCTAACATGACAAATGCTAGGTCGCAATCACCAAAATTTTAGAATTTGGCCTTTTCCGAGGAATAGGAGAGGTACGAAATCTTAAATTAAGTTCGCCTTTACCCTATATAAAATATGACTTGGAATGTTGTTAGGTTTCTCTAATAAGATGTTAGTATAAATTCATAGCCCGCTAGCAAGCCTAGTAGAGTACTGAAAATTTTAACTAATTTCTTGCTGACTTTCATAAATATTGCGAATCAATTCTCGGGAAACTATTAATGTGATTTTTAACAGACTGTATGGTTCTTGCTTGAGCTTCGGAAATAATTCTGCGGGAAAGCACCGCATGTCCAATTTTTAAATTTCGCCTTTCAAACTTCTCGGTTTATTCCTAAAATTTAAAAAAATGTTTAATATTTTAAGTTGTATCAAATTAGCGAAATTAGGCTTACCGAAACCTTCCATAAATAGGGTTTTGGAAACTCTTGTCTGTTCGTTTGAAGAGCTTCCTGCCTTGCCAAAAAATCACAGTTGATTTCCTTTCGTTCAAACATTTTTTCAAGTCTCGTTAATTTTTTAGCTGTAGCATGTCAGCTGTATGTATTGCATCCATGGTCAATTCGGCGCACTTCTATAAGCTTACCCTTAAGATTCATATGTTCCACATCTGCATCTGCTGGTTTTCCATTTTTATGTTTGTGTCTTCCGTTTTCGGCTGGGGCCCTTAAAATTTTTGGTTTTATTCCATTTTTTTTCTTCCGGAAATTAACATTTTTTCAACTATGCTCACAGATATCAGATAAACGGGCTAAAATTTGGTGATGTTTCAGTTAAATCTGATTTTTTGCTTTCAGGAACATACTCTGAACCGCTGTCTTGAAAATCTTTAAGTTAAAATAACTGGTTACCGTATAATTTAATGCGTTATATATTTAGAAGATGAGAAACGTTATTCTATTTCTAGATTATTTTTGAACCCCATTCAATATTAGTTGCCGGAAATGGGCGTTGTAATTTTTTTGACATCTAGATTTGCACAATTGGTACTTGAAGATAAAGGGAACAAAGAGCCCGCATTTTTTGATGCTAAATCGCATTTTTGTGATTCCCTTTCAAGTACGTTCCCCGATATAATTTTTGGAAAAGGTAACGATACAGTATGTTTTAAAAATAACAGCAAAATAATTACCTAACAGATCGTCAAATTATTTATTATCATTTTCAGTTGATTTTTCTTATGGAAAACTATTTTCTGCCATCTGTTCCCTTAATCGCGCTCTACACGACATTTCTACTTATAAAATTATACCTTCTTCCTACGATTATCACAAATAGTACCCATTAAATAATAAAACTACTTACATCAATTTCCGTTGTGTTTGACATTAAATTTCTATTCCAGTTTAAAGTATTACAAATTGAATTAACGTTTACAAATGTGTCATATTTTGTTAGAAAATGTGATTATTCTAAACATCAGAGGAAGAATTATACAATTTTGTCTGACTATTCCGAAAAACCATGACATGTAATTCCGTTTACACTAAACTAAGACAAATTCAAACAACATAGTATGTCAAAAAAAAAATGTTTGATTATAACTTTCTTACAGTGTTGTAGACTTTCATAGTCTACACCGTAGGGTAATCCGTTTTCCTTACGAATTTTTAGTTCCCTCCCCCTAAAAAAAATATTTTATAGTCGGTTGGACTTGGCCCTGCTGTTTTTAATCAATGAATCGATATATTTTGTTTAATACTTTAACATTTAAAAGATTGATGTGGTCATTTTAGTAATAAAACTGTAGTGTGGTACGTAGTTTAGCTATTGCTTGTACTTCTTTAACACTGCAGTAATGTTTTCTAATAAACGATCGTTTAAACATCGTTTATCAACTATAAAAATGGTCACTTCTTAAATAAAACAATTAGGGTATAAAATACATATGTTGTATGCCTTGTCGAATAGTATTGTTGATACAAGTTTTGGTCCAGGTAATTTTGTTGCATACGGTCTTATTTAACTCTTAAAGATAAATTGCTTGTGGGTAATTTATGCTATTGTAGCAGAGGATGAATATAGAGGGGTTAAAAAAGTTTAAGAAGTGGATTGTCTCATATTATAGTCTCCAATCGGAGATGTTATTCTGAAGAAACTGAGCTACTAAAGGAGGAGGTTTGTGAAGAAAAAGTAGCACAAAAGTAACACTCCATGATTCTGTGATATTCATTGTCCTGTAATATACCTATTTTCTTTAATGTGAGCTCCGGCTATATTTTATAAGTTTTTGTTGCATACATTGCAATAACCCACATAGTTGAAAACTGAGTTCTTGAAAATTTTCATTTTTTGGGCGAACACTAGCAAACATAATTTATTAAAAATGGGTAAATCAATTAATTCCGAAAAAAAGGAACTATAACTCGAGCAATATTTTCACAAAATCAAGACTACAACGGGAATTAAAATGTATGGTAATGAAGAAAACTTTATATTCGAATTTACTTTAAAGCTGCGTAATTTCTTGTTAGGCGCGCAAACCTCCATATCTACAAAGGTGTAATTATTAGATGAGTTGGGATTGCCACTACAAACAAAAATAAGAACAAATTTCGAATATAATTTGAAAAATATCAAGAATTTCGAATTTTCAAAGTATCTTGAATATTTTTGAAATTTCTCAAATATCGAATTATCCGTAAGTTTTGTTAAAAAATTGTATAAATTTGCAAAAAATTTTCAATTGGTTTTAAGTTTTTTAACTTTACTTTAACGTTGAGCATTTTACATACTTTTAGGTTTATGTTAAAATGTTTTATGTATACAAACCATTTTACTCAGAAAAATGATTTTTAAAAGGGCGACGAAATTTTGGCAAAAATTTACAATATTTGTTCTCAAAGTTAATCATCAATAATCAAAAGCTTTTAGTTTTAAAAGATTTTCTTACCAAACCATTTAACTCCAAAATTTGATATTATAAAGGAAGATGGTATTTTGGATAAATTTAGATTCTTTGTTCAATGAGCTTTAAGCTTCATAATTAAATTAGTCCTTTTGAGTGTTTCTTAATTTCCGGTTTTTGTTAAAATGTTTTATGAAAAAAAATTATGTTTTGAAAAAAATGTCAAGAACTTTAAGTTTTAAGAGCTTTCTATTAGAAAAGCTTTCTAAACTAAACCATTTTTCTCAGAAATTCAATTTTACAAAGGGTAACAGAATTTAGGGACAATTGCGATATCAAATTCCGATAGGACAATACTTGTACTCAATGTAAGTTATCAAAAGCTTTAAGTCAAACCTTGGAAACTTGGTGTTATAATATAAAATCTATTGCAAATTCAAACCATTTTATTTCGAAATTCGGTATTGAAAAAGGCGACGGAATTTTGGGATAAATTAAGAATATTTGTTTCCAATACACTTTAAGCTTTGAATACACTTTGTTTGAACCTAATATTGTTGAGCTTTTTAATAATTTCAAGTTTTCAATCAAATGTTTAAAATACTTGAATTATGTATTTGAAAAAATTGTCAAGAGATATAGGTTTAAAAGCTTTCATTTTTCGAAGCATCTTTAACAAACCATTTTTCTTCGAAATTTGATATCGCAAGAGATGACGGAATTTGGGTTAGGATTTACAAATATGTACGCTCAATGTAAACTATTAAGAGCTTTTAATTTTAAGAGCTTTTCCAACCAAACAATTTAACTTTCAATTTTGTATTAAAAAGGAAGGTGGTATTTTGGGATTGATTTAGAGTTTTTGTTTTCAATGAGCTTTTAAGCTTGATAATTTATTTGTACTTTCTCAGTGATTTTTCGCCTTTCCATAAATTCTGTCTTTTGTTAAAACGTTTTATGAGTATAAATCATGTATTTGTAAAAATTGTCAAGAACTTTAAGTTTTAAGAGCTCTCAATTCGAAAAGCTTTTTGAACCAAGCCATTTTACTTAGAAATTCCATTTTATAAAGTTTAACGGAATGTAGAGACAATTTAGTATACTTGTACTCAATGTAAGTTATCAAGAACACTTAGTCAAACCAAACCATTTTACTAGGAAAATTAATGTTATATTACAAGCTTTTTTTTGTATCAAATTCGGTATTAAAAAAGGCGCCGGAAATTTTGGGATAAATTTAGAATATTTGTTTTCAATGGACTTTAAGCTTGTTATTTTATTCATACTTTTTGAGTTTGAAATTATTATTTTTGAGCTTTTTAATAATTTCAAATTTTTAATAAAAGATTTTATAAGCTTGAATTATGTATTTGAAAAAAATGTCAAGAGCTTAAGGTTTAAAAGCCTTCACTTACCGAAGCTTTTTAAACAATCAATTTTTCTTCGAAATTTGATATTGCTGCAAGCGATGACGGAATTTTGGTTATAATTTTGAATATTTATGCTCAATGTAAACTATTAAGAGCCTTTAGTTTTAAGAGCTTCTCAAACCAAACCATTTGACTTTCAAATTTGTATTATAAAGGAAGGTGGTATTTTGGGATTTATTTAGAGTTTTTGTTTTCAATGACCTTTAAGCTTCATAATTTATTAATACTTTCTCGGTGATTTTTGTGCCTTTCCATAAATTCTGTCTTTCGCTAAAAGGTTTAATGAGTATAAATCATGTATTTGCAAGAAATGTCAACAACTTTTAGTTTTAAAAGCTTTTATTTATCAAAGCTTTTCAACTCAAATCATTTTATTCAGAAATTTAATATTATACAAAGAGTATTTTTTGGAAAAAATTCAGAATATTTGTGTTCAATGTAAAAACCCTTCATCCAAAAAGGGTTTCCATTTCCGACCATTACATGTGCAAGAAAACAAATTGGTTTACTCAGATTCGGTTTTATCGACCTTTTCGGGCGATCGCTTAAATAATGAAAATACTAGGTGAAACAGAACGTGATTTATTTAAATGGCATCAAATAAAACTAAACATCTTTGCAACTCTATGCTATAACAAGTTCTAAATATATCGATAAAGCATCACAAATTTCGAATATAATTAGAAAAATATCGAGAATTTCGAATCTCAAAAATGTCGAATTTTCAAAGTATCTTGAATATTTTTAAAAATTCTCAAATATCAAATTATCCGTAAGTACGTAAAACCACCGGTTACACCGAAAATTAAAATCTCGGTAATAATTTCAGTCACAATTGCGGTTGAGTTGCTGTTTACATGTTATACTTTTCGTTAAGTTTCAGTCGGTCATCATTTTATTTCAACATGTAACTTCAATATCTGCAAGTTCTTACAACCTAAAGCTAAGCGCAGAACACAAATTCAACCATTTATAATCTAAATTTGATTTGTAAAAGGTTACATTTTTTCGGCTAAAGGCACAACTTGAATTGTGAAAGGATCAATTTTGATAAATGCAAAAGGGGTAAACTTGGAGGTACTCAAAAGGTATAATACAAATAAATGAACCCAGCAAACACATAAATCGTTGTCGTTTGATGTCGAAAGCTTTTATTTTAAACGAGTTTAGCTAATTTTCTTCTAAATCTAAATATCGGCCAGAACCTACATGACTTTTTTTATTTCTATCTAGTCAAGACCGAGAAGAAATGGTTGGGCCTGTCTTAATAAAATATTTAATAGCAACAGTAACGATTTCTTCTTTATCTAATAATTAGACCACCGCCTTTTCTTAAAAATTTCCAATAAATGTACTGTTTTGCAAATTAACAGATAATCTCGGGAATATATTGGTCCCAAGTTATATGGTTACCATCAATATAAGCTCGCATGGCCGACAAAATAGAGCGATTCACCCATTCCGATGCTTTTGCTTCTGGGCAGTATCGTGGGACCGGCAAATATTTAATATTAAGTCTTTACAGACAATTTTGAAATAATTTTGAAGTGAATTGTGGCTTATTATCAGAAATAATAAATTCTGGTACGGAGAAGGTAAGAAAAATTTATTTTTCCAAAAATTTAATTATATCGGACGCCGTAGCTTTTCGGAGTTCGCTACATTTACCCATCTAGCGTCCAAACACAAGCGAACTTTACCATTCGGCTACTGAACCAATGTCATGAGAGAACTCCATGAGCTTCTCGACTCTTCGATAACCCCCAAATTCCACATTCGATCTAATTCTGCGTACAGGCGTCCTGCTTTATTGGGGATATAGAATAATGTCTCTGCTTAATTAGTGTAGCTCCTTGTACATCTATAGTATGATATCCTAAAGTCGTCTTACCTAGACCTTGTTTATTAAAAGCCGGCATTTTTTTTATACCCTCTTCGAGCTGTATTTGTTTTTCAGGAAGCAGTTTATGAAACTTTTCCAGTTCAGTAGCATCATTAGTTAATTCCGAAATTAACCTGGTACTATGCTGAACAATTTTCAAAAATTATTACCCAGATAGAAGGACTGCGTTAATCCAAGTATCAAATAAATATGCTTTGTTTTTTCAATACCCTTAAAACAGACCTTAGCATATATATATATATATATATATATATATATATATATATATATATATATATATATATATATATATATATATATATATATATATATATATATATATATATATATATATATATAAATGTATATATCCGACAACATGCTCTGAATGACCTCCTGCCGTCTTGACAAAATATAGGAAACCTAACACTTAGATTTATTTACTGATTCACAGCCACGACCCAAAGCTCTTACGGTTGCCCCAATAACTAATAATCCTTTGTATGGTATGCCATTAATACTTATATCAGCATATGGCCGACAATCTATATGGTTTGAAAAGATGGATTCGGCAATTTCCTGTTTCAGATAATTCCGTTTATCCCAATAATTACGAACTCGCAATTTAGCCGCGTTAGAAGGCTTTGTATCCTTAGAAATAACAGGAGAATTTTCACATAAAAATTTTGAATGAGAATTTCGAGAATTTGGAGATTCTATGTCTTGATCGAAAGGACAAGTTAATGTTGATTTTGTTGAATATGGTTTTTGGTTATTGCTGGATGTTGTGGTTGTTGCTGCTGAGGAGTCCTTAATGTGTTTAGGGCAATTTCCTGATACTTCATCATGCCATTTTCCGAACTACGACACTTTAAACAATGCGATTTATAGATGCCATCTTCTCTACACCCATGACAAAATAGTCTTTGGGGCTTAGAACAACTTGTAAAAGTGTGACCTATGTCTCGACAGTTCTAACAAATATAACAAGTTGTTTGATTTGTATTTTGATCTAAGGCGTTAATTTGGTTAGGAGAATTTTGGTTCGGAAACTGACCAGAGTTAAATTCGAAAGGAGGTTGAAATATTTGAAATCAAGAATTTGTCGCCGAAAAATTGCGGCTTGAATTCGCCTCATTCGAACTTGAAAATTCATTAATTTGCTGCGAAGTACTACAAAATTTATTGGTAACGTAATTATTCCGTTTCCACATATCTTCCAAAGCTACACATCTTCTAACCAGTGTACTGATTGAATCGATATCCTGATCAGCAAGATAATTTTGCAAACCGGGATTCATATTATTACGGATGATTCTCAATACTTTAGAGTCCGATATAAAATTGCGTAAACGAAGGGTTAAACCTAAAATTTCATTATACAATTTTATATAGGTTTCACTCAATTTTTGTTTGCGTGAGTATATTAGTCGACGTATGTCATCTTGAAAACGTTCGATAATAGCTGTTTTTAGTTGCGACCAATTCGAATACGGATTTCGTTCTAGGTAGCACCAGTACCAATTTGAAGCGGCTCCCCTTAAAATAACCCCAATCTGATTTGTCAAATCCTTTTCCGAAACGTGATAGGTACGTGTTAAAGGCTTGACTCTAAATAGAAACCTCTCTATGGGTATGCCATCCGCTCTGCCATCAAAATCAATCTTCCACGTTGACAGGCGAATTTTCCTATCCCGCTTGGCTAAAGTGGTAGCTGGTTGACTAAACCTTGGTTGGTTCAATGACCAAACATAGTAGGTGCTAAATTATGCCCACTTGTGAGCCCGCAGTATTTTGCCGATTTTGTTGGATATTTAAAGCCGACACGATGTTGCTTACATTTGGATCGTTTCGTTGACAATCGATATTTTGGTTATGAAATTGTTCGAGATTGTGTACTGGAATTTCCAAATAACGATCGTGAACGGCTGGAATATGGTTCGGGTTATTCCCTTTGTTTGGTGTAGATACAACCGTTTCCTTAGGAGAGGCGGATTCGAAATCCGATGCACCCTCATCGGACGACGATATTTTCTCTAATTCAATTGCGATATTTTCTTTTATAAAGGTAATAGATTCATCTAAACAGTCGTGGTTATTTAAAGAACCTTTATTTGAAGTTTGTAAAGTTTAGCCTTTACCTAAGGCTTTTAGACAATCGACTCTATGAAGTTTCGTTTATTTAGACAAACGTTCTAATCTTTTAATTACATGACACAACCTTGGCATAGTAGTGTGAAACTTATCCTTATCCAATTCTTCCTCGTCCCACTTTACAAACCAATTATAGTGATCTTGGATTTTAATTAAACATTTTTGTATTTCCCGAGCGGGATTTTTAGATGCCGGCTTATGAGTCTTAAATGGTTGAAGGACTGGATTTTTTACTTCTTCCTCGAAAAATAATTTTAAGCGGTCAAACTTTTCTGAAGGGCTCCCTTCAATATTTCTAACCATACACTCTACTAGGAATTCATGATGGTTAAAAATGATAACGTTCATAGTATTAACTTAGGTAATTAATTACCCTGAACCGTAAATATAAGTTTATTGGTACACAATCAAATATGAGAATATATTTCACATGTCTACAACTATACTATTCGCTAACTGAAACTAAAAACAATACCACTCCTCAAATTGATATCTCAATGATAATTACAATATTTCCAAAGACTAAACTGCGTTTTCTTACTTGAGAGACACCACGCGACACTCTACCTTAATTCACTACCAAATAAGAAATTGACGAAATCGGAATCGATTATGTTTTAATCGATCGGTATCCGATATATGACACTTCGTAAGCTTCATAAAAATCCCTATATGTAAATGTATATATATATATATATATATATATATATATATATATATATATATATATATATATATATATATATATATATGTATATATATATATATGCATATATATATATATATATATATATATATATATATATATATATATATATATATATATATATATATATATATATATATATATATATATATATATATATATATATATATATATATATATATATATATATATATATATATATATATATATATATAATATATATATATATATATATATATATATATATATATATATATATATATATATATATATATATATATGTATATATATATATATATATATATATATATATATATATATATATATATATATATATATATATATATCAAAAAGGGTAATGCGAATTTTGAATGTACAACCAAATTTCAAAGGTTACACAATCTGAAGTGCCCAAAAAATTTAATGAGGGGGTTTTATTCTTTTTTTGGATAGACCCCCAAAGGAAACAAATATGTATATAATTTACAATACTTCAGCTATATTACAAAAAACTTCAGCTATAAAATGGGACTGGTTATTCGCTTCCCCGAACTGCACTTCCGCAATGGTAACCCGATGCTGAAATATCCCAGTTGTACCGCTGCTAAGGATGCCCGATGAATAAGACCAATTTTATTAGGTTATGTGTGTTCATGTTTTTGTACAATTTTTCTCATTTAACTTGGTGGTACATTGTTATTTGCCACAACACATCAGAACCTTCAAGTAACCAAACCCGCAATCCCACGCGTAAACTATCTTTTGTTTTAATGCCCATATACACAGGGATTCTTTTGGTATCCTCACTTATGTGGGCATATATTCTAGATATAATTTGGACCCGACACACTGTTACGAATTCACAAAAAAATACATATATCCAACTCGTATATGATCCCGTCTAAATCAAAAACTCAAAAAGCCCTGTCAGAAAATTTGTTGCCCTATTTATCGTAAAAATTTTGTTTCTTTTTTTTATTTTTTTTCTCTAGAAACTACCAAACAGTAAGCTCGGATAAATAGGACTGTAGCTATATAATTTTAATTTTGTACTAGTAAAGGAAATCTCTTAGGACCTAACAACCGGGCGCTGAGTAGATTTGTTTATAATTTCGTTTATTGAAGGATTGTCTACATTGTTGGCATACTTATTTTAATTGTCTACATACTCGTATATTGTCTACACGTGTAACCAATCAGCTAATTACGCCATGTAGATTACGTAGTATAACGCTGTTAAAACTAGGTTGGTGAAGTTTTTTTAGTGCGGTGTTTTTAGTAAAATACATTAAAATAAACTATGACAATTTGAAATGTCATAGTATTTAGAAATATTATCAATAAATACAAAAATTGGATTATATTGTGAACTTATAAAAAATATTATTAAAATTTTTAAATTATTTAAATTACTTACCAACTTTTTATGATATTATTTTGGTTTAAGGTTAAACCAATCAAAAAACTGGATTAACAAAAATATTATTTACACCGCACACAATATTATAAAAGAGGCCTAACATAAATTATAATAATTCAGATTTTAGAAAATATATTTTTCTTGTACAGAGAGCTCTTTTGGTTTTAAATTTTATCCGCATTAGAATTGTTTTTTTTTATGTTCGACTTCCAGATGATTTCTCCATAGATGAAAATGGAGTTTAAATTTTTGTATGGTTTTGGTTTTGTGCAAAAATTTATATAGAAAAATTACAAAATTTTTATATTTTTTCGGGTCAAATTAGAATTATCCTCCTCATTCTTAAATGTGTATGTATAATGTTTATATTTGGCCACCCAAATCTTGTATACATACATTATATAATTCAATTGAGATATTTATTTCGGAAAGAATATATAAATATTTTTATTGGCTTAAAACAATTTATATAAATCTTTTGCTGTTTAAAAATGAACGAACGAACGAAAAAGCAAAAAAAAAATAAAAAAATAAAAAATTATAGGATTTTACTTAAGTGTTAAAAATAAAAAAGTTGGTTGGTTTATTTTTTTTTATTTTTTGTAAAGTAGGAAAAAGCTGGAAAAACGAATGTAACGATAATATATATATATTTATTAGAGTATTTTCGGTTATAAATATTTTTTTTGTTTTTTTATAAATTTTCTACTTGTATCAAACACGAAAAGAATTATGGTTTTCTATTTTTCTGTGAAAACATTACAAAATACAAAAAATATTTAATTTTTAAAAAAGAACAATAAATAAAAATATGTTATTTTGGTATATACACACACCAACTTTTTATGGTGATTTATACGTACGATATAAGCTTTAGGGTTTTAAATTGTCTGAATAGCTATAAGTTTTGATGGTAAAATCATTTAGTGTGCGGTTAAAACTTTAAATTCAACACCTTGAAAAAATAAATTATAAATTGATATAGGTACGTACAATAAAAATCGGTATTGTATATATAGATTACTATATGTACGATCATCGATGTTATTATGTATACAGGCAAAAAAAAAATCCAAAACTGTGGATATAAAGTCATTATTTACAAACATAAACTTTTATTATCTTGATGTCAATAAAAACAAAAAAAAAATTGTATCGTAAATTTTTAGTAGTTTGCGTTTATTTGGAAAATTATACGATTATATGTTGCCAGCACCTAGCACACATATAAACATACACAGCCACACACGCAAAAATATTAAAATTCACCTATTTCTGGTTTGCTTGTATAGGTATATGCCGAACATCATTCCCCCAGGGAATAAAAGTAAATTTACCGAAATTGATTGAAATCTTTTTATTCGTTACGTACATAAATTTTCAAAAACTAAAATGTATGTAACAACATATACATACATACTATTGGTACACCTATAATACAAACAAAAATCATTAAACCATAAATTGATGAACATAAAATTAATATTTTATGTCTATTCATATAAAAATGTCTAATTGTTTCTTATTGTCAGCATTTTAGTGATATAAATATTTATGGGTTTTTAAGTACATTGTTACACATTGCTCTAATCAATAGTACATTAAAGTTTTTATTCGATTAATAGTTGATTAGTGGTCGATTAATATTTTAATACTTTTAAATATAATGGAAATGTTTTAGGGGTAACGTCGAAGAAACTAAAAAGTTTATTTTGCAGAACCCTATTAATGTCAGTCGTAAGTGAAAAATCAGTAATGTTAAATACTACGGGAAAGCATTGAAGACTTTGGTCAATATTCTTATCTAGAAAAACCTGGATCTTCACCGTGAAGCCATAAAAAAGTTGTGTAGCGAGAATCAAATTTTAAAAAAATCATTAGAAACTTACTATAAAATCAAGCAACCAACCCGTTGGAAAAACAACTAATAATTAAAAAATCTATCTTCAGAGGTACCAATAATTACAATCGCAGCAAAATTGGAGGTCTTAGAATTTTTATTCAGAATTTGTTGGAAATAATGGAGCAAACCACGTGCGCATTGGCACAACAATTCCAGCTCTCGAGACCTATCGTTAAACGTATCAAGAACAGCAATCAGAGCACAATTGCAGATTTTGAATTTTTATGGTTCTGAATTGGCCCATCTATTAAGGTGATTTCCAAAAAAATCGATTTTTCTATGAAATTAATAGAAATAATAAAGCAATCTACATGTGCGTTGGCTCAACAATTACAGGTTCCGAGATCTATCATCAGAGGTATAAAGAACCACAATCGGACCACAATTACAGATTGGGACTTTTTGTGGCTCTGAATTGGATCATCTATTGTAAGGTGATTTCCAAAAAATCAAATTTACTATCAAATGTGTGAAAATTATCAAACAATTTGAATGCCCGTGTACACAACAATTCCAGCTCTCGAGACCTATCGTTAGACGTATCAAGAACAGCAATCAAAGCACAATTGCAGATTTCGGATTTTTATGGTTCTGAAATAGCCCATCCATAGTAAGGTGATTTCTAAAAAATCGATTTTTCTATGAGATTAATAGAAATAATAAAGCAATCTAAATGTGCGTTGGTATAACAATTACATGTTCCGATATCTATCATCAGAGGTATTAAGAACCACAATTACAGGTTTGGATTTTTGTGGCTCTGAATCGGATCATTTATATTGTAAGGTGATTTCCAAAAAACCTAATTTTCTATCAAATGTATGGAAATAATCAAACAATATGAATGACCGTTTACACACCAATTTCAGCTCTCAAGATCTATCGTTAGACGTATCAAGAACTGCAATCGGAGCACAATTGTAGATTTTTGATTTTTAAGGTCCTGAATTGGCCAATCTATAGTAAGGTGATTTCCAAAAAATCGATTTTTCTATGAAATGTATAGAAATAATAAAGCAATCTAAATGTGCGTGTGGCACAAATAAAAAATGCTTTTCCGGCCTAAATTTTATTCCAAAGGAAAGAAAAAATTCTAAAAATTGGCAAAGTGTAATGAAGAGAAATGGAGCGTAGATCTAAATGGGTTTTGGAACCCCTCGTTTAACGTTTTAAAGATTTTATTTCGTATCTTGAAAGTGTATCTGATTTAGAAAATGTAATTTTCAAATTATACGAGACAAAAGAGCTTAGCATCAGAAACAGACTGGTAAACATTTTAACTATAGAAGAAATACTCCAGACAAGCCCTCAAATTTAAATAATTTTTAACTGCAACGATTATCTTTTGAGACCTGTGATTAGATATGATCGTTTAGCAAAATACGAGTAATTTGCCTAAATTTTCAATTTGTATTTATTTTAAACTAAATGCTTGTATTAGATATTGTTAGGTTTACACAACACTTGAAATTATAGTTAGTAAATCTTGAAATCTTCAGAATATCAAACGTTGATTGACTAAGGGAAATGCAGGGTTAATGTAAATGAATTCTCCAAGTAATATTTCACTATAGTTAATATTCATGATATGGAGCAATCTACTGGAAAATATGTAGTAATTGTAATATATATTTACTAGCTAAATATAAACCTATGCCGCCAGGATTAATCATGGTGCCTGAAAGTCTAAAACCTTATTCTTTAATTTAATCGTAAAAATTAGACGGTTAGTTTAGTGTCGAATGAGTTATTATTTGGAATAAAAAAAAAGTATTAATAGAATATCAAATCAAAAATAAATTATCGAACATCGAACCAACAACAAACTTCCATGAACCATTAAACTTCTAACGTCAATAATCAACTATCAATCGGCAATAACTAATCAAGAATTAATGATCAAAAATCTACTGTCGACGATAAAACATCAACCATTAACTATCCACTATCAACCATCAATCATCACTATCAAATTTCAAGCATCAATCGACTTTCAACATTAACAACCAAACATCACCCAGTAACACAGTCAACCATCAACAATTAATTGTCAAACATGTTCCACCAATAATCACAAATAAACCGTTAATCATTAACAATAAAAAATGAGCAATCACGCATCAGTTACCAAACATCAAATATCAAATATAAAACATTAAACATCAAACACATAACATTTAACACCCAATATCAAGAATGAAACCACAAACATTAAGCATAAAACATTAGGAATATCAAACATCAATCAATAACCATCAATAATTAACGATCAACTTTAAGCATTCAACATTTAACATTAAATATTCAACGATCAACAAATAACAATCAGCACTAACGCTAAACATCAAACAACAGAAATCAAATAAAAAACATCAAAGATCAAACAACAATCAACAAACATTAAACAAGAAACAACAAACACCAACATCAAATTTTAAACGTGGAACATTAAGCACCGAACAACAAATATCAAACAGCAAATATCAAACATCAAATATAAAACATAAAACATTAAACATCAAACACAAAACATTTAACATCCAACATCAAACATCAAACAACAAGCATCAAGCATCAAACAACAAACATCAAACAACAAACATCAAACAACAAACATTAAACATTAATAATTAACGATCAATTTTAAGCAATCAACATTTAACAATCAATACTAAACGACCAAGAATTAACAATCAGCGGTCAAATATACACCGTTAAACGATGGATGGACAAAACTGACTCAGTAAATACATGGCACGTAAAGAAAAACTTAATTGTTCTTTAACCTTTTGACAATGAATTTTCCAATTTAAATTAGCATTCAGATGTAATCCTAGATACTTAAAATTATAAACAGGTTCAATTGGAATGCAAAGATTGCTACAATTCACTAAATTACAATTCCGCATATGGCAAATAATCTCTGAAACCTAACTCGAACATGGATCGGCAGCTAATCTAAAAAACATAATTTTAGGTTTCTCACTTAAAATCATGGAATGATAATCAAACCAAGATCGAAATGTACAGTTTTGGTTGGATATTCCAGAAGTACTTGAACCATAATAGCTCAATGCCATATCATCAGCAAAAGTAATATTTCTGCCTTTCAAATCCAAATTAAAAATAGAATTTATATAAACTAAAAATAACACAGGACCGAGGACCGAATCTTGTGGAACTCGAAAATCTGCCTTGAACGGCATGCTAAACGAAGATATGATTTAAACCATAGAGACGGCACACCTCTAAAACCAGACTTGTAAAGTTTCCGTAAAAGTAAATTGTGATCTACCATGTCAAAAGCCCTCTTAATATGAATAAAGACAGCACCAACACACTTTTTCCCATTTAAATTAATATGAACCTAAAACCACATTGACAATTATTTTAAATATTATATTTAGAAAAGAAGGCATCAACCCGAAATTTTAAAGCCTTTTCAAGAATTTTTATAACAATGGACTGTAAAGATATAGGACGATAATTATCCTGCAACAACGGAAATACAACTACGGTTTTCAAACAATCAGGAACACTGCCATTCAAAAAACTTTGCCATACCAAGAATATCTATACTATCATTAGATTATAAACCATTAATTATACCAACAATTTCAGTAACGTCCACAGTATTAATAAAAAATTTTTCTTAGATGATGACTTCACTATCATTTTCAAAAGACATATTGTTAAACAAACAATTGGTTGTTCTTAGGTGAGACACACTATTAGAAAAATACAAACCAAAATCATCAGCAATAGATTTACAATCCGTAAGAATCACTGAATCACTAGACATAATTTTATCAACATTAATTAACAACGCTATCACCTAAAAGTTGATTAGCAACAGACCATGTCTTCTTACTGTCTATATCAGTGTTGAAATTTGTTGTGGTAATATGTCAACTTGTCAGAAAGAATTTTATCATCGACTTGTGGGATTCTTTTTCCACTTTTTACTAATTTTCTTTTTCTTGGCTTTTAAATTTATCAAATGGAACGAGATCCAGGGTTTCAGTTTATGTTTAGACTACTTATGTTAAATGACATTAGAAAAACTTGAATCAGATATGGAGTTAACAAACGAAAGAAATCGTGACAAAATGACAACCGGATCGGATCACTTTCATCAATTAAACTAGAAAAATCAAACGAAGAGATTTTAGTAGAAAACGCAAAATTATCAAACCCACGAGCATACGCGGACACAACATTTTTCCTTAAGACAATAGCAGTGCCATTTATTTCTAACACTAAATTGCTTTTTACACTATCTGCCGTGGGCACTTGGCGAAACACACTTAATACACACATTTAAAAAAAAAAAACACTTGTTTTCTGTTAGGCCATCATCAGGAGTATCTACTAAACTGTCAAAATAACAATGTAGTTATATATATATATATATATATATATATATATATATATATATATATATATATATATATATATATATATATATATATATATATATATATATATATATATATATATATATACATATATATATATATATAGTTGCAAAAACCAAAAAGTGAAACAAAAGGATAAAAATAAAAAATGTGGGAGTTGTTAAACAACAAAAATGGTGAGAGCAATAAAAATTAAAAAAGGAGGTGAGTTATACACAGGTATATGATTAGTCAACGGCCGAATAACAAAATTCCAGATGTTGATTTTTCCTTAATTTTATTTTAATATAACCCGGCGTATTAGTCATTTTATGGGATGGTATGAGTATGGGAGTAAAACAGTGCGGGGTCAAACGGATTTCTCTCTGTTCGTTGAGGATATTTTGGTTAAGAAATACAGCTTTTCGGATTTCATAAGATTCTAAGTTATCTAAACGTCTGCTTTTTGGTTGTACATGTAATATTTCTAAATTGTTTAAACTGGCTGTGTGATTTTCTAACGTTAAATGATTATAAAGGGATGATTCATGGCTACCAGATAAATGTTCTTTAACTCTAACTTTAAAACTGCGCCCAGTCTGTCCGTTATAAGAGGAACTGCAATCATTGCAATTGATCTTTTAAACGCCAGACTTGGAAAGGATCTATGTTTTCTATTACGATGTTACTAATCCGTTGGCTAGTTTTTCCTATAAATTCTAAGCGGCGCCAATTTTTCGGCATTGGGCTATCAGGTAGATAAATGTTAGCATAAGCTTTATGTTTCAGTTTTCTGTTTAATAACTTGATTATAGTCTTAGCTGCATAACCATTATTAGCTGCTATTTTATTTCTAAAATTATATTAAGCTCTTTATTATAATTGGATATAGCCAAAGGAATGTTTATTAATATACTTAAGAGCTAGTGGAAAGCTTACATTTTTATATTCTGGGGATGGTTTGATGAGTTAGGTATAGTGGCGTTTGTGTACGTAGGTTTTCGATACATTTTGAACTTTAATGAAAAATTAATTCTAGTTATTGTTATATCTAGAAAGTTAATAGATTTGTTTTCTTCTTTTTCTACCGTAAAATTAATGATGGGGTATTGAGAATTTATCCAAGTGAGAAATGAGGTTAATAGTCTATCAGTTCCATTCCATAGACATAGTATGCCATCAATATATCTGTACCAAAAGATCACATGACGGAAATAAGGATTATTGCTTGATACAATAGTTTGTTCGAAGAAATTCATGACAATTTCTGCTAACAAAGGTGACAGAGGGGAGCCCATCGGTAGACTATCAGTGAATCTGAAATACTTATTATCAAAGCAAAAATAATTTTGTTTAATACAAGTTTCAAATATCAGCTTCAGTTCATTGCGTAAGCCCTCATCTGCAACATCCCTATCTAAGTAAGTATAAACTATTTGAGACAAGATGTTAATTGGAAAATGTTAGAAGTGAAAAGACTAGCAACGTCAAACGAAACTAGTTTTGAGTGTAGTGGAATATCAACATCCTGAATTTTGCTAATCAATTCAACTGAGTTCTTAACCGAGAAAGCCGATTCGAAATTAGTATGACTGTTGAAAAAGTTTATGAAACCCTTAAATAGCTTGTAGGCAGGTGCATTGCAATACGCTACTATTGGTCTAATCGGAATGCCTTTTTTATGGATTTTAGGTAAACCATAAAGAATTGAGGTAGATGGATTCAAAACCGTGTGCCTCCAACCAGTGCCATCAAAGACCTTTGGGCAGTGGTTGATACACTTACTGACAAAAGTCTTTAATGACCTAGAGCTTAATATAATTTTAGAAATAGCAGCGATAACGGGTCATAATTACTATCTACACCATTATTGGCCACAATCGTTTACCGATAATTTGGATCTGCTTCCAGTTGATTAATCCCAACGGTCAATTTTTTATGATCATCAATAATTTGTTCAAATTGTTTTTGAGTTTCGTCATATTTATTAGCAAAATGGTTTGCGATTTATCGATTTAAGTTTATCTAGCGCAGGTTTAATCCCATTCATGTCAGATACACCGCAAGATGTCAGAGAAGTAAGTTTAACTTCTAAATCCATAAACTGATCAGTTTTCATAGTAAAAACACAGCACACATTTTTACATTCCTCGCCACAATACCAAGTGGAAACGGAGGCTACAGTCACTAAATTAACACCAAACAGCTTCATTTTTTTTACGGGGTGAGCTACACTAGCCCTATGCACTGGCGACCATTGACGTCTATTGTGCATCCCCAGAAAGTTTCACATAAAGTGGAGGTTCAAGTCCTTGATAAACACCACCAGCTCATGCATATTTAAAGTACCGACGTTAGGCCACTGTATTATGTATGCATAAAGGAATTTAATTTTTTTATGGATTACATCATCACACTGAATAGTAGATGTTCGGATGTTTCCCTTTCCAGGTTGCAAAATCTACAACGATCTGTAGGGGACTTTCCCATTTTCTCCAGATGTCCAATAAAATGGCCATGTCCTGTTTAGTACCAGGTGAGGGATTTTAGAGACTGTTTATCCATCTTGATTGCCTGATCTTAACGTCTAATATCATAGCTTAATAGTTTTTTGGTCTGTCTCATCCCAATGGAGGACTCCTAAAATATTTTCGTTGGTTTTTTGTTCCCAATTCCTTATGCCATTTTCCAGATGGCTCTTGCAGTAACCAATACTATGCTCGGGGCCAAGGAAAGGGCACTCCGCTGCCTCTTTTGCACAGCGGTCTGCCGCCTCGTTTCCCTTTATATCGGAATGGCCGGAGGACCACAAAAGGGTTACTTTATTCTCCCTGCTGAGTTCCAGAAGGTTGCAATAGCAGCTCCAGATTATTTTGGAATAGAATACAGATGCTCCTAAGGCAAGCAGTGCCGCCTGGCTGTCCGAGATTACGTAAATCTCGGTTTTTCAATATTTTTTTGTGAGACATCGAAGCACACATACCTCGATCGCCAAATCTCTGCTTGGAAAGCTGTGGGGGTTTTACCCAATGGAATACGGAGTTCGAGACCCGGCCCGATTATACCCGCACCAGTGCCCATCCCTGATTTTGAACCGTCAGTGTACCATTTAGAAGCGTGACGAGGTAAGGAGGAGATCATACTCCCCGCTTGTTTCCTGTCGGGTATTTCAATCGTGAAATTCCGCCGGCAGTCAATAGTTTTAACCATCACGTCTGATAGTTGGATTCTTTCCTTGTCCAGATTCAATTTGTCTAGGATGCTATTATGTCCTGGTCTAATAGTTTTAATTTTAGATGTTATTTTTAGATTGACTGCCCTTGAACCAGCTACTCTTTTAAGGTGCAAGTGTAGTGGTGAGAGCCCCAATAGCTTCTCAATAGCAGCTGTAGGGCAGGTTTTCATTGCTTCCGTTATACTCAAAGAAGCTAGCCTTTGGATCCTTCCAATATTGAGCAGGCACCACTTTGCTCTGTCTTAGGCCACCACACAAACGCCGCATAGGAGATTATTAGTCTTACGATGGTTGAGTATAACCGTAGTGCCATTTGGGGATTTAGCCCCCACCTTTTGCAAATCGTTCTTTAGCAGGTGAAATGCGCCATATTTGCCTTGTTTGTAATATATTTAAAAAACGGGTTCCATGTCAGTTTCTGATCAAGTATCACTTCCAGGTACTTAACCTCGGTCGCCATTTGGAGAATTTCCCCATTTAGAGATAGAGATGGGAGAACTGTTTTCCTCCGATTTGTATAGAAAGTACAAATAATTTTGTTGGGGTTAACTCTAAGGCCCGTCTCAATACACCAGTCGTTTACGAAATCGAGGACATATTGCATACGTTCCGCTATTGTTCTCTCGAATTTCCCCTTGACCATTAAGACCAGATCGTCCGCGTAGGTGATATTCGAGAAGTGAGAATTTTTTAATCTTATAAGTAGTCCATCCGGTTTCCTTACAGATCCCAACGGATTTCTGTGGTCCAAGGAGAGTGCTTTTTGGAGTCGACAAGCCGCAGGCAGCCTATCTATTTTATCACAGAAGTCTCTCCAGCTCGATCTCTTGCTTTTCCTAAGAGCGACGTTATACTAGGTAAGAGTCATTCGATAGGTTGTCCAATCGTTTGTCTTCTTAGCCCTGTTAAAAAGTTTACGAACCTCACGTCTTTTGGTTTCCAGGGTGTGGTTCCACCAAGGAACGTCCCTTGTCCCCTGATACAAACCATGGGTGAGCTTGAGTGGTAGGCATCAATAATTGCCTTGGTAGCATTACTTGAAACTCTATCGAGATCCTCAATAAAGTTGATATTGGTCTGAAGACCAGTTACGTTATCATAAAGTCTTTCATTATAGACAGGCTAATTAGTACGTTTTGGTATTCTTATTACCGGTTCGTTTTTTGAAGGGGTTTTAAAATCAAACCTGATATACATGTGATACGAGAACACCCATGTCCGACAGGGTAAGATCTAACACTTCCTTCCTTACTCCATTCACAAAAGTCGCATTGTTCCCTTTGTTATTAATAATAATATTTTTTGTTAAACAAAATTCAAAAAGTTGCTCACCTCTGATGTTGGTGTCACTACTTCCCCAGACTATGTGGTGTGAATTTGCATCGCAACCGATGATGAATTTTTGGTGATGAGTCGTGCAGTAAATACCGAATCCCCCGGACATGCAGTAATTAACGAATACCGGTTCTGGAGGTGGGTCGTCTTCGTCCCCGGGAAAATATGCCGAAGCACAGTTGAGCGTGCTTCGGCCTCCTTTGGGTAAAAGCGTCTCTATCGAGATCGCTGTTATGTCCCTGAAAATAAATTTATTATTGGAAAATATATTAAGGGTCGAGCGACAAAGAATTGCTGCCCTCGGCCTATCCACTTCAATGTTGTAAATTAGCTTCCCTGTTCTACTCGGCAAACCTTTGATTTATCCATTGTGGGCCCACGGCTCCTGAATGAGCGTTATGTCCCAGTTCTCTATTAGGAAAGGGCGGCTTAAGTTATAAGTGGCCGCCTTGGATTGATGAAGATTTATCTGCACACATCTCAAGGATGTGTGGTGTGTTGAATTGTGCATCATCTGCCCGTTTATTTTGCCATGGGCTCTGAATGGCCTTGTTCTCCCTTTTTCGGCTGTGATTGTGTCACCTGTCCCTTAAACTCTTCTTCTTACTCTGGCTCGGTCTTGGCCTTGTCACACCTGATGTGCTAGGCCTATTCGTCCTGCCATGCCCAGAGGCAGCTCTAGCGCGTTCCACGTCTTTCGCCGCTGCCATTTTTGGTGATTCTGGTCTCCTTCGCACGACCGCTCTTGTGGTACACCCATCCCTTGCTCTTTTCTTCTTGGGGCGAAAGTGTACGGCACCAAACATCCAATTTACTCTATAATTGGAGCCATTAAGGATCTCCGTCATTTTGTGGAAAACGGACATCGTAACCTGGAAGAGATCGCTCTTCCGATCTTTCCTCGCCACAACCTTTCAGTCCGCTCCTCTCAACTCTTTGTTCTGAATCGCCAACCGGCGAAGTATCTTCTGATTCGTCTCCTTGCCACAGCGTGATAAGTATACGAAAAAGATTTTGGGGCGAGGAAGCTCGTCTTTCCTGACCACTTTGATGGATGCCCCCTCCCATAGCTGTAGTTTAGGTACGTCGGCTGTAAGCCACTCCGCCGTGTCCTCGTCCGCACAGTTAACTGTGAGCCATCCGTTCCTAGTACGGCAGCCCAGAAAGTTGAGCCTGACTCCGTCTAGCGGCAGATCTGCCATTTTTTCTACAATGACATCATGGATTTCCAAGATCTGGGTAATACCCAGCTTGACATCTAGGAAGCCTTGGTCGATGATTTCCAACCTGAATGATTTCGTTGTTTCGCTGTAGCTAGGTACGGTCGTATTCCTAGGACTATAATTAACGATCAACATTAAGTAATTAACATTCAACAATCAATATTCGATCTTCAATAAATAACAATCAACGATCAAATATCCACCATTAACCATGACTATCAATTATCAATCATAATTCATCAACCATCAACATTAACCACGAACCATAAGCATAAACCCTAAAAACAAAATGAACATCCAACATCCAACATCAAACATTAAACACTAAACATCAAATATCAAGCGTTAAACCTCATACAACATTCATATAATAAAAAAAAATCAAATAAAAAACATCAGATATCAAACAATAAACAACAAACAACAAACAACAAACATCAAACAAGAAACATCAAACATGAAATTTTAAATGTGGAACATTAATCATCAAAAAACAAATAGCAACCAGCAAGTATCAACCATAGAATATCAACCATCAAACATCAACCCTTAACAACGAACCATCAACCATAAAAATAAACCATCAACATTAAATATTGAACATCAAATATCATATAACAAACAACAAGAAATCTTTTAACCATCAATCATCAACCATTAGCCATCAACCAACAAATATCAAACATTGTAGAGGCTTTTAAATTTTTCCTTGATTTTACTAAAATAAATTTTAACAGAAAATAATTCAAATAAGTGTTTGGTTCACCGAAGGGTTGTCCAGTAGGCCCAACAGTAACTAACTTACTGGTGGAAAAAATTGAAACTAAAGTATTAGAAGCATTTCGGTTAAGCCAATTTTTTTTTTATGTAGAATAAATACTTTTCTTAATTATTTTGATAAAATGTACCCGCGAATAAAACTTACACACACAATTGAAAAAGAAATCGGTTAGCATTTAGGATGTATCATTTTCAACATGGTTGATATCGTCATATATAAAGAATTCAATTTTTTTACTGTAAATTCAGGAAATTTTCCGAAATTAACAAGTGTACCGGTAAAAACCGGTATCTAGACAATATAATATCCAAGAGGATCAAGAAAGCTATCTATAAGTACAACAGTCGCTTTGAAGAAGACCAAATTTCTTTAGAGTTACGATCCAATTTGGTTTATAGGGTGAACTATTCCTGTGGAAAATCATATGTAGATCAAACGATACAATTTTTGGAAGAACGAGTGTACAAACAAATTCACGATTTCATTTTTTAAATCAGATTGGAAACAAACATTTTTTTATGATTTCCATTTTGACTTTAAGGCCAAATAAATTTATAATCGGCTTAACTGTTGTGTTTGGACTCGAATTTTCTAATAATGTTTTGATTAAAATAACAATGCCTTTTTCCTCTCTTACTTTATTGTAGAACATTTATATCCGATTTAATTCCATTCTTTTTACTGTCTAGTTAGTTATGATGTGACAATAAACATATTATAGTAAGGGTGCGTTCATTCGCATATTCTTATAGTTACATATAAAACATCCTCCTGCCAAGTTAATTGTTACATTATTTCATTGATTTACAATTAATTACAAAATATTACAACATTCTTAACAAGAACATTCTTCCCAACAAGATACTGCTTCAATCGTTTACCTTTATAATTTCGAATTTGACGACTCTGCCCATTCTCCACTATTTCTTCTTGGCATGGAGGTCGCAACAAATTGAATGCCGTTTTCAATTCCCTGTTAAACATTAATTTTGAATAGGTCTCATTTGCCGTACAATGCTTTGTTGTTCTGTAACTAAACAAAAATCTACTCAAAGATAAATGTAAGCTACCACTAGTACACTTGTTAAAAGTTTTCACGATATTTTCAGCTTCGCCATTCGTTGCTGGATGTCCAGGTGGTGTCAAAATATGTTTGATTCCGTTAAGCTTCAAAAATTCCTCCATTTCAAAAGAGCAAAATTGGCTACCGTTGTCAGTTACTGAAACATCTGGTAGACCAAATCGACTAAACACTTCTCTAAATTTTATTTTTGTAGTTTCTGTTGTTGCCGAGCTAATCTTGAAAATTTCTACTCATTTAGTGTATGTATCAACTATGATTAAAAAGTTATTTTTGTAAAAAGGACCTGCAAAGTCAGCATGTACGAGTATGTGGCTCTAAGGTTTTCTAGGGCTTTCCCATGGTATCAATGCTGCTTTGAGAGGATTAGGTTGCACATTTCTACAAGATCTACAACTTTTTATTGCTTGCTCAATATCGGCATCTATCTTCGGTCACCAAATGTAGGATCTTGCTATCGATTTAGCCTTAACAAATCCGAAATGTGAAGCATGTAATTCCTTTATAACACTTTCACGTAGGCTTTCTGGTATCACGACTCTACATCCTCTTAATCTTTTCGGATTTTCACAAACACCCTAAATTCCGTTTCACATAAATCCTTCAAACCTCCTCCATACCTTACTGCTGCTAAAACTTTAGATAATATTTTGTCTTTTTGGTTTTCTTGTTTAACATTTTTATAATTCAGAATCAAATCTTTCCCTTTATCTATAAAATGTAAATAATTTGTTTTACCCTCACATATATCGTCATTTTCACTCTCGGAATTATCTAATGGGAGTCAAGATAAAACGTCAGCACTGTTTTCACCACTCATAACATATTCTATTTTGTAATTGAATCCTGATAAAAAGTGCGCCCATCTTTGCATTCTACTGGCAGCAATTTGAGATAATCCCTTTTTATCTCCAAATAACGCCAATAGAGGCTTATGGTCTGTTCTTAATAAAAACTGATTTCCTATCAAATACTGAAACAGTTTCTTAACAGAATAATAAATTGCCAATGCTTCTTTGTCTATCATGTCATAGTTTTGTTCAGCGCAAAGTCAAAATAATTGGTAAACTTGAATCAAAATATACTAGAACTACATCCGAAACTATTTCTCGTTTTATTTTTTTACGGCTTCCTCGCCCTCTATTGTCCATTCAAACGTTTCTGACTTACGTAAAAGGTTATATGGAGGATTCATGATTGTTGCTTAATTATTTATGAATTTCCCATAATAATTAATAACGCCACAGAATGTCCTAACTTCTGTTACTTTACTAGGATCCTTTGCGTTCAACATTGCATTAATTCGATTATTCGTTTTACAAAGACCTTTTTCGTTTACTATATATCCAAGATATTCTATATTGTCTTTAAAAAATTCGCACTTGTTTTTGTTTGATCTTAAACCAGTCTTACTTAAACGATCAGAAACTTGCTGTAAATTGTGCAGATGCCCTTGACTGTTAGCACCCGTCACAACTATATCGTCTATAAATACAGTAACACCGGCAAGCCCTAACAACAACTTATCCACGTAAAATTGAAAAATTCCGCTTGCTGGTTTAATCCCATATGGTAGACGATTCATTTGAATATGCCTTTATGAGTACTGCATATTACGTACTTTTTGCTCTCATCGTCCAACTCCAATTGATTATATGCACCTGCAAGGTCTAGTTTAGAAAACTTTGTTCCTCCGCGCAACGAATTAACAACTTTCTCTATTCTAGGGAGTGGATGATTGAAATCCTTAATACATTTATTTACGGTCACTTTATAATCTCCGCATATCCTCACCCTACCATCAGCCTTTAATATTGGTACTAATGGATTGCCATATTTCTAATTCTCTATTGGTGTTAAGATATTTTCCCTAACTAATTTCTCAAGTTCCTCCTCCACTTTTTGTTTTAGAGCATACGGAACTGGCCTATAGCCTTACAAAAAATTGGAGAAGCGTTTTCAAGAACTTCCAAATGAATTTTGCTCAACCCATACTTTTCTAAACCATCCTTAAACAGATCCTGATATTTAGCTAATATTGACTTTAAATCCAGTTGTTGTTCCAAATTATTTACATTCGACAATCCTATATTAAAAAATGTTAAAAAATCTCGACCTAATATGGGTGGACCGCCATTTTCAACAATCGCAAATTTCATCAAATTATTTTTATTTTTATACCCGACATTTAATTCGATACAACCTAACAATTTCAGAGTTCCACCGTAATAACTTCGCAATATTATATTCTCTTGATACAGAACTACATTTGAAAATAATTGATTATGCAAATTCTTTGACATGGCCGACAAACTGGCTCCTGTGTCAATTTGCATTTCTAAATTTAAATCATTTATATAAATTTTAATTGTTAGTGGTCTATCTATCTTATTGTCTAAACTATAAATTACACTACTCTCAGTTGTGCTAAGACTTTCCACATGTTTACTCATTTCATTGGCATCACCGTTGTCGATCAAAAAAAAATTATCTTTTCCCATGTTACACATTCTTGAACTATGTCCCTTTTTTTTACACGTGTTGCAATGCAATGAAATGAATAAACATTGGTCATGCATGTGATTCGTTTTACCACATCGAAAACATTTAATATGATTTCTACCTGGTGTTGGAGATCTCTGGTTGAATGTACGCCTACTTGGACTTCTACCTCTCTGATTTGTTGATTTCGTCGCAACATTTTCTTTTTTTCTTATATTGGAAACTTGTTTCTTTTCTGCACTTATCGCAATTTCCAACGGTTTTGTTAAGGTTAATGTGTCATCTTTTTCAATAAGTCGTTCATAAATTTTTGAATCGACGCTGGTCACAAATTTTTCACAAAATTATGTTCTAAATGTGTTTTAAACATACAATTTGATGCCAATCCTTTTAATCTTACGCAATAATCATTGACTGATTAACCATTCGCTTTCCTTACAGCAAAAAACTTCATCCTCTCTTTAAACATAATTACAGCTGGTGTATAATGTTAATCCAGAATGTCACGCAGTTCCTTATACGATTTTTCCTTCGGCAATGTCAGTGAACACAAATCTCTAAACAATTTGTATGCAACTGTATCCAAATAATTTATTAAGGCATTCCTCTTTCTATCCTTATCTTTTATCATATTTATATCGAAAAAGAAATCCAATTTCTCCTGGAAAATGCTCCATTCTTCATTTTCCGGGATAAATGTGTTAAATTGTGCTCGAATGATTTGCACCTCCGGTTGCGCCATTTCAGTATTAACTTTTTATTTTATTTATATTTTACCTGTGCGTGGTGAGCAAATCTTTTTTCTATTTGCTAATTCCACTATTATTCTCGTCGCCAATTGTTATGTTTGGACTCGGATTTTCTAATAATGTTTTGATTAAAACACAATGCCTTTTTACTCTCTTACTTTATTGTAGAACATTTATATACGAATTAATTCCATTTTTTTTTTACTGTGAGGTTAGTTATGATGTGACCATAAACATATTATAGTAAGAGTGCGTTCATTCGCATATTCTTATAGTTACATACATAGCATTAACAAAAAAGAAAAAATATTTCCTAATCGAACACTGCTCAAAATGATTCAATCCAATTTTTATTTTTTTGAATATTGGTAAAAATATTGTCTCGAGATATTGTCACTTCTATGGGCTACAACAGAGTAACCATAAACAAATTTAAATCACGGTTTGTAATATTTTTGACTTACAATTAGCCCCTCTTACAGCTCCTTTAATATGTCATTGTCGAACACCTTGCTTATTATATTTGAGCATACACACATTTCATTACATTACACGGAAACTATAAATATTCATAGCTATAACCCCTCGCTGTTGTCGAAATTTGCGTGTACATATTCTCAAAATAGGCGTACAATAAGCATATTTTTCGTAAAATATGCTGATATAGAATTAGTAATCGACAAATTAATGCATTCCTAAATACATTTTGGATGCGATATAAAAATAAAATGTTTTAGCTTATTAATTGAAATTGTTAATAAAACAATTTTTAAAACCTTTTAATTAACAATACCGTTTAGTTCTGCTTCGTAAATTTTAATACATAAAACTACCAAAGTTTAATCATCATATTGCTCCCTAAAATATAAAAATATAACCGAAACACACAACCCACCAAAACAAACACATTTAAACTCAAAATAAAATCCATAAATTAATGTGAGTACTTAAAAATAAAAAAATAAAAAAAATAAACGAAACTTTTTTTTTTTTTTACAAAATAATTGTATTATTATGTGTCAAAAGTAAAACATTATATTTTAATTTTATCTTAATTATAGACCATAAACGAAAAAAAAAAGTTCCCTAATTGATATAACAAAATTATTTTACTCTATAATTATTGTACGAACTAAACTAAAATAAAATATTACACACAATTTAATAATGCTGCAAAAAAAAATAAAAATACAACACAATATAGTGTTATGTATGTTGTACATTGGGGGAGGTAACCCCCTTCATCATATCAACAAATATTGTGAATAGGAAGTGTAATCGTTTTCCATCATTTTTTTTTTGTACCCCCACTTTTGACATTTTTTTTTTTTTTTTGTATTATTATTATTACTGTTGCTGACGGTGGTGGGTACACTTTTGTGTTTCTGTGCTTTTTGATGAGGAAAATCATATTGATATTATATTATTCAGTCGACAACTGTGTTATCTTTTTTTGGTTGAATATTTCAAAAATTGGGTAAATGTTTGTGTAAAAATATTATATTAGTATATGCATACATATATAAAAGGTTGAATGTTTTTACATTGTTCGTTTCTTAGATCAATATTTATATTTTTGCACCGTTTATTTAACAACAACAAACCGTATATCATGATAAGGTAATTTGAAAAAATAGAGTTAACATCCATAAGGTGAATAAACTAATTGTTTATACTATTAATGTTTAAATGGTAGCAATATTAGTTTTAAGGTTTCGAATGTTGTTTTATTTTACGTGTTCAGCTAAATTATAATAAGAACTAATAGAAAGGTGCGTTTGCAGAATATTTTATTTGTCTGCGTCATGGTTACGACACCTGTCTGAGAGTCTGCAAAAAAAAAAAATATCTTTTTTTTTTTTACCCATAAAAAATATGTAAATTTATTGGTTCATCAAAATTTTTTCAATAAAATTGTATACCTCTTGTTTTTTATATTGTTTTTAAAGTTTAAAAATAAAATAAAAAATTAATTTTGAACAATTTTACGCGAGTTTGAAAAGCACGTCACCCAATAAAATATATTTCTTTTCGAGTTCGAGTTTTTTTTTACCAAAAAAGAACTATCATAAATATTGTTTAAAATTAGATAAAAAGTTGGTAATAAATATTAAAAATAAAAAATTATATTAGTCGAAACGATAAATAATTAAATTTGCGTAATAAATCCCAATAGATTTAACTTAATTTGAAATTTTTATTTTTATTTTTAGTACCAATATACACAATGGAAGCACTGGTTGGTGAAACGGTATATCTTCCGTGTAACGTGAGTACACAAGAGCCTGGAGACGATGTAGTGCTGGTTCTGTGGTATCGTGAGGATAAAGGAACCCCAATTTATAGGTAAAACCATACAAACAATTTATTTAACAACATAGTAAAAATTTATAATTAAATATCGTAAAGTTAGTAGCTAAGTTTAGTTTTTTTTTTGGTTCAAATATCTAATTAAATTTTTAAATAAAAATAGTTCATTTGCAATTATAATATTATCTAGCACAGCAAAACAAAAATTTGCATATTGAAGATGTAAATACAACAACTAAAACTGATTATTTTGTATAATTATAATTTATATAACTTATGATTATATTAATGAAACAGAATTATTTTGCTTTATCGACGTTAAAATATTTATAGAGCTTTTTTGTGATTTGGGAGTGGAATGAGGAGATGTAATCCTTTATTCTTCATAGCAACGATAATTTTATGTTTAAGTACTTGAAAGAACGTATACATTTGTATTATATTTACAGGATTAATCTTCTGTGTTCAATTAACATTTATTGATTTTTTGTATTTAGGTTAGGGATTTATTTTTTTAGAGATTTTGATTGGGATGTACAAAGCATATATGATTTATTTTTTTTAATGAATTTTAGTATACTAAATTTTGTGAAAATCATTTAAGCTGTTATGGAAGATAAATGTTTAAGAATTTGAATACTTATATTCTAACGTAGGCGCAACCAACAAAAAGAAATTTTGCAAATTAAAAATTAAAAATCTAATTTTGGTTTTCGATCAACTAAGCTCATGGAAGATACACCATAATTCGGAGCAACCATTAAGTATAAAAATGTGCCACAAGACATAAATGTGTGTTAAAAATGATGTGCGTAAAATATTTTCTGGATCATTTCTAAATACAAATACAATATTTAGGTATGGTTTAAGTGAAATTTCATAGACCGGAGGTCGGCTGTGAAAAATTTCTTCCTGAAATTAAATTTTTTTTTTTAAAAAAGTTATATTCAGAATAATGACAAAAATCTGGCAAAATTTATGAGTATCACCAATTGAGAAAAGTAACAGCAAAATATCGTTGGATTGATGTTAAACTCGCTGAATCTGGAGTTGTATTGCGCTAAACTACTAAAAGCAAGTTATACAAATATAAGTCGAATGATTCGGGGCCAATTCTGGCCATTCCAGAACAATAACAAAAAATCTGGAAAATTTGTGAGTACTGGAAATTGATAGGACTAACAGAAAACTATATAGAAGTCGGTAGAAGTTTCAAAAAATAATGCGATATTTACCTTCAAAGGAAATATTCAACAGATGCGTTTATTCGAAATTTTGTCGACCAGCATAATCGGAACTAACCTGGCAACAAAAGTCCGGAAGCTACTAAATTCTTTAGATGAAATTATTAGAAGGCTAGGTGCATTCAAAAGGTCAGATTTTCCGGAATCTCTTAAGCCAGAAAGCAGAAAGATTGCTTCAAATTCCACAGGCGGTTCCAAA
The DNA here is from genome assembly GCA_958295665.1 of Tipula vernalis. Lineage (NCBI taxonomy): Eukaryota > Metazoa > Arthropoda > Insecta > Diptera > Tipulidae > Tipula > Tipula vernalis. The sequence goes on along the minus strand of OY282560.1, from coordinate 340,726,617 downwards.
TGTAATATTTTGCAATACTTCCGAACATTTTTAGTATCAGTGTTATGGTTCACGGTCGACTGGAGAATCTTAGGTCAAAGTTCAATGTAAGTCATTAGTACAATCAATATTAATAACAGCCTTGGTTAAGGTAAAAGTTTGGCGTGGAAATCGGACCACATGCAGGGCTGTATTGGATACTGGATCCCAACTCCCATTTATCTTAGAAACCGGTATGAATATTTGGTATTTGTGAAAGTCAAAAAAATTTCGCAAAGAGGATTACGTCAATTCAGATGACCAGCCTAAATACCTACAACTCAAAATTTCATGTGGAAGTTTAAATCTTACCAAAAATTACTGCTGCACTTACACCACAAACAACAAACAATTGACTGGCATTGAGTAGCAGATCCCGAAACCAAAACCAAAAGATATTTTATTTCAATATAGATAAATGTTTGAGAGCATTTTCAAAATTGGAGGAGATTCCGGAACAATCATAATTGACAAAATGAAGAAGAGGAATGCGTAGTCCATTTGGTAGCTAATATCACCAGAGATGTCAACGGAAGGTTTGAAACATTGCTCAATTTAGCAATTAGCAGATTACATGGCATGGAGAGAAAATGTAAATAAAACTCTGATGTATGCTGGAAACTAACACAGCAAGAGCCATCCAAAATACTTCTGTATTGTTACCACATTACGATTTTTTAAAGGAAGATATCACCTTTACCAGGTTAAGGGCAGTATTCGATGTGTCAGCAAAACCGTACCCCTTTAGTTGGGTCGAAAATAGAATCTAGTATCTCCGAAATATGTTTGCAGTTTCGAGAGTTTGCCTTTGATATTGTCAAGCTGTACGTATAGGCAAATTTTATTAAACGAAGAAGATCAGGAAAATCAATGTGTCGTTTGGCGTTCTAAATAACCAAACCCAAACGATTCTGTAACCAACGAGCGTTCTTAACAATACGATTTCTAACAGAAATAGCCAGGCTAAACCAAAATACATACTCTGCCACTTATCGCTAACACGTATGATGCAGACCTGATGGCTGGGACCTATGATATGAGGGAAGCAATAGCTTTGAAAGATGAAGGTAAGAAAAAAGTTGATTAAAAGGCAAGTTATAGTTACCAGATACAAACAGCGCAAATTTTTCAAGAAGATATACAATTATTGAAAACAGTCAAATAGACAACCGCAACAGCGAATTAATTAATTTAGCTCTGTATATCGAACAGAATGGCGTGTTACCACCGTCAGAAACTGAACATTCAACAAATCTAACAAACAACTCTGAGTTGGTGAAACTAAATATAAGACAAAACCACCTTTTTGCTCTACAACATTCTTGGGTACTAAGAATAAAGTTGGTAACTAGAGAAATAGTAAGGAGCTGCACTATATACGTCCTTTAAGACGATTGGTTTTGATTATGCTTATTTTTGCTGTCTATTTAGCCAAAAAGAGGGAGAGATCAAATGGTGCAAAACGCATGTATTGTAATGCTTGTGATATACGAACCTTACAACTGAAGCGTTTTTGGCAGCTTAAAGAAGAATAATTACTCAACGTGATTTTCATTCCAACATTTACTCTGAAAATGGCTCGAACTATTTATTATTACCTCTAATAGTGAGCAAAGAGAACTTTAGGAAATTTCAACTAACTTTATCAATTCTTATTTCCATTCATTTAGTGGGCTGCAGGGAGGTGGCAATCAAATGCACCGGAAATTCACCTCAAAAGAATCATTGTTCAATTCTTATGTCGGATCAAATACAGAAGGTACTTACACAAATAGAAGCCATGCCAAATACAAAGCCGCTTCCCAAGAATGTAGAGTATGCAACTGACGAATTAACACCTTTAGACTCTTTACTTCGATGTACCATGTCTTATATTCCAGAGTTTAATATTACCAGTATTATACAATTGATGCTTTTAAGATGGCAACACGTCCAACAATCATCACAAGAGTTTTAGAATTGATGGAAAAAAAAAAAACATCTAGTGACACTTCAAAAGCTGGCAAAGTGGCACACAGAAATCATTTAGGTGTTTTTCTCGTACAAAAATCGACCACCAAATTTACCTGATTTGAACACTATCAACTACCACCAACAGCGCTGATATTACAAATTTTTACCCATAAAAAATTTTAATGAAATCAGAATGACGAGTTGTAGTTGTCAAAATTCTAAATAAAAAATTGTTGTTGTCAAAATATATTAAAATGTTGAAATACTCACAAAATCCCAGGAGAAGATTTCTTTTTGTGACAATTAAGTCACGTTTAGCCCATTTTTAATTCTTCTTAGATGATTGAGCTTTTATGGATCGGAATTAACACGTATTAATTTGTTTTAGATTCTACCATTTTTGTTATACTATATACCATACTTGTATACAGTAAATTTGCCCTATGATTAGCGTTTTGTTATTCTGTTAAATTTTCGCAATTTAACTGAATATTAGTTAAGTCCGGGCATCGAAAACCACCATTACGAAAATTTTCAATTTCTAAAAATTAATTTCAATTTTTTAAAAAAGGAACGCACGTAATATACTTTTATTTGCTTGCCTTAACGAATCACAAAAATATAATTTTTTTACTGGATGTAAATTACGTCATTTTTACAAAGCTTCAATTTGTTCGTTAATTCTCGATATTAATAAAATTACAAAACATTAGAATGATCTGTTCTGCGGTTTGAATTTCAAACGGTACGATACAGTCAATTTTCTGTTTGTATTTTTTTTTTTTGTGAAGTTTACAAAATTTAAAATGAAAAATCGCCTTATCGCGCTAGAATTGCTATTTGTTGGTCTGTATGCCTTTCTGTGTCAAACCACTCTATACTGCCCAGATGGTTTAACCAATCGAACTGAAACTTCATATTTAAGCTCTTTTCTTAAATTGGGGGTTCCCAGTGAAAATCGCCAAGCGGAACTGGCAACTTGCGTGGAGGCAAAAATATTTCCAAATATATAGGATTTAAAAAAGAAATTTGCCTAATATTAAGGTTCTTAAAATTCTCCGTTCGTAAATAGAAGTCCTGTGCCTAAACCTCAATGTTTTTTACTGATGGCAATAGACATATTATGGCTTTTAAAATTTCTGTATTTCAGGAGCATCACGAGATTATATACGGTTAGGAAAAATTGTAATGGCTGCGAACCATTTCGAAAAGTATTGGTTTCACAAGAATAAAGGTTAGATGAAAATTCTTACACGTATATCGTACTTGTAAAGTCGGGAAAATTAGCAATACGATAAACAGTATTTGGCAAACCTCCATGTAATGAACACAAAGAGATATTTGAAGCCAACTAAATTTATTTTGACAGTTAATTCAATATAACATTATTGAAATTTTAATCTTCCTTCTTGCAAACTTTAAATTTAATTTTGATAATGACACATAAAATTTGATAAGTAAAACTGGAACTGTTTAGAAACTTGTGACATTAAATTCCTAATCAGTCCAATTAAAAAATAATAATGATTGAATTTGATTTTTATATTCAAATCAAAATAATTCATCATTTGAATTATATAATTGCCAGGATTAAATTGTTTAAATTTAAAATTGATTTAAACTAGCATCAGATAACATCAGAAAAATACATTCAACTCTTTCAAATTGTTTTGATAAGATAAACTTGGACAGCTCAACCTCCAACTCAATTTACAACTCAACATCTGTCTCAATCGCAATGCAATCACCAAATTAACAACCAACCCCGCCATCTACTTAATGAACAAATAAACCCTTAATTAACTTTCAAATCAACCCTTAATCTAACTCCAAGTCAACCCATAAATGATGCCTCAACCGAACCATTCACTTAACCTCAACGCAAACCAAGTAAATTTTATCTCTACTTTAACTTAACTTAGCTCGACTCAAATCTTCACCCTCTGCTCAACTCCACACTTATTGGCCAACCCAATCCCAACATTTAATAAAGATAAATGCGTGTATAAACTAAACCCAATCTAACCTTGCACTAAAACCCAAAGACAACTTCAAGTTAATCCCTAACCGAACTTCTCTCTCAAACCCAACTCAATTTAAACTAAAATTCTATTTTTCATCATACCACAATTGCAAAGTTCAATCATAATGGCATACGCACCATCGTATGATAATAATCTTAAAGAATCATTCCATTATTCCACTACCGTCATACCATCCCACCATCAAACCATGTTGTACATCTTACCTTCAATCCAACACACCTTCATACCATTATATCAACGTAACATCGTACCATCGCCCCATCATCAACCGTACCATCATATATAACAACTCATATAATCATACCATTATAACATCGTACCATCATACCATCATACCATCTTACCATCATACCATCACACCATAATACCATTATTCTATCAAACCATCATAACATCATACCCTTATACCATCATAACATCATCCCAACATACCATCATGTCATCATTCCGTTGTACCATCATACCATCATACGATCATGCCATCAGACCATTATACCAACATATCATCATACTTGATCCAAAAATCATTTTAGAATCTCATTTACAACGCACATGTCAAATTTTATCATAACCGCTGAAGAAATAGCCAAGTTCATTTTAGAATCCCATTTCCATTGCGGATACCAAATTTCACTAAAATCCGTTTAGAACAAGAAAAGTTAAATCTAAATTGGCCATTGATATAATTTGCTAAAGGTTCAATTTGAGGTTTGAGATATTAACAGTAACCTTCCTTTAGTCCTAAACAATCTTTGTGTACAGTTTGGTTCAAATCGGTCAAGGCGCTTGGATTTGGTTAAAATATCAGACACTATATGTGCACATACAAACAAATAGTATGTTATATAGATTTCTGACTCTTTAAACACTAATCCAACCCCAATTCAACTCCAATTTAACCCGAAAACGGCCCCTAACATCACCAGAACCATTTTTAAGCTTAAAGAGTGTGTGTCTAGTCAAACTAAATACATAGCTAGTATTTTAAACTAAATTAGTGTCAGCTATTGAAGAAAAAAATAATTGTATCTGTCTTTGGTCAGACACAGACCCTAAATGCTGATTTATTGATGAAATGTATTTTATCCGAAGGCTTATCAAAAAGTATCCATGAATTATTTTCCAACATCCTGACCTTGCAATGCTTCCTCAAGATCACCCATTTGCTTCGGTTTCGATACACGACTGGATCTTCGTTAAGCACAGAAAAATTTCCAATTGAGACATGCTTTTGGTAATTAGTTCTTATGTTCTCTCTTTGGTAATGTCGGTTAGAAGCAGTAAAGTTCTATTGATTTCGAATCAAACCGTTTTGCTGAAGCGTATAAGAACAAAAGTCTTCCAATATTTATTACCGCACTTCTAAAACAGATTGGCATCCAATTCTTTTATTTTTTACATTTATTACCAATATGATTTTCCATAAATATTTATGTACCATAGATGGTATGATAACAATTTAAATAAATTAAAAATTTATTTTTCTTGTATATTTTCAGTGTCGATATCCGAGACAGAGACTTAAAGGCCGCCAAACGATGGTCCGACGATACAGTATTCGCCAATCGGGCATATTTTTTATTTGACAAACAGCCGGGCGAATTGGCGGTACAAAATGCCAAAGATAGTGATACCGGTGTATATCGATGCCGGGTTGATTTTAAAGTTGCACAAACTAGGAATAGCATTGTAAATTTAACAATTATTGGTGAGTACCAAAAGAAATGCTTTTTAATAATAAATAATCACAAATATCTTTAATACATATGAAAGAATTTACTTTAAGAGGTGGTTTATTATTGTATCCTTCTTCTAAATAGCATTGTCCTTTATATATGGGTGTGTGTGTGTGTATGTGTATAGTATTGTTGAAAACAATAAATCCAAATTTATTTAGCAATAAAATAAAATTTATGTTTTAAAGGATTTTTATTTGTGTCTTAGATTTTCGTTTGGTTGTCTTCTCCTTTTCTCGATGCGTTCGAACAACAGATATAATAAAAATAAATTTAATTTTTATTAAATTTGTTCATTTTATAGATTTTTACGTTTTTTTAAAATATCTATGTGTGTTGACATGACTCAACGACCGAATTCCAAAGTGGAGGATAAAAGGATTTTATTCTCATTTTCCTTTTATGTGTTGCCTTTTTGTACATACATACGGCATTGATCTACACGTTACCTATTGTATTATATAGTATGTACATCAGAAGACACAAATATTATAGAATGCGGGATGAATGAAATATCTTTGACTTATTACATATTAATTTGTCCTTTTTGTTCAGAACCATAATGTGGTTGTTGTTGTTGTTGTCATCGTCTGAAATGTAGATAATGGATTTGTTTATTGTGGTTTATGGTTAATGTTTATCCGTATATGATATAATTTAACGGCTTAGGTTGAGAAATTAATAGCACGTGATATTATCTCAAAGGATGATGTCAACAACGACGATGACGATGTTAAAATTAATTTTTGTTTTATTCAAGGGAAATATTTAAATTGACAAACCTTAATATTTTCAGAAATGGCTATGTGTGTGTATGAAGCGAATATTTCACTTAGTGAATAAAGATATAAAAATTCTTTATCTAATACCTATTCCCTTCTTTCATCCCTCACGATATAAAAAAAATATTTCTGATTCTTGTGGAGAAACTATAATATTTGTGTTCATATTTCATAAATTCCGTACATTACAATGCCTTGAAATCCTAACAAATATAGAAGCTTTCTAAGCTTTCAATAAAACAGTTACCCACATACGTAAAAACTTAAAATCACAAGCCTTGATAGACTGCAAGTTTGCGATTTATATAAGAATAAAAGCTTCTAAAAATACATTTTTTTATTTAATAGGCTCTATAGCCTACAATTAACAAACAAATTGCAATAATAATATTTAAAAGAAAATCAAAGCTTTTTGCGTAGTAACAATCTGTATGAAATAAAATTCAACAATAAAATCGCTATTATAAGGCATTTATTGCACATTGCAAAAAGTTGAAGAAATTTTATTTTGAGATAATCTGCAAAAGCTTTAATGTTCAGTATGATTGGCATTTTCAGAGAGCCATTTTGAAATTTTATTGTTTAAAATTCGGTACATTTCATTTCGAGTCGTGGGTCACATCCATTAAAAAATATTTTTGGTTCTGAAAATTGCAGGTAAAAGGCAACCATATATGGGTCAACAATTTGCGATAGTTCAGATGGTATGTTTCTTTTAGAAAGTTTTGGATAGTCAGCAACCTAGTATCCAATGTAAAGTATCCTTGATTTTATGAAACATTTTCAATAAATCCGAATTGCTAGAACTCTATTGACAAAGTTTAAACACCGCAGAACCTAAGTCGTTGATTATATTAATCTAACAGCGTTTAGCAATAATTTGTAGAAGTCCCGCCAGGTAGGCTTTGATTTTTCTGGTTACTCTTATTTGCTGTAAAATGCCACTTTATGTAGGGCTGATAACACAAGCCTATGTTATCTGATTCAAAGCAAAATAGAAGCCAGGCTTGATTGAATATCTGGACCATCAAAAAATTATTAAATTATTCGGCCAAATTTGATTTATAGGCCCAGATTTGCGTCCGTCATAAATTTAACATAAGTTTCTAGAAAATAATCACTATCCCTGAATTTGCGTCTCATGGCGGGAATTCTTTTAATAGGGCTTAATTGCCAGTTACAATTACACGGAGTTGGATCTTAGAGGTACAGCTTTACTCAAAATGAAATTGATAATTTTATTCTTATTCAGTGAGAACTCTCAGATTCCCAAAAAATGTTCGATCGATGTATACTTAAATGGATAAACTGGTTGTCTAATTTTAGTGACCTGACCTTTGAGCTCCATCCATGTACACAACCTTTTACGATTATGAAGTTCGGCCATTTTAATTAATTTAGGTCGAAACCATTCCGATAATATTGGTAATCAACGATCAAATTAATATTTTGGATAAAATTAAACCATTCAAGGTTATTTTTGTGGGAAAATCAATGTGAGAAAGTATTTCAATAAGGACTCTACCTCTAAAAATACCAGCTCCAGTTGAATTAAGGTCATATCGAAAATACGTACAGTTTGCCCTGGAATTTCCAATTTTTTACATAAGATATTCGGTAATAAATGATGGCTTGAATTCAAAATCAGCATATAAGCATTATCCTCTAGGTTTTTTTGTTCGACGTTTTACACCGCTGAATAATGAACTGTCCAGTTTTTTTAATTAATCTTAATTTTAACATTTTTATTTTTAAGCAACCTGTTTATCAGAAGCTTTAGTTCGATCTTTCTCGGCACCAGTGCGTGTATACTTCTGATAAGCTCGGCGCTAAAATAAAAAAAAAATTTATGAGGAGTTTTTAAAATAAATTTTTTTAAAAACATAACAAAATTAGTTTTCTGGAGAGAATTAAATTTGGAAAGCTCTGGGATACAATTTTGTGAAAGACTTTATACACCATCTTTAAAAAATGAATTCTTTATATTTTTTAGAATTTATTTGTTCTAGTAACCAACATATCTCCGTAGAAATTCTATATTTTATCTAATAGAATTTTAAATTGGTCGATATTCGAGAGCTTTCATTATATTTAAAACCAACAATTTTGAAGCGTTAAGAAGCTCAATGAAACACTTTGTTGGTGATTTACTGCGCTTTACAATCAAAGTTCTCCTTTATAATTTTTTTAGAAAAATAAAAGCTCTAAAATTCTACTAAATATAATTTATAATTATTAAATAAACTTTTGTAGTTTTTATTTATTTATGCAACAAAACTTTTGAACTTCAATAAAATAATTTTAGGAGTAAACATTTTTAATGCTTTATATAATACGTCTATTCTAACAAATCGAAAATATATTTGAAGTATATTGTGGCCCGAAGAGACGCAAATTGGCACATTATTTGCAAATGTCAAAATTTATTATGATCGGTGCAGGCCTTATTAATCGAAACATGACACCAGAGTATACATTTTTGGCCCAGAATTTTTACACTATATCAAAAAATGATGTCCTTTACAAATTAAATTTTTTTATGAAATTTGTAGCAATGCCAGGCGATTTAAACGCAAATTGGCACATTATTTGCAAATTTCAAAATTTATGGGCATTATATAAATTTCCATCAATAAAAATTTGACAGCTTTCATAATACTCAAAAAAAGATTTTCAAATTTTAAAGAAGTGCAATACGATATATTTGAGTGATTTACTTCTAAGCCCTTCCTTCTTTTGGAATTATTATTAAGCTTCTAGGAAGCAACAATGAAAGCTCTAAACTGGCATTCGATTATGTAAATTTCAATCAAAAAGCTGTGTACAAAATTGATATCAACGTTTAATGTACTTTTTAAATTAAAAAACAAAGCTTTTAAAGTTAAAAATAAATTTTTAGGAATTCAAATTTCTAATAGTATTAAAGTTCATTTTGGTCCGAAAAGACTTAGAATTGGGAAACATTAAATTGCAATATTGTCAAATACTTTTCGGTGAGCTTTAAAATATTAATTTGATTAAGATAGTTGACAGTTTTCAGAATGCTTAAAAAAAAAGTTTCAAAATTTTAAGATGTGCAAAACAAGATTTTGATGGTGACTCCTTTTTTCGAATAAAGTCTTTCTTTATTTTAGAGTTACTGTTAGATTTTTAGAAAGCATCAATAAAAGCTCTTATCTGAAATGTTTTTTTTTTTTGTAAATTTGATGAAACCGCTTTAAAGAAATTAAATATTAGTTTAATCGACGTTTCAATTATTATTTTTTATTTATATATGTAAAGCTTTTAAGTTTCAATAATTTTTTTAATTAATACAAATTTTTAATGCTTTTTATAACACACCGTTTAATTTAAAAAAATCGAAAAAATTATTAAGGTATTGGTTCGCAGTACTTATATTTGGAAAGTTGAGATACATTTTTGAAATCGAATTTGTCGGTGAGCTTTAAAAAAATGAAATAAATATGTAAAATTTTATTGAAATTCCTATCAACCAAAATTCGAGAGCTTTCATGAAACTTAAAAAAAATTTTTTTAAAGAAACGCAATTCAAGATTTTTGTGGTGATTTACTACTTTTTCCAATTAAAGTCTTCCTTTATTTTGGAGTTATTGTTAGATTTCTAGAAGGCAGCAGGTAAACCTCTAATCTGATATTTGATTATAGTCAAATTGATCAAAAATCGTTGAAGAAATATTATATTTGGTGTTTGTTCTAAATTTTTACATTTATATAGCAGAGCTTTTAAAACAAATTCTAATGTTTTATAAATATGTCGTATATTATAATAAATCTAAATTGTTTATTAAGGTACACTATTGTCCGAAGAAACTTAAATAATAAGTAAGATTAAAAATTAATTGGCTTAATTGGTAAGCTTTAAAAGTTATGTAATTTCCACTGTAAAGTAATCAAAATAACTACATAGTATTTTTTTTTCTTATTGCAATAAAAATTTTCATCATTAAAAATTCGACAGCTTCCATAATACTTAAACAAATTTTAAAGGTTTTAGAAGTTCCATACGAAATATTTATTTTGAAGTTATTACTAGATTTTTAGAAAACATTAAAGCTCTATACTGATATTTGAATTTTGTAAATTTAATCATAAAGCTTAAAACGAAATTGATATGTTTTAAATGAACTTAAGTACTAATATTGTTTCATTTACGTTCAACGTACAGCTTTCAAGCTTTCATTTTTTTTAGGAATTGAAATATTTAAGGCTTTATATAACACGTCATATTATATTACAATAAATCAAGAATATTTAAAGGTACATTCTAGTACGAATAGACCTAAAATTAGGAAGTTTTGGTTTACAATTTTGCAAAAGATTTTATGGGTGAGCTCTGGATACTAAATTTAATATGTTTAAGGTAATTTACACTTAAAAGTAACCAAAATAAAAACGTAGGAATTTTTTATCTTGTCAAAATAGAAATAATGCCCAACCATCAAAATTCTAAAGCTTTCATAATACTCAAAAACAAGTTTACAAATTTTAGGAGGTGCAATTCGAGATATTTGAGTTATTTACCTCTAAGCTACTACTTTATTTTAAAATTATTATTTGGCTTCTAGAAAGCAATAATAAAAGCTGTAAATTGTATAGTAATTTTAATCAAAAAGCTTTGTACGACTTTGATATCATCTCCTCTATTTAATTAAAAAGCAAAGCTTTAAAGCTTCAATATTTTTTTTAGTAATACAAATTTCTAATACTTTACTTTAAATAAATCGAAAATATTCCGAATGACTTAAATTTGAGAAAATTCGATGCGATATTGTTAAATACTTTTCGATGAGCTTATAAAAATTTATTTTATTAAAATTGTCGACACTTTTCATAATACTTCAGCTCTAATCTGTCTTTTTTTTTATAAATTTGATGAAAACGCTTTAAACAAAATAAATATTAGTTTATTCGATGTTTCAACTAATTTTTTTTTGTATTTAAATGTGCAAAGCTTTTAAATGTCAATATTTTTTTTTTCTAATGCTTTTTATAACACGCCGTTTATTTTAAAAAATCGATAAAACTATTAAGGTATTGGTTAGCAAGACTTTTGTCGGTGAGCTTTAAAAAAAAGAATTTCGAGAGCTTTCAAGAAACTAATTTTAAAAAAAATATTGCAAGAAACGCAATGCAAGATTTTTGTGGTGATTTACTACTTTTTTCAACAGAGTCTTCCTTTATTTTGGAGTTATTGTTAAATTTCTAGACGGCATCAGTTAAACCCCTAATATGACATTCGATTATAGTCAGTTTGATCAAAAATCGTTGAAGAAATATTATATATGGTGTTTGTTCTAATTATTTACATTTATACAGCAGAGCTTTTAAAACAAATTCTAATGATTTATAAATATATCATATAGTCTAAAAAATCGAAATTATTATTAAGGTACACTATTGTCCGAAGAGACTTAAAATTAAGAAGCGTTGCGACACAATTTTGTAAAATAATTAATTGGTGAGCTTTTAATAGTTATGTAATTTCCACTGTAAAGTAACCAAAATAACTACATAGTAATTGTTTATCTTATTTAATAAAAATATTCGACAACTTTCATAATACTCAAAATAATTTTTAAGCTTTTAGAAGTTTCATACAAAATATTTATTTTGATGCTATCATTAGATTTTTAGAAAACATAAAAGCTTTATACTGATAATTGATTTTTGTAAACTTAACCAAAAAGTTTAAAGTAAAATTGATGTTGGTTAAATGAACTTAAGAATTAATTTTGTTTCATTTAAGTGCTACGTACAGCTTTCAAGCTTTAATTTTTTTGAGAAATTGAAATCTCTAATGCTGGTATACATACATATAATACGTCATATACTATAATAAATCAAGAATATTTTTGAGGTACATTCTAGTACAAATAGACCCAAAATTAGGAAGCTTTGGTTATTAATTTTGAAAAAGATTTTATGGGTGAGCTTTGAAAACTAAATTTAATATGTATTTTGTAACCAAAATAAATACGTATGAATTTTTTATCTTGTGAAAATGGAAACGCCCAGCCATCAAAATTGGAGAGCTTTCATAATACTTTTAAAAAATTCCTAACTAAGGATGTTAAATATAAGATTTTTAGGGGTTCCCTTCTATTGTTTTGATTAAATTCATTCTTTTTAAGCTTTAAATTGCCATTCGATTTTTTGTAAATTTTTTCAAAAAGCTTTAAACAAAATTGATATTTGCTACATGAGCGTTTCTACTTATTTTTATTTATTTTTGTTTCAAAGCTTTTAAGCTTCAGTTTTTTTTTTTAGGAATACAATTTCAAAATGCTTAATTTAATACGTCGTATATCATAAATCGAAATCATAATTAAGGTACATTGTGTTTTGAAGACACTAAAAATTTAAAAGAATTTTCAATGGAATGGAATTACAGATAATAATTTATTGGTATACTCTAAAAAACTAATTTAATATGTTTTGAACAATTTACACTTTCTAGGAACCAACATAATTATGTAATAGAAATTCTCATCAGTCAAAATTCGAAAGCTTACAAAATGCTCAATATAAAATACTTTTTTAGCATCAATAATAGTTCTAATCTGCTGTTCGATTTTCTAAATTTGAAATCTCTTAGGACTGTTCGATTTATTAGACTATACGACGTATTACATAAAGCATAAAAATTATTATTCCTTAAAATATTTTATTGAACGTTAAAAGATTCACTATATAAATAAAAAAGGTATTTCGGACGTGTGTCAAAAAATGTTTCAAAACAAATGTTTGCTAAATGAACGTTTGCACTTATTTTTTAATTAATGTAGCAAAGCTTTTAAGCCTAAATACAAATATTTTAGCAACACAAATTTCTTATGCTTTATATAATACTCGCCATCTATACAGTTTAGGTCATTCTGCTATTTGGGTTGGGCTCAAATGACAAAGTTTTAAACATAAAATACTATTAAAAATGGTTTGCAAACAGCACCACATAAATTGTAATAACACAAAACTCAAGGATGTGCTCGTATGTTGCCCATATATTCTATGTACTTATATTCTATAGTCACTATATGAGCACATCTACAGAATTTGTGTTAGTTCAATTAGTGTAGTTCCGCTTCCAAACAATATTCGCATTTGTCATGTAAGCCCAACGCATCATAGAAGAATGACTAATATATAAAGCTTATTATTTTCACGATCCATAGAATATTTTTAAAATTTTCCTTTATCTTAATTATTAATTTAGCTTAATTATCTTAGGTCAGTCGTGTTTTTGGGTACGTGGTGTATTTACAACCGTTCAATCGCCATTCACCTTTAAAGTAGTTTCTGAAACAAGCCAACTACGAGTGTTGTCTAATTTATATTTCAGGTGCTCAAACGTTTAAAGCTAATTTTTTTTTTTTTAAATTATAACTGTTTATACGGGCTGGGTTATCTTAAGTCATTTAGATGCTAATTTTCCAAAAAACCAGCAAAATTACCTGGTTGATCGGTACCTCGGAATTCAACATTTTCTAATCACTGCTAATTTTCCTTTTAAGGTCATTAGGCTTATCTCTAAGTACAAAACTGGGCTAGTGGAATCCACATGCCACAGCAAACAGTCATTCCATCAGGTGGTATGCAAATTGCGGGCTGAATTTAATTTTGAAATTTTAAGCCGCCAAATTTCGTCACAGAGAAACGAATTTATAAATTTGTATAATTGGTCAAACTGTATGGTAACGAATTTATAGTTTAAACCGAAAATTCTTAGACGTCCATAAATTCCAGGTGGTATTGGATTATAATTTATATAGCAACTACTTTCCAATAAATTCAATATCAGTTAGCACTGATCCCTAATAAATTTTAAATCCGGAATATTTTGTATCAGAACGGTTACAACGAAATGACCATATTAAAATTCATCCATAATAAATAAATTACCTTGTCACAAATTTATATATATTTTTTTATTACATGCAGGAAGGGAAAATGTATCTCGATAAAATTTAAAACATAATTCATTGGTAAATAAATTTTAAAGTATTAATTTTAAGTCTCAAGAAGCTAAAAACGTATATCTAAATAGATGAATTACAATGGAGCAAAATAAAACAATAATAATATATGTTGTATATCGAGCTTTTAGTGGTCAAGTCAGGAGAAAGGACTATAATAGATTTTCATTTTGTTGGATATCGATAGAATTTTATTTTTTTTTTTTACAAATGCATAGTACACCATCTTCATTCTGTTTTATGTTCTGTTGTGTATCACATGGATATACATAATATAAAAATTTATGTTTGAGCACATAAATTTACTATTTTGGAATATAATATGTCGAACTCTTCGTTATAACTCATTTTATTTTTTTTTGTTAAGTTTAAGTAAGATAAATTCATAAATTGTTATTTTATGTTTCTCAATTGAATCAATTTTGTGAGCTTTTAACAGAAAAATCCCATTAGTAAATTTATATATGGAAAATTTTTTTTTTTTTTTTTGCTTTATGTTATTGAAATGTTGAGTGGGATCGATCGATTTGTTCTGTAAAATATTATTGAATTTTATTATATAAGGGGCTGTGACCTTATTATTTAGCCTATTAATTTAAACTGATTGTATTTGTTGTTTTATTTAAATATCTTTAGATACGAGTATATAGTTTTACTATTTTTGTTTTGTCTTAATAAATATGAAGCTTAACTAAAAAGACAATGGGTAGCCAACTAGCAAAAACAACAAAAAATTTTATTTCTATTATTGTGTCTGATATCTTATTTTTTGTGTTTTTTTCTGCTTTTGTTGTCAAAGTCCTCTCTTGTTTCGTATAATTATTACTTAAGTTTTTGAACTAAAATATCAAAAGACTAGAATAATGACAAAAAGCTTTTGCTTTTATTGAGATATTTTTTGTTGCTTGAATTGTCTTATATACTGTAGTTGTTCTTATAACTTTACGATCTCATTACGACAAAATATATATTTGAATGTTGCTTTATTTTGTCAAACGTTTTCTTCAAGTTTTTAGTGTATTTTGATTCGAGAATATTTTTGATAAAATTAAAAAGTTATTTAATCTGATATGTTGATAATTTTATTATTTTTCGTATATTTTTGCTTTGAATATTCAGATTGAAAATTGATGTTCAGATTTCGTCAATTTTTATAGCGTTGGAATCTTAAAAATCTATTTTTGTATTATGATGTGGTGTCTGGCTTGTATTGTTTAAGGATTTTAACTGAACTACACATAATTAACAAAAAAAAGGGATTCATTGATATCGAATTACCTTTAGATTTCCTGCTAATTACATAATTTAAAGAGAAAACAAAAACCTTGGAAAATTTTTAAACACCAATCAGAAGTTTCGATTGGCAGTAATCTTTGGCCGCATTTTGTAATTTAATATTCACCTTAAGTTCTATGTCTAGAAACGACCGTTGACCTGAAAAAATGGCAAAAGTCAAAATAAAAAGCTTGAACTTTAAGATAACCTAACTATAATTAAATAAAATATGTCATTCTAATTATAAATCGAAATCTTCCATTTCCAGAACAGTTCTAAATTAAATTAAATCTTCCAGAACAATTTAAAATTAAATTTTTTCGGAATATTTTAAAATAAATGTACCTGTTTTCTGAAATTTAGTTCAGATTTTAAAATTAAATTTTCCTTTTCCAAAATATTTTTAAACAAATAATATTTCTTCTTTTCCAGAAATTTCCTTCTAATTTTTACTAATTAATCTCTAAGACTCCTTTCTAATTTTTAACTGAATATTCCCTTCACCAGAAATGTCTTTCTAATTTAAAACTAAATTTCCCTCTTGCGGAATAAAATTAATTTTCCTCTTATAGAAACTGAATTCTTACTTATAAATTAAATCTCCCTCTTTCAGAATATTTTAGAAACAAAAATATTTTTATTCGAATTCTAAACTGAAATCCCCATTTCCAAAACATTTTCAAATTAAATTAACTTTTTCCAGAAATGTTACAGTAATATGCACTTATAAAAAAGATTTTGAATCTTTTGTATTTAACTTAAATATGGTTAATAAAATACAACCCGATTTCTGTCCATTGTATAAACTAATCATTTCGGTTTAATTTTGAATTCTCAAAATATAATTTTAAATTGAGTTAAGTTAATTATTTAATATTTAAAAAGTGTTGATCTTTCACTAGTAATGGTCACTCAAAAATAATAATCGGCACTATCATGATACCATAATAAACGATACCCACCTCAATTACAATAATGGTCACAAAATTATAGTTTCTGGACATCTTGGTGTTCACAGTTATTAGCACTCATACAAAATAAAATAAGAATAAAGTTCCTAGGTAGGTGCCTATATGCCAAATTTCTTAATTTTCATAAATTCAAACTTTGAATATTAATTCAACAGGTACATTAGTAATTCAATATCACATTAATAAAATTAAATAAAATTATAATAAGTAATAATAAATTAAAATTAAATTAAATGCTAATTTTTAACTTATTAATACAACTGATATGAAATTCATTTGTACAATTTGCATAGCAGAGTCCGCTGTTATTTTTGTGGATAGTAGCTAATGTGTTTTTGTATTTTTCTGGCATTAGTGCATGCCCTCTAAAATCATTTCGTTTCATTAGTGCATCGGTATCATTTACTTCCAAACTTTTTGTAATCGTTTCATTATTACAAAATGATGTTGAACTGCTATTGCCTTCGTTTGGGGTAGGCAATTCCGCATTTGCCGCGGGAATAGCTACTAAAGCTGTCAACGGTTCTGCCTTCTGTAGCATTTCTTCAAAATTGGTTATGTTGGTTAGATGATCAGTTGTTGGTTGTTAGACAAATGTTCCAGAGGAATAAATTCGATAAATGTAAGTTTTTTAATTGGTATTATTTTCTTTTTAAATTATTAGAGTTTGTTTTCCGTTTCGGTTTGTTATTTGATTTTTCCTCTTTAATTTTTTGTTTATTTTCTCTGTTTTGAATTCGTAAGATTTGCCGATGTTCCTTTTCAATTTCCATTTCTAATTTGTACTTCATCTTTTCCTCCAGAATTTTTGCATATCCGGACGATGTGACGACAAAAGGTAATTTTTCTTTAAATGTTCTTTCATTTTTTCGTTCTGGGGTTTTGGGCCACGTCATATATTGGTCCATCGTTTTAAAGCCAACTTATGCACAATTTTCAGGTTGAATCCATATTACTGAAATATCTGAAACTTTTTCTTGTTCCCCAGTTTTTATCTGTGCACTATTTATATTGACCCCACTTTATATCGGTTCCATACATTCCCCTTGTTCCGTGCTTTCTATCTGTTCAAAGGTGAATTCTTTAGGTAGGCAGATAAATTCATTGATGTCCATAATATTCGGTAGCATTTTTTAAATTTGCGGAAGGCATAAGTGCTTTATAAATTTTATGGAGACATCGAAACTCCTTAGATTCAAAAATCGAGCTCAGAAGTTTCTAGCCAACAATATCAGAAAATTGTTCCATATTAATTGTAACCCCATTAATATGACATACTGGATTGATTGATCATAGAATTGTTTGATGTACACCATTAATTAAAATTGATTTGCTTAAAAATTTAGAATAGTCTATTCGAGATTTGTCAAAAGGATAAATTCCACACGCCTTGAAACCATTTTTTATGGTCACCGGGGGTTGACTGACTTGTTTACAGCTTGCTGTATCAGTGGAGCAAACGTTTCTCTCGTAAGGGTGTTATCGACATTTTCGCGCCTCCAATTTAAAAATACCTTTTGCCACGCTGATTTCAATGGCTTAAATGCTGAAACATCACATGGCTGTAATATCCGTGTGGCATTCGGATACAGTGCAATTAAAATTAGTTGCAATTGGTTACACGAAATGCTTAGCTCGTATGTCAGGTGTGTCACGTGCCCACCCACAAATAAAATAACTGGCAGTTTTATATTATTTTTAATAATATGCGGATGAAATACGTTAGAAATATATTCAATGAACATTTCTTTTGTCATCTAACCACTCTCGCTTCTTCCCACACCCCAGTGTTTCGGAACTGAGTTTCGTATGCCTTCTGGTATCCTTTTGTATGGATATATTATCGTGGGAGGTATCATTTCTCCTACGGCTAAGAAACTGCACATTGCTCAACTCATGCTCATCTTTGTAAACATTTTTGCTGCCAACTTTTGCTAACACGCTTTTTGACTTGGGGCAAACCATGAAATTTGTCACGTCTCCGTTAAAAATACGAGATGGTTCGGATTATATGGAAATCAAGTTCTTTTCTTTTAAATAGTTTTCAATTTGATCAAACCATTTGCTCAAGTTTTCAGGACTTACTCTTGAGCTGGCAGCCGTTACCTCCGGTATATATAAATTAAAAAATTTAATGGCTACCTACATATTTTAAAAATCTATTCGAAAATAATTACCGCTTCTGGGACCCTATGGTGGTTATGCAATGATGCCTTTTCAAAAACAGATTGTACCATCCTTTACCAGGTTAATTATGTTCCCCAAAAGGAAAAAAATAAGTTAGAATAGTTATTGGCCTTAGGCGAATTTTTTTAAATTTTGTGGATAATCTGTACTGGATAATCTGTATTGTTGACCAAGGAACATTAAACATTTTAGATGCTGTCTTCTTTCCAATTCTTTCATTAATGACCGCGTCACAGGCTTTATTTATATTTTCCCCTAAATATGTAGACTTTTTTTTTTGGCATCTAATTTATAATTAAGATTAATTAAATTATTATTATTACCTTTTCAAAAATTAAATGAAACAATGAATTTATGAAAGTTAGGGATTCTATACATATTATTCGTGCTGTTATAATTATCGGCACCTTATTGTGTCATAGTAATCATCACTATGACCATAACTAGTTTTCATAGGTATAATAATGGATACAGCATGGCGAATAATTAAATCACGCGAAGGTATAATAGTAGTAATGGACACAGGCAATTTATGCTTTTGTTAAATTTATTCTGTTTAGATCAGATAAATTTTAAATAACGATTAGATCAATAAATCACTTATTTCACTGAAAATTATTATACAATATTAAAAAATTAATAAAATAACTTACCTTGTTCTTCAAAAATTTACAATAAATGTCAATAGCCACTTCGGTCTCTCACCACGTTCACTTCAACACTAAATTTCTTATTAGAGAATTAAATAAAACATAAATGAGGGCACCTATCAATTTAGTAGGATAAAAGGAAACAGATTTATTACACACTGACACAACTCTAAAACCGCATTTTGGTGCAAAATGCTAATAAAATAACAGAGCCGAATAACTACATCATGTTTTACTAGTGTCCATTATTGTATCATTTACCCTAAAGGTTTTTACCGGAATATTTTAAAATGAATTCATCCATTTTCAGAAATTTAATGCTAATTTTAAAATAAAATTTTCCTCGTCCAGAATATTTTAAAACTAAGAATATTTCCATTTAAATTTTAAATTGAAATCTCTCTTCTCCAGAATTGTATTTCTCCGATTTTAAATCAAATCATTCTATTCCAAAATATTTATATACCTTTCCCAGGAATTTCATTCTAATTTTTTACTTGAATAATTTTAAGTTCAATCTCTCCTTCTGGAATATATTAAAATTAAGAATTTTTCCAATATAATTATAAAACCAAATCTTCCTTCTCCAGAAACTCCTTTCTAATTTTAAATTTAATTTTCCTACTCCAAATTTTAAATTAAACATACCTTTTCAGAAATTCAATTCTAACTTTAAAATTAAATTTTTCTTTTGCGGAAATATCATCCTAAGCTTAAAATTCAACCTCAGTTTAAAAAATATTGTGCCTTTAATTTTTATTGTAATTCTCAGTTTTCCAGAAAATATAAAAATTAAATTTTCCTCAATTTTTTCTCTTTCAGAGTCTTTATAAATTAAAAATATTTCAATTCAAATTTTAAAATTAAATCTTCCTTCTCCAGGTATTCATTTTTAATTTTTAATCCAATCTGCATCCTTCCTTTTCAAGAAATTTCATTACAATTTAAAAAATAATCTTTTTAAGGAATATTTATAAATTAAAAATATTTGACATCTAAGTTTACTAAGGAGTACTTACCATTTAAATTTTAAACTTTAATCTCCTCTGTGTAAACCCGTAATTTCGACTATATTTTATATGTCCAAGTCTCTGGCCGATGCGTCCAGTGCATCTGTGTCATCTATGATATCTTGAACTGCGGGAAGCTTGTCTCGTATTACTCGGTTGAACATCAATTCAGAAGGTGATATGCCTGTTCTTCCATGAGGAGTAACGATGTACATCAATAAAAATTTCTGAAGTTCTTTTTTGTAGTCGGTTTTATTGGAATATGTTATTTTAAGATGCATGACTAGGGACCTGTTCATGCTTTCCACTTCTCTATTTGCTTATGGCCAGTAAGGTGGTGACGTTATCAACTGAATGTTGTTATTTTGACCAAAATTTTAAAACTCTCGACTTACAAACTGACGGCCATTGTCTGCTGTAATAGCTTTAGGGTAACCGAGCCTGGAGAATAGTTCTTCTAAACTATCAATTATGATTGTCGACGTAACACTTTTCAAGTATTTGAGTTCGACATATCTCGAATAGTATAGAATAATAAAAGATCCACAGCGACACATAGCCATGGTCCATTTAGCATTTTATGTCGATTCATTGGAGAAGGTTTTAACGGATTTGAAACTGTTAAGCAATCTCGACAATTTTTAAGAAATTGTTTCACTTGACGATCCAATCCCGGCCACTACACCTTTGAGCGAAGCCGGCGTTTAATCACGGTTTTTCCCGGAAAGCTTTAGATGAATCAGAAGCCTATGTACCTGTCATGACCTGGTTAGCCGCCATTAGCAATTCTTCGTCCGTTAAGCTTTGTTGAGCAATTTCCGTGAAATTGGCTCGAAGGATCCAACTCCGATTGATGGTATGCATCTTTAAAATTTAATTTTGTAAAAAATTTTGCGCTTTACAGTTTAGTCATAAATAATTTGAAAATTGAAAGTAGAAAATGTTCTCGTAGTATGGCAGTATTAGCACGTCGCATATCTACGCATAAACGTAATTCTTTGTTTTATTTAAATAGAATCACAATGAGCGATATCCAACAACTTGGTCAATCAACCCTTTCAATAATAATGTCTAGTCCAAGAGCTTCTTCCAATTTGGCCTCTACTTTTTCGTCTAATGCTACTGGAATTCTTTTCAAAGGTTGTAGTGCAGGTTTGACGGTTTTATCAATACTTAACCTTATAGTCACTCCCTTAATTTTTTGAAACGGTAGTCCCAATTTTAGCACTTCTAATTTGATAGCAGCGTTACAACCCAAAAGTGATAGTTTCGAATGCTCAATGACATAGAAAGAACAAATTAATTCCGGGGTTTGTCCAACTCGGATTAAGGCTTCGTAAACCTTTTTGACTTTTAGCGGTTCACTTGTTGCATAAAGTCGAAATCTGTTTTCAGATATATCGCGCACATTTCACATAATAGCTTTGCTATTGCAAAGCATTACCCAGTCTTTTTCGCTAACCAGATTAAAACGATTTTCCGAATCAATTAGCATTTGAATTTGTTTACCGCCAACTGCGAACATCATTGACGCATCCATTATTGCTTCTAACTCATCAACAATATTTAAGCAGCTGTAATCCTCATCTTCATCTAGACTAACTTCTTTGTCTTTGATACACCTTACATTCGAGTTTAACATTTTACGTCGTTTAAAATTATCAAACTTCATTGGAAATTTCCGTTTAAATGCCTTCGTTTTACATTTTGGCCTTTGCCCGCACAGTTTGGCCTTTTAAGCCACATCTTCCACATTGCTCCTCTTTACCAGCTGATTTTAATCCAGTAGACATTTTGTTAACAAAGCTAGATAAACTATTACTAGTCATGGCACTAGATTGATTTGTCATACCTGACACAACTAAATTAATTTACTTAGAGGTGATTTCTTTTCTAGCAATCTTTTCTTTAAATCAAGTCGAGCCCAGACATCAATTATTTTGTCCTTAATATTTACTTCGATTATGATATCTTTACATGTACCAAATTCACATTTATTGGCTTGTTAACGCAGTCGTAAAATAAATTTACATAAATCTTCACCATCGACTGGTTGAATTGACCTATTTCTCAAGGGGCGTTCAAATGTGGAATTTCTTTGAGGAGGAAAATAATTATTTAATATGTCAACTAAAATTTTAAATACATCATTATTTTCGCTTGCATCGTATTTCACTAGCGCACTGGGAATATTATAAACCACTTCCTGAAGTTGTGGTTCTCCAAAGTATAACAACTTGATTTTCTTTTTCTGGTGTCTGCCATATCTTCTGTTTCCAAATATAGTTCAAATGATCGCAACCATTTTTCCCACTCACTCCAGAATCAATGATTTGTCGATCTCGTTGCATAAAAATGGCATCACATCTTTCATTTTGGCCAGTTTACTTATTGATTCGTTTACAATTAAACAACTTTAAGTATGCACCAAAATTTACAGTGGTCGCCGTTGAACTTGGCTTCTGATTTGTTAGAACAAATTAGGTTAAATTTACTAAAATACGGTCCTTATATATCAATGGTGTGTGATGTCATTCTTGATCAAATTTGGAATAACTGGTACTTGTTGATTTTTCCGACTCTATGCAACCTTATGACCACCTTCCGAAATTAAGCGCATTGAAACGCAATCGAAGTTCATTGTCCTCTCTCTCTGACTTAAATTTATTTCTTCAAATTTAATAAAGACAATATCAATGGGTGCCACATCCTCTATGTAGATAAAAATATTCTTTATACCAGATAAACTACTCGTAAAATCTTACTATCTCAAAAATTGTGTTCTAGTTCTATAATTACGATTTCTTCTTCTGGAATATTCTCAAATTAAATATTTCATTTTACTAGTTCCTTTTAATTTCAAAATAAATTTTATTTAACAGAATATTTTAAAATTCCAGAAATTCTGAAAGAAAATTTTAAAACTAAATATCGTTTTTCTAGAATATTTTATAATTAAAAATATTCAAGGTTATTTTAAAATTAAATTTCCTGATTCCAGAAATTCTTTTTTACTTTGAAAAATGAATATATTCCGGAATATTTCATTGTATCAATTTCCAAAAATTCATCTTTTCCAAAATATTGTAAAATTTAATTAATTTTTTTTAGAAGTTTTATTCTTATATTAAAAATAAATTTCAAACTAACAAAATATTTTAAAATTAAACCTTTCTACTTCAAAATATTTTAAAATTAAATCTTTTCTTCCATTTTAATTGTAAAATTAACCTTTCTAAACTAAACCTTTCTTTCCCAAAAAATTCATTTTCATTGACAATTTTAAAACTAAATTTTACTTTTCCAAAATATTTTAAAACTTAAAGTATTTTGATTCTAATTTTTAAACTACGAGTATATATCATAATACACGGACATTTTAAATTTAATCTTTATTTTCCAGAAATACCTTTCAATTTTTAAATTAAATCAACAACTTCTAAAATATTTTAAAATTAAATCGTCCTTTCTCATAAATTATTTTCTAATTTTAAAAATAATTCCCGCTATTCCATGATATTCTAAATTTACAACTTCCTTTTCCAGAAATTCTATTCTAATTTTAAGTTAAAACTTAATTTTCGACTAATCTTATTGTAACTTTAAAATTAAATCTCAATCTTCCAGAATAATTAAAAGTTAAAAATTTTTGATATATACATAAGTTTTAAAATTAAATCTCCTTTTTACAATTAAAAATAATTCTATTCTAATTTTAAACTAAAATCTTCCTTTTTCACAATATTTTAAAATTAAATCTTTCTTTTCCCAAATATAATTTCTAATTGTAAAATAGATATCCCTATTCCAGTGTATTTTTAATTAATACCCATCTGATGATGATAATCATCTTATCCCATTATTGTTGTTTGAATGTATACATAATTCCAATTTACAAAACAAATTAAGACAAAAGATTCCATCGTTTAGTGAAATTGTCTTAAATTAAAACACAGATTCGTGAATATTGTATAATTCGTTCTAAGGGTTCATAAATGTATGAAAGTTATTGATCATTTTATTGGAAAAACCCAAGTTAATGAGATTTGATGACACATAGTGGACAACGTAATATAGGGGTTCGCTGTATATACATATTTAAGATATAACGTACATAGTTAAATATATAGGTAATTTTTTTTAAATTTTTTTTTTTGCTTTAATATACATACATTTGCATTCAAATGAATTTATCAATATTGTAAAATTTTGGTTACTAAGGTAAATTCCCTTAATCTTTATTAAGACTTAATTCCCTTAATCGCATTTTGATCATTTATGTATACGTCTTGGTTGATGTTCTTCATATAAACATTTTACTTACAATTAGTGATTTTTTAAATCATTCTAACATAGGTTTGCCTTGCATTTTAGATGGAAGAATAATTTATTATAATACAAATACCACTAAAACTCCAAAAAATTGTATGTGGTATTATGTACTTCAAATATATTTTAAAAAAATTAAGAACACCCGAAATGTAGGCTATTAAATTACATATCGCGCGATACATAAGAAAATGCTAACCAACTTATAAAATTTTAGCAGTACCTTTCGAAGCTAGCTATACTGCAAATTTAAAATTAATGTCTTAAGCGCATCCACAGAAAAACCAAAATAAAAACTAGCGTTCGTTTTTTCGCGGTTTCAGAAAAATATTTAATTGGTTTGGAAAATTGAATTTTAATTTTTTCGTTCAGAAAAACATATTTGGTACCGAAAAAATTGTGCTTTTATTTTCTAGTAGATTCGATAAATTTGCAGAAGATTTTAGGATCAAATATTCAAAACCAACTGGACATTTATAGAACGGAATCCTTTTCGGTTCATTTAGGCATTATCAATGTGATTTCTTAATTCAGTTAGCATAATATGAGTTTAATCAATAAGCCCAATTATATTTGGAAAACCGTATACTTGATAAAAAATAAAATCATGTTTTAGTGTCACATAAATTATACTGGGTGGATATAATCCGGGTGAATTTTTTGACGCACCTGTGAACCATTGTTTAACTCAAGCAAACTAGCGCGTCAGACCCAACCCTTTGTTGATAACTGCCACTACCTAAAAAATATAGTACCGATAGCATCTACATTAAAATAAAATATATGTGAACGTTATTAATCAAAATCGAAATAAATTAATACCTCTAGATAGATGAATCGGAATTTTCTTCTGATGATCATAATCTGTAATAGCAACGGAACTTAAAGCTTTTATTTCTTATATGAAATTTAAACAAATAGATGGAGGTAACCGATACATTTGTATGAACCTATTGTAAAATTATTTTTGTGGAAAATTGTTTTGTTTTAGATTTGTAATATAGTAATTAGGTGCCTGATTTACAGGCTTCATATGTCATTTGTAATAATAATTATTAATTATAATTGTTATATTTGCCTAGGTTCTGAAATGTCAATTGGATCCATAGTGTCTCGTAAATATTTACGAAAAATAATCAATTTATTTCGTCTTCGACGACAAGACACAGTACATCTAACGGCACTCATTCCAAAATTTAAAATTCAATTTATAAATAGGAAAATTTATTAATATTAAAGTCTGTTTATTTCCAGTTAGAAATAATTTTAGAATATAAGTGTAAAACTTATACACATAAAATATTAGTATATGTATAAAGAGTTTCAAAATCAGACTGGGGCCGATTATGAGTGCAACAATTTTATGTTATGTTATTTTTGATTTTTCGTTGAATCACTTAAGAAATTATCCGCTTATATACACACCCCCTTGTGATGGGCCTTTATAGCAAAGCATTCCAAACAATCCAGAAGAGCTTCTATGTTTCGAATATTTACACCTCGTTTACGTTTTTTCCGAAAGAGCGTCCATAAATAAGTATAAAAATAAAAAAATTTTAAGACTATGGTTTCCATATTAAAATTTTTCATCTCACACTTTTGTTGACACAACCCTAATTTTACTTTATTTGACCCTAAATTCATCTGGTAATTTATCGAATCTACTAGAAAATGAGAGTTCAATTTTTTCTGTACCAAATATGTTTTTCTGACCGAAAAAATTAAAATTCAGTTTTCCAAACCAATTAAGCATTTTTCTGAAAATGGTTGTTTATGGTAAGTCCATGAAAAATTTGGAGACCGCGAAAAAACGAACGCCAGTTTTTATTTTGGTTTTACTGTGGATGGCGCTTAAGACATTAATTTTAAATTTGCAGTATAGCTAGCTTCGAAAGGTACTGCTAAAATTTTATAAGTTGATTAGCATTTTTTATGTATCGCATGATATGTAATTCATTAGTCTACATTTCTGCCGTTCTTAATTTTTTTTAAACATATTTGAAGTACATACCACATACAATTTTTTTGAGTTTTAATGGTATTTGTATTATAATAAATAATTCTTCCATCTAAAATGCAAGGCAAACCTATGTTAGAATGATTTAAAAAATCACTAATTGTAAGTAAAATTTTTATATGAAGAACACGAACCAAGGCGTATTAAATCTTATTAAAGATTAAGGGAATTTTATTCAGTAACCAAAATTTTACAATATTGATAAATTAATTTGAATGCAAATGTATGTATATTAGAGCAAAAAAAATTTAAAAAAATTACCTACAAACTGATAGTCTTATCCAGATCTTAAAAAAAAAATTGTTTAATAGTTTTGCGCAGCCTTCAGTGATGTAGTTACAAAAATTATAAAAACTTTGATGGGTCGCATTTATTTTACATAGTAATCCTAAATAAAATAATAAATAATGATTAAAATGTATTATATTACAGTTTCAATACACAAAACATTCAAAATGATTATGATTTTATGTTATTGCAATCATATTTCATCTGAAAATTAATAGGTGAAAAAAAAAATTACACGCCTATGAAAACCACGTCTTTGTAAAACTTTTGCCACGAACTAAGGAACCTATGTATTTTTTCTGCACGTGAACTGTCAGAATTCCAGTGAGAATTGAATACTACTATACGTATGTATGTTATATCTCAAATATATATGGCGAACCCCAATATTACGTTGTCCGCTATGTGCGATCAAATCTCATTAACTTGGGTTATTCCAACTAAATGATCAATAACTGGCATACATGTATGAACCCTTAAAACAAATTATACAATATTCACGAATCTGTGTTTTAATTTAAGACAATTTCACTAAACGATGGAATCTTTTGACCGAATTTGTTTTTTAAATTGGAGGTCAGCTGTATATGTATATTCAAACAACCATCATAAAATAATATTGTAGAAATTATAACAAAAGAATTTTTTTATTACATTTTCAGTGATAGGCACGCAATTAATAATGATTTATATTTATTTTGATTGCCTAAAATAAGGCTGAAAATCATGCTTAAGAAAATCATCCAAAATGCAGTCGGAATCCCTATCCTGTTCTAATTTTAAAATTAAACTTCCTTTAAAAAAATATTTTCTCTCTAATATTGGAAGTAAATCTCTATTTTCCCGGAAATTTTCAATTTAACAAGTTTTCAAATTTTTATTTCAAACTTAAATCTCTCTGTTAAAAAATATTTAAAAATTAAATCTTTCGTTTCCAGAAAATTTTAAAAGTAGATTTTCCTCTTGCAGAAATTTTCTTTTAATTTATAACGTTTTGTGTTATAAATATTTCGACGCACAATTTCAACACAATTTTATTTTTTATAATAATTAAATTAAATATAATTTATTTATAAATTTTACAAATTTTATTAATATTAATCGCCACCATTTTATGACCCAAACAACTGTGGCTGGTGGCCAACACCACGAGCGACGTATTGTCGCGTTAGAAATCGAGATGAGACTGATGAGAAAAAAAGAATAAAGTTTATTTTGTTTTGTGTTTGTGTGTATATGTTCGTCGTGCTGCGATTGGTCCAGAAAAGTACAAAGGAGAAGTCAACCCAATACGCATTTGATGTGGAATGTGTGTCGCCAAGTTTTTAGTGGTTAAGTGGGTGAACCACTACAAATTTTTTAAATCAATTTGACTTTTTTATAAATTAAATCTATTTCAATTCAAAATTAAATATTCCTTCTCCAGAAATTCCGTTTTTATTTAAAATTAAATCTGCCTATTTCAGAATATAGTAAAATAAACATCATCATTTTCAGACACTCCATTCTATTTTTAAACATAATTTTTCTTTTCAAGAAATTTAATTTTAATTTAAAAAAAAATCTTTTTTTTATCCAAAATATTTTAACATTAAATCTTACTTTTTTCTAAAACTGTATTCTAATTCTACAATTAAGGTTCCCTATTCTAGAATAATTTGAAATTAAACTTAAGATATTTAGAATATTTTAAATTAAAATCTTAATTTTCCAGAACACAATTTGTAATTTTTTAAAATTTATCTCTCTTTTTCAGAATATTTTAAAATTAAAAAATCCATTTCAATAGCTTATTTAATTTCAAAATAAGTTTTGTTCTAATTATTTTAAAATTATTCTTCTTTTTCAGAAATTCTATTCTAATTTTAAAATTAAGTTTCACTTTTCTATAAAAGTTTTAAACTAAATATCGCTTTTCTAGAATATTTAAAAATTAAAAATGTTTAAGATAAATCTTCAATTCCCAGATTATTTTAAGATTAAATCTTTCATTTCGGTTTACTACGAAATCCAGGTTTTTTAAATCCCGGATTGAAAATCCCGAATTTAAAATCCCGGTTTCCAAAATCCCGATTTCCAAAATCCTGGTTTTCTTCATCCTGGTTTTCAAAATCCTGGTTTTGAAACATTTTTCTTTTCCATTAAAAATACTGGTGAAGGAAAACTTTAATTTTGAAACAGGATTTCATAGTACATCCTTAAAATAAAAATAAAATTCGGGATTTTAAAAACCGGGATTTCGTTACATACCCCTTTTATTTTCCAGAAATTCTTTTCTAATTTTGAAAATTAGCCTTTATATTTCAAAATATTTTAAATCGTATTTACCAATTTGAAATTTCTAATTTTAAATTAAAATCTTCCTTTTCCAATGATTTTATTCTAATTTTATAAATAAATCTCCTTCTTCCAAGACATTTGAAATTAAATCCTGATTTTCCAGATAAAATTAAGTCTTATTATTCCAGAAGTTTGACCTATCTTTTTTATAATTTCCATTCAAAATTCAAACTTAAATTTTGCTTTTTTTAGAAATTTTATTCTGTTTTTGAAATTAGATATTTCATTTCCAAAACATTGTTTAACTAAACCAATTTTTTCCGGAAATGTTACTTTTCATTACTTCAGAATATTTCCAAATTTAATTTTCGTTTTTCAGAATACTTGAAAATTATAACAACTTCCATTTTAATTTTAAATTAAATTTCAGAATATTGTAAAACTAAATTTTTATTTTGCTGAAAGTTCATTCTTATTTTAAAATTAAATCATCGTTGTTCATAATGTTTTTGTTAATTTTACAACTAAATATCACTTTTCCAGAATATTTTAAAACTGAAGTACTTCCGTTCTAACTCTTAAACTATATGTCACATTTAAATTATAAATTTTTAGAATATTTTAAAATAGAATCGTGCTATCAAACCTTCCTTCCAAATTTCACAATTGCAAGCATTACATTATATAGCAGTTGCCTCTATCATACATAATTTATGAGTTTCTCTGCACCCACGCCATAACTATAAAATTCAGATCTATTTATTATTAGATTTTGTTTAATAAATTAAAATTTAATCAGAATATACATCTAGAAACAAAATACGTAATTTACATATAAAAAAAAAATTATTTTTCCTTCCGTCACTTATTGCTAATTTGTACACATTTTACTTCAGCTGCTGTTGTCGAACATCTTTTTTTCGATTTTGTCTTAAATTTAAAATTTATACATTTTCCACTTTGCTAATTTTTTGCTGAAATATAGAATCGTAATGACACCCAATTGAGTGATTAAAAAGTTTGTGGAATAAAATTAGCTTTCTTAGCGTGTGTGTGTGGGCATCATTACATTTCGTATGACCGCCATTTGGTATATTGTTCCGCACCCTATAAATACTATACAAATTATCTACATTTTATGCTATTATATAGCACAACACAAATATACATAATATCATTATGATCAGTAACACAATAACAGAGCACAAGAAAATAATTTTTTTTTATGGTTTCCGATTTTTGATTATATTTTAAATATATTTTCCTAAAAATTATATAACAAACCAACACAAACACACTCACAAACACACACAGACAAAATAATAAAAGTGGAGCAAGTGTATAAGAAAAATCCATATCTCATTTTATTTTTATGTAAATATTTTTGGGCTAAAAGAAGTACCTATTTACCGTTTTTTTCACATTTACGTATACGTTAATATCGTGAAGGAAGTTTTAATTTTATTAATTTTCCACTTTACACACAATTAAACCCATACAGAATACATCACTTACATTTAAATTCACACAAAAACACACGACAACAAACGTAACTTTTGTTGTTTGCTTTGTGATTCGTAAATGTTTTTTTTTCTTGGTTTGTGTGCGTGGAATATAAAATAGAAAGCCCCACGTTGGGCGCCGTTTAATATTTTCCCTACTTTTTTTGAATTTTATCGCCTTATTACCTAACTCGTTGTCCATGTGACAAAATGTTATATTTTCACAAAATTTGATTGTTTTCGATATGGTAATGTATAATAAAAGCCAAAATGCCCTAAGTCATTTTGTAGTAATCTAAATTAAAATTATTTCCTTATTAAAATTTACGTTATTTAAAAAATAAAACTCCTTTTCAATTATATTCATCGTGCTTGCATATCTCGAAAGTATTCGTGTACGAAACGGTTTTATGAAAAAATTGATTAGATTTATCTGTCATATACTGTACAGCTTTTCTTACGTTGTGCACAAAAAAAAAAAAATATTCTAAACGATAAATTGAAAGTTTATAAAATCAATTTCACGTAAAATACACATTTTATCATAATATTGTTTGTGTGCAAGAGGAGAACAACGAGTACAACCAGAGCAAAGAAATAAAATTAGATTACATTTTTTTTTGTACATTCTGAATTTCCTATATTCGTGTACATAGCAACAAAAAAAAAATGTAAAATTCAATAAATTGGTATCATTTTAAAAATGAACGAAAATTCATATAAAATGACGCTAAAAGTGGCATAAATCAAAACCACAATAGCCTCAGGAGAAAAACCACCTCACTCTCTTGTGTCTGTATGTACCATGAATTGCTATAATATACAGATTTATAGAAAATAAATTGAAATAAAATTCCATCTTCCGTAATTTTCTATTTTGTTGTTGTATACTATATCGCCTAAATACTCTCTATACACCTACTAATAATGGATAATAAATACTAAGAGTGTAAAAAAAAAAATAAACAAAAATTGTGTGAGGTATAAATTAGTTTAGAGAGATATAAGAACAGAAAAATAAAAAACAAAAAATTTTGCCTTCTCGTTTTCTGAATTGATTTTATTAAGATTTACATCTTTATAAAATATTTTTCTTGCTCCTTATCTTTACAGATAATATGTGTATGTATGTATGTGGAGACAATAAGTATTTGAAACGCGTTACGTTTATGTCTTCGAAGATATAATTAAATATACTGGAGGGTATTTTATTTCCGGAGACCTAACTTTGCTGTACGCAAATTTTAAAACGTCTGACGCCAGTTTTGTAGTTGAGCAAGGATTATTGAATTTGTACGTAACTTTAATTGATTATTGGGTGGTTTTGTATAGAAACATAAATGATGATGCAAAATTTTGCCTTTCGTGTAGATGATTCGAAATATAAATGGCATTGATTTGCTCAATACTTATACAGATGATTTAAGATGTTTCGGTGGGTGTGTACGATTTTTTGAAATTATTAAATTTTTGGGGTTATCTAATGCTATACATTTTTACCAAATGTGTACTGCTTCAGGTGTCCAGGAGCGGAATTTTTCCATATATCAACCGGTTTATTTTAGTAGTTGTAGAAATATTTATTAAGGAAAATGGCGGAACTTAATTGTTAGTTCTCCTAAAATTAATATGAGTTTATAATATCTATATACAAGAGCACTCTGTTTCCAATGTAAAAATTAGAGAAGAAAATTGCTTTTAAAATAAGTCTCAATATTTTCCCATGGAGAACAAAGGCTAAACACTAGCTACAGCATACCTAACAAAACTATAGGAATAGTTTATGTTTAGTACAGAGACCATGAAACCTATCAGTAGAGATATCAAGAAACGCAATCAAAGCAAAATTGCAAATTTTGGATATATTTGACTAAGAATTTCCTGCGAAGAAAAATGATTTTCACAAGCAGAAGTTTTTATGAAATGTTAGGAAGCAGTTAAGCAAACTAAATGTGCGTTGGTACAGCAACAGAGCCCAATTGCAAATTTTAGGTTTTTTGGCTCAGAATTTGCTGACTTTTAGCAAGATTAAAATGAAAATTTCTTATGAAAATAATCAAGCAATCTAAATGAGCGATGCCTCAACTATTACAGGTCCCGAACCTTACCTTTAAACACTCCAAAAAATAAAGTAGTTATTTTGAAGAAAGTCAGGTGAATTATTGGAATAATTTAATGTATGTGAAGTTAGCCTTGACTTTCATCCCAGAAAAAAAAATTTATATCATCAGGCAACACTATAATTACAACGTTTTTCCAACATTATATCATATGATATAATTTACTCTAGCCCCGAAAATTATTTTTTATTTTATTTTATAACATATTTAATTAAATAAAATCGCAAAAATTAAAATCTGACATTATACAAGAATATATAGAAGAAAACACTAAATTTTAAAGAAAAAGGCTTTTAAGATAGAATACTACCGCGGGATTTAGTTGAGATGTTTCTTTTCCGGAAACTATCGGTAAGCCATTTGGTTTGGCGTTACGTTATCTAATTCCATTAATAATTTCAAGACGATTTACATGTTGAGATTGATAACTTTAAACGTTTACAAAAATTATCAGCATCACTTCCAAGCATTTCTTCCCATACCTTGACAATGGCAGCACGCAATGACTCCAAAATTTTACGTGGTATGGCGCAAAATAGTCGAGACGATTTAAATCTGGAGGATACGATAGCCGTGGCATAACGTCGATAATTGATGAATTTGAGCTGTAGCTTTCCCACAGCGGAAAATACAGCCCAAACTATATGAAATTTAGGTTTTTGGCGTCTAGCAATAATTATAGCTTCTTCGGGAGGTATTTTTGATCAAATACGGTCATTTTGACGATTGTAGCATTGTTCAATTGTGAACAGCTTCTCATCGGTAAAAATAATTTTTCTGGATTTTTTGGCCCCGAACCGATTCAGTAACACTTTGCATCTTTCAAGTCGTGTGAGCTTCATTTTTTCCGTAAGAAGATAAGCTTTTTGGAGCTTATACCGATAATTGATAAGGTTTTTTTTTATGGCTATTTTTCGACCTGTTTCGCGATTTACTTGAAGACTACTGGCTACATAATGCATCTTGATTTGAGAATTTCGGTAATTCCGACATTTGATGATGTTGCGGAGCTATGGAGCATTGACGGTGTACGAATGATATCTTCCTGGATGGTCTGAAGAACAACCTAACTCCCGGTATCATTTTATCGCTTTGAATACTGTTGAACGTGGAAAACGAAGACTGAATTATTTTTTTGACGAATTTCCAGCTTCTTACGGTTCGATAATAGCGAGACGACTGTTTTTAGACATGGCAACTCCAAAAATAAAAGGAATATAGAATTGATTTTTTTTTTTTTAATAAAAAGATTTTATTCTAATAAATACATAAAAAACAAAAAATTTGAAAAACAATTCTAAATGAGAAAAAAAAAAAAATTTAAAAATAATCTCCGCATTTTATTGTCACCCGGTATAGAGGAGGAAATTAGTTTTTCTGTTTTTGATACTTAAAAAAATGTGGTGTCACACATAATGAGTTATAGCGAACTTAATATTTATTGTATTCTCCAATAAGTCATCGTATTTCTCTAAATGCTGATTTCGGTAGCAATATCTAATATAGTGTTGAGCAGTTTGGAAATAGCAAACTATGCTATTTAACTGAAAAATTTCCAAATGTATTTCGATTATTTTAGGAATGTCAGAAAGCTTTAGCTGTTTGTTTGGATTTACCGATGGTTCAACGTAGAGGTGCACAATTTTACTGGTTCAAATATTTTCTAATACCATTTCTTTATAACATTGACGACAGGCAGGTTTGTAGTTTATTTCTTTTGTTTATTTCTCTTAAAAATCGTAATGGTTTTGCTGGCATCTTTCCAATCATTAATGTACGCCTAGTTCTTCTCTTAATAGTGGCGAAGTAATTTTCCACGTGACTATTACTAAGAGTATGTTCGTGGAAAATATTGGACCAAAGGGGCAAATATGTAACACACTTTTTTTAAAAACATCTCCAAAAATGAGGGATTGTAGTACAAATTTATTGGGTAGCTTTTAGCAATAGCAGTGTCTATAATTGTTGATTCCGAAATGGATTTAAAGCTGTTATAAAATTTACTTTGACTGTAAATGCTGTCGTTCAGTTGTCTCGTGGAAATCTGTCCTTGGTCCGTATTATAGGCATCATCGATTTCTGGAATTTGAACCTTAAAAGTAGTAGTATTTTATATAATTTTTTCCATACTATTTAAAATTACACCAGTAAGATATTTATTTTTTTAAATAACAGATTAGTTATGTCAAATATCTTGCAATAAATTGAGATCGGACAATAAATAAAGCGATGCAATTATTTCTTTCATAAGTTTGTTGTTCTTTGAAGATTTGGAAAAATATTTGTTCATGTCGGCCGTCATATTATGCATTAAGTGAGAAACACAAAGATGCATCCTGACCAAACCTAATTTATTGGATTTCGATGTAATTGAATCATAGCATATATTTAAATATTGCACCATTTTGTTGAAACTGTCTAGAATTGCATTGATCTTTGCAAAATTAAAATCAGTGACAATCGTTCTGAATATTGGCCACGACTTAAATCTTTTTTCCACCTCTATGCGATATGACCCTTAAGCCAACCTCCGATTGTATCAATGTTGTGGCTAGAGCTTATCATGTCCGTAATTGGAAATGGGTCGCCCTGTTCATTTACCCTTATTGAGACTGGGACAATTAATGCGTAGTATAAAATAGATCTGCCTTCTTTAAATGGATTTCTAATTAGCCCGCCTGTTGCATCCAGATAAGCAAACAAAATTTTGTTTTTGTTGTTGTTTACTAGCAGATCTAGTAGCTTCATTTGTGTTTCGTTCTAAGTCATTACACAGAAAGGTTTAATGGAAAATTTTTGAATTAGACCACTAGAAATGGTTTCTTTAATTATGTCAATCAGGTCATCAGAATCATTATCTTGTTCTTGAAGTTTTTCAAAACGCACTTTACGCAACACATCTAATGATACAAATTTTCAAATACTTTCGTTGCCATTTTATTTTTCAAATTGTCCTTGTATTATTTTCTTTCTAAACCTCTTAATTGACGTGTTCTAATAAAATCATGAGTAATTATGCCAATTGAACTTTTGATTTCAAATACCCCCCGAGTTAACATTTTTAATAGAAAGTTTGTATCTCTTACAATTTTTATGGCCACAATATGCTCGAATGTTTACCGATTTCCTTCCTATATCTAAAGATTTTATATTGATTAGGCAGCCAATCTTCTGTGATAAGAGGTTGGAAACTATCTTAGGATATGCCAAAGGATCTAAATAGTTTTTCTCAGGATTAAAAATAGTATTCCAGATTCCCAGAGGAATTTCGATTTCACCATTTAATTCGGAATAAATATTTAATTTAGATTTAATCTTGGAAGGGTTCTTTCGAGAAATAAGATTACTCGTATGCTTAGGTTGAAAATCATTATTAAAATGGTCGCTCTTGTTACTTTCTTCACCAAGCAAATCAGTGTCATTAATTATAATTTCATTTTCTTGTAAAATTGTTTGATTATTGGCTTCCTGAGTTTTTTCGAGATAATGCGTTTCAGGTGTAGTACTGTTATATTCAAAATCAGGTGGTACTTTATATCTAGTTTCCTGATTAATCCTATGAATTTTTCACTCAACTCAATTTTAAAATCAGCTTCCTGAAAAATAAATTGAAGGGTTCTTCTGTTGGAATCTGAGGGTTTAAAACTAGGTATTATTGTGCATATTTTTGGAAAATATTGCATTGGTCAAAACTCTTTCGAAATCGACATTGTTTAAATCAGGATTAAGTTCTATTACTATGACCTGGATTGCCGAATAATTCGATTTATCCAATTTGAATTTAGAAAACTGCATTGTAGAAATATTGCCTTTGTAATTGTAATTGAAATAATATATTTTTATTAAGAATATAATTGCAGCAGCAGTAAATGAAACATAAATATTTTTGTAGAAACACAAATTGCACACAAAATATCCAAACAAAATGTTTTTGAATTGAATTAGATTTCCCGTTATAGGCACTAGGATAGCTTAGAAATACAAAAACATACTAGATATCCAAACAAAAGGTTTTTTAATTTTATTAGATTCCGTGTTATCATTTGTATGAAGTTTCGGAACTGTGCTAATTTAAATAAATCTAGCGCAAATCTCAACAAGCAAATCAGCTTGATATTATGAATGAAATTAGATAACGTTTCTTTTCCAAAATAAACCAGTTTCAGCAGCGGTGAATCACCTTCTTCGATAAGTTTTGCTAGATTAATTTGTAATACAGCAATTACATTAAATTTTAGTGCAACATTCGATCAAGTTGCAATAGAAGTTGCGTAAGCTTAGCAATTTTTTTCTGGGGTTTGGTCATTTGATCTTTTTTCTTGGTGCCTTTAGGGTCGAAATCTCAGAGAGCAGTTTACGGCGGCTACTTCACTTTATCGCCTAAGGTAATAAATTAAAAATTAGGAACTTAATAGCTTACCTTTAACATGATTGACACTTTCGAATTTAGAAAACCCAATTATTTTATTTGTCATTTAGTCGGTTTGATTTAGCGAATTTTCTATCAGTAAAGCAAAACATGTGCATCAATTTATTATTCATATGTACATTTAAGTCCGGTTATTTTAGCAAATTTTATGTTAGTATAATTTTTCTATTTGAGGAGGTTGCTTTAAAATGTTTAATAATTTTATTACTAAATTTTCATGAGTCATAATGCAAGGCTTGTATTAAAAAATAAAGTTATTTTTTCAAGTGTGTGGTCTGACGCTTTTGCGTCAAATCGTTTATCCAGATTATCAGAGCCTGCTCCATTTTTTCTTTAATGCTATCTCATGTGTACGATGCAACAGTTGGATACTGTATTACTGTAATAAAATATGATGTGTTTGCTTAAGGGTTCTAAAAAAAGCTTTACATATTCCTTATTATGGTTTGCAATTAAATGTCGAAGAATCGTTATGTCTTCGGTAGTATAAAAAAGACTAAGACTACCAAATATTATGATTTTAAGGAACTAAATATTCCACCATAAACGGTAGAAGACGAGTGAAAGTTTTCATTTTATTTGTTGTCATTTTTAACCAATAACTTATTAATATTTTCTTCTTTATTTCATCAATAATTGTTGGTTTTGATAAACAACCGTAATGAATTGATTTCGCAAGTTCAATGTTTCCAAAGTAAATATTTGAAAGGTCCATTTAAAAAAGAATTTTGAGTTATTCCAGTCTCTTCGAAACAATTTTTGTCGTCATATATTTTATAGTTTTGAATATTGCACATACATTTTTAATTTTGTCTTACCATACTATGGTAGGTTGATTTTACAGTAGCAGTATCGGCAAAAGTATGAGCTTGAGGGAATTAATCGCAAAATTGTCACCAAATAAAAGTCCTAAATAAATCTTACATTCACAATCCCAGTGGAAGTTTTTATAAAAATACCATTGCATTCAATATCGTTTAACCGTTAATGAAATTGGTTACTAAATTAATCATTTTCATTGAATCGATGAAATTCATTTAATTTAAATGAATTATTAACTACGTTCATTGTCTAACTACTGTCGAAATATCTATTGAAATGACAAATTATAAAAATACGACGGAACACCTGATGAGAATATTCGGTATAACGGTGGTTACGAACGATAAGTATACGTTAATATTTAATTTTTACATTCAAGCTTGAAGAAATATTTCTTCAATTTCAATAAACTAAAATGAAAACGTTTGTTTATGATAAGTTGAATAATTTAAATTCAAATCGATTTGTAATTTGTTCAAGAATTTTTTTATTCAACTGATTAAAAAATGTTTCGACAAAGATCGACGAAATCGGTTAATCTAAAACACCCACAGGATTTTTTTGAGTCCATGTAGCAAAAACGGTAATTGGAGCACAATTACAGATTTCGAAATTTTTTTGGTTCAGAATTGGCTGAATTATAGCTAGGTGATTTTAAAAAATTCTAATTTTCTATGAAATGTATGGAAATATTTAAGCTATCTAAATGTGCGTTGACACAACAATTAAAGATCGCGAAACCTATTATTAAAGGGATCAAGAACCCCAATTGGAGCTCTACCGTTCGGTTTTGGATTGTTTTTCTAGCTTATTTTTAGTAAGGTGCTTTTAAAAAATTCAATATTTTATGAAATGTACACTCAAAAAACCAATTCATTTGTTTTTTAGCAAATACTTTAAGCAAGAAAAGATGATGAGCAATGAAAGGATGTCTCTCAACGTTAAGTAAATTTGCCAATACTTATTTTTTGGTGCCACTAATTCTCCAATTAAACTATTAAATTAGTCATTTTACCGGCTAAATATTTCAGTTTAGCTTCCTTGATCAGTGGTTGTTTATTCATAAATTTTATATATGCAAAATTAATGAGCCTCTCAACCCATCTTCTTATATAAAATGTTTCAAAATTCCTAAAATGTCGTAACGAGCGACCCCTTCGATAATATCGTGCATTATGTCGGCATTTCGGCAGGTATTATGTCACACGAGCATTTAAGATATCATTATAAACACAGTTATCTTAACATAATACATTTCAACGTCTTGAGCGTAGTTAATTTTATTTCTTAAATATTGTAAATGTTGGGAAGATAATTTACTCGTTAGTGTTTTATTGCATTTGCAAATTCTGCAAAAAACATTACTGTTAAAACTTTCAACAAAATCTAAAATTTGGTTAAATCCCAAATTATCGCCATGAACTAAAGAAGTCACTAATTTACCTTTGGAATATTTTTGATGATTGATGCTAATGCCAATTTTGTGTGAATTATTTAATTACTTTATTAGCGGAACAAAGATTCGACAACTTCCATTAAATCAAAATGCCTTACGGTCTGCCATAAAAAAAAAAGCATTGATAAAAAATTTGGTTGGTCCAAAACCACTTTTCTCGACGTTTTGAAAGTCCCATGCTGGTTTGAATATTAAGTTGGGTATTGAGTTTGGGGTTGAGTTGAAGGTTAAGTTAGGTGTCAAATTTGTGGGTTGAGTTGGGGCTAAGTTGAAGTTGGATTAAGATATATAGTGAGCAATTGGCCAATGTTTTATATGTGCTGGCTTGAGGATTTAGTTGAAAGTGAGTTTGCGGTTGAGTTGAGGGCCGTTTTCTGGAAGAATTGGGGTTGAGATGGTGTTGAACCATTGTTTAGTGAGCAGTTGAGCAATCTATAAAATAAAGTAAGTGTTTGTATGTATGTAATCCACAAGATTTGACCGATTTGAACCAAATCTTTAACAAATATTATTTAAGACTTACGAAACGTCACTGTCAATATCTCAAATCTAAAATTGAACCTTTTACATTTCAAATTAAACCTTTAGGAAACTAAATAAATGGCCAATTAGGATGGAACTTATCTATTTCTTTACTGATTTTAGTGAAATTTGACTTCCGCGAATGCGGTTCTAAAATGAGTTTTGGATAAAGTTCTGGAATATGGCCAAGTATGATGGAACTTGAATATGGCCAAGTATGATGGAACTTGAATATTTATCAACCGATTATGTTGAAATTTGATATGTGCGTTGAAAATGGGATTCTAAAATGTTTTTTGGATATAGTTCTGGAATATGGCTAAGTATGATGGAACTTCCTTATTTCTCAACGGATTATAATTAAATTTGACATGGGGGTATAAATGGGATTCTACTGTTCCATTCTAAGGAATTTGCTTATTTCTCAACCAACTATGATGAAATTCGGCTTGTGCATTGGAAATGGGATTCTAAAATGAGTTTTGGATGTAGTTCTGGAATTTGGCTAAGCATGATGGAACTTGCTTATTTCTGGAATATGGCTTAAGTATGATGGAACTTGCCTATCTCTCAACCGATTATGATTAAATTTGATATGCACATTGGAAATGGGATTTTAAAATGATTTTTAAATCAATTTCTGGAATATATCCAATATTATATATTCTGGAATATATAATATTTCTATGTTACTTGGCTATTTCTCATCTGATTAAGGAAGTTTTGGAATAGGGCCAGTTAGGATAGAATTTGTCCATTTTTTAACGGATTTCAATGGAATTTTAAATGTGTGATGGTAATGAAATTTTAAAATGATTTCTAGATAAAGTGCATCAAAACGGATAAAGAATATGATCAAGTAGGACGGAACTTTGCTATTTCTTAACTGATTATTTTGCAATTCGAAATTGAAAATGAGGATTTAAAATCATATTACTAATTCTCAAACTATGGACTACCATCATTAGTTTCAATAATGAGGCGCGTGTCTGCTATACACTAATTTTTTCTAAACAAGGCCAAACTTACCGCTCTGACAGCAAATGCTCAGAAAACATAACCCAAAGTTTAAAGCGAAGGATTGGCGAGATAATCTTGATCGCTTAGCAATTGAAATGCTGTCTTAAAGAAATCTTAACAGTTGCATCATTCCTAGAAACCTAAATAGACAACATTATAAAAGCCATATTGGAATATTTCTCACAACCTTGTCTAAAAATAATTTTTGGGTCACATTTCCTTCTATTTGTTGGAAACGTCAAAATTATAATCGGGTAATAGCTAACTTATGTTCTTACGGCACTTTATTCAAAAATCATTTTAGAATCCCATTTTCAACGCACTTGTCAATTTTCATCATAATCGGTTAAGGAATAGTTAAGCTCCATCCTAATTGGCCATTCATATAATTTGTTAAGGGTTCAATCTGAAATGTAAAAGGTTCAATTTGGAATGTAAAACCTATATGATGGTACAATAGTATATTGATCGTATAATGGTAAGATGAAGTGAGGGTATGATGGTATGAAGGTGTGGTGGATTGATGGTAAGATACACATCATGGTGTGACGGTGGGATGGTTCGAGGTTACTGTGGTACAATGGTACGATTTAATGATGGTTTAAGAGAATATTGTCATGATAATAGGATGATGATAGGTATAATGCGATAATGGTATGATGAAATGCTTGTTTAAGCTTATGATGGTGAGTAGTGTTTGAGTTGAAATTGAGTTGGATTTGCAAGAGAAGTTCAGTTAGGGTTTAATTTCATGTGAAATACATTTGGGATTGGGTTGGAAAATAAGTTTTAGAGTTGAGCAGAGGGTTGAGATTAGGGTTTAGATTAAGATCGAGCTAAGTAGGGTTGACGTAGAATTAGGATTTAGTTAGCTTGCATTGAGGTATGAGTTGTTCGTTTGGGGAATTATTTTACGGGTTGTTTTGGAGTTAGGTTAAGGCTTCATTTGATAGTCGATTAAGGGTTGATTTGATGATTTAATTGATGGCTGGGTCGACCTTTAATTTGGTGATTGCATTTCCGCTTTGAGGACCTCCAAATTCTACAAAAATAAAGGGCTGAGAAAGATGATCGAAACGCCAGTATTTTATTTAATCCTCGATTATCTCTCGTCACTAGTACTAACACAAAATCAACCCTAATCTTGACAGTACCTTTTTCAATTAATAAACCGTTAAGTTCCAAATGTGTCAAAACTTGTATTAAAACCGAACGAGTGTATTGGGGTAAGGTGGGAAAATTCATGCAAAAGGCAGGAATTGAATTTACCCCTTAATGGAGCCCTAAAACACTATCCGGATCAGAGTCGTCTTTATACAAAAAATAGGGTAATGCAGTTTTGTTATCGTTAAAAAATGTTGAATGCGTTACCCTCCAATTAGTACCACATACAAAATTTTTGAAATTAGTATTTGCCATGAGATTTCGCATTTCCGCAATAGTTTCTTCCAGTAGATTGCCAATTTCGAAATTGTTTTTAGTACCCTTTCAATTGACTGTATTATAAAACTGCGATTCTTTGTTTTCAGTGTTTTGAACTTCTGATGAAATAGTGAACTTAGTTGGCAATTGAAGAATGTTCACAAAAATATTTCATTTTTTCTACGGCCGTCTTTAAATCAAATGTTTCAATACATTTAATTATAGGGTCCACCAATGTTTTATGAATATGTTTTAAAAACTAAATTTCTAGGTTCTGAGTTTGAATTCATTAAATTCAGAACAAATTTTAATGCGTGATCTGATAAATCAAATGAATGATCAAAATTTTCTTTAAGTAAATCTGATTCCGGCCAATTTTGATTCGGTATTGCAACAGATGACGTTTTTCCTTGTCGCATGTTATCTAATGGGTTTCGGCGCTCTACATTTAAAGCAACAAAGTTGCCCTCTTTATTGTGGGCAGCTATGTTGCTGCAACAAAAAGTTTCATGGTAATGATAATTCACATTACATATTTCTAAATATTTATAAAAGTTACTTTAGTTATTTAACTATAATTTAATTCATTTATGAGAGTAATTATGGCTGAATTGGGCTTTTAAGATTTTAAATTAAAAAAAAAAATTTGCTGCAGTAATATCCAAACATTTTGGCTTGCTTTTGGATATTCAAAATTAAATACATTCATTAACTTAAA
The DNA here is from genome assembly GCA_958295665.1 of Tipula vernalis. Taxonomy (NCBI): domain Eukaryota; kingdom Metazoa; phylum Arthropoda; class Insecta; order Diptera; family Tipulidae; genus Tipula; species Tipula vernalis. The sequence continues at coordinate 340,683,071 of OY282560.1, read as the reverse complement.
AATCGTGTCAAGTGCTGACAGAAATTTATCTGTCTGATACAAAATATTATTCGCAACGATATAATATGAAGGCTGACATCTAACAATAATCAGTTTTAAGCATTAGATGGCGTATTGTTGTATGCAAGTAATAGTTGATTTAACCGATTTACTGTTAACATTTTCTGAAAACTAGTATCTACAAGATATTTGTTAAGATAGGTTTTTATAGTCTGTACACCTCGTTCTGCTAAACCATTAGACTGTGGGTGGTAAGGAAGAGATTTTAAAATTTTAATATCATTTGTTTCACCAAATTGGCGAAAAACATACGAATTGAAATGCGGTCCATTATCAGATAGATTTCGGCAGACTGAAACTTTTAAAGATTGATTTCATCTGGCTAATAACTTCTGAAGAATCATATTTTTTCACTAATTTTACATCGATAAATTTACTGTAAAAATCTACTAAGATTAAAAAAAATTCATTTTGCCAATAGAACAAATCCAAATGAATTCTTTCAAAAGGATAATACGAAACAGGCCATTTAGCCGTCACTACTTCTTTCTTCACATTTAGTGTACTGTTACATACTAAACAATTTCTGATTTTATTTTCGTAAAACAAACATCCATCCTGAATACTGAAAGAGTTCCTTCATTTAAAATAATACTCGAGGTTTACTTCACTATTATTTGGCCAACTATCCTTGACATAATTAAAGACTTTCGAAAAAATAAAATCATCCTGTGTGAACCTAGCAAAATTTTCCGTACGTAACCCTATTTTCACAGGCATCAGTCCATATATATTTTGTTTCTTTTCTCAACAGTTTGTATAAATCATGTAGTTCTGCAGATACATTTTTAGAAGACACTAAAGTGATTGCAATTCCTGAAGATTTTTTGGTGCTGGGGCTTTCTATCAATATTGGGGCTTATACCCTCAGGTGAATATGTTGTGACCTAAAAAAATTACGGAATTCTTGAAAAATTTACACTTTTCGACATTAATTTTTACGTTGTATTTACTCAACCTTATCGTAGCCCTTTATTGCTCAATGTAATTTTCTCCAATCATAATATCATCTAAATAACATACGACATGATTTATATCTACTAAAATTTGATCAATAATGGACTGGAAAATTGCGGGAGCACTCTTAACAACAAATATTAATCAAGTAAATTGAAATAAACCCCGGTGTGTGTTTATAGTTAAATATTTCCTCGAATTTTCTGTTACGACTAATTGTTGGTATGCCCCGCTCAAATCAATTACACAAAAAATAGTTGATTTCGACAAACTTGCTAATATATCTATTCTAGGTAGCGGGTAGTGTTCGGTTTTAACGATCCTATTAATGATAACCTTTCAATCAATACATAGCCTAATGGATTTATCTGGCTTTGGTACAACTACAATAGGGGATGCCCATTCGCTAAATCGAACTGGAATTAATATCTCCTCTACAACAAGTCTCTCTATTTCGTCAGAAACAGCATCTTTTATGTGAAAAGGAATCGTGTAAGCTTTATGGAAAATTGGTGTCGTACCAGCCATCAGACTAATTTCTCCACTTAAATGTCTAATGGTTCCACCCGAACCAGGAAATACGTTGGGAAACCTTTTCTTTATATCTTGTATATACACCGTATTTTCAGAAAAATTTTGACTCACCCAATCAATTTGTTGACTATATTTTAATTTAAAAGTAGTCCTCCAAGCTAGAAATAAAATATCCAACCAAGTACGACCCATGCGTGGCCCACTGACTTTCTGCGGTTCTATAATAATTAGATCCAACCACTGAACTTTACCATCACCAATTTCAACTTGCATTCTTCTCTTTCCAACAACATTGATTATTTCACCTGTAACAGAAGAAAATCTGTGAGTTACATTTTCATAATTTAAATTTCTAAAAATTATTTTAAACTGATCTAAAGTCAACACAGTTGCACAGCCATCGGTGTCCACCTCCATTTGTATAAGCTGCCCTTCCGTTTTGATTGTAATCCATAACGGATTATTTGTTAAGCTTATATTATTTCCATCCATATAATTTATTTTTTTTAAACTTAAATTATTATGCTCCTCGTTGAATTCCTTAATAGATTAATGTGTTGAATAACGTTGCAAATTCGAACTGCGTGGTGACATATTCTTTCCGAAAACACATGTTTGCTGTATGGCGAATTTTACCACAAGAAAAACATTCCCACGTCCTAACAGGACAAATTTGTGGATTATGCTGACGATTGCATTAAAAACAGCGACTTTGGACGTTCCTATTTTCACCTCTTTGTTGACCTCTACCACGTGACCGACTTCGACTTCCACCTCTTCCGGTTTGTTGGTTACCGTTTTTGTTTTCAATAACCGCTAATTGTTGTAACGGGTTTTCGCGTTCCGCCATTTCCCAACTGATGGCTATTTCAGCAGCTTTTTCATAAGTAAGACCCTTTTCTTTAAGTAGATGGACCCTTAAATAATTATCTCTCAACCCAAAAACAAAACAATCTCGCATAGCTTTATTTAAAAAAGCACCAAACTTGCACGTTTGCGCCAAGGCTTTTAACTGTACAATGTATTCCTATATGGATTGACAGTGGTTTTGATCTTCTTTGTGGTAACGGTACCTTTCCGGAATCTCGTTTACTTCCGGTGAAAAATGATACCTCAAAATATTAATAAGTTCTTTAAAACTTTTTTTCGACGGTTCATCAGGAACAATGAGATTTTTAAGCGCCGAATAAGTTTCGACACCGATAAATGTAAGAACAAATGCCACTTCTTTTCTTCGATAATATCGTTCAATAAGAAAAATTATTCAATACGTTCAACATTTTCGTTAAAATCATCTCCGAGCATATACGGTTTTAGATAACCTAACATGATTATTTTTAATTATTTATTTGCACTGGACAATTCACAACAGACTTGAACTAATCCTCTGCTTTTTTCCACTAACGTTAGATAGGTAATTTCTACCGTTCATGTAACTTTTTCTACTCACAGTTTAAGTACTTTGATTTATTTTCCTCGTTGCTATTTGTTACATTAGCTTATGTGTAATTTATAAATAAAAGACGACCTTCCAATGCTACTCTTATCATCTCTCTTGGATCATGGGTTGTTCAACACTAACTCTTAATACAATATTTATTTATTACATAATTTATACTATAACTCTTAACCATAATAGAAATAAAGATAATTTCATTTATACGAGGATCATACCATTACCTTAATAACTTAACATACATAACAATGTGTTCAAATGAAAGATGAAATATTAAAATAGGTGTCACTTTCAATACTTTTTAACCAACCTCTACCTTTACTTCTGATGGAAATAGTTTCACTATTTGACTAGCAATAGTATTGAAATCCTTTGAATAATTATCAATATCAGTTGTTTTCTTTCAGCTGAATTGAATGGGCTCTTACTGTAGAGAAACTTTTGGCCTTGTGCATTTGATTTGAGTAAATTATCAACGTTGATTTCCAATTAAATCACTAAATGGTACTTACTAAATTGTGTGACTGTTTAACTAAAATGGGCACTAAATTTTTTTGCAAAGTGGAATCGTTTGATAAAATAGAATTCTCATCCGAATATGTTCCTATAGAAACCGAATCCGCATACATACCATTATGCCCCTATTATGGATCTCACTTAAGAGTCACTTGGCGACTTCAAGTGACTGAAATCAAATTTTGGTATTATGGTTCTCGGCGTGAGTGTACTCGTAAAGTGAGTGAGAGTTATGTCAAAATTGCTCGCCAAATATTTCTCGGTGATTAGTGCGATTTTTTGTAAAGAAAAAAGAAATAATGGAATAAAAATCTCAACATTTTTTTTGCAGCCAAAATACATATTTTAATTAATATTTCCTAATTAAATATTGAATAAAAATCAATTTCTATTTTTTTTTTATTCCTAAAATCGTATTTTAAAATATTTTTATTATACGTGTTAACAACCAAATGCGTATGTAAGTTGTCACAGAAAAAAATATCTACATTGTATTTTACTGTTTGTACTATTTATTAACAATTTTAACCGATAAAATATTTAATTAAAATTACAAAACTAACACAATAAATGTAAATGTGTACAAAAAGCTGCTAAGCTGTATGTCAAAAAATGTAAAATTGCTGCCAAACTTGAAAACAAATGGAAATTGTCGTAATTAACAAAATCAGAAACATCAGCCGCGCACAACTCTCGCCAAATGTGAGAACCATAATACCAAAATTAAACTCACACGACTTTTCGAGTCACAACGTAAAAGTAACATAAAAAAACGTGAAAATTAGTATCTGATTATAGGTGGCAAACATTAATAAAGAAATTCCTACCGGGATTGATATACCTACCGGAAGCAATGCTGCCTCCTCGTAATCCGTAAACCATTAATTTAATACTGAAATTCAGTCGTAGATTGTCTTACCTGAAGCAATTTAATTTATATATAATTTCAAAAAATGTAAGACATTTTATATCTACCAATCTCTACGACGTAATTTGCATTAACCATTACCTCCATTAATATGCAATAAAAGTGACCAAAGATACGTGACCAAAAGAGCCCATATTTACCCAAAGTTTCGATTTCCACGATAAATATTTTAACTCCCCAGAGCATTACAAAATCATATACATCATGTTCACTATCAAAATCATACATTTCATATTAAATTATGTTATTTTAATGTTCTATATAAGAAGTATACACACATTGTATACATTGTTGTATACATGTTTCATTTAATTATGGACGCTAAATTTAAGACAAACAATGAATCAAAAACAAACCGAAAATTTACTCATAATTCTTCCATGTTATTTTCTTGTTAAATGGAAAGAAAATATTAAATTATATCGCAAACTTGGTATACAAAGTATATAATATACCATTTTCGTATATATGTATATATACATATATACAACATTTACTGTTGTTAAGATAAGAAATATTATAAACAAGTACAGCAAAAAAAAAAAAAAAAAAAAAAAATCAACAAGTAATATTATTAAATTAAAAATAATTTTGTTTCGTAAATTTTTTTTATTTAAGATACACAAAACACAACAAATTTATCGCTCATGATGATGTACTTCGATATCAATTGTGTTCTGTACACTAACTATGCAGTTGAAATGGGGATTTCGGTCCCCCCCCTCGCTTAATATACCACAATATATTAAATTTAATTAAATGCCACTAGTACTTGAGTTACTGCGTCTATTTAGATTATGTAATTTATGAGGAGGCGACGATTTATGCTAAAATTAAATATACGCGCGAATAGGTCAAATTGGATATACTGTATAGAAGCCGTCAGCTAGATATCTAATATTTCAACAGAGCGTGCACATAAAATAAGTCTCCAATGAATTAATTTTCTTATATAGCTAACACCAAAACCTGTCCAACAAAATTATGTTACATTGTATAGATTAATGCTGTTGGAAAGAATATTTTCTAGATATATAATCCAATATTAGTTGCATGTAGAGAATTATCAGTATAAATTTATTATACATGAACGAATTTGCATACACATCATAAATTTTATTTTGTCATCCTTTTAATATAATTTTCTTATACGTATACGGATGATATTCTCTTGTTGGGATTCTTCTTATATATGATTTCTTATGCTTGCTCGTATTCAATAATCCTGGTATAAACAAACTAATTCGTATAAGGAATATAAATCAATATTAACACAAAAAAAAATTAAATAAAAAATTTTAGATTAAACTTCTTATGTATACTATACAAACGATATGTGCTGCATAAAAAAATGAATACGAGTGTTGGAAGTACGCTAAACAAATTATTCGGGAAACAATTTGACATGCAGCGTTGAAATATTTGAAAACGTGCGATTTAATATCGATAACTTATTAGCATAGCTACTCTATAAAATATAAATAGCTACCAAATTTGTTATGTATTGAGTTGAGCTTTTAAAGTCACTAGAGCTTTGATAACAGCAATCTAAATTATGTGAATTGAATTATTGTTGTCGCCTTATTCCATTCTATAGTCAAGCCCGAAACTTCTTCTTGTTGAGGTAGGATAGCATAGTACTGTGACAATCTCAAATTTGACTATTACACTATGAAAACTAACCGCGCCTTAATGTACACTTAATGTTTGGTACTCTCTACAACGGAGATTTTTTTTAAGTGGGCTAACATTTGCACCATTGCCTAATAATCCACGCATTGTTACTAAATTTAAAAAGATTTCAGCATAAGGCCGTTATTATTATTATTATTATTGGGGGGGGGGGGCATGCGGGCGATCAGCCACTTCGCACTGCGACCTAAAAGATCTATTGTGCTGGCCCCTGCTTAATTATCCGTCCAGTCAATATTCAGGTTCTTAATGAACCTGACAATACTGCCTCCCGGTACGTGATACATACTATCTGGGCATATTGCTCTCCCTCCTAGATGTTTACTACAGCATGTAGTTCCGCTAGAAAGACGGTAGCATTGGAGCTCAAGGACCTCGAGAGGGTTGTGCCACTCCCGTATATTCCTACTCCTGCCCCGTATTCCGTTTGATTTTACTCTTACGAGTTGCTGGGAATTGCAAATCACCTGTAGGTCACCCAGCTTTACTACAGGAAGGCTAAAAATAAAACTGGAGGGCGTTAATCTTGACCAATATCAATAGCTGATTCAAATTATGACTCCGCTATACTTACGAAATAATGCTTCCGCTTTCGGAAATTTTAATTAATTCGTTTTACTCGTGTGACATGTTTAAATGAATGTTTCAGCTTTATTGAATTAGTGGAAGGAAAAAATTGTGAATCATAGGTTGAACGTAGGTTGTTTCCCATTTAGGTTCTCCCCAGAATCTGATTGCATGTCATTCAGTCAGTTACAGCTTGCAGCATTCCTGGTTTACCAAATCCCAAACAAAATATTTGAAGAGGGATATAACAGTGGTCATACCGTAACTTTTGTGACCTAAGGAAGCGGATGCGTTTAGTTAAAATACGTTAATGATTGTATTAGGATGATTATTAGAGTATTCAATTGATCTAGTGAGTTCGTATACATATTTCTTATTGTTGACCTACCAAGTGATTTCACAACCCAAACCTCACATTTTTCCTTATAATCTCTAACAGTTTGTAATCTGCGAGAGATGTTTTCAAAGGCATAGCCAAACCAATTTAACAAATTGTAACAGAAATTCACAAAGAATTCTTTTGATTTTTGCATACGTTTATCCAACATTTTGGATAAACGTATTTATGCCTTAACATAGGCAAGGCATTAGGAAATATATGTCCCAAGTTTTGAGGAAGAAAAATATTCTGTATTTGCGGAAATTGTATACCTTGAAAAAACCCATCAACAAAATATAAAGGACTGAAACCTCATGAGATGGAACTCAATATATAAATCAACCTCCATCTCAATCGCAACATAATTCTAACCGCAATCACCAAATTAACCGCCAACCAAACTCTCAAATCAATCATCAAATCAACCCCAAATAAACTATTAAATTAAACCTTAACGTAAGTCCAAATCAACTCTGAAATATTTCCCCAACGGAAAAACTCACTTAACCCCAATGCAGGCAAACTAAACCCTAACTCAACTTCAATTCAACTTACCTCGAAACAAATCTAAACCCTCTGCACAATTCTTATCATCACAGCAACATACCATCATACCATCACACCATCATACCATCACACCATCATACCATCATTCCATCGTACCATCATCATCCTACCATCACCATTACGATCACCATCACACAATTCTTATATACAAACCATCATACCATTAGACTATCATAACTTCATACCTTTATACCATCATAACGTCATCAAAAATCGACTCAATTATTGAAGTTTTAGAAATTTCTCAATTCAACAGACACTCAATTTAGCGGAACCCTCACTTCAACATACAAACTTTTAAGTCCCAAGCAAATGAAGTTTTCCAATGAAAACTTTCCTTAGATAAGCTGACACTTTATTAGAGCGGACACGGACAGATGTTTCTGCGATGATACAGGTTTTAAGTGTACAATTAAAATTGAAACTTTACCTCTTTAATTTGTTCCTTTTACACTTCAAATTGAACCTTCAACATTTCAAATTGACCTTTTTATATTTCAAAATTCTTCAGTAAATTATATGTATGGCCAATTTGGATGGAACGTGGCAATCACTTAGTCGGGTTTAGTGAAATTTGATATTCATGATTGAAATGCGGTTCTTATATATAGCCAAAAAAAATAAAAAATAAATAAATGAAATTTAACATGCGCAGTTTAGAACCAAATTTCCATCGCACATATCAAATTTCGTCATAATCGTTTAAGAAAGAGACAAGTTCCATCATACTTGGTCATATTCCAGAACTATATCCAAAAATCACTTAGGAATCCCATTTCCATAGCAGATGTAAAATTTCACTCAAATCCGTTATGAAAAAACCAATTTCCGTCCTAATTGGCCATATTCCTGAAATTCATTTAAAAATCATTTTTAATCCCATTTACAACGCACATGTCAAATTTTATTATAATCGGTTATGGAACCGCCACGTTCCATCTTACCTGGCCCTATTTCAGAGCTTTATCCAAAAATCAGATTAGAATCCCATTTCCAACGCACATGTGAAATTTCATCATACTCAATTACGGAATAACCAAGTTCCATTCTACTTGGCCATATTCCAGAACTTCGTCTAAACATCATTTGAATATCCCATTTCCATTTAAATGCTGGATTTCATCAAAATCCGATAAGATATAGAATCCTAATAAAATGTTTATAAAAAAAATCACTAATCCTAAGTTTAACAGACAACGTTTTTGGTCCTGTCGATTTCCGTTATAGTGAGGTTTCCCTATGTATATAGATTGCTCAACTGCTCACTAAATCATAATGCAATTCCAACTAAACCGCAACTCTACCCTAATTCAACTCGCAAACGTAACCCATCTTAACCCTCAACTAAACCGCAAACCTCACGCCAAACTTAATCCTCAAACTAACAAATATAAAAAAATATGTCAAAAACTTACTATATCCTATCCAGCCCCAACTCAACTTTAGCTCAAGCCGCAAATTGATCCCAAATTCAATGCCCAATTCTATAATCAAACTAACATACATTACAAATTTGTAAATATTTCTAGAACCAGGTATTTTCGATCAATTCGTGTAGCAGGTACACGACCCTCTTGACGCACAGGTTCAAAACTCTAAATCGAACAAGCCGTTTTCGAGATACCATGGGTACAGACATCTAGATATCCAGACAGATGGACAGACATTTTTTTTTTTTGCTTTTTTAGACTCAGGGACCTTCAAAACTTCGAGAAAAGTGGTTTTGGATCAACCAAAATTTTGATACTTTGGTCTTTTTAGACCGAAGTTAATCACGAGGATTTTCAGGCATTTGAATGTTGACCTTTGGATATTTGCTGGAGATCTGACGTTTGTGGTTGATTTAGCAGGGTTATTCAGTACAATTTATTAATCTGTTATTCGTTCCTTCTTGTCCTTTCGGTGTTGATGTAGATTATGATTTATGCCAAATTTATCCTCAGTATCAGCACTGGCAGAAGGTACCGCTTGAACTTGATCTACGGTTTTGGATCGAAATTGAATAGTTAAATTTATTAATTGTTGACATGATTCGATAAGTTGTACGTGCTATGGGTTTCAAGTGATTCCAAGATTTGGTCCATCCTCCCGTGGAAATGAACCATCTTTGTTTTAGTAACCTTAATATCTTCACTATATCAGGGTCACCAAATTGGCAATAATAGCTGGTAAAGTGATTTGCAAACTTAAAAAAAAAAAAATAGAAAAAGAAACCGTTAATAAATAAACTGAATTCAAATAAAATTGATTGATCAGAATGTACCACCAAGCCGAAGCACGGCTCTTCCTCCGTACACTCTTAACACAAAATAAGACCGAAGGATATCAATGGATTGTTTTTGGTATTTTTTTTTTTTCCTGATCAATTATTAAAGCACAATTCAACACAATCTCCTAATACAGTATTCTCCATTAGATCCACAAGTTTTAAATATCTGTGAGGAGCTTAACTAATAATTTTAAAGATTTTACAACACTCTCTTTGTTTCCCTTCTTTTTTTCACTATATTTTCCATCGGCGGTTTAAAATTATTATTCTTAACCAAAAAAAAAAAAATTATGAGATGATATTATGGCTGTAAGTGATCACTGGTAAATTGGCTTAGTAAAAAAATATTCGGTACTCGTACACAAATCTAACTTGATGATTTTGTAACAAAAACGTCATTTGGTTTGGAGTGACGAGGTGTTTTGGGTAGAAGATTTCGGATGGTTTGTCGCAGTTGGTCGATGACTGTGTCGGCAGGTGGGAGTGGTGAAGGAGGATTTTCTATGAATAACTCACCAGGTAGTTTAATTGTTAGGCCGTAAACCAGTTCAGCTGGTGAGCACTTCAGATCTTCCTTCACTGTTGCTCAGATTCCAAGTAATACGATTGGTATTTTCGAGCTCCAATTTATTGTATTGCTTCTGGCCATTAGTGCGGCTTTGAGTTTGCCGATGGAAGCGTTCGACCATGCCATTGGCTTGTGGATGCCAAGCCGTTGACCGTATCCGATGTGAGTCAAGGAGTTTTGTTAACTCTGAGCAGCAATCAATTTACGAGTTGCACGGACTACAGGATGTGAAATATTGTGTAATGTGTCGAAGATGGTTCGACGTAGTGAATCTGCGATATATGGGCGATTGTTCCCAGTAGATATTTCGCAGACTATTTCGAAGCCAGGCAGTTTAAAAAACTCTAGTTTCATTGATGAACTAGTGTGCCATTAGGAACCAGAAAATAAATTCTGAAGTTCTAGGTCATTTCTGTATATTATTGCGATTTTGTGCAAGTCGATGTGTGTCTCGACTGCGGCCATTTCGTTGTCGGTAGTGCAAGATAGTGTGTCCGCGACCACATTGTCATGTCCGTGAACGTGCTGAATGTCCGTTGTAAATTTACTAATAAAATCCAAGTGGCGAGATTGCCTGGGATTAGTTTTAGACTGAATTGCTCTGGTCAAAGGGTTGTGGTCGGTGTAAATGGTGAAGTCCCGACCCTCGACAAAATATCTGCAGTGTTTGACTGCCAGATAAAGTATTTCTTTTCGGCATCCGCGAGTTTCTGTGAAAATAATCCCAGGGGCTCTCAACACTCGTTATTGTATTGCTGCAGTACTGCACCGACTTGTCAAACTGAGGTTTGAGTCGCTCAGGGAATGTGTCAGAAGTGTTATCTGTTCCATTTCAGTTTTTAATGACGTGAATGCTTGTTGACATTCATCGGTCCAGGAGAAGTTCTTGGCTGTCTAGGGCTTTTTTAGTAATGCTGCCAAGTGACCGTGAATTGGTGCAAGTATTTCAGCGAGCTTAGGTATAAATCGTTGATAGTAATTTACCATACCGATAAATCTCAGTATACCTTTAATTGAAGTTGGAGCTGGAAATTCCCTAATGACGTTAATTCATCCTTCAGACGGCAGAATAAATGTTGGTCCAAGTGTAGTTTGTGCTGTTCTTTAGAATGTGAAGCCACAAGAATGTCGTCAATGTAGACGAACACGAAGTCTAAATCACGAACGACTTCGGGACGGGAATTAGATGGTAAGCCCTGACAAGATCGATTTTTGAGAAAATTTTGCGTCCTTTCAATTGCATGGAGAAATTTTGTATGTGGGGTATCGGATAACGATCAGGTGTTGTGACCGTGTTTAGTCGACGATATTTCCCACATGGTTGCCAATCGTGACCTTTCTATTTTACCATATGAAGCGGACAAAAATCGGGAGATGCAGATGGCCGGTAAATCCCTAATTCCACCATTTGCTGGAATTCTATATACGATGGACCACGTTGTGTCTAACTGGCAAATTGTAGTTCGGCTCTGCTGTGAATATAGGAAATTGTTTTTAGTAGATTACCATAGCCGTTGTTGGCCTTGAAATTGATCGGTGTCGGTGTATCGACGCGAACCTTAGCGGCTTTAATTGACAGCTTAGTCGCTGAATCAACCAGCCTTTGGTTCTTGAGGTCAACAAGGAGGCCAAATTTAGACAAGAAACCAGCGCCATTGATTGGATGATTCACATCTGCTAGGATGAAAGCATGTGTGAAAGTTCTTTTTAGTCCAATGTTTACTTGAAACAATTGCTGCCCTAGGTATTGATTGTTGTGCCATTGGCGGCCGACAACACTAGAATGTAATCTTTACTCGTAGTGTATGTTATGATTAGAAAAGTGATTTTATTGATTTGGTCGAAAATGACTAGGCGGCTTTGTACACTTATTTTCTTATGGTCTACCGCCGTGACCGTAAATTTTACGCGTTTGGAGGGCTCGGGTCAACTTGCATCGCCGAGCCACTAGGTCAAAAACTACATGATTTGGTATATTTCTGGGATTGTGCACCGAATTTACGGTGATACCAGCAAACGCTTTGTCTGTCGGAGAGATTACGACTACTAGAATGATTTCTTGAGTATGATCTATTAACGGATTAAAACTGTCGACCACGGGAACGACTTCGAGACTAATTAGTTAGTCTAGCTAGTGTTGCTTCGATTCTCGCTAAGCGTTCTGTCAAATTGATCGTTTTTGTTGTGTTTGTTTGGCTTTGATTGATTTGCGATCTCTGAATTGGTCTACTTTGGTGTTGCACCGAAATGATAGTGTTCGTTGTTCGTACTGCTCCGTTAAGCTTGTTTGCTACTGTGGACAGCTCCTCCGAGGTTTCGTCTTATTGTTGTGGTACTAAAGCGATTTTAATAAATTCAGGCATTTTTCGGATCCAGAGAGATTTTATCATCTCGAAATTGAATTTATCGCCAGAAAAAATTGTTATTTGACGTAGCACCTCGAAAGGTCGCCTATCACCTATCTCCGATTTGTCTAGCAGTGCCTCGAGCCGTCTTTCTTCAGATGGCAAGTTGCGTTTTATCAAGGCAGTCTTAAGAGTTTGATATTTGTTCGTAGGCGGTGGATACTCGAGGAGATCCAGTACATTCATGGAGGACTCTGGTGGCAATGCCATAATGATTTGACTGTACTTTATATCATCCTTCGTAATTTTGTCGACTGCGAAATGGCCTTCAACCGTAATAAACCAAACTTTCGGATTATTTGGCCAAAACGATGGCAATCGTATATTTTGGTTTGAAACTGCGACCTCCGCTGATGCACCTGGCGCATGTCGGTCGACTTTCATTTGGGTTTCATTGTCCAACTGTTTATTGTCATCGGCCAGTTTAATTTAACCGATTATAACTGTGTTTTAATAAAATACACGCTGAGAAAATTTTTGGTTAAAATTTACATGTTTGTATATCTGTATATATCTTAAAATTAATGTTAGTAATAATATTTGTTGAAAATGTGGGTTATTTGATTTTAATTTTAGAATTCCAGAAAAAAAAATTGTATACGTGTTGTCGCACGAAAATCTGACAGCTATATCTCAAAAAGGCTTTGATTGTACATGTTTTTTTACCTGCCAAAAATAGGCGCGAAAGAGGCTGTGTTCATGTAGTTTTTTATTTTCGTTTTCCTTTTTTTTTGTTGGTATGCCTTTATATTAATAAGTCCGTTCTTTTATTGAATTGATTGTAGCGATTAGTGAATGTAAAATGCATGTTTGAATATAGTGTGCGAATGATAATAAATGAGCGAGCCGCTACAAGCTAAGGAATCAAAAACTAAGAAAATTATCCAGCGATATTTTTACTGGCCTTCGATAAGCCACGATATCACCAATTTTAATAAACATTGCGAAGACTATAAACGTAATAAAGCTGTTAATTATCCCAGCCAACCACCCCTTATACTTTCTCTAGTACTTTCCGACCCATCCAAAGGATCTATTTGAATTTTTTACGACCTTACCCTAAAACATGATCACATCACTAGTTGATTCTAATTCTAGTTGACAATTTTTCAAAATTCGAAATAACAAAACTTGTGCGAAGGGGATAAATCCACTGAAAGGGTTAATAATAACAAACAATTTTTCGACTTTGAAAAATTTGGGCCTAACAAGCTAAAGAATTTTTTAGAATTTCTGACCTAGATAAAGTAAACAAACACCACAACAAATTTTAGACTAGATTGATTTGAAAATGCATTTATTTAAAGCTACATCATTAACACCCTGTTAAAGTTAGCCAAAAATAAAAATTCGATAATGCAGATTACGTTATTAAGATTCTAGCCGAAAATGAAAAATTTTGTGGTTATCAGCCAAAAGTAAATAGGATACCTGGATTACAATAAAAACTTTACTCTCCCATCTTACGCGGCAAACTTGGTTTCACCTTATCGTGGAAATTTTCGAAAACTCACAAGAATTCACAAAATAGGAATAAATTCAGCCTCTAGATTGTGTATCTGAATATGAATCGTTTTTATGTGATTTGTCAATAGGTATCGCATAAAAAATGCAGTTCCAATTTCCCGTTGGAAATCTGGTAAAATTTAATTTTCCAAAAATCATTAGAAAATTGATTGCATCGATTTGACTCGCCAATGGCTATTACATAGCAAAAATTCGATTTTACAAAAATCAGAAGAAGAATCATTAGGCAATCCATCTCCAGACATAATACTCCAGAAGATGATTTTATACAAAGTTTCAAACGAATTTTGGAAATTTCCCAGATTTTCCACAGGCAACTTGATTTGAATTTTTTTTCAAACACTCTAGAGGCTGATTTTCACTCCGATTTGAAATATTTTTTTGTGTTTTGCGGATTTTCCATAACTATTCAAGAGGGATTGCAGGCAAGTTTTGCCACTTAAGTGTATTAACAAAAGTGTTCAATGCTATCCATACATCGATAGTAATTTTCGTTTCAACATTATCGACTGATTACTACGTAATTTTTTTTATTTTTCTCTGCTATAACATAATCTGCATTACCGATTTTCAACTTTTGGCTACCATTAACAAGGGACTGCATTATCGACTTATAACTTTCGACTGGCAACTTTCGGCTAACTTTAATATTATCTCATTAACACAGATTGTTAATGATGTTAGCGTAATTTTCCTGTAATCTGTGTCTATCCATTTTGTAATTGTTAGGATTATGGGATATTGAAATAAGGTATAACGTTTTGATTAAGTCATAAATTGGCTAATTTTGGCAATTATTTTCATTTTCAAACTTAGTGATTTTTTTAACTTATTCCTTACACTTTGTGTAGTGCAAAAATACTTTAAGGTAACATAACTAATTTCACTCTGGTTGTCCGCCCAACTCCTCGTGTTAAAATGCTAATAGGCGCTTAATCCTTAATTTGATGATCTTACATCTATTCATTCAAGGTATGATCTGGACGTAGCTTTATTTTACTCCGATATTTCGAATAGCACGCTGCCATGCGATCAGCTGTTTAAAGTTGTTGGAAGTAATTTTGTGAGATGTACAATGAACTGCGTTGTTTTTTGATCGGACGTATTTCAAGGAGTAAATTCTTGTGTTGGTTTAGATCTCTGCTACTTGATTTGAGTTTATTATCTTTGCCAATGTACACGTACCATTACACATGATGGTTTGTATATTATCGTTGCGGCACTTAGAAATCGTATGCTTAAGCAGCCGGCTTACCAATCTTGCACTGCGAAGTGGCCTTAAGGTTTTTTAAAGATGACGCACTGCCACTTGATAGAGTATGTTGCTTGATCTTCCTTCACAAAATTGTTTAATAGATAGCTGCAAAAAATTATTTTATTGCCCATTTTCAATAAAAATTGATAATATTGCATTTATGGAATTTTTGATTCAAAATGGCATGAAAAGCAGTGCAGAATGAATATTCCGGTCAGAACAGCTAAACCAGGTCATAGCTGGCGACCAAACATTGGATCATGGATAGGGTGTGGAAGCTAAGGACAAATCGTTTTAATGTATGCTTCTTAAAAGCTGATGTTGGCCAAGCTTGATAAATTCGGTCAAATGTGAACTCAGTGGAATTGTTGAATTTTGAACACTTTAAAAAGGTGCTTCGTAGTACTAAATTAGGTCTGTGCCATCTTCTTCAGCGGTGTATTTGTGGAAGTTGATGATAGTTGTTGGTACATCCAGGCTTGTATTTACGTTCATAATTATATTCTACAAATCGGGCTTTCCATTTTTTCAACTTTGTGTTGTTGTTTTTGGTTCTCAGTGAAAATGTGGGCAGCTGTGAGGATTTAAATTTTTTTTTTAAGTGATTGGCGTAGATTACTCAGAGGCGTCGCTGGTGAATAAAAGATTTTTCAAAGTCTGGGATGATAAGTATGTCAGTAGATAACAACAGTTTTTTGATTTGATGAAATGCTTGGATTCGCTTTTCGGCTAAGCTGATTTTTACTTTCTTTGATTGGGTTGTCTTAATATGTCCATTTTCACCTCTTATGAAGTTAGTTAAGGGCTTGGCGATTTTTGCGAAGCCTCTAATGAAATGTCGATGCGGGCTTTTCAGGTACCGAACAGTCGAGACATTTTTTAATTCTACTCTGATCCCTTGGATTGTTAGGATATATCCTAGAAATTCTATTTTTATTTTCATGAATTCCGTTTTGTCAAGGTTGGCACGTAAGTTGGCTTTTTCAAGTTTCGAGAATATTTTTTCGATATTGATTCTTCGTTTTTTTCTCCGGATATCATCAATACTAACATGGCAGATGATTTTCAGATATTCTTTCAATAGCTATTTTTCTCCTTCAGAAGATAGCCGGAGTATTTTTATTCGATAGTGTGCAAGATAGTCTTAAGAATTCATACCTTCTGTTCATGGTGGAAAAAATGTGTTTGGAATATCTTTTTCCTTCATCTTGATCTGGTGGAATCCCGTTGTAAGGTGGTTGGATTGAAGGTTTCGTTTGGCTTTTAAATTTATTTCTTCATGTTTGTCTTCGAATATCACGATAGTTCATTATATCGCTCTTCCTTTTGTGTCTTTAAATGATAAATCATAGTTGCTATTGGTGTTCCCTATAGCTGGGGTGTTCTCTCTTTAGTGTCTGGTCATTCATTCATATTTGTCCGTTCCGATATGGTATTGAACTATGGTTAATTCGTGGATTTAGTGAGTTGATAAATAAAAATTGGTTGATTGGGGTTGTTACCGAATTATTACCGTTCCTTTTAAAAAACACCAAATTCCTAAAATTCTTGTTTTGAATTTCAAGGCAGGATCTATAGGCTTCTGGAAGTGTGGTCGGTTTTAGAATGATTAGCAATCTGACAGTTCTCTATTTAACCATCTGGCAAAAACTTTCAAGACCTCTGTTTTGACCTTGTTTACTATAAATGAGAACTGATGATTCACATTAGCGTAAAATGCATCAACGGTCATATTCCTTTGTCCAAGGGTATTTAGTTGGTGTTCCAATGTTTGAACATCCCTCTTATCCGCTTATAGTGGAAAAACCGGCATTTCCTCTAATCTTCTGATACAAAAGAAGGATAAATGACTGATGACCATCTGAAATTAAGACATACGCGCTACCTACTGCGCTACTGAAACTTATGTTCATTTAGAGTATTTTTTGAAAAGAATTTGCTCTCTTTTAGTATCCCGATTGCCGTTTTTATTTTAGGTAAATTCAATTTCGATTTTATTTATAAATTTAGTAAAAATCATCAAGTAACAAAAATACTTATACCAAACGGTAGATTCACTATTTGGTATGCTTCGCGTTGAAGCCTTTAAACTTAACTTAAGACTTAACTTTTTCTTTATCTTATCACACCATGATGTCGGCATACCTTCATCACTCCATCATATCATCAAATCATCATAAAATCTAACCGTCATACCAGCGCCATTGTGTACTTTATGTAGTTTTGTATACCTGTGAGTGTTAAATTCAACGTTTCCAAAATGTTTTAGCGCATAGAGCTCCATGTTAAAGTACTTAAATTAATTAATTAAATTAAATCAAATTAAAAATTTCAAAGTCTCGAACAAATTGTCCTTAATTTAATAATACATTTTATTAATCAAATAAATAGTTTCACCCCTGTAACACTCTGCAACTTCAGCTTATCAGAATTTCCAATTTATTTGGTCTTTCCTGACCACGACCTGAATCGACCCAATTCTCCGCACTCTACTCAACTCCACACTCAACCAACGTCCACATCTAAATGCATTTATGGACTCAAATCATATCAAGTCAATCTCAACTCCCACTAATTCGCAAATCCAAATTAACTTCAACTCAAACTCCATTCAACCCTGACTCGACCTTAATTCAACCCTCAATCGAACCCTAAACTCAACAATAATTCAAGTCCAACTCAACCTAAAACTCAACTCTACCTCGATCCCCGATTCAATCCGCAAATAAATCACCAAGTGAACCACATAGCTCAGCAACCTTCTCGACAACAACTCAATCCTCAATGCAACCCTCAACTAAACGCCTAAAAAAAACACCTAACTAAAAATCTCAACTCAACCACTAAATAAATTCCCAACTATAAGTTTGATGAGCACCAACTCAACCCTAACCACTACTTCAGCTGAACACTAAACTCAATGCTATACTCAATTCGCAAATCAACATGGTCCGAATGTATTTCGTGCGTACATGAACTAAACTCAAGCTGACTTTAAAAAATTATGAGGATGAGCTTTCTAAATAGTTCTTAAAACAAAGTTGGGGTGCTTTTTTAGGGCTACCACAGCATTAAATGAATCGTTAAAACCGTTTAGGCGACATGGCGACTTGCAGCAGAATATTGCTTTCTGATTTTTTAACCTCCAAATATTTTAGAGGAAATTTAATCGTTCGTAAACAAACAACAAATTGTCGCATTTGGGGATCGGAAAATCCACAAGGATATGTGAAAAAGCCAATGCATCCATTGCGTGTTACTGTTAGGTTCGGCTTATGGCGTGGCGGCATTATTGGTCATTACGATCAACGGAATTAACTATCGCCACATGTTAACATCTTTTTTGTGGCCATATCTTGAAGATATTCGTTTAGACGACCTTTGGTTTCAGCAAGATGGTGCGGCCATGTCACACATCGGGCGTTATAATAGCGAAACTGCGTCAACAATTCGATGGCCGCATTATCAGTCGAAATGGTGACGTGAATTGGCCGGCAAGGAGCTGTGATTTAACGAGTTTGGATTTTTATTTGTGAGGTGCCGTGGAGGACAAGTATTATACAGACAACTAACAAACAATTGAGCATTTGAAAGCTAATATTGAAGCAACCATTGTCGTGGAAAATGGTTATCACTACAAATTCAACTTATGATGAACCAAATATTAGGTATCTAAATAGACGTAGTCTCCCAGAGACAGAGGCTTATATACTGAGCAACAATCTTTAAACCCCTGCTTACGATAATGCCCAAACATCAAAAACAAAAATTTAGCAACACGCGTTGAGGAGTAAGGGTTTCTTGTAGCGGGGCAACCCTAAACTCAACCATAACTCAATCCAAACTCAACCTACAACTCAGTCGCCAACTCAATCCTCAACTGAACCCCATCTCTCAACTTTAACTCAACACTCCACTCGACGACACCTTAATGCTACCCTCAGCTATGCTCGTGGTTTCTGCGTAGAGACAATGATTTAGAGGAGTTGAAAAAAAACTGGTCTGCCTTCGAATTTTAATTCATTTGGTGAGTTTCTCATGTGCCTCTTAGTCGGTGCTTCTACTGTGTTTTTTTTTTCAATTGAATATAGCGTGGTGATTAATTTTTAACCCTGATTGATTTAGCATCGTAACTTCCGTGATAACGAACATCCACCAACACAATTATCTTCTAAGGCCGAGATCAAGCAGAAGCCTTCGTTTTCCAATGTTTTACAGATGTTTTTTAGCTTGCTTCCGGGTGCGGCGATTAGATATAAATTCTCGTCGTGATTCTTCCTAGATTATTTTTTAACCGGCATAACGATTTATCCGTTCAGCTCCGGTGTCTATTAAACACGACATCGAAAATGAAAATAAAAAAGGCGGGGAACGCTGAACATGGCCCCTTGCGTATTTTTCATATTCACACCAAAGCGTGTGTAAACTTTGGTATAGCCAACATTGAATTAGGTACACGATTTTATGTCGGTGGATACTCATATCATGTTTTTGTGGCCTTATTTAAATTCCCAACCCCTTCTAATATGTATAAGGTTTAAATGAGATCAAAATTGAACCTCGGCTTAGCCACAATTTTTTGACTCCAACTGTAATTTTTTTGTTTGCTATTCGCCTTAAGTCTATTGCGGTTTAAATTAAATCACATTCCCTTAAAAAAATATTTAATGTTAGTCCAATAAAATTTAATAGCTTTAATTATTTTAAAGTTATATCATCATTCCCCACAAGCATCGCATTTTTAAATAAAATATTTTAATTTTCAACCAAATTTAAACATTTTCAAATTGTCTAAAAACAATTAATTACTTTTTATCGTTTAATATATTAGGATGTAGCATGCAATCATTTTCAGTATTAAATAACAAAACAAAATTTGTTGGTCAACACATACAAACAGCAAAACATAAAAACACTTTTTGTGATAAAATTGTCTATACAATATACTCGGTACGTACACCAAAAAACTAATGAATTAGTTTTGATGTCTTGAATAATTTATGAACACCAATTTATACCCTCAAAACTAAAACATAACAAATAGCACCAAAAAAAAAATGTTTAATTTTCAATTTTTGGTCTAGCTACAAAAAAAATAAAGTGAATTTGTTTTAGGTTCAATATTTTCCCGCAAAATATATAATAAATAGAAAAGCTATATTGTAGTTGGGAAATTAATAAAATAGGAGAAAAACAATTTTTATCATACAACTATTTTTGTGCTGCTGCTAAATAGTTATAAATTTTCTTGAAGTGACAACACAAATTGCAACATGAAAATTTTTATTACCTTAAAATGGTCATAGACTTAATGATTACGTATATAAATTAGGTCTGCACAGTATAATTGTTTTTGTATTCTTCGTACACTATCGAATAACGTTTTTTGTATTATTTCCTGGTGTACACCCATAGCGTTTTGTAGCAAGTACATTTTTTGAGTCTTCAAAGAATAAATTTTATGGAATTTTCTTTATTTACTAGCTACATCCATATATAGGATAAATGATACTATTGTGTGCAGCTAGTAATAAAGCAAATTCTACAACAAAAAAGTAAACAATGTCAATAAATTTGCACAGTTATAGATTATGTATGTATTTACATTTTCCTAAAAGAACAGTATTACAGTATACAAGAATATAATATTTGTGTACCAGTTGTTGTTAGAAAGCAAGCTTTCTGGAAAATTTATGGATTTTTAATTTTTCCTAGGGAAACATAATCCCAGTGTGTCAATGAAGTATGAGGATTATTCCATTACTGTGTGTTAAGGAATTTACAGCATATGTACATTGTACAACGGAAGTTTTCCATTCAATATATAATTGTAAAAGTTTTTTTTGCTTGTTTGCAATAAACCAATATTAATAGCTATTGGATTCTGTACACATTCCATTGTTATCTAAAACAACTTTAAGTGTACATTCGTCCCTTAAAAGCACTCCAATTAATGTGATGGATTCCACTTGGAAAATAGCTACAAAATAAAAAAAATGATGAATCATGACAAAATTATATTATAATCACGTTTAATATAAAATTTTGTGTTGAGCGCGCGTGTACATCAATATAATGTTCTCTTACAATAATTAGTAAAATCATCAACAGAGTTTTGCTTTGTATAACTTCGATAGGCATTTAATTGGGGGATGGCTTTGCGTGAAACGAATGAATGAGCAAACGGAAAATGCTCGGTATAGACGAAAAAAATTTACATAAAAATCTGTAATCAATCTTAATCAAAAAATAATTATCCAATTGTTTTCATGTAAATTGTTTGTTTAATTTCTTCTTTAAATTTTTATTTAAAATTTTAATTTTAGGGTTTTTGGGAAAAATTAGTTAAAATCTTAACTTTTTTATTTAATTTTACAGTTAGACTGCTTAATGCAGAACTTGTTTTGTTTTAAACTCGAGATGACATAATTTCGACTATAAGCAGGAAACCATCGCTCCCTGTTAAAATACGAAAAAATCATTATATCGATTTAGAATCATGATTTAACATTTCTTCATATTATTTACAAATTGGAATCAATTAAATCTCATATAAGTAATTCTAAGAATTGCACGACTATTAATGTTGTCGGACCTTTAAAACATTGACTAATTGTGGCATTCTACTAAACTATTGACTTTTGGAAATATTTAAATAATTTAGAGCTTTCTGTGCTTTCAAGTTTCGAGCTATATTAAAACAAATTTCGATTAAATTATCGCCAGCAAAACTTTTTATGTAGTTTGATTTCAGACTTAAGCGTTTTATTTAACAACACATTTACAAAACTTTAAATTAAATCAGTATGATGAGTTGTTGTTGTCAGAATACTAACCGAACGAAAATTTGTTGTTTGCAAATCAATTAAAACTTTACATAAGCGCGATATTCAAGCATAAACTCTATTTTTGTTTAAGGTTTCATCAAAGTATTGACCTTTTATTATATTAAAGTACCTTAGAGCTTTTTGTGCTTTTATATTTCGGAACATCTTACAACAATTTTTGATAAAATTTAAGTAACAGTCTTAGTAATTTAGTTTCAAATTTAAGCATTTTTTTTTTAAATTTAAAATATTTTAATAGGCTAAAGCTTTCTGTGATTTCAAGTTTCGAGTTAGCTTAAAACAAATTTCGATTAAATTATTGCCAGCAACAATTTAAGTAATTTGATTTCAGACTTAAGCGTTTCATTTAGTAACACACTGAAAAAACTATAAATTAAATTAGTGTGATGAGTTCTTGTTGTCAAAATAATAAATGGACGAAAAGTTGTTGTTGTCAAATTAACTAAAACGTGAAATAATTGTGATATTGAAATATAACCTTTATTTTTGTGTGATATTTGATCGAAGTATTGACTTTCTATTATATTAATGTAGTTTAGAGCTTCCAGTGCTTTAATGTTTCGAAACAGCTTAAAAAATTTTAAGCGCGACATTCAAGCATTAATCCTATTTTTGTTTAAAGTTTGATCTACGAATTTACCTTTAGTTATATTAAAGTATCTTAGAGCTTTCTGTGCTTTTATGTTTCGAAACAGCTTAAAACAATTTTTGATAAAATTTAAAAAACAGTCTAAGTAATTTAGTTTTAAACTTAAACAATTCTTTTATACTAAATTTAATATATTTAAATAAGCAAAAGCTTTCTGTGCTTGCCAGTTTTGAGCCAGCATAAAACAAATTTCGATTAAATTATCGCCAGCAACAATTTAAGTAATTTGATTTCAGACTTAAGCGTTTTATTTAGTAACACATTTACAAAATTTTGAATTAAATCAATGTGATGGGTTGTTGTTGTCAAAATAGTAAACGAACGAAAATTTGTTGTTGCCAAATCAATTAAAACTTGAAATAAGCGCGACATTCAAGCATAAACTCTATTTTTGTTTAGTGTTTGATCTAAGTATTGACCTTTCGTTATATTAAAGTATCTTAGAGCTTTCTGTGCTTTCAAGTTTCGAGTTAGCTTAAAACAAATTTCGAATAAATTATCGCCAGCAACAATTTAAGTAATTTGACTTCAGACTTAAGCGTTTTATTTAGTAACACATTTACAAAATTTTGAATTAAATCAGTGCCATGAGTTGTTGTTGTCAAAATACTAACCGAACGAAAATTTGTTGTTGCCAAATCAATTAAAACTTGAAATAAGCGCGACATTCAAGCATAAACTCTATTTTTGTCTGATATTTGATCAAAGTATTGACCTTTTACTATGTTAAAGTAGCTTACAGCTTTCTGTGCTTTTATGTTTCGAAACAGTTTAAAACAATTTTTGATAAAATTTAAGTAACAGTCTAAGTAATTTAGATTGAAACTTAATTATTTTTTTTAGACTAAATTTATAATATTTAAATAGGCTAGAGCTTCCTGTGCTTCCAAGTTTCGATCTAGCTTAAAAAAGTTTCGATTAAGTTAAATAAAATCGATAAATCAAATAAACACACTTACAAAACTTAAAATCAAAACAGTGTGATGAGTTGCTGTTGTCAAAATACTAAATGGACAAAAAATTTGTTGTTGTCAAATCAATTAAAACTTGAAATAATCGCGATATTAAAGCATGAACTCTATTTTTGTGTAATGTTTGATCAAATTATTGATCTTTCAATATATTAAATTAGCTTGGCGTTTTCTGTGCTTTTATGTTTCGAAACAGCTTAAAACAATTTTTGATAAAATTTAAGTATCAGTCTAAGTAATTTAGTTTCAAATTTAAGCATTTCTTTTATACTAAATTTAAATTAAATCGTTTTTAATGAATTGTTGTTGTCAAAATATCGAATGAAAAGTTGTTTTTGTTGTCAAATGTATACTGTGAAACAAATACCCGCCTTATTCGGGCAGGGGCACTATCTCATAGGGAGGCATGCGATTTGACTTGGTGTCTTCCCACATGACTACTGTCGTAGTTGCGAGGACGAAGAAGAGGAAGAGACCATACTTCATCTTCTTTGCACCAGCCCTTGTCTGGCACGAAACAGACTAAAATTTCTAGGAGCACCTCTCTTCCAAGACCTGTCGGACCTCTGTAGTATGGACGTCAGGAGTATCCAGCGCTTTGTTAACAGCTCAAAATGTTTCCAATGAGTTGGAGAAAATAATTGTTGTGGTTTGGCTACGGACAATTTTTGTGTCGACACCTGGTCCTAGCAGACCGCCAGCCAAACCTAACCTAGCCTATTCGAGCAGGATGTCAGTTTTTTGTGATCTTTGATCAAACTATTGACTCTTAATAACATTTAAACACATTAGAGCTTTCTTTGCTTGAAAGTCTCTAACCAGTTGAAAGCCAATATCGATTAAATTATCGTTAGTAACAATTTTAGTAATTTATTTTTTAGATTTTATTACAAATTTAAGTTAAATTTTTATGAAAAATTGTTGTTGTCAAAATAATGAATTAAATGTTGTTGTTTGTCAAATTATTTAGAACTTCAATTACTCGCGTTATTTAAGCTTAACACCCTTTTTTGTATAATGTTTGATCAAACTATTAACTCTTTAATATATACTAGTAGTTAGAGCTTTCCGTGCTTTCAAGTTTCGAAACAGCTTAGAAAAATGTCGAATAAATTATTATCAGTGAAAATTTAAATAATTTGATATCAGGTTTCAACATTTCTTTTAGTAACACGTTTTACAACACATTTGAATTAAATCGGTGTGATGAGTTGTTGTTGTCAAAATACTAAACGAACGAAAGTTTGTTGTTGTCAAATCAATTATAATTTGAAATAACCGCAAATATTTAAGCATAAACTCTATTATTGTGTAATGTTTGATCGAAATATTAACATTTTAGTGTAATAAAGTAGCTTAAAGCTTTCTGTGCTTTTATGTTTTGAAACAGCTTAAAACAATTTTTGATAAAATTATTGTATGTAGCGGTCTAAGTAATTCGGTTTCAAATTGAAACATTTTTTTTTTACACCAAATTTGAATTAAATCGTCTTTTATGAATTGTTTTTGTGAAAATATCGAATGAAAAGCTGTTGTTGTTGTCAAATCAATACTTTTAATCAAATACTCGCCTTATTCGAGCATAAATTCAGTTTTTTGCCATCTTTGATCTAACTATTGACTCTTTGTAATATTTAAATAGGTTAGAGCTTTCTTTGCTTTAAAGTTTCAGTTCGAAAAATGTCGATTAAATTATCGACGGTTTTCGAAAACATTGATTGGTATTATGTTATTGGCAAAACTTGGTTGAGCTTGAGCAAATTGTAAAATAATTCAAAGTCAATGTTGGTGCTTAATTAATCCCATTTTATTAAATCCAATTTATATACATACACATACACTGTGAATTTTCAACAGCAATAATTTCTGGCTAATTCCTTCCGTAACCATTCTTTTTGTTCCACGCAATATTATTCAATATTTATTTGTAAATCAATAGAACGATCAACGGGACACTCTTCAAATCTAAATAATAATTAAACATCCTTGATTTGAATAAATATACAGTTTATATTCGTATACCTAGCCATACCTAGCCACTAACAAATTTATGATTACATCTCGGTGAAAAATTAGAATTATTTAATTTTCCTGTCGTCCATAAATTATAAACAATCCAGAGAGATTTTCTTTTAAAAAAAAGCAAAATCATATTTTTTATTGCTGTTACCATCCTCATTTTGATTATTTTATCCTTACACCGGAAATGCCAATAGGAAGGATAGAAAGGCATCTAAACAACAGCAATAAAATATTTTGAAATATTTTATCGATTGAGCTAAATACTGTATAGGATGTAATTGGAAAAAAGGTTACTTCTTAATACAGATGGAAAGCACAAAAAAAAATTGAGTTTTAATTTTTTATTTTTTTTTTAATGAATTGATGAAAATTAGAAATATAATTAAATCTTTGCAACATAAAACGGGGTAATCTAATTTTAATTTTTAAAATAAAAAGCGAATGTTTTATTTTGTATTATATCAAAAATAAATAAATAAAATGAAAATCCGTTTTCGTTAACAAATAAAAAACTTATTTTATGTTCATTAGATACCATAAGAAGGGAGAAAATCGTTTTATTTTGTTTCCAAGCGCTATAAGCTTTCATACAATTTGTTGTTAAAACAAAAAAAATCATTTTCAATTAAATATTTTTTTTTTTTTTTTTGCTATAAAACGATTTAATTATTTTATCAGCTTAAAACTATTTATATACCAGTTTTACGGAAAAACCTTCAATCAAAATTTAGATTAACTAATTGCAGTTTACATCGGTATAATACCATTTAAATCACACCAATTAAAAACCTCCCAACAAGATAATTACATCGAACAGATTAAATCGAACACCAAGCAAATATAAAACAGACAAATATCTGTTAATCAAGATTGATTTTAAACCGAAAAACGATTTACCATGTACCATTATTAAATTTTCGCCTATTACCTACTTCCATTCTTTCTTTATAATAATCACTCAAATTAAATACAGCCGCACCTTTTTAACAACATCTTTAACTAACATCTTTATTTAACATTTTAACAATGAATTTAATTGGATGGGAAACATAAGAAAACGAAAAGTCACTTCACATAAAAAAAAATTAAAAAAGAAGCTCACTATACGAATTTATCGGAAAAACGCAAAAAGACGATACAAAATCAAAAATAAAAAATTAATTGATTTGAAAGTATAAAGCTTTTTTAAATTCATCTGATCTCCTTAAAATAAAGCAAAAACAAAACAAAAAATGCGAAAAAACACTTATAAGGTTTTTCCTTTGTCAATGCTAATTATAATTAAAAATGAACAGAGAATACAACAAAAGTATGAATTAAACGGAAAGATCAGGAGCAGCATAAAAAAAATAGACAATGGGGAAAATTAATTTTCGCATGACTAATTGCTTCGTTTTCTTTTTGTATTCCTCTTCTCAAATCATTCATTTTATTTCCGTTTTATTTGCAGTGTACAGTGTTGTTACTATTATCCCTTTCATTGATTTATTTATGTATAATAGGCTCTTGGTTCTCCAACTTGTTTTTATATTGTTTTTACTGTTGAATGCACATAAAATAAATCATTAATTGTTGTTGTTGTTGTTACTTTTTCAGGATTCTATATATTTACAGTGCGATGGATAAGAATTTTATTTTATAAATGCATGATATCTCGTTATTTTTAGTTAATCACTAATTTGTCCGGCCTACCCGGAAATTGATTTAGATCTTTTTTTTATAATAGTTGGATTGTTTTAATTTGTTATGTTATTTAAATGATTGGAAGGTGGATTCCAATTATTGACTTAGGGCGTTTAAATATCATGTGTAGTGAACATGAATCAAATTTTAATTAACATATTATGCCGTTTTATTTATGTCGAGTTTGTTTAGTTGACGGCACCTTTATGTAAAGCTTAAACATTACCCAAATATAGCAGATTATTTTAGGGTTAGCTATGAGTAAACAATCGTGGTAGCAAGTAAGTAGCAAAATTAGGGTCTTCAATCAAAGAACGGATAATTTATTCACAAGTTTTAAATTTTAGTGAATTGTCAAGTAATAATAATAATACGTCCACAAGGCAACAAATTTCATTATTCTAGTAGGCGGGGATCCTAAGTTCTCCCAAACATGCCATCAATTACGTCATTTCCTAAAACCTAATAATACTGACAACTATATATTCTTTTAAACTTAATTTAAGTTGGTTCGAAACTGGAATGCACGGAAAGCTCTACCATTTTCAAAAATTTTAAACAGTCAAGCTTGAGTACCGCGCGTAATTGAAGTTTTAACTGATTTGACAACAACCACTTTCCATTCAGTTGTTTGACAACAATTACTTATCACACCGATTTAATAACATTTTGTTATAAATTGTGTTACTAAAAGATATTTAATAGATTTTTGAGCTGTTTCGGAGCTTTAAAGCCCGGAAAGCTCTAAGCTTCTTTAATATATTAAAAGGTCAATAGTTTCATAAAACGATACACAAAAGTAGAGGTTCTACTTGAATATCGCTAGTATTTTTTATTTATTTTTTTTATTAGGCCTTGGCTCCTACAAAATTAGAGCCATATTGCCAAAAATTCAAATTTGTGTTACAATTTTTATTTACATTGTTTTAATTCATAATTCATATTTTATCCAAAAAATTTTTAATCTTTAAAATGGATCCGGATTACTCCCTACACATATTCTGTTTAGGCAAAACAGCAAACTCTCAAACAAAGATGGCCATTTAGCCATCGTAGATAAGTACACAGTGAACAATTTCGAATAGGAGATCGTAGATGCCTTCATAACTAACTTCACTTCGCCTTTGATAGCCAGCGCCTTCATGGCATAACTGATATATACCTGATGTATGACTGACTGAAAATTTGAAACTGTTTATAGACTGGTTCTTGAAGATATCGACAATGAGCCAGTTAGGTCCATGGCAGATGCACCGATACTCGGTAATACACGAATGGCTTTTGTTAAATATTTTTTCGGATGCTTTATTGTTCGTTCCATTGTCAGTAATAAGTACAATAAAATTATAAATCTCGACGTCTTTTAACACCGCTTCAACTTTCTCAAAAGCAACTTTAAAAGCCAAATGTCGATTTTCCTTAGTGAGTAGATTAATAGAAAAAGGCTTTGGGTGTATTGATGACATAATTTGTTATGGAGTCCCTGCGTATGTTCGACTAAGCATCGGTCTGCAACGTTAGATGCGCCGAACCAAAACGACTCACCCTTCGACGCGATAGTGCTCATGGCTCAACAATTGATTGAAATGTTTGTATCTCGAAGGAAGTTTATAGAACGGTCGCAATTTCTTGAACAAATCAATACAAGCCGACTTTGTGGTTGAGCCTAATGGAACACCAGAATGGAAAATTGATCGAGTAATAGCTAATCGATCATCTGGTGCTACTTTGGTCTCATGTTGTCAACGAAATTCCAGCACACTAGAGCTTTGCATCGACTAAGACGTTGCAGCCACTTTTTTAGATATAATAGTGATTGGTGTTTTTTGCAAACAGAGCGATGGACCATATTCAAAGTCAGATTCCAGCTCTATTAAGTATTTTCGAAATGAATATGTCAATGAAACAGGAGAAAGGTGAATATTATTATATTTTACACCAAAAAATTTGGTGTACTCAGTTAATAATACATAAGGAAACATAATACAGTGGTGTCACAACTCTTTTTGCATTTAGACTAGTTGAGTTGTTTGGCAAAAAAATATTTTTAATTTATGTTACCGATATTACCACTGTAACATCACTTTGGGTAATATTACCTAAAATTACCTATTTTATCGGTAATATTACCACCGAGAATATTACCGTTTACATCACTACTAACATATTTCGATTGCCATGGCCGATACCACTAATAATAAATTTTGTCATTTTCAAATATTGTGCCAATTTGCGTTTAAACCGCCCGGTTAATACTGTAGATTCCATACTAAAATTTGATTTTTATTGAAAAACACGTCCAAAAAAATTCTAGGCCAAAAATGTGTACTCTGCTACCATGTTTCTATTGCCATGGCCGATACCACTAATAATAAATTTTGACATTTGCAAATATTGTGACAATTTGCGTTTAAATCGCCCGGTTAATACTGTAGATTTCATACAAAAAATTGATTTTATTGAAAAACACGTCCAAAAAAATTCTAGGCCAAAAATGTGTACTGTGCTACCATGTTTCGATTGCCATGGCCGATACCACTAATAATAAATTTTGACATTTGCAAATATTGTGACAATTTGCGTTTAAATCGCCCGGTTAATACTGTAGATTCCATACAAAAATTTGATTTTTATTGAAAAACACGTCCACAAAAATTCTAAGCCAAAAATGTGTACTCTGCTACCATGTTTCGATTGCCATGGCCGATACCACTAATAATAAATTTTGACATTTGCAAATATTGTGACAATTTGCGTTTAAATCGCCCGGTTAATACTGTAGATTTCATATAAAAATTTGATTTTATTGAAAAACACGTCCAAAAAAATTCTAGGCCAAAAATGTGTACTCTGCTACCATGTTTCGATTGCCATGGACGATACCACTAATAATAAATTTTGACATTTGCAAATATTGTGACAATTTGCGTTTAAATCGCCCGGGTAATACTGTAGATTTCATACAAAAATTTTATTTTATTGAAAAACACTTTCAAAAAACTTCTAGGCCAAAAATGTGTACTCTGCTACCATGTATCGATAGCCATGGCCAATACCACTAATAATAAATTTTGACACTGCAAATATTGTGACAATTTGCGTTTAAATCGCCCGGTTAGTACTATAGATTCCCTACAAAAACTTGATTTTATTGAAAAACACGTACAAAAAAATTCTAGGCCAAAAATGTGTACTCCGCTACCATGTTTCGATTGCCATGGCCGATACCACTAATAATAAATTTTGACATTTGCAAATATTGTGCCAATTTGCGTTTAAATCGCCCGGTTAGTACTGTAGATTCCATACAAAAATTGGATTTTTATTGAAAAAGACGTCCAAAAAAATTCTAGGCCAAAAATGTGTACTCTGCTACCATGTATCGATTGCCATGGCCGATACCACTAATAATAAATTTTGACATTTGCAAATATTGTGACAATTTGCGTTTAAATCGCCCGGTTAATACTGTAGATTTCATACAAAAATTTGATTTTTATTGAAAAAGACGTCCAAAAAAATTCTAGGCCAAAAATGTGTACTCTGCTACCATGTATCGATTGCCATGGCCGATACCACTAATAATAAATTTTGACATTTGCAAATATTGTGACAATTTGCGTTTAAATCGCCCGGTTAATACTGTAGATTTCATACAAAAATTTGATTTTTATTGAAAAAGACGTCCAAAAAAATTCTAGGCCAAAAATGTGTACTCTGCTACCATGTATCGATTGCCATGGCCGATACCACTAATAATAAATTTTGACATTTGCAAATATTGTGACAATTTGCGTTTAAATCGCCCGGTTAATACTGTAGATTTCATACAAAAATTTGATTTTTATTGAAAAACACGTCCAAAAAAATTCTAGGCCAAAAATGTGTACTCTGCTACCATGTATCGATTGCCATGGCCGATACCACTAATAATAAATTTTGACATTTGCAAATATTGTGACAATTTGCGTTTAAATCGCCCGGTTAATACTGTAGATTTCATACAAAAATTTGACTTTTATTGAAAAACACGTCCAAAAAAATTCTAGGCCAAAAATGTGTACTCTGCTACCATGTATCGATTGCCATGGCCGATACCATTAATAATAAATTTTGACATTTGCAAATATTGTCACAATTTGCGTTTAAATCGCCCGGTTAATACTGTAGATTTCATACAAAAATTTGATTTTTATTGAAAAACACGTCCAAAAAAATTCTAGGCCAAAAATTTGTACTCTGCTACCATGTATCGATTGCCATGGCCGATACCACTAATAATAAATTTTGACATTTGCAAATATTGTGACAATTTGCATTTAAATCGCCCGGTTAATACTGTAGATTTCATACAAAAATTTGATTTTTATTGAAAAACACGTCCAAAAAAATTCTAGGCCAAAAATGTGTACTCTGCTACCATGTATCGATTGCCATGGCCAATACCACTAATAATAAATTTTGACATTTGCAAATATTGTGACAATTTGCGTTTAAATCGCCCGGTTAATACTGTAGATTTCATACAAAAATTTGATTTTTATTGAAAAACACGTCCAAAAAAATTCTAGGCCAAAAATGTGTACTCTGCTACCATGTATCGATTGCCATGGCCGATACCACTAATAATAAATTTTGACATTTGCAAATATTGTGACAATTTGCGTTTAAATCGCCCGGTTAATACTGTAGATTTCATACAAAAATTTGATTTTTATTGAAAAACACGTCCAAAAAAATTTTATGCCAAAAATGTGTACTCCGCTACCATGTATCGATTGCCATGGCCGATACCACTAATAATAAATTTTGACATTTGCAAATATTGTGACAATTTGCCTTTAAATCGCCCGGTTAATACTGTAGATTTCATACAAAAATTTGATTTTTATTGAAAAACACGTCCAAAAAAATTCTAGGCCAAAAATGTTTACTCTGCTACCATGTATCGATTGCCATGGCCGATACCACTAATAATAAATTTTGACATTTGCAATTATTGTGACAATTTGCGTTTAAATCGCCCGGTTAATACTGTAGATTTCATACAAAAATTTGATTTTTATTGAAAAACACGTCCAAAAAAATTCTAGGCCAAAAATGTGTACTCTGCTACCATGTATCGATTGCCATGGCCGATACCACTAATAATAAATTTTGACATTTGCAAATATTGTGACAATTTGCGTTTAAATCGCCCGGTTAATACTATAGATTTCATACAAAAATTTGATTTTTATTGAAAAACACGTCCAAAAAAATTCTAGGCCAAAAATTTGTACTCTGCTACCATGTATCGATTGCCATGGCCGATACCACTAATAATAAATTTTGACATTTGCAAATATTGTGACAATTTGCGTTTAAATCGCCCGGTTAATACTGTAGATTTCATACAAAAATTTGATTTTTATTGAAAAACACATCCAAAAAAATTCTAGGCCAAAAATGTGTACTCTGCTACCATGTATCGATTGCCATGGCCGATACCACTAATAAAAAATTTTGACATTTGCAAATATTGTGACAATTTGCGTTTAAATCGCCCGGTTAATACTGTAGATTTCATACAAAAATTTGATTTTTATTGAAAAACACGTCCAAAAGAATTCTAGGCCAAAAATGTGTACTCTGCTACCATGTATCGATTGCCATGGCCGATACCACTAATAATAAATTTTGACATTTGCAAATATTGTGAGAATTTGCGTTTAAATCGCCCGGTTAATACTGTAGATTTCATACAAAAATTTGATTTTTATTGAAAAACACGTCCAAAAAAATTCTAGGCCAAAAATGTGTACTCTGCTACCATGTATCGATTGCCATGGCCGATACCACTAATAATAAATTTTGACATTTGCAAATATTGTGAGAATTTGCGTTTAAATCGCCCGGTTAATACTGTAGATTTCATACAAAAATTTGATTTTTATTGAAAAACACGTCCAAAAAAATTCTAGGCCAAAAATTTGTACTCTGCTACCATGTATCGATTGCCATGGCCGATACCACTAATAATAAATTTTGACATTTGCAAATATTGTGACAATTTGCGTTTAAATCGCCCGGTTAATACTGTAGATTTCATACAAAAATTTGATTTTTATTGAAAAACACGTCCAAAAAAATTCTAGGCCAAAAATGTGTACTCTGCTACCATGTATCGATTGCCATGGCCGATACCACTAATAATAAATTTTGACATTTGCAAATATTATGACAATTTGCGTTTAAATCGCCCGGTTAATACTGTAGATTTCATACAAAAATTTGATTTTTATTGAAAAACACGTCCAAAAAAATTTTAGGCCAAAAATGTGTACTCTGCTACCATGTATCGATTGCCATGGCCGATACCACTAATAATAAATTTTGACATTTGCAAATATTGTGACAATTTGCGTTTAAATCGCCCGGTTAATACTGTAGATTTCATACAAAAATTTGATTTTTATTGAAAAACACGTCCAAAAAAATTCTAGGCCAAAAATTTGTACTCTGCTACCATGTATCGATTGCCATGGCCGATACCACTAATAATAAATTTTGACATTTGCAAATATTGTGACAATTTGCGTTTAAATCGCCCGGTTAATACTATAGATTTCATACAAAAATTTGATTTTTATTGAAAAACACGTCCAAAAAAATTCTAGGCCAAAAATTTGTACTCTGCTACCATGTATCGATTGCCATGGCCGATACCACTAATAATAAATTTTGACATTTGCAAATATTGTGACAATTTGCGTTTAAATCGCCCGGTTAATACTGTAGATTTCATACAAAAATTTGATTTTTATTGAAAAACACGTCCAAAAAAATTCTAGGCCAAAAATGTGTACTCTGCTACCATGTATCGATTGCCATGGCCGATACCACTAATAATAAATTTTGACATTTGCAAATATTGTGACAATTTTCGTTTAAATCGCCCGGTTAATACTGTAGATTTCATACAAAAATTTGATTTTTATTGAAAAACACGTCCAAAAAAATTCTAGGCCAAAAATGTGTACTCTGCTACCATGTATCGATTGCCATGGCCGATACCACTAATAATAAATTTTGACATTTGCAAATATTGTGACAATTTGCGTTTAAATCGCCCGGTTAATACTGTAGATTTCATACGAAAATTTGATTTTTATTAAAAAACACGTCCAAAAAAATTCTAGGCCAAAAATGTGTACTCTGCTACCATGTATCGATTGCCATGGCCGATACCACTAATAATAAATTTTGACATTTGCAAATATTGTGACAATTTGCGTTTAAATCGCCCGGTTAATACTGTAGATTTCATACAAACATTTGATTTTTATTGAAAAACACGTCCAAAAAAATTCTAGGCCAAAAATGTGTACTCTGCTACCATGTATCGATTGCCATGGCCGATACCACTAATAATAAATTTTGACATTTGCAAATATTGTGACAATTTGCGTTTAAATCGCCCGGTTAATACTGTAGATTCCATACAAAAATTTGATTTTTATTGAAAAACACGTCCACAAAAATTCTAAGCCAAAAATGTGTACTCTGCTACCATGTTTGGATTGCCATGGCCGAAACCACTAATAATAAATTTTGACATTTGCAAATATTGTGACAATTTGCGTTTAAATCGCCCGGTTAATACTGTAGATTTCATATAAAAATTTGATTTTATTGAAAAACACGTCCAAAAAAATTCTAGGCCAAAAATGTGTACTCTGCTACCATGTTTCGATTGCCATGGACGATACCACTAATAATAAATTTTGACATTTGCAAATATTGTGACAATTTGCGTTTAAATCGCCCGGGTAATACTGTAGATTTCATACAAAAATTTTATTTTATTGAAAAACACTTTCAAAAAACTTCTAGGCCAAAAATGTGTACTCTGCTACCATGTATCGATAGCCATGGCCAATACCACTAATAATAAATTTTGACATTTGCAAATATTGTGCCAATTTGCGTTTAAATCGCCCGGTTAGTACTGTAGATTCCATACAAAAATTTGATTTTTATTGAAAAACACGTCAAAAAAATTTCAAGGCCAAAAATGTGTCCTCTGCTTTCATAAATCGATTCCCATCGCCGATACAACTAATAATAAATTTTGACATTTGCAAATATTGGGAGGATTTGCGTTTAAATCGCCCGGTTAGTACTGTAGATTAAATACAAAAATTTGATTTTTATTGAAAAACACGTCCAAAAATATTCTAGGCCAAAAATGTGTACTCTGCTACCATGTATCGATAGCCATGGCCAATACCACTAATAATAAATTTTGACACTGCAAATATTGTGACAATTTGCGTTTAAATCGCCCGGTTAGTACTATAGATTCCCTACAAAAACTTGATTTTATTGAAAAACACGTACAAAAAAATTCTAGGCCAAAAATGTGTACTCCGCTACCATGTTTCGATTGCCATGGCCGATACCACTAATAATAAATTTTGACATTTGCAAATATTGTGCCAATTTGCGTTTAAATCGCCCGGTTAGTACTGTAGATTCCATACAAAAATTGGATTTTTATTGAAAAAGACGTCCAAAAAAATTCTAGGCCAAAAATGTGTACTCTGCTACCATGCATCGATTGCCATGGCCGATACCACTAATAATAAATTTTGACATTTGCAAATATTGTGACAATTTGCGTTTAAATCGCCCGGTTAATACTGTAGATTTCATACAAAAATTTGATTTTTATTGAAAAACACGTCCAAAAAAATTCTAGGCCAAAAATGTGTACTCTGCTACCATGTATCGATTGCCATGGCCGATACCACTAATAATAAATTTTGACATTTCCAAATATTGTGACAATTTGCGTTTAAATCGCCCGGTTAATACTGTAGATTTCATACAAAAATTTGACTTTTATTGAAAAACACGTCCAAAAAAATTCTAGGCCAAAAATGTTTACTCTGCTACCATGTATCGATTGCCATGGCCGATACCACTAATAATAAATTTTGACATTTGCAAATATTGTGACAATTTGCGTTTAAATCGCCCGGTTAATACTGTAGATTTCATACAAAAATTTGATTTTTATTGAAAAACACGTCCAAAAAAATTCTACGCCAAAAATGTGTACTCTGCTACCATGTATCGATTGCCATGGCCGATACCACTAATAATAAATTTTGACATTTGCAAATATTGTGACAATTTGCGTTTAAATCGCCCGGTTAATACTGTAGATTTCATACAAAAATTTGAATTTTATTGAAAAACACGTCCAAAAAAATTCTAGGCCAAAAATGTGTACTCTGCTACCATGTATCGATTGCCATGGCCGATACCACTAATAATAAATTTTGACATTTGCAAATATTGTGACAATTTGCGTTTAAATCGCCCGGTTAATACTGTAGATTTCATACAAAAATTTGATTTTTATTGAAAAACACGTCCAAAAAAATTCTACGCCAAAAATGTGTACTCTGCTACCATGTATCGATTGCCATGGCCGATACCACTAATAATAAGTTTTGACATTTGCAAATATTGTGACAATTTGCGTTTAAATCGCCCGGTTAATACTGTAGATTTCATACAAAAATTTGATTTTTATTGAAAAACACGTCCAAAAAAATTCTAGGCCAAAAATTTGTACTCTGCTACCATGTATCGATTGCCATGGCCGATACCACTAACAATAAATTTTGACATTTGCAAATATTGTGACAATTTGCGTTTAAATCGCCCGGTTAATACTGTAGATTTCATACAAAAATTTGATTTTTATTGAAAAACACGTCCAAAAAAATTGTATGCCAAAAATGTTTACTCCGCTACCATGTATTGATTGCCATGGCCGATACCACTAATAATAAATTTTGAAATTTGCAAATATTGTGACAATTTGCATTTAAATCGCCCGGTTAATACTGTAGATTTCATACAAAAATTTGATTTTATTGAAAAACACGTCCAAATAAAATTCTAGGTAAAAAATCTGTACTCTGCTACTATGCATCGATTGCCATGACCGATACCACTAATAATAAATTTTGACATTTGCAAATATTGTGAGAATTTGCGTTTAAATCGCCCGGCTAGTGCTGTAGATTCCATACAGAAGTTTGATTTTTATTGAAAAAGACGTCCAAAAAAATTCTAGGCCAAAAATGTGTACTCTGCTACCATGTATCGATTGCCATGGCCGATACCACTAATAATAAATTTTGACATTTGCAAATATTGTGACAATTTGCATTTAAATCGCCCGGTTAATACTGCAGATTTCATACAAAAATTTGATTTTTATTGAAAAACACGTCCAAAAAAATTCTAGGCCAAAAATGTGTACTCTGCTACCATGTATCAATTGCCATGGCCGATACCACTAATAAAAAATTTTGACATTTGCAAATATTGTGACAATTTGCGTTTAAATCGCCCGGTTAATACTATAGATTTCATACAAAAATTTGATTTTTATTGAAAAACACGTCCAAAAAAATTCTAGGCCAAAAATTTGTACTCTGCTACCATGTATCGATTGCCATGGCCGGTACCACTAATAATAAATTTTGACATTTGCAAATATTGTGACAATTTGCGTTTAAATCGCCCGGTTAATACTGTAGATTTCATACAAAAATATGATTTTTATTGAAAAACACATCCAAAAAAATTCAAGGCCAAAAATGTGTACTCTGCTACCATGTATCGATTGCCATGGCCGATACCACTAATAAAAAATTTTGACATTTGCAAATATTGTGACAATTTGCGTTTAAATCGCCCGGTTAATACTGTAGATTTCATACAAAAATTTGATTTTTATTGAAAAACACGTCCAAAAGAATTCTAGGCCAAAAATGTGTACTCTGCTACCATGTATCGATTGCCATGGCCGATACCACTAATAATAAATTTTGACATTTGCAAATATTGTGAGAATTTGCGTTTAAATCGCCCGGTTAATACTGTAGATTTCATACAAAAATTTGATTTTTATTGAAAAACACGTCCAAAAAAATTCTAGGCCAAAAATGTGTACTCTGCTACCATGTATCGATTGCCATGGCCGATACCACTAATAATAAATTTTGACATTTGCAAATATTGTGAGAATTTGCGTTTAAATCGCCCGGTTAATACTGTAGATTTCATACAAAAATTTGATTTTTATTGAAAAACACGTCCAAAAAAATTCTAGGCCAAAAATTTGTACTCTGCTACCATGTATCGATTGCCATGGCCGATACCACTAATAATAAATTTTGACATTTGCAAATATTGTGACAATTTGCGTTTAAATCGCCCGGTTAATACTGTAGATTTCATACAAAAATTTGATTTTTATTGAAAAACACGTCCAAAAAAATTCTAGGCCAAAAATGTGTACTCTGCTACCATGTATCGATTGCCATGGCCGATACCACTAATAATAAATTTTGACATTTGCAAATATTATGACAATTTGCGTTTAAATCGCCCGGTTAATACTGTAGATTTCATACAAAAATTTGATTTTTATTGAAAAACACGTCCAAAAAAATTTTAGGCCAAAAATGTGTACTCTGCTACCATGTATCGATTGCCATGGCCGATACCACTAATAATAAATTTTGACATTTGCAAATATTGTGACAATTTGCGTTTAAATCGCCCGGTTAATACTGTAGATTTCATACAAAAATTTGATTTTTATTGAAAAACACGTCCAAAAAAATTCTAGGCCAAAAATGTGTACTCTGCTACCATGTATCGATTGCCATGGCCGATACCACTAATAATAAATTTTGACATTTGCAAATATTGTGACAATTTGCGTTTAAATCGCCCGGTTAATACTATAGATTTCATACAAAAATTTGATTTTTATTGAAAAACACGTCCAAAAAAATTCTAGGCCAAAAATTTGTACTCTGCTACCATGTATCGATTGCCATGGCCGATACCACTAATAATAAATTTTGACATTTGCAAATATTGTGACAATTTGCGTTTAAATCGCCCGGTTAATACTGTAGATTTCATACAAAAATTTGATTTTTATTGAAAAACACGTCCAAAAAAATTCTAGGCCAAAAATGTGTACTCTGCTACCATGTATCGATTGCCATGGCCGATACCACTAATAATAAATTTTGACATTTGCAAATATTGTGACAATTTTCGTTTAAATCGCCCGGTTAATACTGTAGATTTCATACAAAAATTTGATTTTTATTGAAAAACACGTCCAAAAAAATTCTAGGCCAAAAATGTGTACTCTGCTACCATGTATCGATTGCCATGGCCGATACCACTAATAATAAATTTTGACATTTGCAAATATTGTGACAATTTGCGTTTAAATCGCCCGGTTAATACTGTAGATTTCATACGAAAATTTGATTTTTATTAAAAAACACGTCCAAAAAAATTCTAGGCCAAAAATGTGTACTCTGCTACCATGTATCGATTGCCATGGCCGATACCACTAATAATAAATTTTGACATTTGCAAATATTGTGACAATTTGCGTTTAAATCGCCCGGTTAATACTGTAGATTTCATACAAACATTTGATTTTTATTGAAAAACACGTCCAAAAAAATTCTAGGCCAAAAATGTGTACTCTGCTACCATGTATCGATTGCCATGGCCGATACCACTAATAATAAATTTTGACATTTGCAAATATTGTGACAATTTGCGTTTAAATCGCCCGGTTAATACTGTAGATTCCATACAAAAATTTGATTTTTATTGAAAAACACGTCCACAAAAATTCTAAGCCAAAAATGTGTACTCTGCTACCATGTTTGGATTGCCATGGCCGAAACCACTAATAATAAATTTTGACATTTGCAAATATTGTGACAATTTGCGTTTAAATCGCCCGGTTAATACTGTAGATTTCATATAAAAATTTGATTTTATTGAAAAACACGTCCAAAAAAATTCTAGGCCAAAAATGTGTACTCTGCTACCATGTTTCGATTGCCATGGACGATACCACTAATAATAAATTTTGACATTTGCAAATATTGTGACAATTTGCGTTTAAATCGCCCGGGTAATACTGTAGATTTCATACAAAAATTTTATTTTATTGAAAAACACTTTCAAAAAACTTCTAGGCCAAAAATGTGTACTCTGCTACCATGTATCGATAGCCATGGCCAATACCACTAATAATAAATTTTGACATTTGCAAATATTGTGCCAATTTGCGTTTAAATCGCCCGGTTAGTACTGTAGATTCCATACAAAAATTTGATTTTTATTGAAAAACACGTCAAAAAAATTTCAAGGCCAAAAATGTGTCCTCTGCTTTCATAAATCGATTCCCATCGCCGATACAACTAATAATAAATTTTGACATTTGCAAATATTGGGAGGATTTGCGTTTAAATCGCCCGGTTAGTACTGTAGATTAAATACAAAAATTTGATTTTTATTGAAAAACACGTCCAAAAATATTCTAGGCCAAAAATGTGTACTCTGCTACCATGTATCGATAGCCATGGCCAATACCACTAATAATAAATTTTGACACTGCAAATATTGTGACAATTTGCGTTTAAATCGCCCGGTTAGTACTATAGATTCCCTACAAAAACTTGATTTTATTGAAAAACACGTACAAAAAAATTCTAGGCCAAAAATGTGTACTCCGCTACCATGTTTCGATTGCCATGGCCGATACCACTAATAATAAATTTTGACATTTGCAAATATTGTGCCAATTTGCGTTTAAATCGCCCGGTTAGTACTGTAGATTCCATACAAAAATTGGATTTTTATTGAAAAAGACGTCCAAAAAAATTCTAGGCCAAAAATGTGTACTCTGCTACCATGCATCGATTGCCATGGCCGATACCACTAATAATAAATTTTGACATTTGCAAATATTGTGACAATTTGCGTTTAAATCGCCCGGTTAATACTGTAGATTTCATACAAAAATTTGATTTTTATTGAAAAACACGTCCAAAAAAATTCTAGGCCAAAAATGTGTACTCTGCTACCATGTATCGATTGCCATGGCCGATACCACTAATAATAAATTTTGACATTTCCAAATATTGTGACAATTTGCGTTTAAATCGCCCGGTTAATACTGTAGATTTCATACAAAAATTTGACTTTTATTGAAAAACACGTCCAAAAAAATTCTAGGCCAAAAATGTTTACTCTGCTACCATGTATCGATTGCCATGGCCGATACCACTAATAATAAATTTTGACATTTGCAAATATTGTGACAATTTGCGTTTAAATCGCCCGGTTAATACTGTAGATTTCATACAAAAATTTGATTTTTATTGAAAAACACGTCCAAAAAAATTCTACGCCAAAAATGTGTACTCTGCTACCATGTATCGATTGCCATGGCCGATACCACTAATAATAAATTTTGACATTTGCAAATATTGTGACAATTTGCGTTTAAATCGCCCGGTTAATACTGTAGATTTCATACAAAAATTTGAATTTTATTGAAAAACACGTCCAAAAAAATTCTAGGCCAAAAATGTGTACTCTGCTACCATGTATCGATTGCCATGGCCGATACCACTAATAATAAATTTTGACATTTGCAAATATTGTGACAATTTGCGTTTAAATCGCCCGGTTAATACTGTTAATCTATTTGAAAAACACGACCAAAAAAATTCTAGGCCAAAAATTTGTACTCTGCTACCATGTATCGATTGCCATGGCCGATACCACTAATAATAAGTTTTGACATTTGCAAATATTGTGACAATTTGCGTTTAAATCGCCCGGTTAATACTGTAGATTTCATACAAAAATTTGATTTTTATTGAAAAACACGTCCAAAAAAATTCTAGGCCAAAAATTTGTACTCTGCTACCATGTATCGATTGCCATGGCCGATACCACTAACAATAAATTTTGACATTTGCAAATATTGTGACAATTTGCGTTTAAATCGCCCGGTTAATACTGTAGATTTCATACAAAAATTTGATTTTTATTGAAAAACACGTCCAAAAAAATTGTATGCCAAAAATGTTTACTCCGCTACCATGTATTGATTGCCATGGCCGATACCACTAATAATAAATTTTGAAATTTGCAAATATTGTGACAATTTGCATTTAAATCGCCCGGTTAATACTGTAGATTTCATACAAAAATTTGATTTTATTGAAAAACACGTCCAAATAAAATTCTAGGTAAAAAATCTGTACTCTGCTACTATGCATCGATTGCCATGACCGATACCACTAATAATAAATTTTGACATTTGCAAATATTGTAAAAATTTGCGTTTAAATCGCCCGGCTAGTGCTGTAGATTCCATACAGAAGTTTGATTTTTATTGAAAAAGACGTCCAAAAAAATTCTAGGCCAAAAATGTGTACTCTGCTACCATGTATCGATTGCCATGGCCGATACCACTAATAATAAATTTTGACATTTGCAAATATTGTGACAATTTGCATTTAAATCGCCCGGTTAATACTGCAGATTTCATACAAAAATTTGATTTTTATTGAAAAACACGTCCAAAAAAATTCTAGGCCAAAAATGTGTACTCTGCTACCATGTATCGATTGCCATGGCCGATACCACTAATAATAATTTTTTACATTTGCAAATATTGTGAGAATTTGCGTTTAAATCGCCCGGTTAATACTGTAGATTTCATACAAAAATTTGATTTTTATTGAAAAACACGTCCAAAAAAATTTTATGCCAAAAATGTTTACTCCGCTACCATGTATCGATTGCCATGGCCGATACCACTAATAATAAATTTTGACATTTGCAAATATTGTGACAATTTGCGTTTAAATCGCCCGGTTAATACTGTAGATTTCATACAAAAATTTGATTTTTATTGAAAAACACGTCCAAAAAAATTCTAGGCCAAAAATTTGTACTCTGCTACCATGTATCGATTGCCATGGCCGATACCACTAATAATAAATTTTGACATTTGCAAATATTGTGACAATTTGCGTTTAAATCGCCCGGTTAATACTGTAGATTTCATACAAAAATTTGATTTTTATTGAAAAACACGTCCAAAAAAATTCTAGGCCAAAAATTTGTACTCTGCTACCATGTATCGATTGCCATGGCCGATACCACTAATAATAAATTTTGACATTTGCAAATATTGTGACAATTTGCGTTTAAATCGCCCGGTTAATACTATAGATTTCATACAAAAATTTGATTTTTATTGAAAAACACGTCCAAAAAAATTCTAGGCCAAAAATTTGTACTCTGCTACCATGTATCGATTGCCATGGCCGATACCACTAATAATAAATTTTGACATTTGCAAATATTGTGACAATTTGCGTTTAAATCGCCCGGTTAATACTGTAGATTTCATACAAAAATTTGATTTTTATTGAAAAACACGTCCAAAAAAATTCTAGGCCAAAAATGTGTACTCTGCTACCATGTATCGATTGCCATGGCCGATACCACTAATAATAAATTTTGACATTTGCAAATATTGTGACAATTTTAGTTTAAATCGCCCGGTTAATACTGTAGATTTCATACAAAAATTTGATTTTTATTGAAAAACACGTCCAAAAAAATTCTAGGCCAAAAATGTGTACTCTGCTACCATGTATCGATTGCCATGGCCGATAGCACTAATAATAAATTTTGACATTTGCAAATATTGTGACAATTTGCGTTTAAATCGCCCGGTTAATACTGTAGATTTCATACGAAAATTTGATTTTTATTGAAAAACACGTCCAAAAAAATTCTAGGCCAAAAATGTGTACTCTGCTACCATGTATCGATTGCCATGGCCGATACCACTAATAATAAATTTTGACATTTGCAAATATTGTGACAATTTGCGTTTAAATCGCCCGGTTAATACTGTAGATTTCATACAAACATTTGATTTTTATTGAAAAACACGTCCAAAAAAATTCTAGGCCAAAAATGTGTACTCTGCTACCATGTATCGATTGCCATGGCCGATACCACTAATAATAAATTTTGACATTTGCAAATATTGTGACAATTTG
Organism: Tipula vernalis; assembly: GCA_958295665.1. Classification (NCBI taxonomy): domain Eukaryota; kingdom Metazoa; phylum Arthropoda; class Insecta; order Diptera; family Tipulidae; genus Tipula; species Tipula vernalis. The sequence continues at coordinate 340,638,227 of OY282560.1, read as the reverse complement.
CGTTTAAATCGCCCGGTTAATACTATAGATTTCATACAAAAATTTGATTTTTATTGAAAAACACGTCCAAAAAAATTTTAGGCCAAAAATGTGTACTCCGCTGCCATGTTTCGATTGCCATGGCCGATACCACTAATAATAAATTTTGACATTTGCAAATATTGTGACAATTTGCCTTTAAATCGCCCGGTTAATACTGTAGATTTCATACAAAAATTTGATTTTTATTGAAAATCACGTCCAAAAAAATTCTAGGCCAAAAATGTGTACTCTGCTATCATGAATCTATTTTCATCGCCGATACCACTAATAATAAATTTTGACATTTGTAAATATTGTGACAATTTGCGTTTAAATCGCCCGGTTAATACTGTAGATTTCATACAAAAATTTGATTTTTATTGAAAAACACGTCCAAAAAAATTCTAGGCCAAAAATGTGTACTCTGCTACCATGTATCGATTGCCATGGCCGATACCACTAATAATAAATTTTGACATTTGCAAATATTGTGACAATTTGCGTTTAAATCGCCCGGTTAATACTATAGATTTCATACAAAAATTTGACTTTTATTGAAAAACACGTCCAAAAAAATTCTAGGCCAAAAATGTGTACTCTGCTACCATGTATCGATTGCCATGGCCGATACCACTAATAATAAATTTTGACATTTGCAAATATTGTGACAATTTGCGTTTAAATCGCCCGGTTAATACTGTAGATTTCATACAAAAATTTGATTTTTATTGAAAAACACGTCCAAAAAAATTCTAGGCCAAAAATGTGTACTCTGCTACCATGTATCGATTGCCATGGCCGATACCACTAATAATAAATTTTGACATTTGCAAATATTGTGACAATTTGCGTTTAAATCGCCCGGTTAATACTGTAGATTTCATACAAAAATTTGATTTTTATTGAAAAACACGTCCAAAAAAATTCTAGGCCAAAAATGTGTACTCTGCTACCATGTATCGATTGCCATGGCCGATACCACTAATAATAAATTTTGACATTTGCAAATATTGTGACAATTTGCGTTTAAATCGCCCGGTTAATACTGTAGATTTCATACAAAAATTTGATTTTTATTGAAAAACACGTCCAAAAAAATTCTACGCCAAAAATGTTTACTCTGCTACCATGTATCGATTGCCATGGCCGATACCACTAATAATAAATTTTGACATTTGCAAATATTGTGACAATTTGCGTTTAAATCGCCCGGTTAATACTGTAGATTTCATACAAAAATTTGATTTTTATTGAAAAACACGTCCAAAAAAATTCTAGACCAAAAATGTGTACTCTGCTACCATGTATCGATTGCCATGGCCGATACCACTAATAATAAATTTTGACATTTGCAAATATTGTGACAATTTGCGTTTAAATCGCCCGGTTAATACTGTAGATTTCATACAAAAATTTGATTTTTATTGAAAAACACGTCCAAAAAAATTCTAGGCCAAAAATGTGTACTCTGCTACCATGTATCGATTGCCATGGCCGATACCACTAATAATAAATTTTGACATTTGCAAATATTGTGACAATTTGCGTTTAAATCGCCCGGTTAATACTGTAGATTTCATACAAAAATTTGATTTTTATTGAAAAACACGTCCAAAAAAATTCTAGGCCAAAAATGTGTACTCTGCTACCATGTATCGATTGCCATGGCCGATACCACTAATAATAAATTTTGACATTTGCAAATATTGTGACAATTTGCGTTTAAATCGCCCGGTTAATACTGTAGATTTCATACAAAAATTTGATTTTTATTGAAAAACACGTCCAAAAAAATTCTAGGCCAAAAATGTGTACTCTGCTACCATGTATCGATTGCCATGGCCGATACCACTAATAATAAATTTTGACATTTGCAAATATTGTGACAATTTGCGTTTAAATCGCCCGGTTAATACTGTAGATTTCATACAAAAATTTGATTTTTATTGAAAAACACGTCCAAAAAAATTCTAGGCCAAAAATGTGTACTCTGCTACCATGTATCGATTGCCATGGCCGATACCACTAATAATAAATTTTGACATTTGCAAATATTGTGACAATTTGCGTTTAAATCGCCCGGTTAATACTGTAGATTTCATACAAAAATTTGATTTTTATTGAAAAACACGTCCAAAAAAATTCTAGGCCAAAAATGTTTACTCTGCTACCATGTATCGATTGCCATGGCCGATACCACTAATAATAAATTTTGACATTTGCAAATATTGTGACAATTTGCGTTTAAATCGCCCGGTTAATACTGTAGATTTCATACAAAAATTTGATTTTTATTGAAAAACACGTCCAAAAAAATTCTAGGCCAAAAATGTGTACTCTGCTACCATGTATCGATTGCCATGGCCGATACCACTAATAATAAATTTTGACATTTGCAAATATTGTGACAATTTGCGTTTAAATCGCCCGGTTAATACTGTAGATTTCATACAAAAATTTGATTTTTATTGAAAAACACGTCCAAAAAAATTCTAGGCCAAAAATGTTTACTCTGCTACCATGTATCGATTGCCATGGCCGATACCACTAATAATAAATTTTGACATTTGCAAATATTGTGACAATTTGCGTTTAAATCGCCCGGTTAATACTGTAGATTTCATACAAAAATTTGATTTTTATTGAAAAACACGTCCAAAAAAATTCTAGGCCAAAAATGTGTACTCTGCTACCATGTATCGATTGCCATGGCCGATACCACTAATAATAAATTTTGACATTTGCAAATATTGTGACAATTTGCGTTTAAATCGCCTGGTTAATACTGTAGATTTCATACAAAAATTTGATTTTTATTGAAAAACACGTCCAAAAAAATTCTAGGCCAAAAATGTGTACTCTGCTACCATGTATCGATTGCCATGGCCGATACCACTAATAATAAATTTTGACATTTGCAAATATTGTGACAATTTGCGTTTAAATCGCCCGGTTAATACTGTAGATTTCATACCAAAATTTGATTTTTATTGAAAAACACGTCCAAAAAAATTCTAGGCCAAAAATGTGTACTCTGCTACCATGTACCGATTGCCATGGCCGATACCACTAATAATAAATTTTGACATTTGCAAATATTGTGAGAATTTGCGTTTAAATCGCCCGGTTAATACTGTAGATTTCATACAAAAATTTGATTTTTATTGAAAAACACGTCCAAAAAAATTCTAGGCCAAAAATGTGTACTCTGCTACCATGTATCGATTGCCATGGCCGATACCACTAATAATAAATTTTGACATTTGCAAATATTGTGACAATTTGCGTTTAAATCGCCCGGTTAATACTGTAGATTTCATACAAAAATTTGATTTTTATTGAAAAACACGTCCAAAAAAATTCTAGGCCAAAAATGTGTACCTACTCTGCTACCATGTATCGATTGCCATGGCCGATACCACTAATAATAAATTTTGACATTTGCAAATATTGTGAGAATTTGCGTTTAAATCGCCCGGTTAATACTGTAGATTTCATACAAAAATTTGATTTTTATTGAAAATCACGTCCAAAAAAATTCTAGGCCAAAAATGTGTACTCTGCTATCATGAATCTATTTTCATCGCCGATACCACTAATAATAAATTTTGACATTTGTAAATATTGTGAGGATTTGCGTTTAAATCGCCCGGTTAATACTGTAGATTTCATACAAAAATTTGATTTTTATTGAAAAACACGTCCAAAAAAATTCTAGGCCAAAAATGTGTACTCTGCTACCATGAATCTATTTTCATCGCCGATACCACTAATAATAAATTTTGACATTTGTAAATATTGTGAGGATTTGCGTTTAAATCGCCCGGTTAATACTGTAGATTTCATACAAAAATTTGATTTTTATTGAAAAACACGTCCAAAAAAATTCTAGGCCAAAAATGTGTACTCTGCTACCATGTATCGATTGCCATGGCCGATACCACTAATAATAAATTTTGACATTTGCAAATATTGTGACAATTTGCGTTTAAATCGCCCGGTTAATACTATAGATTTCATACAAAAATTTGACTTTTATTGAAAAACACGTCCAAAAAAATTCTAGGCCAAAAATGTGTACTCTGCTACCATGTATCGATTGCCATGGCCGATACCACTAATAATAAATTTTGACATTTGCAAATATTGTGACAATTTGCGTTTAAATCGCCCGGTTAATACTGTAGATTTCATACAAAAATTTGATTTTTATTAAAAAACACGTCCAAAAAAATTCTAGGCCAAAAATGTGTACTCTGCTACCATGTATCGATTGCCATGGCCGATACCACTAATAATAAATTTTGACATTTGCAAATATTGTGACAATTTGCGTTTAAATCGCCCGGTTAATACTGTAGATTTCATACAAAAATTTGATTTTTATTGAAAAACACGTCCAAAAAAATTCTAGGCCAAAAATGTGTACTCTGCTACCATGTATCGATTGCCATGGCCAATACCACTAATAATAAATTTTGACATTTGCAAATATTGTGAGAATTTGCGTTTAAATCGCCCGGTTAATACTGTAGATTTCATACAAAAATTTGATTTTTATTGAAAAACACGTCCAAAAAAATTCTAGGCCAAAAATGTGTACTCTGCTACCATGTATCGATTGCCATGGCCGATACCACTAATAATAAATTTTGACATTTGCAAATATTGTGACAATTTGCGTTTAAATCGCCCGGTTAATACTGTAGATTTCATACAAAAATTTGATTTTTATTGAAAAACACGTCCAAAAAAATTCTAGGCCAAAAATGTGTACCTACTCTGCTACCATGTATCGATTGCCATGGCCGATACCACTAATAATAAATTTTGACATTTGCAAATATTGTGAGAATTTGCGTTTAAATCGCCCGGTTAATACTGTAGATTTCATACAAAAATTTGATTTTTATTGAAAATCACGTCCAAAAAAATTCTAGGCCAAAAATGTGTACTCTGCTATCATGAATCTATTTTCATCGCCGATACCACTAATAATAAATTTTGACATTTGTAAATATTGTGAGGATTTGCGTTTAAATCGCCCGGTTAATACTGTAGATTTCATACAAAAATTTGATTTTTATTGAAAAACACGTCCAAAAAAATTCTAGGCCAAAAATGTGTACTCTGCTACCATGAATCTATTTTCATCGCCGATACCACTAATAATAAATTTTGACATTTGTAAATATTGTGAGGATTTGCGTTTAAATCGCCCGGTTAATACTGTAGATTTCATACAAAAATTTGATTTTTATTGAAAAACACGTCCAAAAAAATTCTAGGCCAAAAATGTGTACTCTGCTACCATGTATCGATTGCCATGGCCGATACCACTAATAATAAATTTTGACATTTGCAAATATTGTGACAATTTGCGTTTAAATCGCCCGGTTAATACTATAGATTTCATACAAAAATTTGACTTTTATTGAAAAACACGTCCAAAAAAATTCTAGGCCAAAAATGTGTACTCTGCTACCATGTATCGATTGCCATGGCCGATACCACTAATAATAAATTTTGACATTTGCAAATATTGTGACAATTTGCGTTTAAATCGCCCGGTTAATACTGTAGATTTCATACAAAAATTTGATTTTTATTGAAAAACACGTCCAAAAAAATTCTAGGCCAAAAATGTGTACTCTGCTACCATGTATCGATTGCCATGGCCGATACCACTAATAATAAATTTTGACATTTGCAAATATTGTGACAATTTGCGTTTAAATCGCCCGGTTAATACTGTAGATTTCATACAAAAATTTGATTTTTATTGAAAAACACGTCCAAAAAAATTCTAGGCCAAAAATGTGTACTCTGCTACCATGTATCGATTGCCATGGCCAATACCACTAATAATAAATTTTGACATTTGCAAATATTGTGACAATTTGCGTTTAAATCGCCCGGTTAATACTGTAGATTTCATACAAAAATTTGATTTTTATTGAAAAACACGTCCAAAAAAGTTCTAGGCCAAAAATGTGTACTCTGCTACCATGTATCGATTGCCATGGCCGATACCACTAATAATAAATTTTGACATTTGCAAATATTGTGACAATTTGCGTTTAAATCGCCCGGTTAATACTGTAGATTTCATACAAAAATTTGATTTTTATTGAAAAACACGTCCAAAAAAATTGTATGCCAAAAATGTTTACTCAGCTACCATGTATCGATTGCCATGGCCGATACCACTAATAATAAATTTTGACATTTGCAAATATTGTGACAATTTGCGTTTAAATCGCCCGGTTAATACTGTAGATTTCATACAAAAATTTGATTTTTATTGAAAAACACGTCCAAAAAAATTCTAGGCCAAAAATGTTAACTCTGCTACCATGTATCGATTGCCATGGCCGATACCACTAATAATAAATTTTGACATTTGCAAATATTGTGACAATTTGCGTTTAAATCGCCCGGTTAATACTGTAGATTTCATACAAAAATTTGATTTTTATTAAAAAACACGTCCAAAAAAATTCTAGGCCAAAAATGTGTACTCTGCTACCATGTATCGATTGCCATGGCCGATACCACTAATAATAAATTTTGACATTTGCAAATATTGTGACAATTTGCGTTTAAATCGCCCGGTTAATACTGTAGATTTCATACAAAAATTTGATTTTTATTGAAAAACACGTCCAAAAAAATTCTAGGCTAAAAATGTGTACTCTGCTACCATGTATCGATTGCCATGGCCGATACCACTAATAATAAATTTTGACATTTGCAAATATTGTGACAATTTGCGTTTAAATCGCCCGGTTAATACTGTAGATTTCATACAAAAATTTGATTTTTATTGAAAAACACGTCCAAAAAAATTCTAGGCCAAAAATGTGTACTCTGCTACCATGTATCGATTGCCATGGCCGATACCACTAATAATAAATTTTGACATTTGCAAATATTGTGACAATTTGCGTTTAAATCGCCCGGTTAATACTGTAGATTTCATACAAAAATTTGATTTTTATTGAAAAACACGTCCAAAAAAATTCTAGGCCAAAAATTTGTACTCTGCTACCATGTATCGATTGCCATGGCCGATACCACTAATAATAAATTTTGACATTTGCAAATATTGTGACAATTTGCGTTTAAATCGCCCGGTTAATACTATAGATTTCATACAAAAATTTGATTTTTATTGAAAAACACGTCCAAAAAAATTCTAGGCCAAAAATTTGTACTCTGCTACCATGTATCGATTGCCATGGCCGATACCACTAATAATAAATTTTGACATTTGCAAATATTGTGACAATTTGCGTTTAAATCGCCCGGTTAATACTATAGATTTCATACAAAAATTTGATTTTTATTGAAAAACACGTCCAAAAAAATTCTAGGCCAAAAATTTGTACTCTGCTACCATGTATCGATTGCCATGGCCGATACCACTAATAATAAATTTTGACATTTGCAAATATTGTGACAATTTGCGTTTAAATCGCCCGGTTAATACTGTAGATTTCATACAAAAATTTGATTTTTATTGAAAAACACGTCCAAAAAAATTCTAGGCCAAAAATGTGTACTCTGCTACCATGTATCGATTGCCATGGCCGATACCACTAATAATAAATTTTGACATTTGCAAATATTGTGACAATTTGCGTTTAAATCGCCCGGTTAATACTATAGATTTCATACAAAAATTTGATTTTTATTGAAAAACACGTCCAAAAAAATTCTAGGCCAAAAATTTGTACTCTGCTACCATGTATCGATTGCCATGGCCGATACCACTAATAATAAATTTTGACATTTGCAAATATTGTGACAATTTGCGTTTAAATCGCCCGGTTAATACTATAGATTTCATACAAAAATTTGATTTTTATTGAAAAACACGTCCAAAAAAATTCTAGGCCAAAAATTTGTACTCTGCTACCATGTATCGATTGCCATGGCCGATAAAACTAATAATAAATTTTGACATTTGCAAATATTGTGACAATTTGCGTTTAAATCGCCCGGTTAATACTGTAGATTTCATACAAAAATTTGATTTTTATTGAAAAACACGTCCAAAAAAATTCTAGGCCAAAAATGTGTACTCTGCTACCATGTATCGATTGCCATGGCCGATACCACTAATAATAAATTTTGACATTTGCAAATATTGTGACAATTTTCGTTTAAATCGCCCGGTTAATACTGTAGATTTCATACAAAAATTTGATTTTTATTGAAAAACACGTCCAAAAAAATTCTAGGCCAAAAATGTGTACTCTGCTACCATGTATCGATTGCCATGGCCGATACCACTAATAATAAATTTTGACATTTGCAAATATTGTGACAATTTGCGTTTAAATCGCCCGGTTAATACTGTAGATTTCATACAAAAATTTGATTTTTATTGAAAAACACGTCCAAAAAAATTCTAGGCCAAAAATGTGTACTCTGCTACCATGTATCGATTGCCATGGCCGATACCACTAATAATAAATTTTGACATTTGCAAATATTGTGACAATTTGCGTTTAAATCGCCCGGTTAATACTGTAGATTTCATACAAAAATTTGATTTTTATTGAAAAACACGTCCAAAAAAATTCTAGGCCAAAAATTTGTACTCTGCTACCATGTATCGATTGCCATGGCCGATACCACTAATAATAAATTTTGACATTTGCAAATATTGTGACAATTTGCGTTTAAATCGCCCGGTTAATACTATAGATTTCATACAAAAATTTGATTTTTATTGAAAAACACGTCCAAAAAAATTCTAGGCCAAAAATTTGTACTCTGCTACCATGTATCGATTGCCATGGCCGATACCACTAATAATAAATTTTGACATTTGCAAATATTGTGACAATTTGCGTTTAAATCGCCCGGTTAATACTGTAGATTTCATACAAAAATTTGATTTTTATTGAAAAACACGTCCAAAAAAATTCTAGGCCAAAAATGTGTACTCTGCTACCATGTATCGATTGCCATGGCCGATACCACTAATAATAAATTTTGACATTTGCAAATATTGTGACAATTTTCGTTTAAATCGCCCGGTTAATACTGTAGATTTCATACAAAAATTTGATTTTTATTGAAAAACACGTCCAAAAAAATTCTAGGCCAAAAATGTGTACTCTGCTACCATGTATCGATTGCCATGGCCGATACCACTAATAATAAATTTTGACATTTGCAAATATTGTGACAATTTGCGTTTAAATCGCCCGGTTAATACTGTAGATTTCATACGAAAATTTGATTTTTATTGAAAAACACGTCCAAAAAAATTCTAGGCCAAAAATGTGTACTCTGCTACCATGTATCGATTGCCATGGCCGATACCACTAATAATAAATTTTGACATTTGCAAATATTGTGACAATTTGCGTTTAAATCGCCCGGTTAATACTGTAGATTTCATACAAACATTTGATTTTTATTGAAAAACACGTCCAAAAAAATTCTAGGCCAAAAATTTGTACTCTGCTACCATGTATCGATTGCCATGGCCGATACCACTAATAATAAATTTTGACATTTGCAAATATTGTGACAATTTGCGTTTAAATCGCCAGGTTAATACTGTAAATTTCATACAAAAATTTGATTTTATTGAAAAACACGTCCAAAAAAATTCTAGGCCAAAAATGTGTACTCTGCTACCATGTTTCGATTGCCATGGCCAATACCACTAATAATAAATTTTGACACTTCCAAATATTGTGACAATTTGCGTTTAAATCGCCCGGTTAACACTGTAGATTTCATACAAAAATTTGATTTTTATTGAAAAACACGTCCAAAAAAATTCTAGACCAAAAATGTGTACTCTGCTATCATGAATCTATTTCCATCGCCGATACCACTAATAATAAATTTTGACATTTGTAAATATTGTGAGGATTTGCGTTTAAATCGCCCGGTTAATACTGTAGATTTCATACAAAAATTTGATTTTATTGAAAAACACGTCCAAAAAAATTCTAGGCCAAAAATGTGTACTCTGCTACCATGTATCGATTGCCATAGCAGATACCACTAATAATAAATTTTGACATTTGCAAATATTGTGACAATTTGCGTTTAAATCGCCAGGTTAATACTGTAAATTTCATACAAAAATTTGATTTTATTGAAAAACACGTCCAAATGAATTCTAGGCCAAAAATGTGTACTCTGCTACCATGTTTCGATTGCCATGGCCAATACCACTAATAATAAATTTTGACACTTCCAAATATTGTGACAATTTGCGTTTAAATCGCCCGGTTAACACTGTAGATTTCAAACAAAAATTTGATTTTTATTGAAAAACACGTCCAAAAAAATTCTAGACCAAAAATGTGTACTCTGCTACCATGTATCGATTGCCATGGCCGATACCACTAATAATAAATTTTGACATTTGCAAATATTGTGACAATTTGCGTTTAAATCGCCAGGTTAATACTGTAAATTTCATACAAAAATTTGATTTTATTGAAAAACACGTCCAAAAAAATTCTAGGCCAAAAATGTGTACTCTGCTACCATGTTTCGATTGCCATGGCCAATACCACTAATAATAAATTTTGACACTTCCAAATATTGTGACAATTTGCGTTTAAATCGCCCGGTTAACACTGTAGATTTCATACAAAAATTTGATTTTTATTGAAAAACACGTCCAAAAAAATTCTAGACCAAAAATGTGTACTCTGCTATCATGAATCTATTTCCATCGCCGATACCACTAATAATAAATTTTGACATTTGTAAATATTGTGAGGATTTGCGTTTAAATCGCCCGGTTAATACTGTAGATTTCATACAAAAATTTGATTTTATTGAAAAACACGTCCAAAAAAATTCTAGGCCAAAAATGTGTACTCTGCTACCATGTATCGATTGCCATAGCAGATACCACTAATAATAAATTTTGACATTTGCAAATATTGTGACAATTTGCGTTTAAATCGCCAGGTTAATACTGTAAATTTCATACAAAAATTTGATTTTATTGAAAAACACGTCTAAATGAATTCTAGGCCAAAAATGTGTACTCTGCTACCATGTTTCGATTGCCATGGCCAATACCACTAATAATAAATTTTGACACTTCCAAATATTGTGACAATTTGCGTTTAAACCGCCCGGTTAACACTGTAGATTTCAAACAAAAATTTGATTTTTATTGAAAAACACGTCCAAAAAAATTCTAGACCAAAAATGTGTACTCTGCTATCATGAATCTATTTTCATCGCCGATACCACTAATAATAAATTTTGACATTTGTTAATATTGTGAGGATTTGCGTTTAAATCGCCAGGTTAATACTGTAAATTTCATACAAAAATTTGATTTTATTGAAAAACACGTCCAAATGAATTCTAGGCCAAAAATGTGTACTCTGCTACCATGTTTCGATTGCCATGGCCAATACCACTAATAATAAATTTTGACACTTCCAAATATTGTGACAATTTGCGTTTAAATCGCCCGGTTAACACTGTAGATTTCAAACAAAAATTTGATTTTTATTGAAAAACACGTCCAAAAAAATTCTAGACCAAAAATGTGTACTCTGCTATCATGAATCTATTTTCATCGCCGATACCACTAATAATAAATTTTGACATTTGTTAATATTGTGAGGATTTGCGTTTAAATCGCCCGGTTAATACTGTAGATTTCATACAAAAATTTGATTTTTATTGAAAAACACGTCCAAAAAAATTCTAGGCCAAAAATGTGTACTCTGCTACCATGTATCGATTGCCATGGCCGATACCACTAATAATAAATTTTGACATTTGCAAATATTGTGACAATTTGCGTTTAAATCGCCCGGTTAATACTGTAGATTTCATACAAAAATTTGATTTTTATTGAAAAACACGTCCAAAAAAATTCTAGGCCAAAAATGTGTACTCTGCTACCATGTATCGATTGCCATGGCCGATACCACTAATAATAAATTTTGACATTTGCAAATATTGTGACAATTTGCGTTTAAATCGCCCGGTTAATACTGTAGATTTCATACAAAAATTTGATTTTTATTGAAAAACACGTCCAAAAAAATTCTAGGCCAAAAATGTGTACTCTGCTACCATGTATCGATTGCCATGGCCGATACCACTAATAATAAATTTTGACATTTGCAATTATTGTGACAATTTGCGTTTAAATCGCCCGGTTAATACTGTAGATTTCATACAAAAATTTGATTTTTATTGAAAAACACGTCCAAAAAAATTCTAGGCCAAAAATTTGTACTCTGCTACCATGTATCGATTGCCATGGCCGATACCACTAATAATAAATTTTGACATTTGCAAATATTGTGACAATTTGCGTTTAAATCGCCCGGTTAATACTATAGATTTCATACAAAAATTTGATTTTTATTGAAAAACACGTCCAAAAAAATTCTAGGCCAAAAATTTGTACTCTGCTACCATGTATCGATTGCCATGGCCGATACCACTAATAATAAATTTTGACATTTGCAAATATTGTGACAATTTTCGTTTAAATCGCCCGGTTAATACTGTAGATTTCATACAAAAATTTGATTTTTATTGAAAAACACGTCCAAAAAAATTCTAGGCCAAAAATGTGTACTCTGCTACCATGTATCGATTGCCATGGCCGATACCACTAATAATAAATTTTGACATTTGCAAATATTGTGACAATTTGCGTTTAAATCGCCCGGTTAATACTGTAGATTTCATAAAAAAATTTGATTTTTATTGAAAAACACGTCCAAAAAAATTTTAGGCCAAAAATGTGTACTCCGCTGCCATGTTTCGATTGCCATGGCCGATACCACTAATAATAAATTTTGACATTTGCAAATATTGTGACAATTTGCGTTTAAATCGCCCGGTTAATACTGTAGATTTCATACAAAAATTTGATTTTTATTGAAAATCACGTCCAAAAAAATTCTAGGCCAAAAATGTGTACTCTGCTACCATGTATCGATTGCCATGACAGATACCACTAACAATAAATTTTGACATTTGCAAATATTGTGACAATTTGCGTTTAAATCGCCAGGTTAATACTGTAAATTTCATACAAAAATTTGATTTTATTGAAAAACACGTCCAAAAAAATTCTAGGCCAAAAATGTGTACTCTGCTACCATGTTTCGATTGCCATGGCCAATACCACTAATAATAAATTTTGACACTTCCAAATATTGTGACAATTTGCGTTTAAATCGCCCGGTTAACACTGTAGATTTCAAACAAAAATTTGATTTTTATTGAAAAACACGTCCAAAAAAATTCTAGACCAAAAATGTGTACTCTGCTATCATGAATCGATTTCCATCGCCGATACAACTAATAATAAATTTTGACATTTGCAAATATTGTTAGAATTTACGTTTAAATCGCCCGGTTAGTACTGATTATTCCATACAAAAATTTGATTTTTATTGAAAAACACGCCCAAAAAAATTCTAGGCCAAAAATCTGTACTCTGCTACTATGCATCGATTGCCATTACCGATACTACTAATAATAAATTTTGACATTTGCAAATATTGTGAGAATTTACGTTTAAATCGCCCGGCTAGTGCTGTAGATTCCAAACAGAAGTTTGATTTTTATTGAAAAAGACGTCCAAAAAAATTCTAGGCCAAAAATGTGTACTCTGCTACCATGTATCGATTGCCATGGCCGATACCACTAATAATAAATTTTGACATTTGCAAATATTGTGACAATTTGCGTTTAAATCGCCCGGTTAATACTGTAGATTTCATACAAACATTTGATTTTTATTGAAAAACACGTCCAAAAAAATTCTAGGCCAAAAATGTGTACTCTGCTACCATGTATCGATTGCCATGGCCGATACCACTAATAATAAATTTTGACATTTGCAAATATTGTGACAATTTGCGTTTAAATCGCCCGGTTAATACTGTAGATTTCATACAAAAATTTGATTTTTATTGAAAAACACGTCCAAAAAAAATTCTAGGCCAAAAATCTGTACTCTGCTACTATGCATCGATTGCCATGGCCGATACCACTAATAATAAATTTTGACATTTGCAAATATTGTGAGAATTTGCGTTTAAATCGCCCTGATAGTGCTGTAGATTCCATACAGAAGTTTGATTTTTATTGAAAAAGACGTCCAAAAAAATTCTAGGCCAAAAATGTGTACTCTTCTACCATGTATCGATTGCCATGGCCGATACCACTAATAATAAATTTTGGCATTTGCAAAGATTGTGACAATTTGCGTTTAAATCGCCCGGTTAATACTGTAGATTTCATACAAAAATTTGATTTTTATTGAAAAACACGTCCAAAAAAATTCTAGGCCAAAAATGTGTACTCTGCTACCATGTATCGATTGCCATAGCAGATACCACTAATAATAAATTTTGACATTTGCAAATATTGTGACAATTTGCGTTTAAATCGCCAGGTTAATACTGTAAATTTCATACAAAAATTTGATTTTATTGAAAAACACGTCCAAATGAATTCTAGGCCAAAAATGTGTACTCTGCTACCATGTTTCGATTGCCATGGCCAATACCACTAATAATAAATTTTGACACTTCCAAATATTGTGACAATTTGCGTTTAAATCGCCCGGTTAACACTGTAGATTTCAAACAAAAATTTGATTTTTATTGAAAAACACGTCCAAAAAAATTCTAGACCAAAAATGTGTACTCTGCTATCATGAATCTATTTTCATCGCCGATACCACTAATAATAAATTTTGACATTTGTTAATATTGTGAGGATTTGCGTTTAAATCGCCCGGTTAATACTGTAGATTTCATACAAAAATTTGATTTTATTGAAAAACACGTCCAAAAAAATTCTAGGCCAAAAATGTGTACTCTGTTACCATGTATCGATTGCCATAGCAGATACCACTAATAATAAATTTTGACATTTGCAAATATTGTGAGAATTTGCGTTTAAATCGCCCGGTTAATACTGTAGATTTCATACAAAAATTTGATTTTTATTGAAAAACACGTCCAAAAAAATTCTAGGCCAAAAATGTGTACTCTGCTACCATGTATCGATTGCCATGGCCGATACCACTAATAATAAATTTTGACATTTGCAAATATTGTGACAATTTGCGTTTAAATCGCCCGGTTAATACTGTAGATTTCATACAAAAATTTGATTTTTATTGAAAAACACGTCCAAAAAAATTCTAGGCCAAAAATGTGTACTCTGCTACCATGTATCGATTGCCATGGCCGATACCACTAATAATAAATTTTGACATTTGCAAATATTGTGACAATTTGCGTTTAAATCGCCCGGTTAATACTGTAGATTTCATACAAAAATTTGATTTTTATTGAAAAACACGTCCAAAAAAATTCTAGGCCAAAAATGTGTACTCTGCTACCATGTATCGATTGCCATGGCCGATACCACTAATAATAAATTTTGACATTTGCAATTATTGTGACAATTTGCGTTTAAATCGCCCGGTTAATACTGTAGATTTCATACAAAAATTTGATTTTTATTGAAAAACACGTCCAAAAAAATTCTAGGCCAAAAATTTGTACTCTGCTACCATGTATCGATTGCCATGGCCGATACCACTAATAATAAATTTTGACATTTGCAAATATTGTGACAATTTGCGTTTAAATCGCCCGGTTAATACTATAGATTTCATACAAAAATTTGATTTTTATTGAAAAACACGTCCAAAAAAATTCTAGGCCAAAAATTTGTACTCTGCTACCATGTATCGATTGCCATGGCCGATACCACTAATAATAAATTTTGACATTTGCAAATATTGTGACAATTTTCGTTTAAATCGCCCGGTTAATACTGTAGATTTCATACAAAAATTTGATTTTTATTGAAAAACACGTCCAAAAAAATTCTAGGCCAAAAATGTGTACTCTGCTACCATGTATCGATTGCCATGGCCGATACCACTAATAATAAATTTTGACATTTGCAAATATTGTGACAATTTGCGTTTAAATCGCCCGGTTAATACTGTAGATTTCATAAAAAAATTTGATTTTTATTGAAAAACACGTCCAAAAAAATTTTAGGCCAAAAATGTGTACTCCGCTGCCATGTTTCGATTGCCATGGCCGATACCACTAATAATAAATTTTGACATTTGCAAATATTGTGACAATTTGCGTTTAAATCGCCCGGTTAATACTGTAGATTTCATACAAAAATTTGATTTTTATTGAAAATCACGTCCAAAAAAATTCTAGGCCAAAAATGTGTACTCTGCTACCATGTATCGATTGCCATGACAGATACCACTAACAATAAATTTTGACATTTGCAAATATTGTGACAATTTGCGTTTAAATCGCCAGGTTAATACTGTAAATTTCATACAAAAATTTGATTTTATTGAAAAACACGTCCAAAAAAATTCTAGGCCAAAAATGTGTACTCTGCTACCATGTTTCGATTGCCATGGCCAATACCACTAATAATAAATTTTGACACTTCCAAATATTGTGACAATTTGCGTTTAAATCGCCCGGTTAACACTGTAGATTTCAAACAAAAATTTGATTTTTATTGAAAAACACGTCCAAAAAAATTCTAGACCAAAAATGTGTACTCTGCTATCATGAATCGATTTCCATCGCCGATACAACTAATAATAAATTTTGACATTTGCAAATATTGTTAGAATTTACGTTTAAATCGCCCGGTTAGTACTGATTATTCCATACAAAAATTTGATTTTTATTGAAAAACACGCCCAAAAAAATTCTAGGCCAAAAATCTGTACTCTGCTACTATGCATCGATTGCCATGACCGATACTACTAATAATAAATTTTGACATTTGCAAATATTGTGAGAATTTACGTTTAAATCGCCCGGCTAGTGCTGTAGATTCCAAACAGAAGTTTGATTTTTATTGAAAAAGACGTCCAAAAAAATTCTAGGCCAAAAATGTGTACTCTGCTACCATGTATCGATTGCCATGGCCGATACCACTAATAATAAATTTTGACATTTGCAAATATTGTGACAATTTGCGTTTAAATCGCCCGGTTAATACTGTAGATTTCATACAAACATTTGATTTTTATTGAAAAACACGTCCAAAAAAATTCTAGGCCAAAAATGTGTACTCTGCTACCATGTATCGATTGCCATGGCCGATACCACTAATAATAAATTTTGACATTTGCAAATATTGTGACAATTTGCGTTTAAATCGCCCGGTTAATACTGTAGATTTCATACAAAAATTTGATTTTTATTGAAAAACACGTCCAAAAAAAATTCTAGGCCAAAAATCTGTACTCTGCTACTATGCATCGATTGCCATGACCGATACCACTAATAATAAATTTTGACATTTGCAAATATTGTGAGAATTTGCGTTTAAATCGCCCTGATAGTGCTGTAGATTCCATACAGAAGTTTGATTTTTATTGAAAAAGACGTCCAAAAAAATTCTAGGCCAAAAATGTGTACTCTTCTACCATGTATCGATTGCCATGGCCGATACCACTAATAATAAATTTTGGCATTTGCAAAGATTGTGACAATTTGCGTTTAAATCGCCCGGTTAATACTGTAGATTTCATACAAAAATTTGATTTTTATTGAAAAACACGTCCAAAAAAATTCTAGGCCAAAAATGTGTACTCTGCTACCATGTATCGATTGCCATGGCCGATACCACTAATAATAAATTTTGACATTTGCAAATATTGTGACAATTTGCGTTTAAATCGCCCGGTTAATACTGTAGATTTCATACAAAAATTTGATTTTTATTGAAAAACACGTCCAAAAAAATTCTAGGCTAAAAATGTGTACTCTGCTACCATGTATCGATTGCCATGGCCGATACCACTAATAATAAATTTTGACATTTGCAAATATTGTGACAATTTGCGTTTAAATCGCCCGGTTAATACTGTAGATTTCATACAAAAATTTGACTTTTATTGAAAAACACGTCCAAAAAAATTCTAGGCCAAAAATGTGTACTCTGCTACCATGTATCGATTGCCATGGCCGATACCACTAATAATAAATTTTGACATTTGCAAATATTGTGACAATTTGCGTTTAAATCGCCCGGTTAATACTGTAGATTTCATACAAACATTTGATTTTTATTGAAAAACACGTCCAAAAAAATTCTAGGCCAAAAATGTGTACTCTGCTACCATGTATCGATTGCCATGGCCGATACCACTAATAATAAATTTTGACATTTGCAAATATTGTGACAATTTGCGTTTAAATCGCCCGGTTAATACTGTAGATTTCATACAAAAATTTGATTTTTATTGAAAAACACGTCCAAAAAAAATTCTAGGCCAAAAATCTGTACTCTGCTACTATGCATCGATTGCCATGACCGATACCACTAATAATAAATTTTGACATTTGCAAATATTGTGAGAATTTGCGTTTAAATCGCCCTGATAGTGCTGTAGATTCCATACAGAAGTTTGATTTTTATTGAAAAAGACGTCCAAAAAAATTCTAGGCCAAAAATGTGTACTCTTCTACCATGTATCGATTGCCATGGCCGATACCACTAATAATAAATTTTGGCATTTGCAAAGATTGTGACAATTTGCGTTTAAATCGCCCGGTTAATACTGTAGATTTCATACAAAAATTTGATTTTTATTGAAAAACACGTCCAAAAAAATTCTAGGCCAAAAATGTGTACTCTGCTACCATGTATCGATTGCCATGGCCGATACCACTAATAATAAATTTTGACATTTGCAAATATTGTGACAATTTGCGTTTAAATCGCCCGGTTAATACTGTAGATTTCATACAAAAATTTGATTTTTATTGAAAAACACGTCCAAAAAAATTCTAGGCTAAAAATGTGTACTCTGCTACCATGTATCGATTGCCATGGCCGATACCACTAATAATAAATTTTGACATTTGCAAATATTGTGACAATTTGCGTTTAAATCGCCCGGTTAATACTGTAGATTTCATACAAAAATTTGACTTTTATTGAAAAACACGTCCAAAAAAATTCTAGGCCAAAAATGTGTACTCTGCTACCATGTATCGATTGCCATGGCCGATACCACTAATAATAAATTTTGACATTTGCAAATATTGTGACAATTTGCGTTTAAATCGCCCGGTTAATACTGTAGATTTCATACAAAAATTTGATTTTTATTGAAAAACACGTCCAAAAAAATTCTAGGCCAAAAATGTGTACTCTGCTACCATGTATCGATTGCCATGGCCGATACCACTAATAATAAATTTTGACATTTGCAAATATTGTGACAATTTGCGGTTAAATCGCCCGGTTAATACTGTAGATTTCATACAAAAATTTGATTTTTATTGAAAAACACGTCCAAAAAAATTCTAGGCCAAAAATGTGTACTCTGCTACCATGTATCGATTGCCATGGCCGATACCACTAATAATAAATTTTGACATTTGCAAATATTGTGACAATTTGCGTTTAAATCGCCCGGTTAATACTGTAGATTTCATACAAAAATTTGATTTTTATTGAAAAACACGTCCAAAAAAATTCTAGGCCAAAAATGTGTACTCTGCTACCATGTATCGACTGTCATGGCCGATACCACTAATAATAAATTTTGACATTTGCAAATATTGTGACAATTTGCGTTTAAATCGTCCGGTTAATACTGTAGATTTCATACAAAAATTTGATTTTTATTGAAAAACACGTCCAAAAAAATTCTAGGCCAAAAATGTGTACTCTGCTACCATGTATCGATTGCCATGGCCGATACCACTAATAATAAATTTTGACATTTGCAAATATTGTGACAATTTGCGTTTAAATCGCCCGGTTAATACTGTAGATTTCGTACAAAAATTTGATTTTTATTGAAAAACACGTCCAAAAAAATTCTAGGCCAAAAATGTGTACTCTGCTACCATGTATCGATTGCCATGGTCGATACCACTAATAATAAATTTTGACATTTGCAAATATTGTGACAATTTGCGTTTAAATCGCCCGGTTAATACTGTAGATTTCATACAAAAATTTGATTTTTATTGAAAAACACGTCCAAAAAAATTCTAGGCCAAAAATGTGTACTCTGCTACCATGTATCAATTGCCATGGCCGATACCACTAATAAAAAATTTTGACATTTGCAAATATTGTGACAATTTGCGTTTAAATCGCCCGGTTAATACTGTAGATTTCATACAAAAATTTGACTTTTATTGAAAAACACGTCCAAAAAAATTCTAGGCCAAAAATGTGTACTCTGCTACCATGTATCGATTGCCATGGCCGATACCACTAATAATAAATTTTGACATTTGCAAATATTGTGACAATTTGCGTTTAAATCGCCCGGTTAATACTGTAGATTTCATACAAAAATTTGATTTTTATTGAAAAACACGTCCAAAAAAATTCTAGGCCAAAAATGTGTACTCTGCTATTATGTATCGATTGCCATGGCCGATACCACTAATAATAAATTTTGACATTTGCAAATATTGTGAGAATTTGCGTTTAAATCGCCCGGTTAATACTGTAGATTTCATACAAAAATTTGATTTTTATTGAAAAACACGTCCAAAAAAATTCTAGGCCAAAAATTTGTACTCTGCTACCATGTATCGATTGCCATGGCCGATACCACTAATAATAAATTTTGACATTTGCAAATATTGTGACAATTTGCGTTTAAATCGCCCGGGTAATACTATAGATTTCATACAAAAATTTGATTTTTATTGAAAAACACGTCCAAAAAAATTCTAGGCCAAAAATTTGTACTCTGCTACCATGTTTCGATTGCCATGGCCGATACCACTAATAATAAATTTTGACATTTGCAAATATTGTAACAATTTGCGTTTAAATCGCCCGGTTAATACTGTAGATTTCATACAAAAATTTGATTTTTATTGAAAAACACGTCCAAAAAATTCTAGGCCAAAAATGTGTACTCTGCTACCATGTATCGATTGCCATGGCCGATACCACTAATAATAAATTTTGACATTTGCAAATATTGTAACAATTTGCGTTTAAATCGCCCGGTTAATACTGTAGATTTCATACGAAAATTTGATTTTTATTAAAAAACACGTCCAAAAAAATTCTAGGCCAAAAATGTGTACTCTGCTACCATGTTTCGATTGCCATGGCCGATACCACTAATAATAAATTTTGACATTTGCAAATATTGTGACAATTTGCGTTTAAATCGCCCGGTTAATACTGTAGATTTCATACAAACATTTGATTTTTATTGAAAAACACGTCCAAAAAAATTCTAGGCCAAAAATGTGTACTCTGCTACCATGAATCGATTGCCATGGCCGATACCACTAATAATAAATTTTGACATTTGCAAATATTGTGACAATTTGCGTTTAAATCGCCCGGTTAATACTGTAGATTTCATACAAAAATTTGATTTTTATTGAAAAACACGTCCAAAAAAATTCTAGGCCAAAAATGTGTACTCTGCTACCATGTATCGATTGCCATGGCCGATACCACTAATAATAAATTTTGACATTTGCAAATATTGTGACAATTTGCGTTTAAATCGCCCGGTTAATACTGTAGATTTCATACAAAAATTTGATTTTTATTGAAAAACACGTCCAAAAAAATTTTATGCCAAAAATGTTTACTCCGCTACCATGTATCGATTGCCATGGCCGATACCACTAATAATAAATTTTGACATTTGCAAATATTGTGACAATTTGCGTTTAAATCGCCCGTTTAATACTGTAGATTTCATACAAAAATTTGATTTTTATTGAAAAACACGTCCAAAAAAATTCTAGGCCAAAAATGTTTACTCTGCTACCATGTATCGATTGCCATGGCCGATACCACTAATAATAAATTTTGACATTTGCAAATATTGTGACAATTTGCGTTTAAATCGCCCGGTTAATACTGTAGATTTCATACAAAAATTTGATTTTTATTAAAAAACACGTCCAAAAAAATTCTAGGCCAAAAATGTGTACTCTGCTACCATGTATCGATTGCCATGGCCGATACCACTAATAATAAATTTTGACATTTGCAAATATTGTGACAATTTGCGTTTAAATCGCCCGGTTAATACTGTAGATTTCATACAAAAATTTGATTTTTATTGAAAAACACGTCCAAAAAAATTCTAGGCCAAAAATGTGTACTCTGCTACCATATATCGATTGCCATGGCCGATACCACTAATAATAAATTTTGACATTTGCAAATATTGTGACAATTTGCGTTTAAATCGCCCGGTTAATACTGTAGATTTCATACAAAAATTTGATTTTTATTGAAAAACACGTCCAAAAAAATTCTAGGCCAAAAATGTGTACTCTGCTACCATGTATCGATTGCCATGGCCGATACCACTAATAATAAATTTTGACATTTGCAAATATTGTGACAATTTGCGTTTAAATCGCCCGGTTAATACTGTAGATTTCATACAAAAATTTGATTTTTATTGAAAAACACGTCCAAAAAAATTCTAGGCCAAAAATGTGTACTCTGCTACCATGTATCGATTGCCATGGCCGATACCACTAATAATAAATTTTGACATTTGCAAATATTGTGACAATTTGCGTTTAAATCGCCGGTTAATACTGTAGATTTCATACAAAAATTTGATTTTTATTGAAAAACACGTCCAAAAAAATTTTATGCCAAAAATGTTTACTCCGCTACCATGTATCGATTGCCATGGCCGATACCACTAATAATAAATTTTGACATTTGCAAATATTGTGACAATTTGCGTTTAAATCGCCCGGTTAATACTGTAGATTTCATACAAAAATTTGATTTTTATTGAAAAACACGTCCAAAAAAATTCTAGGCCAAAAATGTTTACTCTGCTACCATGTATCGATTGCCATGGCCGATACCACTAATAATAAATTTTGACATTTGCAAATATTGTGACAATTTGCGTTTAAATCGCCCGGTTAATACTGTAGATTTCATACAAAAATTTGATTTTTATTAAAAAACACGTCCAAAAAAATTCTAGGCCAAAAATGTGTACTCTGCTACCATGTATCGATTGCCATGGCCGATACCACTAATAATAAATTTTGACATTTGCAAATATTGTGACAATTTGCGTTTAAATCGCCCGGTTAATACTGTAGATTTCATACAAAAATTTGATTTTTATTGAAAAACACGTCCAAAAAAATTCTAGGCCAAAAATGTGTACTCTGCTACCATGTATCGATTGCCATGGCCGATACCACTAATAATAAATTTTGACATTTGCAAATATTGTGAGAATTTGCGTTTAAATCGCCCGGTTAATACTGTAGATTTCATACAAAAATTTGATTTTTATTGAAAAACACGTCCAAAAAAATTCTAGGCCAAAAATTTGTACTCTGCTACCATGTATCGATTGCCATGGCCGATACCACTAATAATAAATTTTGACATTTGCAAATATTGTGACAATTTGCGTTTAAATCGCCCGGTTAATACTGTAGATTTCATACAAAAATTTGATTTTTATTGAAAAACACGTCCAAAAAAATTCTAGGCTAAAAATGTGTACTCTGCTACCATGTATCGATTGCCATGGCCGATACCACTAATAATAAATTTTGACATTTGCAAATATTGTGACAATTTGCGTTTAAATCGCCCGGTTAATACTGTAGATTTCATACAAAAATTTGATTTTTATTGAAAAACACGTCCAAAAAAATTCTAGGCCAAAAATGTGTACTCTGCTACCATGTATCGATTGCCATGGCCGATACCACTAATAATAAATTTTGACATTTGCAAATATTGTGACAATTTGCGTTTAAATCGCCCGGTTAATACTGTAGATTTCATACAAAAATTTGATTTTTATTGAAAAACACGTCCAAAAAAATTTTATGCCAAAAATGTTTACTCCGCTACCATGTATCGATTGCCATGGCCGATACCACTAATAATAAATTTTGACATTTGCAAATATTGTGACAATTTGCGTTTAAATCGCCCGGTTAATACTGTAGATTTCATACAAAAATTTGATTTTTATTGAAAAACACGTCCAAAAAAATTCTAGGCCAAAAATGTTTACTCTGCTACCATGTATCGATTGCCATGGCCGATACCACTAATAATAAATTTTGACATTTGCAAATATTGTGAAAATTTGCGTTTAAATCGCCCGGTTAATACTGTAGATTTCATACAAAAATTTGATTTTTATTGAAAAACACGTCCAAAAAAATTCTAGGCCAAATATCTGTTCTGTGCTACCATGTATCGATAGCCATGGCCGATACCTCTAATAATAGAATTTGACATTTGCAAATATTGTGACAGTTTGCGTTTAAATCGCCCGGTTATTACTGTAGATTCCATACAAAAATTTGATTTTTATTGAAAAACACGTCCAAAAAATTTCTAGGCCAAAAATGTGTACTCTGCTACCATGTATCGATTGCCATGGCCGATACCACTAATAATAAATTTTGACATTTGCAAATATTGTGACAATTTGCGTTTAAATCGCCCGGCTAGTGCTGTAGATTCCATACAGAAGTTTGATTTTTATTGAAAAACACGTCCAAAAAAATTCTAGGCCAAAAATATGTACTCTGCTACCATGTTTCGATTGCCATGGCCAATACCATTAATAATAAATTTTGACACTTCCAAATATTGTGACAATTCGCGTTTAAATCGCCCGGTTAATACTGTAGATTTCATACAAAATTTGATTTTTATTGAAAAACACGTCCAAAAAAATTCTAGGCCAAAAATGTGTACTCTGCTACCATGTTTCGATTGCCATGGCCGATAGCACTAATAATAAATTTTGAAATTAGCAAATATTGTGACAATTTGCATTTAAATCGCCCGGTTAATACTGCAGATTTCATACAAAAATTTGATTTTATTAAAAATCATGTCCAAAAAAATTCTAGGCCAAAAATGTGTACTCTGCTACCATGTTTTGATTGCCATGGACGATACCACTAATAATAAATTTTGACATTTGCAAATATTGTGAGAATTTGCGTTTAAATCGCCCGGCTAGTGCTGTAGATTCCATACAAAAATTTGATTTTATTAAAAAACATGTCCAAAAAAAGTCTAGGCCAAAAATGTGTACTCTGCTATACCATGTTTCGATTGCCATGGCCGATACCACTAATAATAAATTTTGACATTTGCAAATATTGTGACAATTTGCGTTTAAATCGCCCGGTTAATACTGTAGATTTTATACAAAAATTTGATTTTTATTGAAAAAGACGTCCAATAAAATTCTAGGCAAAAATGTGTACTCTGCTACCATGTTTTGATTGGGCGGTATGGCGTTAATCTGCCCGGTCCATAACCTCTTCTAGCCATGCATTAGGTAGCTGCTTGATGAAGGCAATTGTGTAATGGGTAACCTGGTCATAATTCGCAAGTGTACGTGCTGCCATCTCGTGGCAATCTCTGGCACAGGCTAAAGTATTTCGCTAAAGGAGAAACCTTTACAAAAACCGTAATCTAACGTGGAAGAGCATATATGCCGATTTATGAATTGCTGATAGGTTAATCAGTTCAAATTATTCGGCCTCTGGATACCAGGCACCCTTCAGTTTTATTCAGGTTTCAGGTAGTAAAGCAGGTTGACCAACAGGCGACTTTCCAATCCCAGCAACTCGCAAGAGTTAAATCAAATCGAAAGACGGGGCAAGGGTTGAAATATACAGGGGTGGGGATGCCCTTTCGAAGACCATGTGTACCAATGCTACCGTCTGCCTAGCAGAAGTACATCCTATAATAAACACTTAGGAGGGAGAGCAATGTGCTCAGATTGATGTATCGCTACGGACCAGCTGTATTATAAGGTTCCTTAAGAGCCTGAATATTCACAGAATGCATAATTAAGCAGGATCTAAGCACCAAAAATCTTTTAGGTCGCAATGCAAGGTGGCTGAATGTCCACATGGCCCTTCAATAATAATAATAATAATTTGAAGTTATCCCAGGATTTCATTCCAGAAAAGTAAAAACATTTTTAAGGTTTTAACAATTTATTTCACTTGTTCTACAGTAGGGACTGAACTAGAGATCTCTGGTTTTTGTCAGAAAACTGATAGTGCCCATCTCAAAATTCTATAGCCTCTATACGAGAGATTTTTAGTTCGTTAAATATAGCAGAACGAGTGAAATACAATTTTAAACCTTACAATAATCCCAACCCATATCGACTAATTCTTGTCAGGAGTAAGCTGTTAGTATGCCTATCCCAAACCATTTAGCCTCAATAAGCCGATAGATTTTCAATTGGGTCAATAGAGCAGAACGAGTGAAATAAAATGTTGCCCCGGAACGATTTTGACTAATGTTTGTCAGGAGTAAGCTATTATAGCCTATAGCCTCAATCCGAGAGATTTTTAGTTCGGTCAATATTTTATTTATTTATTTAAATATGCAAATATTTTGCTTTAAAGAACAACCCGAAGCTATACACAATCTATTTTGAACACGAAGCTCATTCACAATAGTTTGTGGAGATGAGATTATTTAACGTAAAAATTACTACAAAGAAGACAGCTTTATAGAATTGCGCAAGATACCGCCCTGGCTGGGCTTCATTAAAATTCATTAAATTTGTCCTATCGAATAATACAGTTGTATAGCTTGGAACGTAATCCGTGAGTGCTATGGTAGCTTGTATTTTTATATTTTTCATGCGACCAATGATAACTGTGTACATTGGTTATATACCTTGAACGAATGAAATAAAATGGAAACACATTAGAATAATCCACACTCACGGTCGATTTTCGACAAGTTGCCACTATACGATTTTGACACTCTAATAAAAATTCTGATTTCCTAATTACTATGCAAAACTAGTTGATTTACATTTAAATATTTCGTGAGTCATAAATTATCGAAATTCGAAATTTTTTCGGGAACTTATGCAACATCTAAACTTTTTCCACGATACGATCTACATTTCTCGGGTTGAGATTTCTTGTTAACTTCAACGACTTCATATTCCAAATCAATCATTTAGCTATTTAGTAACAGTCAAAAAAAAAAAAAAAATATATTTTCTTTCAATTTACCATCTAACTTTCAAAGGCCTATTTTGTGATTCAAGCAGTGTAAGCTAGGAACCAATTTAATATCTCAGTTTATTTGAATCCAACCCGCTTTTACATGAAAAATAATTGTTTAAGGAGGTTCAAAATATTCTTCCGGAATACAGGTGCCTCTGCAAACCAAACACCTTTATACAAATTTAGATCATCCAACTACTAAGTAATACAAAATTCAATTACTCACCTAAACCACACAAATATTATCACCAAACCATATAAATATTTTTATCAAACATACTTAATACACAATAAAGATGTCATATTTGCTATAAAATCATTCTATTCAATCAATTACTTAACATCCTTTTGAATAAATACCACAAAATAAAAAAAAAAAACTTAAGTTCTCGATTTTTTGTTTTTTGTTTTGTTTTTTAATCAAAACTGACTTCCTTAAACTGATTTCTTATATTTATTTTAGCAATTTTCCATGTTTTTTCTATGTTTTCGGAAAATTAAATTCGATCTAACGTCTCTCTTCGTCCTGCTTCCCTGTTATATACCTAGGTCTTAGATAGATAAAAATACAAATTTTTTTTTTTTCAATTTTGTCGGTTTTATTTCTACGTAAAATATTTTTTTTTTTTACTAACAACCAGAAAGAGGATTAAAAAAGGATTTTCGTTTTTTTTTGTTCATTTGTTGTTGCCGTTGAGAGAGAATTAAAAAAAATAATAATAATAATGAAATATAAATTTTGTGAAAATTAAAAGCTCGGTGAAAAGTGTTTTTTTTTCTTTATGTTGTGTGGGTGTGTGTATGCTTCTTTCTATATATTTTTTGTAGGTTTTCTCCGTACACAAAAAAAAACCTAAATGGAGAGATGAAATTTTGGTTGAATAGTTTTTTTTTCCTATTCACAAAAATTTTCTTTTCATTAATCCAAAACACATGTTTTTCATCACATACGATTCTGTGTTCATGCACCATAGTAAAACATAAAAGGAAGGAAAAAAATTATATCCCGTAATAATTTAGGATAAAAAAACTAATGTTTTTGTTGTTATTTAATGCTTCCGTCTTAATGTAGTGCTTTATATAAGTATGAAGTAGTATCCTTTTTATGTGTGACACTAAGTGTTTTAAACTAATCCTTTTTTCTGTGAACCAAGAATTATATAATTTGTGTGTATGTATTTAGTATAAACTGTGATAATTAAAAAAATCCGTTTTTAGTTCTATCTGCCATAATCCGTAAATTACACAATATTAAATGCAGACGCATAATCAAAATAAATAAATGGAAATATTCGGTCGCATGTGTTTAGAAACACACCTAAATATCTAGCGCACGCCATAAAAATCATATTAAGCGCGTGACACGGCTTGTTTCCAAATCAATGAAAATTCCATTTGTATTTCGAATGAGCCAGCAACAAAACAATATTTTTTGTATATTACGTGTATCATGGGAATTTCGAAACAAACAAAACAACCCATACGAAAATTGAAAATGAATTTAAATTGTTTCCACCCCACACACAATACATAATATATTTTCCGTAGATCGAATGTCTAGGAAATATAATCCGTTCATTTCTAAAATAATAATAATAACAATAAAATAGGAAAAAAAAAATTGATCTTAAATTGAAAATTATTGTATTAGAAAATAATACAAAAAAAATGTAAAAAAATGGTGAAATTGGGTAACGAGTAAAGCGAAGAAACGCACACACAAGGTGTTACAACCGAAATAACAAAAAAAAAAAATCATTTTCTCATCATCTTCAAACAAACATACATGCTCTCGTATACAACGTAGCGAACACATAAAGATGGGAAAAAGTTGTTTAAATGCCAGGCAAAATATGTAAGAGTTGGAAATAAATATGTTTTTTGATCGTATTAAGATTAGACAAGATGAACAAAATAAAATTGTATGAGAAACGTATATATCGTAAAAAAAAATATATGATAAGCTTAGACGAGATGGTATATAAAGAATTTAGTAAGAACGAAATTGAGTATTATCAAACAAAAAAAAAAAAATTAAATAAAAAGCTTTCGAAGCTCCCCGAGTATTTTTTTTCTTTCTATTTTGATTTTATTTCCAGAAAATATCAAGTAATTTCAACAGAAAAATTTGTCATATTTTCTTTTTTATATTACTAGTTCAAAAAAAAAAAAAAAAAAAAAAATCTCTCAGCATTATTCTACGAACGAATACAGGTACACTCATATCCTCTAGTTTTTAACAAGTGGATCGATATTTTTTGTAATCTAACCTTACATTTTTTTTTTATTAAAATTCACCTTATTATCCGTAAAAATCCTATAAAGCATATATAAATTATAACCCTACCAAATTTAACCCAATTTTAATTTAAAAAAGTTAAAAAAAATTAAAAATTCGGGTTTTCATGTAGATAGAAATTTAATAACAACAACAAAATAAACATAAAACCAATTAAAATTAATTTATTGTTAGTTTCGTAATTTATTACTTTGAAATCGAATTTTTCGTTTTTGTTTTTTTTTTAGTTTTTTAATGAAAATAAAATATTCAAACTGTACAGAATATATATTGCTACACTACTCTATATATATACTATATATTTATATAGTACGAAGCTAGTTCAGAATAAAAAATTTAGTTTCCGGGTTAATTTATTTTATTTTTATTTATTTTTTGTTGCTGTTTAAATTTGCATGTCCAGAAAAAAACAAAACGAAACAAAAAAAAATAAAAATACGAAATGAAACGGAATTTATTTGAATTGGGCGATAGTTAACTGTTTGGTAAAAAATAATAAAAAAAAATGGTCGAGTACTAAATTTATTTATAATATACAAATACTGAATGAATTTATTATTATTTAATATGGTTAAGTTAATCGGAACTCGTGTAAATTATTTCGATAATATTTTCCTTTAAATTGAATTTTTTTGTTTGTATTTTACTTCTTCATATTTTATATGAATTTATATCTCGTCATGTAAATACAGTGAAACCTTACCTCAACGGATATTTTTTAAAGCATGTACATAGCTTAAATCACCTAATTTATAAGGCCAAAGCTAAAGAATTAAAACTTGGTTTTAATACGTTCCGAATATTGTAAGAGAATTTAATCCAGTTTCGAACTGATGAGCTTATGATTATGAAACTATTAATCTTCTCATCAGGCCGCGGCTACTGGACTGTATATACCACAATTCACATTCTATATAAACAGAATGTGGTGTGCGTTAAGTACTAGCGAATCATAACTAATACAGATAAATTCTCTTACAATTTTTCCTCTTCACGACATTCACACAGCTCTATCGTTCTACCTCTAAAATTCAGTCTATTAGTCAATTTCTTTGAATGATTGTTCGTAAATACTAATACACTTCTCGTGTTAATAAAAAACACAATTAAAATGGTCTAATCACCGCTAGCATATTAGAAATTACATGAATTAATTAACATTTTAACAAAAAATTAATAAAGTAAAACTTAGTTAGTTGCAGAATTTCATCAAAATTGTAAAACCTTCTATTAACGGACAACTAATTTGAGTAAATAGCTTGATTACCACTATAATAAAATTGGTTAAGTATACAAAAAAATTTTAATACACGGAAGGTGAATATATGTTGATCCTAGAAGTCACAAAAAATTCAAAAGATACACACGAGGCTAGTAGTCCGTAGAAATCGTACAAGATATAAATTAACGAGCACGGCATGGTGTACGCTTGTACGCGATAGAAACAGTTTGTCTAGGCTAAAGTAAAAAAAATTGAATTAGCTGAATGAAGGCTTAATTAAGAAAGTTGATTTTTGTATGAAGAGCTGCGACTTATATTTATTCATTTTTTTTTTGTTTTAAATTATGAATTTAAAAGATTGATTTAGAAAAAAGCGAAAACTTAAAAATGAATTAAGGAACGCTTATATTATTTCATTTTTAAAACACATATCCTTATTCATTTAAAAAAAAAAATTCTTAATTCGTTTAAGTATATTTTCAATTATGAAAACGAGATATTTTAATACATTTTTAATAATTAATAAATAATAATCAATAACTAATAATTAATATTTAATAATTAATATTAAATAATTATTTTTCATTAATTAAAACGATATATTTTAATATAATTTTAATAAGTTATAATCAATAATTAATAATAAATAATCAATAATTATTTTTTCATTAATGAAAACGAGATATTAATACATTTTTAATAATTAATAAGTAATAATTAATAATTAACAATTAAGATATTGAATAATAATTAATAATTAATAACAATTTTTTCATTAATGAAAACCAGATATGTTAATACATTTTTAATGAATAATAATTAATAATCAATAATTAATAATTTATAATTAATAATTAATAATAAATTATTAATAATTAATTATTATTAATCAATAATCAATAACTAATAATTAATATTTAATTATTATTAATTAATAATTATTTTTCATTATTGAAAACGAGATATTTTAATATATTTTTAATAATTAATAATCAATAATCAATAATTAATAATAAATAAGGAATATCTCATAATAAATATTTAATAATTAATTATTAATAATTAATAATCAATAACTAACAAATAATATTTAATTATTATTAATTAATAATAATTTTTCATTAATGAAAACGAGATATTTTCATATATTTTTAATAATTAATAATTAATAATCAATAATCAATAATTAATAATAAATAATTAATATCTCATAATAAATATTTAATAATTTATAATTATATTTTATTTAATTAAAACGAGATATTTTAATATAAATAAGTTATAATCAATAATTAATAATAAATAATTAATTATTATTTTTTTATTAATGAAAACGAGATAATAATATATTTTTTATAATTAATATTTACTAATTATTAATTAATAAATAATAATTAATAATTAATAGTTATTTTTTCATTAATGAAAACCAGATATTTAAATACATTTTTAATGATTAATAATTAATAAATATTTTTTCATCAATGAAAACGAGATATTTTTATACATTTATAATAATTAATAATTAATAATCCGTAACTAATTTTTATTTTTTTTTTTGAGGGGAGGTGAAAAATCATTTACGCACATTGTGCCGGACTCCCGTTTCCGGACTGCTGACTAAAAACACCTCCCTATTATCCAAAAAATAGTCTGGAACCGTTGCTCACATTACTTCGCTAGTTTTTTTTTTGTTTTTTATGCTACCGTACGAGCTACCTCCTGGGCTATGGATTATTCTCCAAATGCGTATTCTTCCGCCGCAAGATTGTTTTTACGTAGTGTGCCACTCGTTTCCACTTATTAATTCCACGGATCATGATCTCTACGGCAGTCTGTACTGACCATGGTCCCACCTCCCTCGTCAGCAAATTTCCTTGCTCCCCCCAATCCTGACACGAAAGGAACGTGTGTTTCGTGTCATTCAAAAAACCTGGGCAGTATAAACATTCCACCGAAGTAACCTTCCGCATCCCATGTAGATAATACCGAAAGTAGCCGTGGCCGCTCATAAACTGGGTCAAAATTCCACCTCCTCGTGCCACCGTTTGTCCAGGCGCTCACCCTCTCGATGAGTCTTGCTGTACATCTTCCTCTGCTTTTCTCATTCTCGCCCTCAGCATTTCATGGTGCGGAACGTCTCCTCCAAGCTTGCTGTCTCTCAACTTATATTTAAGTTTCTAAAGTAGACAGCCTTCCGCTCCCTAGCCAGTAGCTCCATTGGAGTCACAACAGCTATAACCAAAACTGCCACTTTAGAAACAATGCGATATGCCGAGGCTACCCGCAGCGCACTCCGTCTTTGTACCTGTGCCAATCGCTTCCGGTACATCTCTTTTCTTAATGAATCAGGCCATACCTCTGCTCCGTAGAGTAGGACCGATTGAACGGCTGACATTAGAAGCCGGCGCTTGCTCGCTTTCTTGCCCCCAACATTAGCCATTAGCCGACTCAGCGCTGTTACTCCCTTCGCAGCTTTGTCTGCTGTGCAACGAATCTGCTCAAAGAAGTTGAGTTTGGAGTCAATCGTTTTCCCCAGGTAATCTACCGCCGGTTTGATTTCCACCACCTCCCTGCCAATCCACATGCGTAAAATCGTTTGGGTCCTCCTTTTAGTCAGAATAACAATTTCAGTCTTCTCAAGGGCCAATGCTAGACCATGCGTCGCCATCCAGCTACTTACGGTTCTCATCACCTGGTTTAACTTCCATTGGGCCTGCTTAGTATCCCGGGCAGCAATAAGTGCCGCGACATCATCCGCATACCCGACTAAATGTATCTCCTCAGGCATTTCATCTCTCAGCAGGCTATCATAAAATGCGTTCCAAAAGTCAGGTGCAGTGGCTTCCATCTTCTTCGGCCCCTCTTCAGTCTCGTAAATTATGGTACAATCGCTGAGATAGTCATTTAGAATACGCAATAAATATTCCGGAGCCTGAAACGTGTGCTCAAGTGCGCTAATCATATCTCTCCAAGCCGCGGAGAATCCGCTTTGAAAAGTGATTGTGACTTTCAGCCCTTCTAACCGCCGAACAACTTCCTGCATAGCATCAATTGTGAATCGCCCCACTATTAAACCGTACTGCCTTGGCGGTAGATCACTCGCAGCCTCTATCACAGCCTTTGGTCTCTCCCTGATTAGTCTTTCTAGGACCTTACCATGCATAAAGGTCTGTAGGATAATGGTAAGCCAGGGTCACCCTTACCCTTCCTAATCAGCCCAAACGTGCAGGCTTGCAGCAGGAGAGCTAAAAACCCCCGACACCAAACGCGAGTTGTACATCTCTAGCAACAGAGCTGGCTGTTGCCGAAAAACCATCTTCAGTACTTCCCCGGATATCCCGTCCGGCCCGGGAGCTTTCTTGTCCTTGCCCGTCAATACCGCCTTTTCTAATTCGTCTTCGGAGAAGTGGTAGACTTTTATTGTCCGTCCACAGCTAGTCAAGAGCGGCTTTTTGCACGCCGTAACATAAGGCATCTCTTGCGTAGCTCCGAAATTTCGGTTGTCCACCAATACACTGTTGGCTTGTAATGGCGCGGTTTTTTCCGTGGCGTGGATACTTCACAAGCGGAATTGATCAGACGCATTGCAGAAACCTTAAGGTTCTCGGTTATCGATCTTTCATCCGTATTTCTCGTCCCTGTTCTCCGTACACCTCTCGCCAGCTTTTTTTTGAACTCCTCGGTGTCCATCTTTTGCAGATTCCATTACACCGGTTTATCCCGCAATGGATTTTGTTTTTTACCGCCAACCTCAAAAGTAATGTATTGATGGCCGCTCCCTGTGTAATAATTCATGACAACCCAGCCTTGGACGAGTGGCCCTAAGAATTCGGATGCCAGTGTGATGTCGCCGGCCGGCGAACAGACTAACAGAACCGATCTTTATCACTAATAGGCCTGTTCTTGCTGCCATCTCAAGAATGCGACTTCCTCTGATGTCCGGCTGTGGTATCCCCCACTCGATAGCCCTCGCATTCAAATCGCCAGCTACGACGACCCGTCCAGCCACCCTGAAAAATGTTGTCCTTTAAGGCATCTAGCTTTGCCTGGAAGTCAGCGCTCGCCTCGTTTAGGGTAAAGTAACATCTGAAATACTTTACCCCCATATACTCGACCCAAACAAACCCTCTGCCTGCTACATAACCCGTAAGCTGCTGTGTCCCATCCGGCCCCTATATGGCGGCAGTAATAAGAAGGTCAGAGTACCACAATGCGGACCCCTTATCTTAATTCTACACACTTAGGAGCAGCATATCAATCTTTTTCTCGG
The DNA here is from genome assembly GCA_958295665.1 of Tipula vernalis. NCBI lineage: Eukaryota > Metazoa > Arthropoda > Insecta > Diptera > Tipulidae > Tipula > Tipula vernalis. The sequence continues at coordinate 340,603,332 of OY282560.1, read as the reverse complement.
CGACCACCTGATACAAACGGTGATCGACAGTTTTGCTTCGATGCCTATTTCCCTGTAGGATGCGCGTTATAGGTGAGCTTTTGCTGCCTTTAGTGCGTCCTGATACACGGCACATTTATCTGAACCCAGGATATGGCGTAGATCTCCACTTTCCCGTCCCCTCTCTGAGCAAAGTATACACTGGTTCTTGACAGCTTGCTTCTATCTGGCCCTTTACAATCTTTGGCAATATGACCATAGCTAGAACATTTAAAGCATCGTGTAACAACCGCCCTTCTCCTTACTCGACAATACACTCAGCTAATTTTAATTTTACCCTGCTTTACGAGCTTTAACGCCCACTTGTCCCTCATTTCAACGATAGCCACTTTCTGGTCCCTAGGGCTCGGGAAGACGGTTACTGTTTTTTCCTCTAGCTCTGGGACTGCTCGTATTAGTGCTGCTTCTACCTCAGTACTTTTTGTATAGCAGTCCAGGTCGCGTATTTCCAATGATACCTTAGACTCAAGGCTATGCAGACTAGCCTTGTCTCCCAAGACCTTTTTTAACGCCCCACAAAATCCATCTCTGCTTCTGTTGCTTGGTCCAAATTCCAGCAGAACGCAGCCGGCCCTGGTTCGCCGGAAGGCCTGAATGTCTGCCTCAGTTTCCTCCGGATTAACTTTACTGCGGTCCTCACCAAGTATTTCCGCATAAGATTTGTCCTCTGCTGGCCTTATCAGGAGCGCGTTACCTCGGCCCTTGCGCGGCCTTCTACGCTTTCTTTTCTTTGGGTTTGCTGGGATGATAACAGCAGGCAGAGTCGAGATACTGTCCCTAGCTGTCTGCTGCCTCTCTCCTTATTTCGCCGCAAGCTTTCGCAGTCTTCCACTTTTGTTCGACTCCCGTATTTTCCACTTAGTTCCGGGCGTGTCCTCTATGTGGTTTATTACTTCGGTTTGCTCTTTAGCTATTCAGTTTTTAACCACTTTTTCCTTGTTCTGCTGCGCCGAGCTTAAAAAGGGCCGTTTTTGACTCATTGTTTGAGGGGTTTCAGAGCCACTTTTTCCAACAAGGTGTTGCTGTCTCGACCCGGTCGTGGTAGGCAACAGAGCTTCAGCCGCTCTTGCCTTAATTATGCTACTGGCAAGGGCATCAAATGCATCCTGCTTTTTAGGGGGAGTTTGCATTTTTCTAATAATCTGTCTGATCCTGAACAGCAACTTGTCTTCTTCCTCTCGCGTCTAAGGAATATAGGGCTACCTGTCAAACATATACGCTTCAGACCTGGCCCTTTGCAGGCAGCCACTTCCTCTAAATGGGGTTCCCGAGCAACCTAAACCACCAAAACTGCTCGTCGCGGCCTGGCTGCGCCCTGCAGCTCCCAAGAGGTCTGCGGGTATAGCGGTGTTCTCACTACATCCTTCATGTACTATGTTTGTTTGTTTATTTTTTTGTTCCATAATTGATCCTACGAGTAGCACGAGAAATAACAGTCACCTATGACAGAGCTCTGCATTATCATAGGAGAGCTATGGGTTTAAACCGAATGTCGCCAAATTTGGAGTTAACATACTAGCGACTAAACACCCTCTTAGCCATGCTGCTATCGGCGCATGTAGGGTCACCTTAGCTTGGGTGTGCTAGCTTCTGGTCCACCCCAAGTATTTGATTTCCCCGGTACCTGCCATATCTGGCGGGCTCTTCCCTATTCGTCACCTGGAGAGGCGCCCGATGGGAAAGCTAGCCAACCCCACACGGGCACAATAAGTAATGATGATTAATAAATATTTAATAATCAATAATTATTTTTTCATTAATCCAACACACACACAATGTACGGCCGAGGTGTTTGCACAATGTATGGCTGGGGTTTTTTATTAGGATAATTTATTAGGCCGGGGATATTAGTAAAGCTCACTCTCGGGTTGTGTATAACTTTTTATATTTTCTAGCTCGTTCAATTATTGAATGAATGGAATCAACCTCTAAATTATAGTGACCAGGCTCCATGAATTTTAAATAGATAACCTCAACTTTATATTTATTTACAGCGAACAGCGTTGCTGGACTGACATATTTATTGCGGATTTGCCCCCGCAGGTGTTAGAAAATGTAGATACATGTTTAGCCAATTCGGGTAATTAAGAAAGGTATATTTATAGCCATGTTCCTATTTTAAAACTGCCTTCTTCTCCATTAGCTTCATCCTAAAAAAAAACAAAATCTTCTTGATTGTAGCTATCGTAGATAGTAAACTTATAAGCGACAAGCTTCCTCTCAAAGTATATTAGGTAGTCAATCGACGTGATTTTGTATAAGTTCTGTATTTGCACGTCTTCTGTACCAGTTTCTGTACCAGAAACGTTGTTGTTGCACAATACGCACTGATATTTTTTTATAATAAACAATGAAGGTTTAGGGGAGTAACTATGGACGACCTCATAAAATACACTCTTAAAGAAACTGTTGGGCAGAAATCTTCTTTTTCAGCTCATTTGTGTCTTGCCTACAATAATGCGCTTCCATTTTCGGGAACAAGTCTATGTGCTGTTTAACAAAATTTATGTCATTTTCATCAGTTTTATTTGGAGGAAGTTAGCATATCCTTGCATCGTTCCCCTTGTATGGCCCAGTTTTACTTTCGATTAGAAAGAAAACTTTAAACAAACTCTTTCTTTGGCACCTCCAGTTATCGTCAAATAATTCCTCATGTAATTCTTCTAAAGGTACCAAAAAAATCAGCACAAGATCTGGTTTCGTTTCCTTGCAAAATACTTTTAAAATTTAAAACAATAATAATTGATAAAATTTCCAAATAACTTATAGTGTTGTACAAGCCCTGGAGACTTTCCAGGCTCTTTTTACTAATTTTTAGACCATTTTAAATTTTGCTAGGTTCTATAAAATATTGCATTTAATCAAAAATGAAACGATACAAAAAGTTCAAAATTTTTAAACTAGCTAAATGATTTTGGTGGTAAAATCAACAAATACGAAACAAGTTTGTGGGACATCAAGGACTTGGATCAAATAATAAAAAACTTTTTTATTTTGGGCCGGCATAAGGCATTTAGGCTTATATGTTTGTATTTGGTTTGTATATAATTTTCTACACTATTGTCAAAGCATAGATTATCTCTGTATTTCCCCTTCTAAAGACGAAAAAACTATTTTTAATCTAATTTTAATGAAACAATTCTGAAACTGAATAAATTAAAAAATAATTAAATTAACTTTGAGTACTCTGTACACATACCAATTAACCGTTAAATGTTTTTTAATCGAAAATGCTATTTATATAAACCACTTTATATATTTTTTTTAAACTATATATCCTCGTTACCTAATTAATACACTATTTAAATAAAATGTTAATCACAATAGTATTAATTTAATTAAAAAAAAAAATACAAATAAAATTAAAAATTCGTGTTCATAAAGTTTAATTATATGCTGAACAAAAGGCATACAGAAGCAAACATTTTTTTGTGTATGTAATGGTATCAGGCTTTTCATATAATGAGCATTTAATAGCATTTTGATAACGATAATAAAAATTTATTAAAATGAAATTCAGTTAATCGATGATAATCATACCATTTTACGATATTATATAATTATTTGTTATTATTTTGTTGGTACGGCTGTTTATAAAATAAAAATAATCATTTATCTATTGTTAATATAAAATCATCGTGTTTGAGTGTATATAGAACCATTTTTAGTCTACACAAAAAATCAACTCCCTAATGCAATTATATTGAGCTTTTCCGAGTGAATTATTTATTATTGTTTTCGTATTTACCTACTAAAATGTGGATATACAAAACATAAATTATAGATTGTATCTTTTATTTTGCTTTGTACGTATAGTCTTTAAGGTAGATTCATTTTGGATATAGGATTTTAATTAACAATAGTGTCATTAAAAGTTTACTGTACCCCACATAGTGTTGTGTAGATTAAGAGCTAAATTTATTCAAATTATCATATAATTGTGTGTGTGTGAAACTCCTTACAAATATTACCATATAATTTCATCTAATTTTCTATCATTACAACACATCTGCTTAATAGAACACATGTTTTCATCAAATAGAAGAAAATTCAGATTTAAGCATACAATTTTCTACCGAAGAGTAAAGCATCTGATAATCTTGCTATATATAAGATGAGTTACTAAATCATATTTTACTTCTTTACAACTTCTACCGCACATAAAAAAATATATAAATTATTTTTATCAATCATCACCTTTGTGTATGTACACATGATTCTGTATATCTCCATATCAAGATTTATATTCTCACATACAACCGTATAGATTGCATAAAGCAAAATGATTTATCGTTTTGAAACGTTCAAAACTATTTTCAACACGAGGAAAACTGTTTCAAGCCTATTTGTTAATCATTTACGTTTGTATAAAAAGAAACCAGAACGTAAAAATCCACAAAACACTATCTAACATAGTAAAAACAATATGCGCGGAATGAAATGAGGTGGAAAAATTAAATGGAACTCGCGTAATACAAATTTATCGCGTAAATATGAAATTTGTTGTAACGCGTGACATGACAAAAACAAAATAACCAAAATTTCTTATTTATTTCCTTAATATGTACAATCTACTTTCTTTATTTTAATATGCATAAATAAATGTTTGTATAATTAAAATGTATAAATTATAAATACTTGTTTGCTGAACGTTTTTTTTGTTTGCTAAAAAATCGTGAGATTAGAAAGGATTAATGTACTCATTAATCTGTGTAAAACAAAGATCAGGAATTTAACGAGTATTAAGGGGTTAGATGAGCTGCTTTAATTTCAATAATAAGTACATCTAGGTCAAATAAAACTTTTTGTGGGCTTTGTGCATTCGTTTATTATGTTAAACTAAATTAAATGGGAAACCACTTCTTTTTTATACAAATACACTACAAATTCTTAATTATGATTGAAATGATAATGATTGAATTTCAACATATAATAAGAAAATCGTTTTAATTTTCCTGTAGTAGTTGGTTTATTTATACCAAAATTTATAAAATTTTCATTAACATCCATCTGCTCAAATTGAAATAAAGGGTTACTAAAAATCGTGTGGTTATTAATAAATAGACATTACCTGGATGGCAGCACAAATTTAGTTATAATGAACCAAAAATTATCACTTGGAAAAGTTTCTAGTTCAAAAATTGTATGTAAAGTAAAATAAATTCACAGAATTTTACAAATAGCTTTAGAAGGCAACGCCCAACCGTTGAAGTAGTAACCAAAAGGACCAAAGTGTGGCCCAATCTCAGAAAAGCAAAATATAAAAAAAATCAAATTTTGAAAGGCAAAACAAACATTATGTTAAAAATTTGAATAACTTTGACCTGAGAGAATTTTTCTATTACTTATGCTTGTTGGATTACGGATCAACTATCCGCGCGAATTATATGATCGCACAAAAATAACTGCACCGTATGTTTATATTTTTTAATTTATTTAATTTTGTTTATACGTCTATACGGTTTGACGATTTTATTTTAAGAGAGACAACATATGAACATCGTTCATGCAATTTACAAAATTATTTTTTTATGGCAATAAAAAACCGAAACAAAAAATACCCAACTATAGGGTGTATATAAAATTAATTAATTATTTGAATTGAATTGGGAATCATCATCCTCCCCGCGTTGGACAAACTCAGTTTAAATCTTTTAATTTAGTTCATTGTCCTCAATGGGTAGAACCATGATACAATAAATAACAAGATATGCTAGACATATTAAAAAATATTCTCTTTGCTCTCACGTGACGTCAACGGACGACACCACTAAATGAGAACAAAAACGATAAAAGAAAAATAAACGTCAAGTGAAAATTATTATTTATAAAACTTTGAAAGCGCATATTGCTTACATTTCTTTTTATCGTTTTTTAATAAAATATGTGGTGAATATTTAATTAAATATGGTCAATTGTGCAGTTTTTGGATGCAGAAGCAATAATAAAAAAATTTAACAAATTATGATAGTAAGATACGATTTTTTCGGTTTCCAAAATTAAGTGCAATAAGAAGTCAATGGTTGAGGTTATGTTCTGGGCAAGACAAATTTAATTTGGACAATTCTTACTTATGTTCGTTACATTTTAAAGATACAGATTTTGATAATATCAAAAATCAATTACTGAATATTCCTGTCGAAAGAAGAAGGCTAAATCCAGGTACAATTCCGTCATTAAACCTTCCAAAGAAGAACACAAATGAGGATAAAAATGAAATTGTTTCCAGTAGGAATAAAAGATTTTTTAAAAGATGTGGTAAAAAGGAAATTTCTTCTTTATTGAATCGGTAATTATATGATAATTGTACAACACTGATTATTTACATATTATACACTTATAATTTAAATTTTTAGAAAATCGAATTAAAATGTAATAAGTGAGGAAATCGCTCTGTCAGATAAAATTCATATTAATTCAGTTGAAATGTAAACATTATTTTATCATTTATTATTTAATTTGCTAATACATATATACATTTGAAATGTTACAGAGTTTGTCTAGAAGAATTAAAAACAACTATAGAATTATTAAGACGAGAAATTGAAAAACTGCGAAGTAGTAACTCAAAAGCGCTAAACCAGCTTTCAGAATATCAACTGGCAGAAGAACGACTCAGAACTATATTTACGGAAGGTCAAATAAAAAAAATAAAATCAAATAATCGTCGCATCAATTGGGCTGCTAATGACATTTCTTCAGCAATATCTTTACACGCCGCTGAACCTAAAGCATATCGTTATTTATACAAAAAGTAATATCCTTTACCTGCTGTTTCTACCTTGCGAGCATGGGCTAAAAAAATTGAAGTTGAGACTGGTATTTTATATCCAGTATTAAATCTAATGAAGACAATCGAAATGACCCACTTTGAAAAAATTTGCGTCATATGTTTCAACGAAATGAACATCAAAAAGGAATATGCCTACGATAAAGCAAATGATCAAACTCTTGCACCGGCCAATTATGTTCAGGTTGTGATGGTAAGAGGGTTGATGCACAATTGGAAACAACCAATATACTACAATTATGATCAAAAAATGACGGTCGAAATTTTATTTGACATAATTAAACAATTAAGTGACGTTGGCTTTGATATCGTTGGAATGGTTTGTGATTTAGGACCCACAAATCAAAAATTATATCGAGATTTAAATATTACTGAAACCCAAACATGGTTTCAAAATCCTTGTGATACTAGTAAACACATTTTTGTATTTAATGATGCCCCGCATCTATTGAAACTTATCCGTAATCATTTTTTAGATGAAGGCTTTCAATTTCTTGGAAACCATATTGATTCTGCACCAGTCCATGAGTTATTAAACTTAACGTCTCATAGTGATATTAGAATTGCGCACAAATTAAAGATTACTCATCTTACTGTTAAAGGAGTTCAGAGACAGAAGGTAAAATTAGCAGCACAATTGTTTTCAAATTCTGTTTCCAGTGCTTTATCTAGATGTGGCACTTTAGGTAAAAACATTTCTAAAACCTGGGAAAAATGTTCAAAATTCATTAAATTAGTCAATGACTGGTTTGACATTTTTAATAGAAGAACGCCACAAACAGATACCAGAGATTGCTTGAAAGCTTATGGTCTAGCTCTGGAAAAACAGAATGAAATATTGACCGAGTTTTCCCATGCAGTTAGGAAACTTTTTCCTACAAAAAATCTTAAACCGTTTCAAATTGGTATTTTGATTTCTAATAATTCATTAAAAGAACTATACAATTATTTAAAATCGCGTTACAATTTATCGTATATTTTGACTTATAATCTTAATCAGGATGTGTTAGAAAATTTGTTTAGTAAAATTAGAGCAAAAGGTGGGTTAAATGATCATCCAACACCGTTAGATTTTAAGTATAGGCTACGATCTTATCTATTGTCACGGAACGAAATCGACTTTCAACAAGAAGCTAATACCGAACATGATGGCAGCTCTAATTTAATTACAAATAATTTAATTTCGACGAAATGTAAACAAAATAAATTTAATCAAAAGGTGTTAACAAACATGGTGTTAGAAAGATTAAAATTAACCGTAGCTGATTTAGATGAAATTAATTTTAGTTCAAGTGAAGATAATTTATATAGCAGCTATATAGCATTCAAATTGAAAGCGCAAGAACCTGAATTAGGAATACCCAGTAAATGTTCCAGCAATTCTGAACAGACATTTATCAACCATTTATCTAAAGAGGGATTAGTTAAACCATCCCCTATTTTAATGAAAAATTTGGAAGCTTTACAGAGAATTTAAAAAAAAAATAATGAACCGTTAAAAATTGCCAAAAAATATCTTGCATTCCATATTAAAAAATCCTCAAAAGTTGAATGTAGTTTGGATGTCAAAACATTATTTTTTAGGTGTCATGTTTATTCTACGATTCGTCGTCTGAACCAAAATATTAAACAATCAAATATGAGATCAGGGATTTCCAAAAAATTTTCAAAAATCTACTAATATATAATTCACAGTGTGCGGCCGTAACGCTTTTCTTATATTTCCAATTTAGATGCTTCAATTTTATAAGTGAGTAGTCCGAGTGATATAGGTGGTGACTTTTTAACAAGGAACTTCGAATAGAAATTGTTTCGGGTTCGATGCTCATCCGGAAGTACTTATTAATTTTAAAATTTTTTTTGCCTATAACGGTATTTCATTTTTTCAATACGAATTGAAAAACATAAAATTTTATATGGTAAGACAATGATTATAATGTAATATGTAATAATACATTTTTTAAAACTGCAATGTACATTTAGGCTGGTACCGAAAATTAGTTTTCGATATTCCATTTTTTCCAATAAGCTTTCAGGTTCGATCCTCACCAAGAACGTTTTGCATTTTTTTTTTTTTTTCATTTTATAACGACATTTCATTACAACATAACGAATTGAAAACTATATCCTCTTTATTAAATAATATACCCAGTGTGGAGCGAGACGCTATATGTATAATTATACACCCCACACACTAACACTACTACAAACTAAATGCAGCAACACCTCATTGTATCAATATTTCGCGTATAATACGGCCCGCTGTAAATTTCAGCTAAGTGGACCTTTTTACTTTCTTATACATAGTATAAAGGAAGTATAGGAATCATGAAAAATTTCGGTTGCGAGATTTTGATGGGAATACATGTTTTGGGGTCCCCTGAATACGTTGTGACTATTTTCGTAACGACGTCTGTGTGTGTGGATGTGTGGATGTGTGTCTGAATGTTCATTATCTTAAAAACGAGCAAAGATAGGACCATGAAACTTCATATTTAAAAGTTTACTAACTATGCGAAGAGCTGATTAGATTTCCAGAATAATCGCACAACCGGAAGAGGAAGTTTACTTAACATTAAAATCAAACATTGTGAATTATGGGAGAAAATAAAAGAGATATGGAAAAAAATTTTAAATAAAAGTTATAGGAAACAATAATCTTAAGAAACTGAAATTTATTTTATTTCTTCAATTGTTTTGTTTAGTTCTTATGTTTTACGTGTGAATAAAGTGTTAAAATTGTGTCATTTTATTGAATTTAAATATAGTTTTTTATTATTGCACTAACGTGTGAAAAATTAGAGCGAAACTTTCGCTCAATTTTTAACGAATTTACACAGACGTTGTGTAAATAGATTTGTTATATAGGCCTTAATAAATGTAAGCAATATTAAAACTTTTGAAATGTCAATGTTCCCGAAAAAGATTAAATTATTTAAATTTTACTTTACATGAGAAATCAAAATTTTAAACTTTTTAACTGCGTTTGAATTGTGAACAACAACTAAGGTGGAGAAATCGACAGTCGCAAGAAGGTCGTCAACGCAATAATGAGCAAAAACGCAAACGACTTTTAAATAAAATGCCGGGAGAAGGCATAATTCGCAGAGCTCAAAATGCAAGTCGGATGCGAAGATCGAGAGCCGCTGGGAATTCATCGATTTTTGATCATGAAAACTTCCGAGACAATGAAATTAATGCTCACAGTTGTGGTGTGATGAATGTTGAATGTCGACATTGCCATTCTCTCAATTTTAGTGCTGAAAAATCGTCGGATGGAAACTTCAAATTTTGTTGCCACAAAAGAACTGTATTGCTTGAAACTAGCTGCCAGCAAATGCGACAATTCCCGTTTCTTCTTCATGAGCTTCTCAGTAATCCTCATCACCCACATTTCGAGCCTTTCATGATAACATTCGATCGTACAACTCTATGCTTGCATTTGCTTCAATGGGTGCGCAAATTCATCAGTTTCAAGGACGAGGCCCTTATGTTTTTCGCGTTCAAGGTCAGATCTATCATCGTACTGGACACATGCATCCAGCTGAAGGTAAGCCACGACAATATGCTTAGCTATATGTTATCGACTCAGCTATGGCGAATCAAGATTGCATAAATCATCCTGCTAATTCGCGATTGAACGCAACTATTGTCAGCGCTTTGGATGCAATGATTCGAGAGCAAAATATTTATGCGAAAGCCTACCGAAATCTTGGTGAGGTTGAGCGGGAGGAAGAACAAGCAGCGGCAGCCGACAATCGAACGCTTCCCGTTGTGAACATGGCATTTCGGCGCGATCGTAATGACGATAGACGTCGTTACGATCTTCCAACAGTTAACGAGGTGGTAATGATTTTTCGCTCTGCCGACCCCGATTTAGTCCAAATTCCTGAGGAAATGATAGAGCGTGAAAACATCATTCGATCAATTTTTGGAGTTGAAATTCGAACAACAACTGCTGATGAAATCGCCGATGTCGCCAACAAGATCATTCTCAGTCCAAAAAATGTTCATGTCACAAAGCTCAACAATGCCATTCTCGATCTTTTACCGGGAGATGCAACAACCTTCCTGAGCATTGACTCAATGATCTCCGACGACCCGAACGATGCAATCGATTTTCCAGTCGAATTTTTGAATTCTCAGATTTCTTCTGGCATGCCTCCTCATTCACTGAAATTGAAAGTTGGTGCGTTCATTATGTTGCTAAGGAATTTGGATCCAAAGAAGGGACTTCTGAATGGAACTCGATTGATCGTGAAAAAGCTGTTCAGGAATTGTATCAAGGCGGAAATAATCGCAGGCAGCAATAAGGGAGCGGAAGTTTGCATCCCCCGAATCGACTTGGAACCAAGCGAGAGCAGCTTAGGATTTCAAATGAAGCGACGACAATTTCCCATCATTTTGGCTTTTGCAATGACGATTAACAAGGCTCAGGCACAATCATTCGATAAGGTTGGGGTGTTTTCTGTTTTTGCTCATGGCCAGCTTTATGTAGCTTTAACGCGAGTACGAAATCATGAAAACCTTAGAGTGCTGATCAACAATTTCTCATACCAAGGCGCAATAATAAATGATAACTGTACATTTACAAGAAACGTTGTGATAAAAGAATTATTGAATTATATTAAATTGTCTTATTTCGTATTATTTTAGGAAAAAAAAACATTTTACTTTTCAGGCTATCGGGCCATATTACGTAACGCTTCATGGGGGTGGCTTCATGATTTGTTACGATTTGTTAAAGATAGGGAGGAGTGAACATAGATCATATCATTGATAGTCCGTTTTCTTAATTGCAAAATTCACTTTCACGTGATTAAAATAATTTAAAAATGTGAATACTTTTATGTTACGCCTGGGAGAGGGAGGGGTTTTGAAATATGTTACGATCTTTTAGAAAGGGGAAGTAAGGGGTATAAAAAGCAAATAAATATGTGAACTACTATATATTGAGTTTTCAGAAACTTCCGTCAGTTTTGACGGGTAATTACTAGTTTTAAAATAATTAAGACATAGCTAATGCAATATTATTACATAATGTTTTGTTCCTACGTACAATTAAATTCGAAGTTCCTTTTTTATATCTATACCTAAGTTATTCTAATTGAAAAACCAGTCTATATTTCTTTAAATTTTTATTTTTTTTTCATACTGTGTTTAACTGTGATTTTAATTTTTTAGAGATTATGTATGTACGTATATGAATGTAATAAGTACATATGACTATTAATATTATTTATTTTATATGTAATAAATTAATTTTATAAGAACAATTGCATTTTTATTTAATTTAAGAACAAGTAAATATTATTTGAATTATTCAAAAAATCATTTTTTTGTTTTAATAAAAAAAAATCATAAAGAAAAGGTAGTTTGTCTATGCCGATTCACTAAACTCTACGAACGAAATTATTCTAGTGTCGTCGGATGACGTCACGAGAGAGAATATAAATCTTAAGCATATCTTGTTATTTATTGTATCATGGGTAGAACAGCTACTCCACAAATGGATCGATCATATCCGCCGCGATGCGTGAGTACCCCAACGATCCTAACGGTTCCTTCATCGTCGAGAATAGTCTTGACGATGCATCCAACAGACCAGCACAATGGTGGAAGCAAGTCATCGCCAAGTAATACCACCATACCTACTCTTATGTTCTCGAGGTGTGTGTTCCAATGGGATCGAGTTTGTACGTATAAGTATTCCTTTTGAAAACGACGCCAAAATTGTTGTACGGTCCACGTGACATGCTGGTGAAGTTTGATATGGTTGATGGGAACATCGAGTGGTAGTTCCGGAAGCGCCGCTAGTGGACCTCCATAAATAAAATGGCCAGGAGTCAACGGCTGAAGGTTGTTTATGTCTCCAGAAACTGTTGTTATAGGCCGAGAGTTAATAACAGCTGCCACTTGTTTAATACTGGTTTGGAGGTCATCGATTTAGTTTCTGCTTCACTAACAACCTTGCGAATAAGACGCTTCTTAATTTTTATTGAAGACTTCCAAAGCCCAGTAAAGTTGGGAGCTCAAGAAGTATGAAACTCCACTCAACATAAGAAATGGTGCATGCTTTTTTAATAACGTTTGTGCCACTTGACAGCATATCTTGCACCTCCCGTAATTGATTGGCTGATGGACGCTCAGCGGGCCCGCGAAGTCCACTCCGGAAGTAACAGATGGCTTGAAGCTTTTATAGTGAAGACGGTCCTTCAGCAAATTTCCCATAAACTGTGATATTATTTTGGGGCGCATTCGAAAGCACCAAACACACTTTCGAATAATGCTACGACATGCAACCAGTCCGGTTACAATCCAATATCGCGACCGGATGGCCGTAAGTAGAGTCTGCAGTCCCGAATGGAAAGTTCTGTAACAATGAAAAAATTGGATTTTTGCTTTGGAATAACGATGAGTTTTGGGAAGAATAATTTGGTGTCGGGCATCGAAAGATAAATCGGCCTTTTTAATTCTACCACCGACTTGAAGAATTCCCTGGTCATATATAAATGGTGCCAAACTTCTCAACTGACAACTAGGCGAAATAGTCACTGGCGGTATCATAGCGTAAACATGAGTCATTTCGTGTTGTTGTAGTATTAAATTGCGTTCTTTTTTGTCACCGTCGGAATGCAGCACCCTTTGTAGAACCGCATTACGAACACAAAACTTCGTCGAATACCCCTGATGTTGTTAGAGAAGCCCATTGATTCGGTGATATCTAGCACATGCATTCCTAATATTGAAATTTTCAGGTGGCGACGTTCGTCTTCGTACTCAATTGGTTTGTGCGGAGGTGGCCAATATGTATCGCTTTTGAACAAGAACTCAGGACCGCTGATGAATTTTTGCCACGCGATGAGCAACAAATGTATTCCAATTATGGGACTCCTTATTTAACCAGCAAAGACAAATTAAGGAATCTGTCCAATAATATTCACCAATCACCGTGATATCGCTCAAAACCTCGCGTTTTATCCGACACACTAGCCATCGTAACGGTTTTGGTGGGTGCCACTCGCGATTTGGCACAAAGCAATCTAACAATTGGTGGGTGATCTTTAGACGATGTACGAAGGTATGCACAGGCCGCATAAGCCTTTTCACTCGCATCTGAAAAGGCATCCAACGCGATTCTACTGTCCTTGATGTCACGGCAAACAAATATCTCAATATTAATGATCCCCAATAAGTCTAATTCAGCACGAAATCGGCACCAACTCCCTAAAAGTTCCGAATTCAACTCTTTGACCCAATCCAATTTTAGTTTTAAGAGATCTTGGTAGAAAATTTTTGCACGAGTAATAACTGGGCACACCGCAACCCTAATGAGTCGAACAAACTCGCCATTTCGGAAACAACGACTCGTTTCGTAATTTTATCTGAGACATGTTTTGGAGAATACGAATATCGGAACACATCACCGAGTCTATGATCTCCTCTTCGTTGGAACAAAATTTGGACAAAGAGAAACCGCCGGCCTTCAGCAACTCTGTTATTTGTTGTCGAATTATTAAAAGCCCCTCCATTGAATTTGCACCGACCATCATATCATCCACATAGAAATTTCGGCGGATAACTTGAGCGGCGATCGGGAAACGTTTTTCTTTATCTGTGGCTAATCGATGAAGTGTCCGTATTGCCAAATATGCCCCAGGTGCGTAGTCCCATGCGTTACAGTGCACAAGCGAAGAATTTTGACAGAATCATTTCGGTTGAACCGCCATAGGATTAGTCGAAATTTACAATCGGATTCAGCAACTTGGATTTGGCGATACATCTTTTGGATATCGCCAGTCAAAACGTATCGGAATATTCTGAATCGCAAAAGTGTTATGAAGATATCCTCTTGAATTTTTGGTCCAGAATGCAGTATATCATTCAAAGACATAGATAACGATGTCTTGCAGGACCCATCAAACATATAGAACGTATAGATATTTTTACACGCACAATTAATTGGTTTAAATTAATTTCTTTTAGTATTAAATTTTTATTTATTAAATTATACCTACATACATAAATGTTGTATAAATAATTCAATTTATTTCACCACCATCTTGTGTCAGTATTTATTTATTTATTTATTTTGATGAGCGCGCGTGCGCTCAATGTGAAAGCTGTGACCATACTATTTTGTTGTGTGTTTGGTATTTTGTCATTCCGTTTTCCTCGTTTATCTGTTCTATTTTGTTTTGTGCCGCGCGGTTGGTATGCCTGCCTGCAGACGACAGACAGTGCGCGTTGCCTTTGACGTGTGGCGGTGAACGCATGTATAAATGCGTGACCGCCGCAAACACTACTCTCAACTTAGTTCTTAAACTCGCCACTTTAAACACACAATGATGCGGTAAGAAATAATGAGGTGATATGGCATCAAAATCGTCGACAACCTCCAAATGTTTAAGCGTCTGATACTCCTAAATGAACTCCGAATAGTTGGCTCTAATTTCGGGCAAACTATAAAGCCTTTTTTCCAAATTCAGAAAGCGACGCATTGCAATATGATATGATTCGCCTAAATACGATGGATCTTTCGAAAATGGCAATCGAACAATATAAGATCCAACACTAGCTCGGCGGGTATAAAGAGCGTAATGGTCTTTGCATTCTTGATCCTTAAGACTCATTTCCAGATCGGCCATAGGGTATGATTCAATTTCCTAAAACGAGCTCACGAATTTGTCCAATTTTTTCAGTGAAAGAGCAACTGAATCCTCATCAGCTCCAGTCACGAGAGCAGTTTTTGTTGATTTAAGCGATGGACGAAGTGGGCCGCTGACTGTCCAGCCCAATTTGGTTTCCTGCAGTATTGGAAAGTTGCCACCCAGAATCTTTTTTTCCAGGAAGCAACAAATTCCAAAATAGTCCGGCTCCAATCAGCAAATCGATGGTCTAGGGCTGGAAATATAACGGATGAGCAAGTTGGACGTCAGCTGGAATCGAAACCCCATTCAATGATATTGGATGAGGCGGTTGAGCATCAGTGATCTTTGACAGAATAACTGCAGTAATGGGTAAATTTTCTGCTCTGCCAAATCGGGGCATAATGGTAATCCGGCAGATGCTCGCCCGAAGTGACAAGAGAAGTTAAATCTTTTGATGATTCTTCAGTAGATGATATAACTGCATTCGCTGATAATCTTGAAATAATTGACACCGAGGCACAATACCTAAATTCTATTACTGTTTCCATATTGGTTTCGCTCAACGGGAGAGAGCGCCGTAATGCTTGGGCAAGTAGTCAATGCATTATCGTTTGAATCGCATTTTATACATGTGGCTAATTTAATCTCGTTTGTTGTAATTAATGCTGAGCCGCTTCGACGGTTATAAGTTGTTAAACGCGGCACTGGTGGTTGCACGGGAACTCGACTGGTTTGTTTTCTATTATAGTCGATTTTTTCGAGGGTCGAGGCACGTTTCTCCAGGAATGTACAAAATCCTTCCTATGTCGGTATATCCTTGGTTGTAGATTCCTCCCACTTGATAGCGGTTGTTGAATCCAATTTTGACAACATCAAGCAATTCAGCAAATTTTCAGCCAATTTATCTTTACTACCCAGTGCAGTCAGAGTTCTATGAGCGGTGACTCGATCGTGTATCACCCGAATACCGTCAGCAGGTTCTTTAGTGATAGTAAGACATCAAAATTATATCGTTGATATGAGTCTGGAACATAAGAGCCTTGTTCTCATAGAAAAATGAAATTTCTTTTGAAAAAAAAATAATAAAATGTATCCCCCCCCCCCCTCCCCTTGTAAATAAAATAATTTTTGTAAAATTAATTACGGCTTTTTGGTTATTTGGTTCCAAAATTTCTATAACATTTTTGCCATTTTGAAAGTGGTATAAAAGGAAGACCTAATTTTGATCCGAAACAAAGAGGTTTCTAATCTTGTTGCAAATTATATATCCATTTTGCAGAATTTAACAAAAGTTAGTTATTCTTTACCGGTATTTCTGGTAAAGGAAGAATTTATATTAAAATATTATGGAAAATTAGGATTTAATTTGAAAATTAGATTGGGAATCTTCTTTCTCCAGAAACTTCTAAAATGAGAATGTAATGCAAATTGAATAGCAACATATTCTTAATTAGATAGATTCCCATTCTTATTCTAAAAACCGAATCGTAATCCTAATTTTCCAGAATATTTAATTCGAACGGTAATCCAAAAATTGTGGTAAAATTCATTTAAAATGGTCTAAGAACCGGATGCATATTAGAAATTATACGGATTAATTAATTAACATTCAAAATTAAAGTAAAATTAGCTTACACAGAAATAGAGCTGTGTGAATGTCGTGAAGAAGAAAATTTGTAAGAGAATTTGTCTCTATTAATAACGCACAGTACATTCTGTACATATAAAATGTAAATTGTCATATAATTAGTCCAGTCGCCGCGGCCTGAATAGAAGATTTATTTTTTCATAATCATAAGCTCAACAGTTCGAAACTGGATTAAATTATCTTACAATCTTCGCAACATATTAAAATCATATACTTAAAAATTGCTGATCAATAACGATCAAATCATGGTTGCTCTTCTCGATTTTTTTTTGTGGCGTAAGTTTAGGAACAATTGTTCACATCTCATTCTTCATTGATTCTAATCAATCATCTGTATATGGGGATAAGCACAAATATGCTTTGTAGTCCTTGTTAAATCCCTCGTGGGTGTGTTGTATTTTTTCTGATATGGATAATACCGTGCTAGCTCTTCATAGGCCATTAATTTCTAGTCCCTTGTAAAAAATCGAATGTAGGGTTGTGATTTTTTGCCCTTAATTAAACAAGGCTTACTATTCGTAGAAATAACTGATAATTTGAAATTCAAATTTAGAATTATTTTTGAATTAATGGTATGAAAAATTTGGCAGTTTTATGAATTTTAAAACTAAAAATGTTTTACGATTTTATAAAAATTCAAACATTTAAGAATTTGCTACGAATTCTACATTGCTTTCTTTACATTTTCTATAATTTTTTAATTTTTAGATAATGATTAACAAATTTCCAATTATTTAAATTAGGAACATTCAACTTTATGTAGAATTATACACACATGATTTTCTAAATAAATTTGAATTATAAAATTTTTAAATATTATCAAACTTAATTTTATTTGAACATTTTAGTATCAGACAATATAAATCTTAAATTTATTGGCACGATTGGAATTATTACTAGAACTGGTTAAGTAATTGCAGGCAATTTTGCAATTACAAATTTTAATGTTGGGTAGCTTCAGAAATTTTTGAATTTTTCTTACACGTTCAATTCACTACAAGTTTTGCGGTTTACTAAAGAAATCTATGAACTTGTTTGAATTTAATTCAAAAGTTCTTACAAAAGTTATTTCGAATCTTAACCTTTTGTGTAATAGACATCAGATTTTGAAATAATTCATAAATTTTATAAAATATTTTATTGTTTGTAAATTTGTTAATTCCGATAATTGGTTTCACTGATAGTGCGTTCGACCGACGATTTTCTTACAACTCATACATTGTACAAAATGTAATTTTTTTCATTTATATTTAATGCAACAAATTTTTTTTCTGCAAATTATGTACAAAACAATAAAGAAAACAAATGGAAAAACGGCCACAAACTTAAGTTGTACTATCACCATATTCACACTATTTGGAAACTTTAAAAAGCAACTCTCAAGAGCCGTAATTAGGCAGAAACAAACAAAACAAAAGTTAATATTTTGCTATAAAATAAACCAATTCTGTCCCAATACAATATAAATAGTAAGTTTTTGTTTAATTTTTTTTACGCTGGGTGTATTATTTTTACTTACACTAAATAGTGCAGCGTAAAATGTGTTTCTTTATTTCCCCAATAGAAAACAATTAAAACAGCCAAGAAAAAAAATAGATCAATGAAAATGCCTCCATAAATTAGATATAACTTGATAACTCGAAACTATCGAGACAAAAAACAAAGAACAATAAATAGTCCTAAAATTGAGAGAATCGAGTAAAAGCAAACAGAAACAAAATTTCTTTTAAGTGAAGTATTATGAAAATGAAAAGGAACTACTCTTTACCGAGTAATGCAGAAGAGTGAGTATGACAGAAATATTGCTTTTATTTGAGTTTGTAGATTGTAGGCTACAATAACAACTAAAAACCATATTCCTCTCACACTCACTCTACAGTATTACTCGCCAAAGAAAAATTTCTTTTCATTATCATAAAAAAAATTGTTTGGACTGATTTTTTTTTTTTGTTTGCTTTGTGACGTTTGTCTCAATTTTAAGGCTTGATTCGTTTTTTTAATTTTTTCTGTTTTTGTTAATTCGCCGAAGACAATTCCATTGGTCTAGAATTCTTTCTCGAAACTTTATTGTGTGAGCGTCCTTTTTTAGTAAAGTGTTTATAAATTAAAATTTTTCTTTTAATTTAATTAATTGTTTTTGAATTTAAATAATATCTTAATAATTTTATTCTGTTTTGTTTGTTTATTCTCGGGTAAGTCTTTTCATAGTTGTTTTTCCATCCACAAAATAGTAAATCCATCCAATACAAGCAAGGAGGGGCAAAGTACGCAGTACTTTGCACCTCTGCCAATTTCCGGTGATTTCTCCGACTCTGATTCTGAAAATGTAATAAATAAAAATAAAAAATCCAAAATCGTCATTAATAATAACATAATAGAAAACAGTGAATATAATAATATGCGTAATAAGGACTTGAAAAGAAAACAAATTAATAAGCAACACTGAAACCAAAATCAATTTATATAACAAATTAGACATCGGCCCATTTGCCGTTTTCTTGAGTAAAGAGAATTTAAATTTAGTTTTATTAGGTAAAGCAATCAAATTTAACAAGTTCAATGACGTCAAAAATATCTCAATGGTTAGTAAAAATGTGGCCAAAGTTATTTTCAACAAATTTGAAGACGCAAATAACTGTGTCAAATCTGAAGCTTTCCATAAATTTGATATTTATACAACATATATACCAAAAAATTTCACTTCTTCAATCGGTATTGTTAGGAATATTCCTATTATACTCTCTATTGATGAAATTAAAGAAAATATTAAATCTAAATATAATATCTCAAAAATAGAAAGGATGACTAAATGGAATAATACCACCAAAACAGCCGAAGATATCGAATCAGTGAAAATCACTTTCGATTCAGGAATTATTCCACACAATGTCTCCCTTTATGACAACATTTTATTAAAAGTTGATTATTTTATTCCTACCCCGTTATTCTGCAAAAAATGCTTGAATTACGGACACACAGCCACTAGATGCAGATTAAAAATTAATAGATGTATTACATGTACTAAAACTATAGAGGCCGACCATGATTGTGACAAGATAGTGTCTTGTAAATATTGTGGAACGGGCCATGCTACTAATTTTTTCCAATGTAACGAAAGATTCAGACAGAAACAAATTAGAGAGCATATGATAATAAACAAGTCAAGTTATAGAGAATCTAAAAGCCACCTTTATGGTAGACAACAAAATATTCCAAAACCGATAGATTTCAAAAACGACATAAGTAATAATAATCAAACTTGGCCCAATAATAATTTAATGAATTTTGAAGCTAGAAAAATTAATGTCTTAAATGAATTAGTAAAAGAGTTAAGAAGTCAACTATGTGAAAGAGATTCAATCTTTAATGACGTCAAATTACTCTTAGATAATTCCGATGACTTTAAGAAAAATCCGGCTAACATAGACTCTCTAAAAATTAAACTAAATACACTTATTAAAAAATAAATTTTTCTTGCCATTTTCGTTTTCTTTTCATTTATCCATTCATTATGCAGTAAATTTTACAAATTAATATTCGTAGTTTAAATAGTAACAAAGATTTACTATACCATTATATTCAATCCAATCACATTGATATCGTTATTTTATCCGAAACATGGACAAGTCCAAATAGTAATTTAATTTTTAATAATTACAATCTCATTACTGATGACAGACCAGATGGTTTTGGCGGAGTAGGTTTTTTAATACATAAAAAACTTTCTTGGAAGTCTATTAATTTAAATTTTCATTACTCCCGTTTTCAAGCTTTCAAAATTAACATCAAATTTAAAAATATTGATTTTAATATCTTATCTTTTTATAATAACTCGGTTATTAGGCCGCAGGAAATCATTAATGAATTTGAACACCTCATCACTCAAAATCTAGATAACTGTTTAATAGCGGGAGACATAAATATTCATAATAGTCTTTGGGATAGTTCATTAACCCCTACTCACGACAGAGTCGGCGATAAAATTGCAGATATAATCACTGCTAATAACGTCTTTTTATTGAATGATGGATCTCACACTAGACTAGATCTTTACAGAAATAATTCTTCAGCATTAGACATCACTTTGTGCTCAACCAGTTTAATCAGAAAACTCTCATGGAAAATTGATCCCATCAATTTAGGAAGTGACCATCTCCCAATACTTATTGACTATAAACTAAACTATTATCAAAAAAAACAAATCACAAACTGGTCAAAAGTATTGAGAGATTTTGATCTAAATAATATTGATAATAAATCCAATGTTGAAGAATATCTAGAAAAATTAATTTCTGAAAACACTTCTATCATCACAAGTAAAAATACATTCAAACCTAAACCCTGGTGGAACGACCTTATCCAGAGACTATGGACCATCAAAAAACACAAACAAATAATTTACAATCAAAACAAAAATATTTTTACCGCTATCGAACTAAAAAAATCGGTACAAAAACTTAAATTAACAATCAGAAGAGAAAAGAAAAAATCTTGGAACATTTTTTTGATGAGTATAAATCATAAAACTAACAATTCCGATCTCTGGAACAATATCAATAAAATTAAAAATAAAAAACAATCCAATTATAGAATTCTAGAAGACCCTATACTAGCAAATAAATTTTTAAATTATAATTTTCCTGTCTCCTTTGAATCTCATTTTAATCTCTCTAATAATTTCAATCCTATTAATCCTGCGGAATTTAATAGTTCTGAAATTCTTGACATTATTAAAAACTCTAATAATACTGCTCCAGGATATGACAAAATCTCATATAAAATCATTAAACAGTTAATTTCCACTAATCCTGACTTAATCAACATTATTACAAACCATTTTAATAACATCTGGCATAATCAAACTTACCCAACTAAATGGAAAACTTCTAATATTATTGCCATTTTGAAAAAGGGGAAAGATGATCGAAACATTATTAATTACCGTCCTATTTGCCTGTTACCAATTTTCTCAAAAATCTTCAATAAACTTATTTTAAAACGAATTAATGACCATTTAATCTCCCATAATACTCTCAACTGTGTTAATTTTGGTTTTAGAAAAAATAAAAGTATCACTGATTATTTTGTAGAAATGTTTAATTTCATCAACTCCCTTAAACAAAAACAAAAAAAAATTGTTTTAATTAACATTGATATTTCCAAAGCTTTTGATAATATAGATAAAAATATTTTATTAAACACCTTTAAAAACTTCGATTTCCCTAATAACATTACACATTGGATTTCTCAATTTCTCACAAATAGAATTATTTCTATTCAAAATATCAATCAAGCTTCCATTCATTACACTAATAAAGGCATTCCTCAGGGTAGCTGTTTGAGTCCTACCCTTTTTAATATATATACCACTTCTTTACACGACATCAATAACCCCCATTCACAAATTTTTCAATATGCCAATGATATTTGCATAGTAATTTCTGCTGATAACCATGATAACTTACAATTAATAGCAAATTCTACTTTACTTTCATTAACCGATAAATTACAATCTTTAAAACTACAAATTAACACTGATAAATCTCATTTTTTAAGACTATTCACTAACAAAAATAATTCCAAATCTCTAAATTTAAAAATTAATAATATCAATATAGAAGAAATATTAACTACTAAGATACTGGGTACAACTTTAACAAATAGACTTTCATTATCAAATCATTACACAAACTTAAAAGCAAATATTTCCAATTCCATTAATTTACTTAAAACTCTCACCCATTTTAATGGAGGTGTAAATCCCGAAACAATGATCAATATTTTTAAAGCAATAGTTAAATCAAAACTTGAATACACTTATGTTTTCACAGACACTAAATATAAAAAAGATATTAATATCTGTCAATCTATTAAAAATGCTTGTCTGAGAGCTTGTTTAGGCTTCTTAAGAACCACTCCGATTCCGGCTATTTTATCCGAATCCCTAGAAACAACCTCAGATCTAGATTTTACTAAAAAATCACTAATTTATATTACAAAAAATCTGTATAATAATTCCAAAATCGGTAACGACATTAAAAACAATAGTTCTCTTCCTAAATTTAATGACTTATATTCTAACTATTCTTTTCTTTCCAAAATTAAACCTTTTCATATTAAAAAAACTTCTCCTTCTAATTTTAGCATTATAACAAATATTGATGGAATTACAAACAAAAATTTCATAAACCATTCGGAACAATATGCCTTATCCATGGCTGAAATTAATAAATATCATAATTTAGCAAAAATTTACACAGATGGCTCCATAATTAACAATAAACCAGGAATTGGAATTTTTGTTGAGGACAAAAATTGGAATTTTGCCATCCAACTAAATAACCCTACTTATATTTAAAATATCGAAACCATTGCTATTCAAATTGGAATTACCATATCTCTAATCATCAAAAACAAAAATATCATCATTATTACTGACTCTCAAAGTTATTGTATCTCATTAAAAATAGCTCTATTACACTATACAAATAGACACTATGAAAACCAAATTATTGATACTATCGGCCTTAACCAAATTAAAAATTTTGTCATTCATTGGTTCCCGGGTCACTGTGGCTTAAAAGGAAATACTATAGCAGATAGTTTAGCAAAAAAAGCAGTTTTTTCACCTACTCACTTTCTTAATAATGAACCTACCCTCACAGACCTATTTAACGATATCTCCAGGTCCATAAATAATAAGTGGAAGGGAAACTACACATTAATGTGTAATTCATCCGGCCACTTTTATAAACAAATTTGTCCTTCTCCAAGATCATATTTCCAATTCAAAGACTCCAACTTTACATCTCGTCAAACCAGGTTAATTTACAGATTAATCTCTGGTCATACAGTTAACAAGAAATTTAAATTCCTTTTGGGACTTGAATCTACATCTAATTGTGAGATTTGCAACACCGTAGAAGATAACGAACATATTATTAACGATTGTGTTATATATAACAATATAAGAAATAATTACCCTCTTTTATACAGAAAATCCTTATTAGACATCTTAAAGGATCAAAGAATGGAAGAGTATAAAATATTGTGTGATTTTGTGGATGGAATAAATTATAAACTATGAATTAAGACTACACTTATTTTTATTGACTTTTTTCACACAATGATCTTTCTTTTAGAATCATTTCATTTTATTTCACTTTATTATAATATTAAGATTTATGAACTTTGTTTAATTAAATATAAACACTTTTTCTTAAAAAAAAAAAAAAAAAAAAAAAAAATTAAAATCAAAATCACAAAAAAAAAAAAAAAAAAAAAAAAAAAAAATTATGAATTATAAACTTATTTTTAATTTCAATTCTTTTATTTTATGTATCCTTTATCTTCTCTCTAATATTTTTATTTAATAACTTTAACTTAATCTAATTTAATTATTAAACTTTGTTTTATATAATTATGCTTTATCTTATTTAATTTATAAATCTAATTAATTTATGTACACTTCTTCCAATCCTCCAGAACCTCCCCTGAGTGGTCTCTGGAAATTTTGGGCTGTTCTCAACTCACTGGTCTTATGGATTGAAAGATCTGACCTGAGCAAATTTAAAAGACAAACAAACAAACAAACAAACATTGGTCTATTATTTTCTTTGTCTGCTTTAATTGTTTTCTATTAGAGAAGTAAGGAAATATTCTACGCCGCACTAATCTCGGTGTGAATAAAGAAAGAAATAGACCTAGTGAAAAAAAACATAGTAGTGAAACGTTTTCAAATTCTCGACATTAATATAAATTATAATTTCTGGAAAAGTCTAATTATTTAAATTTGAAATTTATTAGAATATCAAGGGTTTTCTATGTATTTTAAATCATCCAGTACTAAAACAATAAAATAAATCAATTCTAAAAATTGTATTGTAATTGTAACCTTTCGAAATTTCATCAAAATGTTTTAAAAATGAAAGCTGTGTCGATTTGAGATTTTAAATAAATATTTCTGAATTACCCATCAAGTTTCTTAATTAAAGTTTAATTTTTTTTGTTTTTATAATGAAGGTTCAGTAAATTAATTTCAAATTAAAAAACGAATTAATTTGAAAATTGAAGATTTTATAAGAAAAAATATAAACTATGTAAATTTTTAATTTAACGAATTTAATTAAAATTAAATTAATTTTTTTTTTCTTTGCAAATTTTAAATAAGCAAAAATTAGAAATGAAAGCAATTTCTAATTTTTTTAATTTGAAATTATAAACGAGTTCAGAATGTTACAGCTTAGGAAATAATTTAACCACAAACCAAATACGAATTATAATTTTGTATTCGATTTTAAAAGATTGTACATTTTCAAAATTAATTTAATTTTTAATAACTTCAAATATTTAAATATTCGAATTCAAAATAATGTCATTGGTTTTCTTTTAATTCTTAGATTAAATTTACTGATAATAATTATGAGACATTAAATTAATATTTCTGATAAAACATTTTCAAATTAAAATATTTAGAGATTTCATTACAAACAATTCAAATTTTTTCAATTTTAAATGTTGCGACATTTATACAGTTTAATTGAATTCGAAAAACACATACCGGTCAAATACCAATTAATTTTGTTATTCGGATTTAAAACTTCGAAAATAAACCTCATAAAGTGAGAACTTTTTTCTCGAAGAGAGCAACACAAATGTTAATGTTGGTAAACTTCCCATAGAGTGAGAATACTTCTCATAAACTGAGACTACATTGCTTAAAGTGAGAGCACATATCATAAAGAGAAACTAAATCTCATTACTTTAGAACAAATTTCGTAAAGTATGAACAAACCTTATGAAGTACGAGCACATTTCCCAGAAAAGAAGAAATATGATAAATTGGGAACGTTTTTTCTCAAGAAGTGAAGATAACCATTTAAAAGGATAAAAACAATTTAACACTAGAACTACAAACCGGTCAAAATGACCTGGTTACATTTATTGAATTGATTTTTTTTTTATTATGTTAGAATTGTTTTCGAAATTTTTGATGATTTTTAATATAATTACTTTATTGTCATTTCTAAAGACATCATAAATTTCTAAAATAATTCATACATAATAATAAAAAAAAATGAATTCAATAAATGTAAATCCGTCCAATAAGTTGTGTCCTTTGAAACTGAAAAAATGAATTCAATAAATGTAAATGCGACCACTTTAATTCTGACCTTCTTTTGGAAATCCGTAAATGGTTTTAACATCTTTTGGCACCGAATATAGCTCGTCCACGAATTTCTTCCCAGAAATCCCATTTTCCTAATTAACTTATTCCAACGTTAGCGACATCAGTTTAGCTATAGCTAATAATTTCGAAGAAACTCTCATATTTCCAATCATCAATTGGGATCAATTTTTAACGTCCGAATGAACATAAATGATTTTACCCTAAACACTAAATTGGACATCCTATTGAAAGTAACGATTAAACTGTTTTCTTATATCGGTCATCTTAAAAAGAGGTGATAATTATTATTTTTTTTTTAATTCCATTTTCTGAGCTTTAGATATCTTATAACTTTTAAATAAATTTCAAGGATTTGGTTACTTAAAATTTTACGTTTTTTTACATCAACATTCCAATTTTGATTGACAAGTATATTGAAGCGCTTAAACCAATTAAACTACTCACAAACCGGAAAGTATAATTTGGTTGGTTTAGGTGCTCGGAAATAAACAAGCGAGGTAAAAACTTCAGTACACTAGTCACTTCAATATTAATAACGTCATTTTGTGAATCACGCTCATTTAGATGTGCATCAAATGTAGCATATGTATTTAAATATTTCTCGATCACTGCATCTCTGGCACACTCATTAAGATTATTTATATCGGATGATCCTACAGTGGGCAATAGAATATCTTCTAATATCAGTTTTAAGAAAATACTATGATATTCAAAGAATGGCATCAAGGGCAATTACTTTTAACGCCACTTGTGACACCGCTTGTACAGTATTTATACCTGATTTCAAAGCAAAATTTGTTAAAAATAATTTTCTGTAAAATGCTATAAAAATTGGTATTATGCCTTGAAGTGGTTGTAAATTAGATGTTATGATTTATGGGCAAAATTGTATGATTTTATTGGTGTAATTATCGACGGTTATATGAGCCGATCAGTTATCAATTGTCAGTAATACACAGGGTCGCTATTTCTGAATTTTTTTATTCACAATCTGCAACCACTGAGGTTTAGGTTACTGCGTGTAATGTTTTTAAAATAGCGCGGTTTCTACAACTTACCTATTACAAACGGTGGCAAATTTTTCGTTTGTTACACCTTCCGCAAGAAGACCTGTATGTCGTTCTTTGGATCGTGTACTACTCTTACACGGTTGTATTTTATTAAGTTAGCATTGAAAATATTATCCATGCATCCGGCTGAAAATTTTAAAAAACGATTAAATTTGGTTTAGTTTCTTGAAACTATCTAGCCAGTCTGAAGATGCTTTAAAAATTCAATTCAACATCATTTTCGTGAAATGGTGTGGCACGTCTTTTGCGAGATAAATACATTGACTCATTTTCCACACCGTTAATGGTCTCATTATTATTTTTTTTTTTTTTTTTAAATTTTCGACAGTGGTTTTATTTACTCCGAATTTTACTGCAGCGGTTTCTAAAAGTTTGAATAAATAAACTTTTTCTTGACAATCTAAAATAAATAAATTCTTAAAATTATGAATTATGAAACCTAAATTCATTATTCCATCAACAATGTTCAAAGTTTAAACAATTTTAGGTATTAAAATTAGCAAATAAAAATTTATTAATATCCTAACAAAAGCGTAAACTCATTTTCAGATTTTTTAAATTCAGAGTTCGATAGAATAATTTCAAATTAAAAAATATAGAGCTTGAAATACAAAAACTAAATTGTTAAATTTACGATACTGAAATAA
Source organism: Tipula vernalis (assembly GCA_958295665.1). NCBI lineage: Eukaryota > Metazoa > Arthropoda > Insecta > Diptera > Tipulidae > Tipula > Tipula vernalis. Next base: position 340,575,297 of record OY282560.1, on the reverse strand, counting down.
AGCATTTGATTTTACCAGCAATAAATTTTAAAGGTCTATCCCTTTTGAATTCAAAATGTGCCTGGTTACTAACTCTAGTTTATTATGTAGTTTATAATGGGTAGGAAAGGGCTATACATTTTTAAATTGAGTCAAATTTTTAGGGTCACGAAAGATTTATTAATTTCGATTTCAAATTTAAATGAATACCAAAAATTTGTTTAGCAATTCAAATTATTAATCTTTTGAAATTCCATAAAATAATTTCATAATTTTTTTTTTTTTTTTTTTTTTTTTTGAAAATAATTCTGTTTTATTATTTCTTTTTTAATAACAATCTAGTCTAAGACTAATAAGCATTTTTATTCTAACTTAAATTACTACATTTTACTGAAATTTAAGGGTTCATCCATCGATGTACTCCTTAGTTTTGATATTTATGATTTGATCGCGCTTTTGTCGTGCGCTAGATAAAGATTTATTTTAACTGATTTACAGTAACTCAAAAGGCTTTACTCTTTTGAGCCTTCTAACTAAATCCGTATTATCCTGTAGCTTATTGGCCTCTATGTTGACATGGTGAAGTAGCCGTTGTTCATGACTTCTAGCAAATTTCATAATTTCGGTTTTGATGAGTTCTATGCCCAGATCTTTGTGGATGTCGCTATTTCTGACAAACCATGGTGCGTTGACGATGCCCGTTAGCGTGAGAATTACAGGTCTCAACACCTATTAATAGAGCCATCAACCATCAAAATCGGAGCACATTTTCGATTTTCGGTTTTGAATTTGTGGGCTATAGTTCAGTTGATTTTCTTTAAAATTGAACTTTCTACAAAATATGCAGAAATATTCGAGCGATTTAAATGCCCGTTAGCGTGAGAATTACAGGTCTCAACACCTATTAATAGAGCCATCAACCATCAAAATCGGAGCACATTTTCGATTTTCGGTTTTGAATTTGTGGGCTATAGTTCAGTTGATTTTCTTTGAAATTGAATTTTCTACAAAATATGCAGAAATATTCGAGCGATTTAAATGCCCGTTAGCGTGAGAATTACAGGTCACAACACCTATTAATAGAGCCATCAACCATCAAAATCGGAGCACATTTTCGATTTTCGGTTTTGAATTTGTGGGCTATAGTTCAGTTGATTTTCTTTGAAATTGAATTTTCTACAAAATATGCAGAAATATTCGAGCGATTTAAATGCCCGTTAGCGTGAGAATTACAGGTCACAACACCTATTAATAGAGCCATCAACCATCAAAATCGGAGCACATTTTCGATTTTCGGTTTTGAATTTGTGGGCTATAGTTCAGTTGATTTTCTTTGAAATTGAATTTTCTACAAAATATGCAGAAATATTCGAGCGATTTAAATGCCCGTTAAATTACAGGTCTCAACACCTATTAATAGAGCCATCAAGCATCAAAATCGGAGCACATTTTCGATTTTCGGTTTTGAATTTGTGGGCTATATAGTTCAGTTGATTTTCTTTGAAATTGAATTTTCTACAAAATATGCAGAAATATTCGAGCGATTTAAATGCCCGTTAGCGTGAGAATTACAGGTCACAACACCTATTAATAGAGCCATCAACCATCAAAATCGGAGCACATTTTCGATTTTCGGTTTTGAATTTGTGGGCTATAGTTCAGTTGATTTTCTTTAAAATTGAATTTCCTACAAAATATGCAGAAATATTCGAGCGATTTAAATGCCCGTTAAATTACAGGTCTCAACACCTATTAATAGAGCCATCAACCATCAAAATCGGAGCACATTTTCGATTTTCGGTTTTGAATTTGTGGGCTATAGTTCAGTTGATTTTCTTTGAAATTGAATTTTCTACAAAATATGCAGAAATATTCGAGCGATTTAAATGCCCGTTAGCGTGAGAATTACAGGTCACAACACCTATTAATAGAGCCATCAACCATCAAAATCGGAGCACATTTTCGATTTTCGGTTTTGAATTTGTGGGCTATAGTTCAGTTGATTTTCTTTGAAATTGAATTTTCTACAAAATATGCAGAAATATTCGAGCGATTTAAATGCCCGTTAGCGTGAGAATTACAGGTCACAACACCTATTATTAGAGCCATCAACCATCAAAATCGGAGCACATTTTCGATTTTCGGTTTTGAATTTGTGGGCTATAGTTCAGTTGATTTTCTTTAAAATTGAATTTCCTACAAAATATGCAGAAATATTCGAGCGATTTAAATGCCCGTTAGCGTGAGAATTACAGGTCACAACACCTATTAATAGAGCCATCAACCATCAAAATCGGAGCACATTTTCGATTTTCGGTTTTGAATTTGTGGGCTATAGTTCAGTTGATTTTCTTTGAAATTGAATTTTCTACAAAATATGCAGAAATATTCGAGCGATTTAAATGCCCGTTAGCGTGAGAATTACAGGTCACAACACCTATTAATAGAGCCATCAACCATCAAAATCGGAGCACATTTTCGATTTTCGGTTTTGAATTTGTGGGCTATAGTTCAGTTGATTTTCTTTGAAATTGAATTTTCTACAAAATATGCAGAAATATTCGAGCGATTTAAATGCCCGTTAGCCTGAGAATTACAGGTCTCAACACCTATTAATAGAGCCATCAACCATCGAAATCGGAGCACATTTTCGATTTTCGGTTTTGAATTTGTGGGCTATAGTTCAGTTGATTTTCTTTGAAATTGAATTTCCTACAAAATATGCAGAAATATTCGAGCGATTTAAATGCCCGTTAGCGTGAGAGTTACAGGTCACAACACCTATTAATAGAGCCATCAACCATCAAAATCATAGCACATTTTCGATTTTCGGTTTTGAATTTGTGGGCTATAGTTCAGTTGATTTTCTTTGAAATTGAATTTTCTACAAAATATGCAGAAATATTCGAGCGATTTAAATGCCCGTTAGCGTGAGAATTACAGGTCTCAACACCTATTAATAGAGCCATCAACCATCGAAATCGGAGCACACTTTCGATTTTCGGTTTTGAATTTGTGGGCTATAGTTCAGTTGATTTTCTTTAAAATTGAATTTCCTACAAAATATGCAGAAATATTCGAGCGATTTAAATGCCCGTTAGCGTGAGAATTACAGGTCACAACACCTATTAATAGAGCCATCAACCATCAAAATCGGAGCACATTTTCGATTTTCGGTTTTGAATTTGTGGGCTATAGTTCAGTTGATTTTCTTTAAAATTGAATTTCCTACAAAATATGCAGAAATATTCGAGCGATTTAAATGCCCGTTAGCGTGAGAATTACAGGTCTCAACACCTATTAATAGAGCCATCAACCATCAAAATCAGAGCACATTTTCGATTTTCGGTTTTGAATTTGTGGGCTATAGTTCAGTTGATTTTCTTTAAAATTGAATTTCCTACAAAATATGCAGAAATATTCGAGCGATTTAAATGCCCGTTAGCGTGAGAATTACAGGTCACAACACCTATTAATAGAGCCATCAACCATCAAAATCAGAGCACATTTTCGATTTTCGGTTTTGAATTTGTGGGCTATAGTTCAGTTGATTTTCTTTAAAATTGAATTTCCTACAAAATATGCAGAAATATTCGAGCGATTTAAATGCCCGTTAGCGTGAGAATTACAGGTCTCAACACCTATTAATAGAGCCATCAACCATCAAAATCAGAGCACATTTTCGATTTTCGGTTTTGAATTTGTGGGCTATAGTTCAGTTGATTTTCTTTGAAATTGAATTTTCTACAAAATATGCAGAAATATTCGAGCGATTTAAATGCCCGTTAGCGTGAGAATTACAGGTCTCAACACCTATTAATAGAGCCATCAACCATCAAAATCAGAGCACATTTTCGATTTTCGGTTTTGAATTTGTGGGCTATAGTTCAGTTGATTTTCTTTAAAATTGAATTTCCTACAAAATATGCAGAAATATTCGAGCGATTTAAATGCCCGTTAGCGTGAGAATTACAGGTCACAACACCTATTAATAGAGCCATCAACCATCAAAATCGGAGCACATTTTCGATTTTCGGTTTTGAATTTGTGGGCTATAGTTCAGTTGATTTTCTTTAAAATTGAATTTCCTACAAAATATGCAGAAATATTCGAGCGATTTAAATGCCCGTTAGCGTGAGAATTACAGGTCTCAACACCTATTAATAGAGCCATCAACCATCAAAATCAGAGCACATTTTCGATTTTCGGTTTTGAATTTGTGGGCTATAGTTCAGTTGATTTTCTTTGAAATTGAATTTCCTACAAAATATGCAGAAATATTCGAGCGATTTAAATGCCCGTTAGCGTGAGAATTACAGGTCTCAACACCTATTAATAGAGCCATCAACCATCAAAATCAGAGCACATTTTCGATTTTCGGTTTTGAATTTGTGGGCTATAGTTCAGTTGATTTTCTTTGAAATTGAATTTCCTACAAAATATGCAGAAATATTCGAGCGATTTAAATGCCCGTTAGCGTGAGAATTACAGGTCTCAACACCTATTAATAGAGCCATCAACCATCAAAATCGGAGCACATTTTCGATTTTCGGTTTTGAATTTGTGGGCTATAGTTCAGTTGATTTTCTTTGAAATTGAATTTTCTACAAAATATGCAGAAATATTCGAGCGATTTAAATGCCCGTTAGCGTGAGAATTACAGGTCACAACACCTATTAATAGAGCCATCAACCATCAAAATCGGAGCACATTTTCGATTTTCGGTTTTGAATTTGTGGGCTATAGTTCAATTGATTTTCTTTAAAATTGAATTTTCTACAAAATATGCAGAAATATTCGAGCGATTTAAATGCCCGTTAGCGTGAGAGTTACAGGTCACAACACCTATTAATAGAGCCATCAACCATCGAAATCGGAGCACATTTTCGATTTTCGGTTTTGAATTTGTGGGCTATAGTTCAGTTGATTTTCTTTGAAATTGAATTTTCTACAAAATATGCAGAAATATTCGAGCGATTTAAATGCCCGTTAGCGTGAGAATTACAGGTCACAACACCTATTAATAGAGCCATCAACCATCAAAATCGGAGCACATTTTCGATTTTCGGTTTTGAATTTGTGGGCTATAGTTCAGTTGATTTTCTTTAAAATTGAATTTCCTACAAAATATGCAGAAATATTCGAGCGATTTAAATGCCCGTTAGCGTGAGAATTACAGGTCTCAACACCTATTAATAGAGCCATCAACCATCAAAATCAGAGCACATTTTCGATTTTCGGTTTTGAATTTGTGGGCTATAGTTCAGTTGATTTTCTTTAAAATTGAATTTCCTACAAAATATGCAGAAATATTCGAGCGATTTAAATGCCCGTTAGCGTGAGAATTACAGGTCACAACACCTATTAATAGAGCCATCAACCATCAAAATCGGAGCACATTTTCGATTTTCGGTTTTGAATTTGTGGGCTATAGTTCAGTTGATTTTCTTTAAAATTGAATTTCCTACAAAATATGCAGAAATATTCGAGCGATTTAAATGCCTGTTAAATTACAGGTCTCAACACCTATTAATAGAGCCATCAACCATCAAAATCGGAGCACATTTTCGATTTTCGGTTTTGAATTTGTGGGCTATAGTTCAGTTGATTTTCTTTGAAATTGAATTTTCTACAAAATATGCAGAAATATTCGAGCGATTTAAATGCCCGTTAGCGTGAGAATTACAGGTCACAACACCTATTAATAGAGCCATCAACCATCAAAATCGGAGCACATTTTCGATTTTCGGTTTTGAATTTGTGGGCTATAGTTCAGTTGATTTTCTTTGAAATTGAATTTTCTACAAAATATGCAGAAATATTCGAGCGATTTAAATGCCCGTTAGCGTGAGAATTACAGGTCACAACACCTATTAATAGAGCCATCAACCATCAAAATCGGAGCACATTTTCGATTTTCGGTTTTGAATTTGTGGGCTATAGTTCAATTGATTTTCTTTAAAATTGAATTTTCTACAAAATATGCAGAAATATTCGAGCGATTTAAATGCCCGTTAGCGTGAGAGTTACAGGTCACAACACCTATTAATAGAGCCATCAACCATCGAAATCGGAGCACATTTTCGATTTTCGGTTTTGAATTTGTGGGCTATAGTTCAGTTGATTTTCTTTGAAATTGAATTTTCTACAAAATATGCAGAAATATTCGAGCGATTTAAATGCCCGTTAGCGTGAGAATTACAGGTCACAACACCTATTAATAGAGCCATCAACCATCAAAATCGGAGCACATTTTCGATTTTCGGTTTTGAATTTGTGGGCTATAGTTCAATTGATTTTCTTTAAAATTGAATTTTCTACAAAATATGCAGAAATATTCGAGCGATTTAAATGCCCGTTAGCGTGAGAGTTACAGGTCACAACACCTATTAATAGAGCCATCAACCATCGAAATCGGAGCACATTTTCGATTTTCGGTTTTGAATTTGTGGGCTATAGTTCAGTTGATTTTCTTTGAAATTGAATTTTCTACAAAATATGCAGAAATATTCGAGCGATTTAAATGCCCGTTAGCGTGAGAATTACAGGTCACAACACCTATTAATAGAGCCATCAACCATCAAAATCGGAGCACATTTTCGATTTTCGGTTTTGAATTTGTGGGCTATAGTTCAGTTGATTTTCTTTAAAATTGAATTTCCTACAAAATATGCAGAAATATTCGAGCGATTTAAATGCCCGTTAGCGTGAGAATTACAGGTCACAACACCTATTAATAGAGCCATCAACCATCAAAATCGGAGCACATTTTCGATTTTCGGTTTTGAATTTGTGGGCTATAGTTCAGTTGATTTTCTTTAAAATTGAATTTTCTACAAAATATGCAGAAATATTCGAGCGATTTAAATGCCCGTTAGCGTGAGAATTACAGGTCTCAACACCTATTAATAGAGCCATCAACCATCAAAATCGGAGCACATTTTCGATTTTCGGTTTTGAATTTGTGGGCTATAGTTCAGTTGATTTTCTTTAAAATTGAATTTCCTACAAAATATGCAGAAATATTCGAGCGATTTAAATGCCCGTTAGCGTGAGAATTACAGGTCACAACACCTATTAATAGAGCCATCAACCATCAAAATCGGAGCACATTTTCGATTTTCGGTTTTGAATTTGTGGGCTATAGTTCAGTTGATTTTCTTTGAAATTGAATTTTCTCCAAAATATGCAGAAATATTCGAGCGATTTAAATGCCCGTTAGCGTGAGAATTACAGGTCTCAACACCTATTAATAGAGCCATCAACCATCAAAATCGGAGCACATTTTCGATTTTCGGTTTTGAATTTGTGGGCTATAGTTCAGTTGATTTTCTTTAAAATTGAATTTCCTACAAAATATGCAGAAATATTCGAGCGATTTGAATGCCCGTTAAATTACAGGTCTCAACACCTATTAATAGAGCCATCAACCATCAAAATCGGAGCACATTTTCGATTTTCGGTTTTGAATTTGTGGGCTATAGTTCAGTTGATTTTCTTTGAAATTGAATTTTCTACAAAATATGCAGAAATATTCGAGCGATTTAAATGCCCGTTAGCGTGAGAATTACAGGTCACAACACCTATTAATAGAGCCATCAACCATCAAAATCGGAGCACATTTTCGATTTTCGGTTTTGAATTTGTGGGCTATAGTTCAATTGATTTTCTTTAAAATTGAATTTTCTACAAAATATGCAGAAATATTCGAGCGATTTAAATGCCCGTTAGCGTGAGAGTTACAGGTCACAACACCTATTAATAGAGCCATCAACCATCGAAATCGGAGCACATTTTCGATTTTCGGTTTTGAATTTGTGGGCTATAGTTCAGTTGATTTTCTTTGAAATTGAATTTTCTACAAAATATGCAGAAATATTCGAGCGATTTAAATGCCCGTTAGCGTGAGAATTACAGGTCACAACACCTATTAATAGAGCCATCAACCATCAAAATCGGAGCACATTTTCGATTTTCGGTTTTGAATTTGTGGGCTATAGTTCAGTTGATTTTCTTTAAAATTGAATTTCCTACAAAATATGCAGAAATATTCGAGCGATTTAAATGCCCGTTAGCGTGAGAATTACAGGTCTCAACACCTATTAATAGAGCCATCAACCATCAAAATCAGAGCACATTTTCGATTTTCGGTTTTGAATTTGTGGGCTATAGTTCAGTTGATTTTCTTTAAAATTGAATTTCCTACAAAATATGCAGAAATATTCGAGCGATTTAAATGCCCGTTAGCGTGAGAATTACAGGTCACAACACCTATTAATAGAGCCATCAACCATCAAAATCGGAGCACATTTTCGATTTTCGGTTTTGAATTTGTGGGCTATAGTTCAGTTGATTTTCTTTAAAATTGAATTTCCTACAAAATATGCAGAAATATTCGAGCGATTTAAATGCCCGTTAAATTACAGGTCTCAACACCTATTAATAGAGCCATCAACCATCAAAATCGGAGCACATTTTCGATTTTCGGTTTTGAATTTGTGGGCTATAGTTCAGTTGATTTTCTTTGAAATTGAATTTTCTACAAAATATGCAGAAATATTCGAGCGATTTAAATGCCCGTTAGCGTGAGAATTACAGGTCACAACACCTATTAATAGAGCCATCAACCATCAAAATCGGAGCACATTTTCGATTTTCGGTTTTGAATTTGTGGGCTTATAGTTCAGTTGATTTTCTTTGAAATTGAATTTTCTACAAAATATGCAGAAATATTCGAGCGATTTAAATGCCCGTTAGCGTGAGAATTACAGGTCACAACACCTATTAATAGAGCCATCAACCATCAAAATCGGAGCACATTTTCGATTTTCGGTTTTGAATTTGTGGGCTATAGTTCAATTGATTTTCTTTAAAATTGAATTTTCTACAAAATATGCAGAAATATTCGAGCGATTTAAATGCCCGTTAGCGTGAGAGTTACAGGTCACAACACCTATTAATAGAGCCATCAACCATCGAAATCGGAGCACATTTTCGATTTTCGGTTTTGAATTTGTGGGCTATAGTTCAGTTGATTTTCTTTGAAATTGAATTTTCTACAAAATATGCAGAAATATTCGAGCGATTTAAATGCCCGTTAGCGTGAGAATTACAGGTCACAACACCTATTAATAGAGCCATCAACCATCAAAATCGGAGCACATTTTCGATTTTCGGTTTTGAATTTGTGGGCTATAGTTCAATTGATTTTCTTTAAAATTGAATTTTCTACAAAATATGCAGAAATATTCGAGCGATTTAAATGCCCGTTAGCGTGAGAGTTACAGGTCACAACACCTATTAATAGAGCCATCAACCATCGAAATCGGAGCACATTTTCGATTTTCGGTTTTGAATTTGTGGGCTATAGTTCAGTTGATTTTCTTTGAAATTGAATTTTCTACAAAATATGCAGAAATATTCGAGCGATTTAAATGCCCGTTAGCGTGAGAATTACAGGTCACAACACCTATTAATAGAGCCATCAACCATCAAAATCGGAGCACATTTTCGATTTTCGGTTTTGAATTTGTGGGCTATAGTTCAGTTGATTTTCTTTGAAATTGAATTTTCTACAAAATATGCAGAAATATTCGAGCGATTTAAATGCCCGTTAAATTACAGGTCTCAACACCTATTAATAGAGCCATCAAGCATCAAAATCGGAGCACATTTTCGATTTTCGGTTTTGAATTTGTGGGCTATATAGTTCAGTTGATTTTCTTTGAAATTGAATTTTCTACAAAATATGCAGAAATATTCGAGCGATTTAAATGCCCGTTAGCGTGAGAATTACAGGTCACAACACCTATTAATAGAGCCATCAACCATCAAAATCGGAGCACATTTTCGATTTTCGGTTTTGAATTTGTGGGCTATAGTTCAGTTGATTTTCTTTAAAATTGAATTTCCTACAAAATATGCAGAAATATTCGAGCGATTTAAATGCCCGTTAAATTACAGGTCTCAACACCTATTAATAGAGCCACCAACCATCAAAATCGGAGCACATTTTCGATTTTTGGTTTTGAATTTGTGGGCTATAGTTCAGTTGATTTTCTTTGAAATTGAATTTTCTACAAAATATGCAGAAATATTCGAGCGATTTAAATGCCCGTTAGCGTGAGAATTACAGGTCACAACACCTATTAATAGAGCCATCAACCATCAAAATCGGAGCACATTTTCGATTTTCGGTTTTGAATTTGTGGGCTATAGTTCAGTTGATTTTCTTTGAAATTGAATTTTCTACAAAATATGCAGAAATATTCGAGCGATTTAAATGCCCGTTAGCGTGAGAATTACAGGTCACAACACCTATTATTAGAGCCATCAACCATCAAAATCGGAGCACATTTTCGATTTTCGGTTTTGAATTTGTGGGCTATAGTTCAGTTGATTTTCTTTAAAATTGAATTTCCTACAAAATATGCAGAAATATTCGAGCGATTTAAATGCCCGTTATCGTGAGAATTACAGGTCTCAACACCTATTAATAGAGCCATCAACCATCAAAATCAGAGCACATTTTCGATTTTCGGTTTTGAATTTGTGGGCTATAGTTCAGTTGATTTTCTTTAAAATTGAATTTCCTACAAAATATGCAGAAATATTCGAGCGATTTAAATGCCCGTTAGCGTGAGAATTACAGGTCTCAACACCTATTAATAGAGCCATCAACCATCAAAATCGGAGCACATTTTCGATTTTCGGTTTTGAATTTGTGGGCTATAGTTCAGTTGATTTTCTTTGAAATTGAATTTTCTACAAAATATGCAGAAATATTCGAGCGATTTAAATGCCCGTTAGCGTGAGAATTACAGGTCACAACACCTACTAATAGAGCCATCAACCATCAAAATCGGAGCACATTTTCGATTTTCGGTTTTGAATTTGTGGGCTATAGTTCAGTTGATTTTCTTTAAAATTGAATTTCCTACAAAATATGCAGAAATATTCGAGCGATTTAAATGCCCGTTAGCGTGAGAATTACAGGTCACAACACCTATTAATAGAGCCATCAACCATCAAAATCGGAGCACATTTTCGATTTTCGGTTTTGAATTTGTGGGCTATAGTTCAGTTGATTTTCTTTAAAATTGAATTTCCTACAAAATATGCAGAAATATTCGAGCGATTTAAATGCCCGTTAGCGTGAGAATTACAGGTCACAACACCTATAAATAGAGCCATCAACCATCAAAATCGGAGCACATTTTCGATTTTCGGTTTTGAATTTGTGGGCTATAGTTCAGTTGATTTTCTTTGAAATTGAATTTTCTACAAAATATGCAGAAATATTCGAGCGATTTAAATGCCCGTTAGCGTGAGAATTACAGGTCTCAACACCTATTAATAGAGCCATCAACCATCGAAATCGGAGCACATTTTCGATTTTCGGTTTTGAATTTGTGGGCTATAGTTCAGTTGATTTTCTTTGAAATTGAATTTCCTACAAAATATGCAGAAATATTCGAGCGATTTAAATGCCCGTTAGCGTGAGAATTACAGGTCTCAACACCTATTAATAGAGCCATCAACCATCGAAATCGGAGCACATTTTCGATTTTCGGTTTTGAATTTGTGGGCTATAGTTCAGTTGATTTTCTTTAAAATTGAATTTCCTACAAAATATGCAGAAATATTCGAGCGATTTAAATGCCCGTTAGCGTGAGAATTACAGGTCACAACACCTATTAATAGAGCCATCAACCATCAAAATCGGAGCACATTTTCGATTCTCGGTTTTGAATTTGTGGGCTATAGTTCAGTTGATTTTCTTTGAAATTGAATTTTCTACAAAATATGCAGAAATATTCGAGCGATTTAAATGCCCGTTAGCGTGAGAATTACAGGTCTCAACACCTATTAATAGAGCCATCAACCATCAAAATCGAAGCACATTTTCGATTTTCGGTTTTGAATTTGTGGGCTATAGTTCAGTTGATTTTCTTTAAAATTGAATTTCCTACAAAATATGCAGAAATATTCGAGCGATTTAAATGCCCGTTAGCGTGAGAATTACAGGTCACAACACCTATTAATAGAGCCATCAACCATCAAAATCGGAGCACATTTTCGATTTTCGGTTTTGAATTTGTGGGCTATAGTTCAGTTGATTTTCTTTAAAATTGAATTTCCTACAAAATATGCAGAAATATTCGAGCGATTTAAATGCCCGTTAGCGTGAGAATTACAGGTCTCAACACCTATTAATAGAGCCATCAACCATCAAAATCGGAGCACATTTTCGATTTTCGGTTTTGAATTTGTGGGCTATAGTTCAGTTGATTTTCTTTAAAATTGAATTTCCTACAAAATATGCAGAAATATTCGAGCGATTTAAATGCCCGTTAGCGTTAGAATTACAGGTCACAACACCTATTAATAGAGCCATCAACCATCAAAATCGGAGCACATTTTCGATTTTCGGTTTTGAATTTGTGGGCTATAGTTCAGTTGATTTTCTTTAAAATTGAATTTTCTACAAAATATGCAGAAATATTCGAGCGATTTAAATGCCCGTTAGCGTGAGAATTACAGGTCTCAACACCTATTAATAGAGCCATCAACCATCAAAATCGGAGCACATTTTCGATTTTCGGTTTTGAATTTGTGGGCTATAGTTCAGTTGATTTTCTTTGAAATTGAATTTTCTACAAAATATGCAGAAATATTCGAGCGATTTAAATGCCCGTTAGCGTGAGAATTACAGGTCACAACACCTATTAATAGAGCCATCAACCATCAAAATCGGAGCACATTTTCGATTTTCGGTTTTGAATTTGTGGGCTATAGTTCAGTTGATTTTCTTTGAAATTGAATTTTCTACAAAATATGCAGAAATATTCGAGCGATTTAAATGCCCGTTAGCGTGAGAATTACAGGTCTCAACACCTATTAATAGAGCCATCAACCATCAAAATCGGAGCACATTTTCGATTTTCGGTTTTGAATTTGTGGGCTATAGTTCAGTTGATTTTCTTTAAAATTGAATTTCCTACAAAATATGCAGAAATATTCGAGCGATTTAAATGCCCGTTAAATTACAGGTCTCAACACCTATTAATAGAGCCATCAACCATCAAAATCGGAGCACATTTTCGATTTTCGGTTTTGAATTTGTGGGCTATAGTTCAGTTGATTTTCTTTGAAATTGAATTTGCTACAAAATATGCAGAAATATTCGAGCGATTTAAATGCCCGTTAGCGTGAGAATTACAGGTCACAACACCTATTAATAGAGCCATCAACCATCAAAATCGGAGTACATTTTCGATTTTCGGTTTTGAATTTGTGGGCTATAGTTCAATTGATTTTCTTTAAAATTGAATTTTCTACAAAATATGCAGAAATATTCGAGCGATTTGAATGCCCGTTAGCGTGAGAATTACAGGTCACAACTCCTATTAATAGAGCCATCAACCATCAAAATCGGAGCACATTTTCGATTTTCGGTTTTGAATTTGTGGGCTATAGTTCAGTTGATTTTCTTTAAAATTGAATTTCCTACAAAATATGCAGAAATATTCGAGCGATTTAAATGCCCGTTAGCGTGAGAATTACAGGTCTCAACACCTATTAATAGAGCCATCAACCATCAAAATCAGAGCACATTTTCGATTTTCGGTTTTGAATTTGTGGGCTATAGTTCAGTTGATTTTCTTTAAAATTGAATTTCCTACAAAATATGCAGAAATATTCGAGCGATTTAAATGCCCGTTAAATTACAGGTCTCAACACCTATTAATAGAGCCATCAACCATCAAAATCGGAGCACATTTTCGATTTTCGGTTTTGAATTTGTGGGCTATAGTTCAATTGATTTTCTTTAAAATTGAATTTTCTACAAAATATGCAGAAATATTCTAGCGATTTAAATGCCCGTTAGCGTGAGAGTTACAGGTCACAACACCTATTAATAGAGCCATCAACCATCAAAATCGGAGCACATTTTCGATTTTCGGTTTTGAATTTGTGGGCTATAGTTCAGTTGATTTTCTTTGAAATTGAATTTTCTACAAAATATGCAGAAATATTCGAGCGATTTTAATGCCCGTTAGCGTGAGAATTACAGGTCACAACACCTATTAATAGAGCCATCAACCATCAAAATCGGAGCACATTTTCGATTTTCGGTTTTGAATTTGTGGGCTATAGTTCAGTTGATTTTCTTTAAAATTGAATTTCCTACAAAATATGCAGAAATATTCGAGCGATTTAAATGCCCGTTAGCGTGAGAATTACAGGTCTCAACACCTATTAATAGAGCCATCAACCATCAAAATCAGAGCACATTTTCGATTTTCGGTTTTGAATTTGTGGGCTATAGTTCAGTTGATTTTCTTTAAAATTGAATTTCCTACAAAATATGCAGAAATATTCGAGCGATTTAAATGCCCGTTAAATTACAGGTCTCAACACCTATTAATAGAGCCATCAACCATCAAAATCAGAGCACATTTTCGATTTTCGGTTTTGAATTTGTGGGCTATAGTTCAGTTGATTTTCTTTAAAATTGAATTTCCTACAAAATATGCAGAAATATTCGAGCGATTTAAATGCCCGTTAAATTACAGGTCTCAACACCTATTAATAGAGCCATCAACCATCAAAATCGGAGCACATTTTCGATTTTCGGTTTTGAATTTGTGGGCTATAGTTCAATTGATTTTCTTTAAAATTGAATTTTCTACAAAATATGCAGAAATATTCTAGCGATTTAAATGCCCGTTAGCGTGAGAGTTACAGGTCACAACACCTATTAATAGAGCCATCAACCATCAAAATCGGAGCACATTTTCGATTTTCGGTTTTGAATTTGTGGGCTATAGTTCAGTTGATTTTCTTTAAAATTGAATTTCCTACAAAATATGCAGAAATATTCGAGCGATTTAAATGCCCGTTAGCGTGAGAATTACAGGTCTCAACACCTATTAATAGAGCCATCAACCATCAAAATCAGAGCACATTTTCGATTTTCGGTTTTGAATTTGTGGGCTATAGTTCAGTTGATTTTCTTTAAAATTGAATTTCCTACAAAATATGCAGAAATATTCGAGCGATTTAAATGCCCGTTAAATTACAGGTCTCAACACCTATTAATAGAGCCATCAACCATCAAAATCGGAGCACATTTTCGATTTTCGGTTTTGAATTTGTGGGCTATAGTTCAATTGATTTTCTTTAAAATTGAATTTTCTACAAAATATGCAGAAATATTCGAGCGATTTAAATGCCCGTTAGCGTGAGAGTTACAGGTCACAACACCTATTAATAGAGCCATCAACCATCAAAATCGGAGCACATTTTCGATTTTCGGTTTTGAATTTGTGGGCTATAGTTCAGTTGATTTTCTTTGAAATTGAATTTTCTACAAAATATGCAGAAATATTCGAGCGATTTAAATGCCCGTTAGCGTGAGAATTACAGGTCACAACACCTATTAATAGAGCCATCAACCATCAAAATCGGAGCACATTTTCGATTTTCGGTTTTGAATTTGTGGGCTATAGTTCAGTTGATTTTCTTTGAAATTGAATTTCCTACAAAATATGCAGAAATATTCGAGCGATTTAAATGCCCGTTAGCGTGAGAATTACAGGTCTCAACACCTATTAATAGAGCCATCAACCATCAAAATCAGAGCACATTTTCGATTTTCGGTTTTGAATTTGTGGGCTATAGTTCAGTTGATTTTCTTTAAAATTGAATTTCCTACAAAATATGCAGAAATATTCGAGCGATTTAAATGCCCGTTAAATTACAGGTCTCAACACCTATTAATAGAGCCATCAACCATCAAAATCGGAGCACATTTTCGATTTTCGGTTTTGAATTTGTGGGCTATAGTTCAGTTGATTTTCTTTGAAATTGAATTTTCTACAAAATATGCAGAAATATTCGAGCGATTTAAATGCCCGTTAGCGTGAGAATTACAGGTCTCAACACCTATTAATAGAGCCATCAACCATCAAAATCAGAGCACATTTTCGATTTTCGGTTTTGAATTTGTGGGCTATAGTTCAGTTGATTTTCTTTAAAATTGAATTTCCTACAAAATATGCAGAAATATTCGAGCGATTTAAATGCCCGTTAGCGTGAGAATTACAGGTCTCAACACCTATTAATAGAGCCATCAACCATCAAAATCAGAGCACATTTTCGATTTTCGGTTTTGAATTTGTGGGCTATAGTTCAGTTGATTTTCTTTAAAATTGAATTTCCTACAAAATATGCAGAAATATTCGAGCGATTTAAATGCCCGTTAAATTACAGGTCTCAACACCTATTAATAGAGCCATCAACCATCAAAATCGGAGCACATTTTCGATTTTCGGTTTTGAATTTGTGGGCTATAGTTCAGTTGATTTTCTTTAAAATTGAATTTCCTACAAAATATGCAGAAATATTCGAGCGATTTAAATGCCCGTTAGCGTGAGAATTACAGGTCTCAACACCTATTAATAGAGCCATCAACCATCAAAATCAGAGCACATTTTCGATTTTCGGTTTTGAATTTGTGGGCTATAGTTCAGTTGATTTTCTTTAAAATTGAATTTCCTACAAAATATGCAGAAATATTCGAGCGATTTAAATGCCCGTTAAATTACAGGTCTCAACACCTATTAATAGAGCCATCAACCATCAAAATCGGAGCACATTTTCGATTTTCGGTTTTGAATTTGTGGGCTATAGTTCAGTTGATTTTCTTTAAAATTGAGTTTCCTACAAAATATGCAGAAATATTCGAGCGATTTAAATGCCCGTTAGCGTGAGAATTACAGGTCTCAACACCTATTAATAGAGCCATCAACCATCAAAATCAGAGCACATTTTCGATTTTCGGTTTTGAATTTGTGGGCTATAGTTCAGTTGATTTTCTTTAAAATTGAATTTCCTACAAAATATGCAGAAATATTCGAGCGATTTAAATGCCCGTTAAATTACAGGTCTCAACACCTATTAATAGAGCCATCAACCATCAAAATCGGAGCACATTTTCGATTTTCGGTTTTGAATTTGTGGGCTATAGTTCAGTTGATTTTCTTTAAAATTGAATTTCCTACAAAATATGCAGAAATATTCGAGCGATTTAAATGCCCGTTAAATTACAGGTCTCAACACCTATTAATAGAGCCATCAACCATCAAAATCGGAGCACATTTTCGATTTTCGGTTTTGAATTTGTGGGCTATAGTTCAATTGATTTTCTTTAAAATTGAATTTTCTACAAAATATGCAGAAATATTCGAGCGATTTAAATGCCCGTTAGCGTGAGAGTTACAGGTCACAACACCTATTAATAGAGCCATCAACCATCAAAATCGGAGCACATTTTCGATTTTCGGTTTTGAATTTGTGGGCTATAGTTCAGTTGATTTTCTTTGAAATTGAATTTTCTACAAAATATGCAGAAATATTCGAGCGATTTAAATGCCCGTTAGCGTGAGAATTACAGGTCACAACACCTATTAATAGAGCCATCAACCATCAAAATCGGAGCACATTTTCGATTTTCGGTTTTGAATTTGTGGGCTATAGTTCAGTTGATTTTCTTTAAAATTGAATTTCCTACAAAATATGCAGAAATATTCGAGCGATTTAAATGCCCGTTAGCGTGAGAATTACAGGTCTCAACACCTATTAATAGAGCCATCAACCATCAAAATCAGAGCACATTTTCGATTTTCGGTTTTGAATTTGTGGGCTATAGTTCAGTTGATTTTCTTTAAAATTGAATTTCCTACAAAATATGCAGAAATATTCGAGCGATTTAAATGCCCGTTAAATTACAGGTCTCAACACCTATTAATAGAGCCATCAACCATCAAAATCGGAGCACATTTTCGATTTTCGGTTTTGAATTTGTGGGCTATAGTTCAGTTGATTTTCTTTGAAATTGAATTTTCTACAAAATATGCAGAAATATTTGAGCGATTTAAATGCCCGTTAGCGTGAGAATTACAGGTCACAACACCTATTAATAGAGCCATCAACCATCAAAATCGGAGCACATTTTCGATTTTCGGTTTTGAATTTGTGGGCTATAGTTCAGTTGATATTCTTTGAAATTGAATTTTCTACAAAATATGCAGAAATATTTGAGCGATTTAAATGCCCGTTAGCGTGAGAATTACAGGTCTCAACACCTATTAATAGAGCCATCAACCATCAAAATCGGAGCACATTTTCGATTTTCGGTTTTGAATTTGTGGGCTATAGTTCAGTTGATTTTCTTTGAAATTGAATTTTCTACAAAATATGCAGAAATATTCGAGCGATTTAAATGCCCGTTAGCGTGAGAATTACAGGTCTCAACACCTATTAATAGAGCCATCAACCATCAAAATCGGAGCACATTTTCGATTTTCGGTTTTGAATTTGTGGGCTATAGTTCAGTTGATTTTCTTTAAAATTGAATTTCCTACAAAATATGCAGAAATATTCGAGCGATTTAAATGCCCGTTAGTGTGAGAATTACAGGTCACAACACCTATTAATAGAGCCATCAACCATCAAAATCGGAGCACATTTTCGATTTTCGGTTTTGAATTTGTGGGCTATAG
Source organism: Tipula vernalis (assembly GCA_958295665.1). Taxonomy (NCBI): domain Eukaryota; kingdom Metazoa; phylum Arthropoda; class Insecta; order Diptera; family Tipulidae; genus Tipula; species Tipula vernalis. The sequence goes on along the minus strand of OY282560.1, from coordinate 340,556,749 downwards.
TTCAGTTGATTTTCTTTAAAATTGAATTTCCTACAAAATATGCAGAAATATTCGAGCGATTTAAATGCCCGTTAGCGTGAGAATTACAGGTCTCAACACCTATTAATAGAGCCATCAACCATTAAAATCAGAGCACATTTTCGATTTTCGGTTTTGAATTTGTGGGCTATAGTTCAGTTGATTTTCTTTAAAATTGAATTTCCTACAAAATATGCAGAAATATTCGAGCGATTTAAATGCCCGTTAAATTACAGGTCTCAACACCTATTAATAGAGCCATCAACCATTAAAATCGGAGCACATTTTCGATTTTCGGTTTTGAATTTGTGGGCTATAGTTCAGTTGATTTTCTTTAAAATTGAGTTTCCTACAAAATATGCAGAAATATTCGAGCGATTTAAATGCCCGTTAGCGTGAGAATTACAGGTCTCAACACCTATTAATAGAGCCATCAACCATCAAAATCAGAGCACATTTTCGATTTTCGGTTTTGAATTTGTGGGCTATAGTTCAGTTGATTTTCTTTAAAATTGAATTTCCTACAAAATATGCAGAAATATTCGAGCGATTTAAATGCCCGTTAAATTACAGGTCTCAACACCTATTAATAGAGCCATCAACCATCAAAATCGGAGCACATTTTCGATTTTCGGTTTTGAATTTGTGGGCTATAGTTCAGTTGATTTTCTTTAAAATTGAATTTCCTACAAAATATGCAGAAATATTCGAGCGATTTAAATGCCCGTTAAATTACAGGTCTCAACACCTATTAATAGAGCCATCAACCATCAAAATCGGAGCACATTTTCGATTTTCGGTTTTGAATTTGTGGGCTATAGTTCAATTGATTTTCTTTAAAATTGAATTTTCTACAAAATATGCAGAAATATTCGAGCGATTTAAATGCCCGTTAGCGTGAGAGTTACAGGTCACAACACCTATTAATAGAGCCATCAACCATCAAAATCGGAGCACATTTTCGATTTTCGGTTTTGAATTTGTGGGCTATAGTTCAGTTGATTTTCTTTGAAATTGAATTTTCTACAAAATATGCAGAAATATTCGAGCGATTTAAATGCCCGTTAGCGTGAGAATTACAGGTCACAACACCTATTAATAGAGCCATCAACCATCAAAATCGGAGCACATTTTCGATTTTCGGTTTTGAATTTGTGGGCTATAGTTCAGTTGATTTTCTTTAAAATTGAATTTCCTACAAAATATGCAGAAATATTCGAGCGATTTAAATGCCCGTTAGCGTGAGAATTACAGGTCTCAACACCTATTAATAGAGCCATCAACCATCAAAATCAGAGCACATTTTCGATTTTCGGTTTTGAATTTGTGGGCTATAGTTCAGTTGATTTTCTTTAAAATTGAATTTCCTACAAAATATGCAGAAATATTCGAGCGATTTAAATGCCCGTTAAATTACAGGTCTCAACACCTATTAATAGAGCCATCAACCATCAAAATCGGAGCACATTTTCGATTTTCGGTTTTGAATTTGTGGGCTATAGTTCAGTTGATTTTCTTTGAAATTGAATTTTCTACAAAATATGCAGAAATATTTGAGCGATTTAAATGCCCGTTAGCGTGAGAATTACAGGTCACAACACCTATTAATAGAGCCATCAACCATCAAAATCGGAGCACATTTTCGATTTTCGGTTTTGAATTTGTGGGCTATAGTTCAGTTGATATTCTTTGAAATTGAATTTTCTACAAAATATGCAGAAATATTCGAGCGATTTAAATGCCCGTTAGCGTGAGAATTACAGGTCTCAACACCTATTAATAGAGCCATCAACCATCAAAATCGGAGCACATTTTCGATTTTCGGTTTTGAATTTGTGGGCTATAGTTCAGTTGATTTTCTTTGAAATTGAATTTTCTACAAAATATGCAGAAATATTCGAGCGATTTAAATGCCCGTTAGCGTGAGAATTACAGGTCTCAACACCTATTAATAGAGCCATCAACCATCAAAATCGGAGCACATTTTCGATTTTCGGTTTTGAATTTGTGGGCTATAGTTCAGTTGATTTTCTTTAAAATTGAATTTCCTACAAAATATGCAGAAATATTCGAGCGATTTAAATGCCCGTTAGCGTGAGAATTACAGGTCTCAACACCTATTAATAGAGCCATCAACCATCAAAATCGGAGCACATTTTCGATTTTCGGTTTTGAATTTGTGGGCTATAGTTCAGTTGATTTTCTTTGAAATTGAATTTTCTACAAAATATGCAGAAATATTCGAGCGATTTAAATGCCCGTTAGCGTGAGAATTACAGGTCTCAACACCTATTAATAGAGCCATCAACCATCAAAATCGGAGCACATTTTCGATTTTCGGTTTTGAATTTGTGGGCTATAGTTCAGTTGATTTTCTTTAAAATTGAATTTCCTACAAAATATGCAGAAATATTCGAGCGATTTAAATGCCCGTTAGCGTGAGAATTACAGGTCTCAACACCTATTAATAGAGCCATCAACCATTAAAATCAGAGCACATTTTCGATTTTCGGTTTTGAATTTGTGGGCTATAGTTCAGTTGATTTTCTTTAAAATTGAATTTCCTACAAAATATGCAGAAATATTCGAGCGATTTAAATGCCCGTTAAATTACAGGTCTCAACACCTATTAATAGAGCCATCAACCATTAAAATCGGAGCACATTTTCGATTTTCGGTTTTGAATTTGTGGGCTATAGTTCAATTGATTTTCTTTAAAATTGAATTTTCTACAAAATATGCAGAAATATTCGAGCGATTTAAATGCCCGTTAGCGTGAGAGTTACAGGTCACAACACCTATTAATAGAGCCATCAACCATCAAAATCGGAGCACATTTTCGATTTTCGGTTTTGAATTTGTGGGCTATAGTTCAGTTGATTTTCTTTGAAATTGAATTTTCTACAAAATATGCAGAAATATTCGAGCGATTTAAATGCCCGTTAGCGTGAGAATTACAGGTCACAACACCTATTAATAGAGCCATCAACCATTTAAATCGGAGCACATTTTCGATTTTCGGTTTTGAATTTGTGGGCTATAGTTCAGTTGATTTTCTTTAAAATTGAATTTCCTACAAAATATGCAGAAATATTCGAGCGATTTAAATGCCCGTTAGCGGGAGAATTACAGGTCTCAACACCTATTAATAGAGCCATCAACCATCAAAATCAGAGCACATTTTCGATTTTCGGTTTTGAATTTGTGGGCTATAGTTCAGTTGATTTTCTTTTAAATTGAATTTCCTACAAAATATGCAGAAATATTCGAGCGATTTAAATGCCCGTTAAATTACAGGTCTCAACACCTATTAATAGAGCCATCAACCATCAAAATCGGAGCACATTTTCGATTTTCGGTTTTGAATTTGTGGGCTATAGTTCAGTTGATTTTCTTTGAAATTGAATTTTCTACAAAATATGCAGAAATATTCGAGCGATTTAAATGCCCGTTAGCGTGAGAATTACAGGTCTCAACACCTATTAATAGAGCCATCAACCATCAAAATCGGAGCACATTTTCGATTTTCGGTTTTGAATTTGTGGGCTATAGTTCAGTTGATTTTCTTTGAAATTGAATTTTCTACAAAATATGCAGAAATATTCGAGCGATTTAAATGCCCGTTAGCGTGAGAATTACAGGTCTCAACACCTATTAATAGAGCCATCAACCATCAAAATCGGAGCACATTTTCGATTTTCGGTTTTGAATTTGTGGGCTATAGTTCAGTTGATTTTCTTTGAAATTGAATTTTCTACAAAATATGCAGAAATATTCGAGCGATTTAAATGCCCGTTAGCGTGAGAATTACAGGTCTCAACACCTATTAATAGAGCCATCAACCATCAAAATCGGAGCACATTTTCGATTTTCGGTTTTGAATTTGTGGGCTATAGTTCAGTTGATTTTCTTTAAAATTGAATTTTCTACAAAATATGCAGAAATATTCGAGCGATTTAAATGCCCGTTAGCGTGAGAATTACAGGTCTCAACACCTATTAATAGAGCCATCAACCATCAAAATCGGAGCACATTTTCGATTTTCGGTTTTGAATTTGTGGGCTATAGTTCAGTTGATTTTCTTTGAAATTGAATTTTCTACAAAATATGCAGAAATATTCGAGCGATTTAAATGCCCGTTAGCGTGAGAATTACAGGTCTCAACACCTATTAATAGAGCCATCAACCATCAAAATCGGAGCACATTTTCGATTTTCGGTTTTGAATTTGTGGGCTATAGTTCAGTTGATTTTCTTTGAAATTGAATTTTCTACAAAATATGCAGAAATATTCGAGCGATTTAAATGCCCGTTAGCGTGAGAATTACAGGTCTCAACACCTATTAATAGAGCCATCAACCATCAAAATCGGAGCACATTTTCGATTTTCGGTTTTGAATTTGTGGGCTATATTCAGTTGATTTTCTTTAAAATTGAATTTCCTACAAAATATGCAGAAATATTCGAGCGATTTAAATGCCCGTTAGCGTTAAAATTACAGGTCACAACACCTATTAATAGAGCCATCAACCATCAAAATCGGAGCACATTTTCGATTTTCGGTTTTGAATTTGTGGGCTATAGTTCAGTTGATTTTCTTTAAAATTGAATTTTCTACAAAATATGCAGAAATATTCGAGCGATTTAAATGCCCGTTAGCGTGAGAATTACAGGTCTCAACACCTATTAATAGAGCCATCAACCATCAAAATCGGAGCACATTTTCGATTTTCGGTTTTGAATTTGTGGGCTATAGTTCAGTTGATTTTCTTTGAAATTGAATTTTCTACAAAATATGCAGAAATATTCGAGCGATTTAAATGCCCGTTAGCGTGAGAATTACAGGTCTCAACACCTATTAATAGAGCCATCAACCATCAAAATCGGAGCACATTTTCGATTTTCGGTTTTGAATTTGTGGGCTATATTCAGTTGATTTTCTTTAAAATTGAATTTCCTACAAAATATGCAGAAATATTCGAGCGATTTAAATGCCCGTTAGCGTTAAAATTACAGGTCACAACACCTATTAATAGAGCCATCAACCATCAAAATCGGAGCACATTTTCGATTTTCGGTTTTGAATTTGTGGGCTATAGTTCAGTTGATTTTCTTTAAAATTGAATTTTCTACAAAATATGCAGAAATATTCGAGCGATTTAAATGCCCGTTAGCGTGAGAATTACAGGTCTCAACACCTATTAATAGAGCCATCAACCATCAAAATCGGAGCACATTTTCGATTTTCGGTTTTGAATTTGTGGGCTATAGTTCAGTTGATTTTCTTTGAAATTGAATTTTCTACAAAATATGCAGAAATATTTGAGCGATTTAAATGCCCGTTAGCGTGAGAATTACAGGTCACAACACCTATTAATAGAGCCATCAACCATCAAAATCGGAGCACATTTTCGATTTTCGGTTTTGAATTTGTGGGCTATAGTTCAGTTGATATTCTTTGAAATTGAATTTTCTACAAAATATGCAGAAATATTCGAGCGATTTAAATGCCCGTTAGCGTGAGAATTACAGGTCTCAACACCTATTAATAGAGCCATCAACCATCAAAATCGGAGCACATTTTCGATTTTCGGTTTTGAATTTGTGGGCTATAGTTCAGTTGATTTTCTTTGAAATTGAATTTTCTACAAAATATGCAGAAATATTCGAGCGATTTAAATGCCCGTTAGCGTGAGAATTACAGGTCTCAACACCTATTAATAGAGCCATCAACCATCAAAATCGGAGCACATTTTCGATTTTCGGTTTTGAATTTGTGGGCTATAGTTCAGTTGATTTTCTTTAAAATTGAATTTCCTACAAAATATGCAGAAATATTCGAGCGATTTAAATGCCCGTTAGTGTGAGAATTACAGGTCACAACACCTATTAATAGAGCCATCAACCATCAAAATCGGAGCACATTTTCGATTTTCGGTTTTGAATTTGTGGGCTATAGTTCAGTTGATTTTCTTTGAAATTGAATTTTCTACAAAATATGCAGAAATATTCGAGCGATTTAAATGCCCGTTAGCGTGAGAATTACAGGTCTCAACACCTATTAATAGAGCCATCAACCATCAAAATCGGAGCACATTTTCGATTTTCGGTTTTGAATTTGTGGGCTATAGTTCAGTTGATTTTCTTTGAAATTGAATTTTCTACAAAATATGCAGAAATATTCGAGCGATTTAAATGCCCGTTAGCGTGAGAATTACAGGTCTCAACACCTATTAATAGAGCCATCAACCATCAAAATCGGAGCACATTTTCGATTTTCGGTTTTGAATTTGTGGGCTATAGTTCAGTTGATTTTCTTTAAAATTGAATTTCCTACAAAATATGCAGAAATATTCGAGCGATTTAAATGCCCGTTAGCGTGAGAATTACAGGTCTCAACACCTATTAATAGAGCCATCAACCATTAAAATCAGAGCACATTTTCGATTTTCGGTTTTGAATTTGTGGGCTATAGTTCAGTTGATTTTCTTTAAAATTGAATTTCCTACAAAATATGCAGAAATATTCGAGCGATTTAAATGCCCGTTAAATTACAGGTCTCAACACCTATTAATAGAGCCATCAACCATTAAAATCGGAGCACATTTTCGATTTTCGGTTTTGAATTTGTGGGCTATAGTTCAATTGATTTTCTTTAAAATTGAATTTTCTACAAAATATGCAGAAATATTCGAGCGATTTAAATGCCCGTTAGCGTGAGAGTTACAGGTCACAACACCTATTAATAGAGCCATCAACCATCAAAATCGGAGCACATTTTCGATTTTCGGTTTTGAATTTGTGGGCTATAGTTCAGTTGATTTTCTTTGAAATTGAATTTTCTACAAAATATGCAGAAATATTCGAGCGATTTAAATGCCCGTTAGCGTGAGAATTACAGGTCACAACACCTATTAATAGAGCCATCAACCATTTAAATCGGAGCACATTTTCGATTTTCGGTTTTGAATTTGTGGGCTATAGTTCAGTTGATTTTCTTTAAAATTGAATTTCCTACAAAATATGCAGAAATATTCGAGCGATTTAAATGCCCGTTAGCGGGAGAATTACAGGTCTCAACACCTATTAATAGAGCCATCAACCATCAAAATCAGAGCACATTTTCGATTTTCGGTTTTGAATTTGTGGGCTATAGTTCAGTTGATTTTCTTTTAAATTGAATTTCCTACAAAATATGCAGAAATATTCGAGCGATTTAAATGCCCGTTAAATTACAGGTCTCAACACCTATTAATAGAGCCATCAACCATCAAAATCGGAGCACATTTTCGATTTTCGGTTTTGAATTTGTGGGCTATAGTTCAGTTGATTTTCTTTGAAATTGAATTTTCTACAAAATATGCAGAAATATTTGAGCGATTTAAATGCCCGTTAGCGTGAGAATTACAGGTCACAACACCTATTAATAGAGCCATCAACCATCAAAATCGGAGCACATTTTCGATTTTCGGTTTTGAATTTGTGGGCTATAGTTCAGTTGATATTCTTTGAAATTGAATTTTCTACAAAATATGCAGAAATATTCGAGCGATTTAAATGCCCGTTAGCGTGAGAATTACAGGTCTCAACACCTATTAATAGAGCCATCAACCATCAAAATCGGAGCACATTTTCGATTTTCGGTTTTGAATTTGTGGGCTATAGTTCAGTTGATTTTCTTTGAAATTGAATTTTCTACAAAATATGCAGAAATATTCGAGCGATTTAAATGCCCGTTAGCGTGAGAATTACAGGTCTCAACACCTATTAATAGAGCCATCAACCATCAAAATCGGAGCACATTTTCGATTTTCGGTTTTGAATTTGTGGGCTATAGTTCAGTTGATTTTCTTTAAAATTGAATTTCCTACAAAATATGCAGAAATATTCGAGCGATTTAAATGCCCGTTAGTGTGAGAATTACAGGTCACAACACCTATTAATAGAGCCATCAACCATCAAAATCGGAGCACATTTTCGATTTTCGGTTTTGAATTTGTGGGCTATAGTTCAGTTGATATTCTTTGAAATTGAATTTTCTACAAAATATGCAGAAATATTTGAGCGATTTAAATGCCCGTTAGCGTGAGAATTACAGGTCACAACACCTATTAATAGAGCCATCAACCATCAAAATCGGAGCACATTTTCGATTTTCGGTTTTGAATTTGTGGGCTATAGTTCAGTTGATATTCTTTGAAATTGAATTTTCTACAAAATATGCAGAAATATTCGAGCGATTTAAATGCCCGTTAGCGTGAGAATTACAGGTCTCAACACCTATTAATAGAGCCATCAACCATCAAAATCGGAGCACATTTTCGATTTTCGGTTTTGAATTTGTGGGCTATAGTTCAGATGATTTTCTTTGAAATTGAATTTTCTACAAAAAATGCAGAAATATTCGAGCGATTTAAATGCCCGTTAGCGTGAGAATTACAGGTCTCAACACCTATTAATAGAGCCATCAACCATCAAAATCGGAGCACATTTTCGATTTTCGGTTTTGAATTTGTGGGCTATAGTTCAATTGATTTTCTTTAAAATTGAATTTTCTACAAAATATGCAGAAATATTCGAGCGATTTAAATGCCCGTTAGCGTGAGAGTTACAGGTCACAACACCTATTAATAGAGCCATCAACCATCAAAATCGGAGCACATTTTCGATTTTCGGTTTTGAATTTGTGGGCTATAGTTCAGTTGATTTTCTTTGAAATTGAATTTTCTACAAAATATGCAGAAATATTCGAGCGATTTAAATGCCCGTTAGCGTGAGAATTACAGGTCACAACACCTATTAATAGAGCCATCAACCATTTAAATCGGAGCACATTTTCGATTTTCGGTTTTGAATTTGTGGGCTATAGTTCAGTTGATTTTCTTTAAAATTGAATTTCCTACAAAATATGCAGAAATATTCGAGCGATTTAAATGCCCGTTAGCGGGAGAATTACAGGTCTCAACACCTATTAATAGAGCCATCAACCATCAAAATCAGAGCACATTTTCGATTTTCGGTTTTGAATTTGTGGGCTATAGTTCAGTTGATTTTCTTTTAAATTGAATTTCCTACAAAATATGCAGAAATATTCGAGCGATTTAAATGCCCGTTAAATTACAGGTCTCAACACCTATTAATAGAGCCATCAACCATCAAAATCGGAGCACATTTTCGATTTTCGGTTTTGAATTTGTGGGCTATAGTTCAGTTGATTTTCTTTGAAATTGAATTTTCTACAAAATATGCAGAAATATTTGAGCGATTTAAATGCCCGTTAGCGTGAGAATTACAGGTCACAACACCTATTAATAGAGCCATCAACCATCAAAATCGGAGCACATTTTCGATTTTCGGTTTTGAATTTGTGGGCTATAGTTCAGTTGATATTCTTTGAAATTGAATTTTCTACAAAATATGCAGAAATATTCGAGCGATTTAAATGCCCGTTAGCGTGAGAATTACAGGTCTCAACACCTATTAATAGAGCCATCAACCATCAAAATCGGAGCACATTTTCGATTTTCGGTTTTGAATTTGTGGGCTATAGTTCAGTTGATTTTCTTTGAAATTGAATTTTCTACAAAATATGCAGAAATATTCGAGCGATTTAAATGCCCGTTAGCGTGAGAATTACAGGTCTCAACACCTATTAATAGAGCCATCAACCATCAAAATCGGAGCACATTTTCGATTTTCGGTTTTGAATTTGTGGGCTATAGTTCAGTTGATTTTCTTTGAAATTGAATTTTCTACAAAATATGCAGAAATATTCGAGCGATTTAAATGCCCGTTAGCGTGAGAATTACAGGTCTCAACACCTATTAATAGAGCCATCAACCATCAAAATCGGAGCACATTTTCGATTTTCGGTTTTGAATTTGTGGGCTATAGTTCAGTTGATTTTCTTTAAAATTGAATTTCCTACAAAATATGCAGAAATATTCGAGCGATTTAAATGCCCGTTAGCGTGAGAATTACAGGTCTCAACACCTATTAATAGAGCCATCAACCATTAAAATCAGAGCACATTTTCGATTTTCGGTTTTGAATTTGTGGGCTATAGTTCAGTTGATTTTCTTTAAAATTGAATTTCCTACAAAATATGCAGAAATATTCGAGCGATTTAAATGCCCGTTAAATTACAGGTCTCAACACCTATTAATAGAGCCATCAACCATTAAAATCGGAGCACATTTTCGATTTTCGGTTTTGAATTTGTGGGCTATAGTTCAATTGATTTTCTTTAAAATTGAATTTTCTACAAAATATGCAGAAATATTCGAGCGATTTAAATGCCCGTTAGCGTGAGAGTTACAGGTCACAACACCTATTAATAGAGCCATCAACCATCAAAATCGGAGCACATTTTCGATTTTCGGTTTTGAATTTGTGGGCTATAGTTCAGTTGATTTTCTTTGAAATTGAATTTTCTACAAAATATGCAGAAATATTCGAGCGATTTAAATGCCCGTTAGCGTGAGAATTACAGGTCACAACACCTATTAATAGAGCCATCAACCATTTAAATCGGAGCACATTTTCGATTTTCGGTTTTGAATTTGTGGGCTATAGTTCAGTTGATTTTCTTTAAAATTGAATTTCCTACAAAATATGCAGAAATATTCGAGCGATTTAAATGCCCGTTAGCGGGAGAATTACAGGTCTCAACACCTATTAATAGAGCCATCAACCATCAAAATCAGAGCACATTTTCGATTTTCGGTTTTGAATTTGTGGGCTATAGTTCAGTTGATTTTCTTTTAAATTGAATTTCCTACAAAATATGCAGAAATATTCGAGCGATTTAAATGCCCGTTAAATTACAGGTCTCAACACCTATTAATAGAGCCATCAACCATCAAAATCGGAGCACATTTTCGATTTTCGGTTTTGAATTTGTGGGCTATAGTTCAGTTGATTTTCTTTGAAATTGAATTTTCTACAAAATATGCAGAAATATTCGAGCGATTTAAATGCCCGTTAGCGTGAGAATTACAGGTCTCAACACCTATTAATAGAGCCATCAACCATCAAAATCGGAGCACATTTTCGATTTTCGGTTTTGAATTTGTGGGCTATAGTTCAGTTGATTTTCTTTGAAATTGAATTTTCTACAAAATATGCAGAAATATTCGAGCGATTTAAATGCCCGTTAGCGTGAGAATTACAGGTCTCAACACCTATTAATAGAGCCATCAACCATCAAAATCGGAGCACATTTTCGATTTTCGGTTTTGAATTTGTGGGCTATATTCAGTTGATTTTCTTTAAAATTGAATTTCCTACAAAATATGCAGAAATATTCGAGCGATTTAAATGCCCGTTAGCGTGAGAATTACAGGTCACAACACCTATTAATAGAGCCATCAACCATCAAAATCGGAGCACATTTTCGATTTTCGGTTTTGAATTTGTGGGCTATAGTTCAGTTGATTTTCTTTGAAATTGAATTTTCTACAAAATATGCAGAAATATTCGAGCGATTTAAATGCCCGTTAGCGTGAGAATTACAGGTCTCAACACCTATTAATAGAGCCATCAACCATCAAAATCGGAGCACATTTTCGATTTTCGGTTTTGAATTTGTGGGCTATAGTTCAGATGATTTTCTTTGAAATTGAATTTTCTACAAAATATGCAGAAATATTCGAGCGATTTAAATGCCCGTTAGCGTGAGAATTACAGGTCTCAACACCTATTAATAGAGCCATCAACCATCAAAATCGGAGCACATTTTCGATTTTCGGTTTTGAATTTGTGGGCTATATTCAGTTGATTTTCTTTAAAATTGAATTTCCTACAAAATATGCAGAAATATTCGAGCGATTTAAATGCCCGTTAGCGTTAAAATTACAGGTCACAACACCTATTAATAGAGCCATCAACCATCAAAATCGGAGCACATTTTCGATTTTCGGTTTTGAATTTGTGGGCTATAGTTCAGTTGATTTTCTTTAAAATTGAATTTTCTACAAAATATGCAGAAATATTCGAGCGATTTAAATGCCCGTTAGCGTGAGAATTACAGGTCTCAACACCTATTAATAGAGCCATCAACCATCAAAATCGGAGCACATTTTCGATTTTCGGTTTTGAATTTGTGGGCTATAGTTCAGTTGATTTTCTTTGAAATTGAATTTTCTACAAAATATGCAGAAATATTCGAGCGATTTAAATGCCCGTTAGCGTGAGAATTACAGGTCTCAACACCTATTAATAGAGCCATCAACCATCAAAATCGGAGCACATTTTCGATTTTCGGTTTTGAATTTGTGGGCTATATTCAGTTGATTTTCTTTAAAATTGAATTTCCTACAAAATATGCAGAAATATTCGAGCGATTTAAATGCCCGTTAGCGTGAGAATTACAGGTCACAACACCTATTAATAGAGCCATCAACCATCAAAATCGGAGCACATTTTCGATTTTCGGTTTTGAATTTGTGGGCTATAGTTCAGTTGATTTTCTTTAAAATTGAATTTCCTACAAAATATGCAGAAATATTCGAGCGATTTAAATGCCCGTTAAATTACAGGTCTCAACACCTATTAATAGAGCCATCAACCATCAAAATCGGAGCACATTTTCGATTTTCGGTTTTGAATTTGTGGGCTATAGTTCAGTTGATTTTCTTTGAAATTGAATTTTCTACAAAATATGCAGAAATATTCGAGCGATTTAAATGCCCGTTAGCGTTAGAATTACAGGTCACAACACCTATTAATAGAGCCATCAACCATCAAAATCGGAGCACATTTTCGATTTTCGGTTTTGAATTTGTGGGCTATAGTTCAGTTGATTTTCTTTTAAATTGAATTTCCTACAAAATATGCAGAAATATTCGAGCGATTTAAATGCCCGTTAAATTACAGGTCTCAACACCTATTAATAGAGCCATCAACCATCAAAATCGGAGCACATTTTCGATTTTCGGTTTTGAATTTGTGGGCTATAGTTCAGTTGATTTTCTTTGAAATTGAATTTTCTACAAAATATGCAGAAATATTCGAGCGATTTAAATGCCCGTTAGCGTTAGAATTACAGGTCACAACACCTATTAATAGAGCCATCAACCATCAAAATCGGAGCACATTTTCGATTTTCGGTTTTGAATTTGTGGGCTATAGTTCAGTTGATTTTCTTTAAAATTGAATTTTCTACAAAATATGCAGAAATATTCGAGCGATTTAAATGCCCGTTAGCGTGAAAATTACAGGTCTCAACACCTATTAATAGAGCCATCAACCATCAAAATCGGAGCACATTTTCGATTTTCGGTTTTGAATTTGTGGGCTATAGTTCAGTTGATTTTCTTTGAAATTGAATTTTCTACAAAATATGCAGAAATATTCGAGCGATTTAAATGCCCGTTAGCGTGAGAATTACAGGTCTCAACACCTATTAATAGAGCCATCAACCATCAAAATCAGAGCACATTTTCGATTTTCGGTTTTGAATTTGTGGGCTATAGTTCAGTTGATTTTCTTTAAAATTGAATTTCCTACCAAATATGCAGAAATATTCGAGCGATTTAAATGCCCGTTAAATTACAGGTCTCAACACCTATTAATAGAGCCATCAACCATCAAAATCGGAGCACATTTTCGATTTTCGGTTTTGAATTTGTGGGCTATAGTTCAGTTGATATTCTTTGAAATTGAATTTTCTACAAAATATGCAGAAATATTCGAGCGATTTAAATGCCCGTTAGCGTGAGAATTACAGGTCAAAACACCTATTAATAGAGCCATCAACCATCAAAATCGGAGCACATTTTCGATTTTCGGTTTTGAATTTGTGGGCTATAGTTCAGTTGATTTTCTTTGAAATTGAATTTTCTACAAAATATGCAGAAATATTCGAGCGATTTAAATGCCCGTTAGCGTGAGAATTACAGGTCTCAACACCTATTAATAGAGCCATCAACCATCAAAATCGGAGCACATTTTCGATTTTCGGTTTTGAATTTGTGGGCTATAGTTCAGTTGATTTTCTTTAAAATTGAATTTTCTACAAAATATGCAGAAATATTCGAGCGATTTAAATGCCCGTTAGCGTGAAAATTACAGGTCACAACACCTATTAATAGAGCCATCAACCATCAAAATCGGAGCACATTTTCGATTTTCGGTTTTGAATTTGTGGGCTATAGTTCAGTTGATATTCTTTGAAATTGAATTTTCTACAAAATATGCAGAAATATTCGAGCGATTTAAATGCCCGTTAGCGTGAGAATTACAGGTCTCAACACCTATTAATAGAGCCATCAACCATCAAAATCGGAGCACATTTTCGATTTTCGGTTTTGAATTTGTGGGCTATAGTTCAGTTGATTTTCTTTGAAATTGAATTTTCTACAAAATATGCAGAAATATTCGAGCGATTTAAATGCCCGTTAGCGTGAGAATTGCAGGTCTCAACACCTATTAATAGAGCCATCAACCATCAAAATCGGAGCACATTTTCGATTTTCGGTTTTGAATTTGTGGGCTATAGTTCAGTTGATTTTCTTTAAAATTGAATTTCCTACAAAATATGCAGAAATATTCGAGCGATTTAAATGCCCGTTAGCGTGAGAATTACAGGTCACAACACCTATTAATAGAGCCATCAACCATCAAAATCGGAGCACATTTTCGATTTTCGGTTTTGAATTTGTGGGCTATAGTTCAGTTGATATTCTTTGAAATTGAATTTTCTACAAAATATGCAGAAATATTCGAGCGATTTAAATGCCCGTTAGCGTGAGAATTACAGGTCACAACACCTATTAATAGAGCCATCAACCATCAAAATCGGAGCACATTTTCGATTTTCGGTTTTGAATTTGTGGGCTATAGTTCAGTTGATTTTCTTTGAAATTGAATTTTCTACAAAATATGCAGAAATATTCGAGCGATTTAAATGCCCGTTAGCGTGAGAATTACAGGTCTCAACACCTATTAATAGAGCCATCAACCATCAAAATCGGAGCACATTTTCGATTTTCGGTTTTGAATTTGTGGGCTATAGTTCAGTTGATTTTCTTTAAAATTGAATTTCCTACAAAATATGCAGAAATATTCGAGCGATTTAAATGCCCGTTAGCGTGAGAATTACAGGTCACAACACCTAATAATAGAGCCATCAACCATCAAAATCGGAGCACATTTTCGATTTTCGGTTTTGAATTTGTGGGCTATAGTTCAGTTGATTTTCTTTAAAATTGAATTTTCTACAAAATATGCAGAAATATTCGAATGATTTAAATGCCCGTTAGCGTGAGAATTACAGGTCTCAACACCTATTAATAGAGCCATCAACCATCAAAATCGGAGCACATTTTCGATTTTCGGTTTTGAATTTGTGGGCTATAGTTCAGTTGATTTTCTTTAAAATTGAATTTCCTACAAAATATGCAGAAATATTCGCGCGATTTAATTGCCCGTTAAATTACAGGTCTCAACACCTATTAATAGAGCCATCAACCATCAAAATCGGAGCACATTTTCGATTTTCGGTTTTGAATTTGTGGGCTATAGTTCAGTTGATTTTCTTTAAAATTGAATTTCCTACAAAATATGCAGAAATATTCGAGCGATTTAAATGCCCGTTAGCGTGAGAATTACAGGTCACAACACCTATTAATAGAGCCATCAACCATCAAAATCGGAGCACATTTTCGATTTTCGGTTTTGAATTTGTGGG
Source organism: Tipula vernalis (assembly GCA_958295665.1). NCBI lineage: Eukaryota > Metazoa > Arthropoda > Insecta > Diptera > Tipulidae > Tipula > Tipula vernalis. The sequence continues at coordinate 340,541,041 of OY282560.1, read as the reverse complement.
CTATAGTTCAGTTGATTTTCTTTGAAATTGAATTTTCTACAAAATATGCAGAAATATTCGAGCGATTTAAATGCCCGTTAGCGTGAGAATTACAGGTCTCAACACCTATTAATAGAGCCATCAACCATCAAAATCGGAGCACATTTTCGATTTTCGGTTTTGAATTTGTGGGCTATAGTTCAGTTGATTTTCTTTGAAATTGAATTTTCTACAAAATATGCAGAAATATTCGAGCGATTTAAATGCCCGTTAGCGTGAGAATTACAGGTCTCAACACCTATTAATAGAGCCATCAACCATCAAAATCGGAGCACATTTTCGATTTTCGGTTTTGAATTTGTGGGCTATAGTTCAGTTGATTTTCTTTAAAATTGAATTTCCTACAAAATATGCAGAAATATTCGAGCGATTTAAATGCCCGTTAGCGTGAGAATTACAGGTCACAACACCTATTAATAGAGCCATCAACCATCAAAATCGGAGCACATTTTCGATTTTCGGTTTTGAATTTGTGGGCTATAGTTCAGTTGATATTCTTTGAAATTGAATTTTCTACAAAATATGCAGAAATATTCGAGCGATTTAAATGCCCGTTAGCGTGAGAATTACAGGTCTCAACACCTATTAATAGAGCCATCAACCATCAAAATCGGAGCACATTTTCGATTTTCGGTTTTGAATTTGTGGGCTATAGTTCAGTTGATTTTCTTTAAAATTGAATTTCCTACAAAATATGCAGAAATATTCGAGCGATTTAAATGCCCGTTAAATTACAGGTCTCAACACCTATTAATAGAGCCATCAACCATCAAAATCGGAGCACATTTTCGATTTTCGGTTTTGAATTTGTGGGCTATAGTTCAGTTGATTTTCTTTGAAATTGAATTTTCTACAAAATATGCAGAAATATTCGAGCGATTTAAATGCCCGTTAGCGTGAGAATTACAGGTCACAACACCTATTAATAGAGCCATCAACCATCAAAATCGGAGCACATTTTCGATTTTCGGTTTTGAATTTGTGGGCTATAGTTCAGTTGATTTTCTTTGAAATTGAATTTTCTACAAAATATGCAGAAATATTCGAGCGATTTAAATGCCCGTTAGCGTGAGAATTACAGGTCTCAACACCTATTAATAGAGCCATCAACCATCAAAATCGGAGCACATTTTCGATTTTCGGTTTTGAATTTGTGGGCTATAGTTCAGTTGATATTCTTTGAAATTGAATTTTCTACAAAATATGCAGAAATATTCGAGCGATTTAAATGCCCGTTAGCGTGAGAATTACAGGTCTCAACACCTATTAATAGAGCCATCAACCATCAAAATCGGAGCACATTTTCGATTTTCGGTTTTGAATTTGTGGGCTATAGTTCAGTTGATTTTCTTTGAAATTGAATTTTCTACAAAATATGCAGAAATATTCGAGCGATTTAAATGCCCGTTAGCGTGAGAATTGCAGGTCTCAACACCTATTAATAGAGCCATCAACCATCAAAATCGGAGCACATTTTCGATTTTCGGTTTTGAATTTGTGGGCTATAGTTCAGTTGATTTTCTTTAAAATTGAATTTCCTACAAAATATGCAGAAATATTCGAGCGATTTAAATGCCCGTTAGCGTGAGAATTACAGGTCACAACACCTATTAATAGAGCCATCAACCATCAAAATCGGAGCACATTTTCGATTTTCGGTTTTGAATTTGTGGGCTATAGTTCAGTTGATATTCTTTGAAATTGAATTTTCTACAAAATATGCAGAAATATTCGAGCGATTTAAATGCCCGTTAGCGTGAGAATTACAGGTCACAACACCTATTAATAGAGCCATCAACCATCAAAATCGGAGCACATTTTCGATTTTCGGTTTTGAATTTGTGGGCTATAGTTCAGTTGATTTTCTTTGAAATTGAATTTCCTACAAAATATGCAGAAATATTCGAGCGATTTAAATGCCCGTTAGCGTGAGAATTACAGGTCTCAACACCTATTAATAGAGCCATCAACCATCAAAATCGGAGCACATTTTCGATTTTCGGTTTTGAATTTGTGGGCTATAGTTCAGTTGATTTTCTTTAAAATTGAATTTCCTACAAAATATGCAGAAATATTCGAGCGATTTAAATGCCCGTTAGCGTGAGAATTACAGGTCACAACACCTAATAATAGAGCCATCAACCATCAAAATCGGAGCACATTTTCGATTTTCGGTTTTGAATTTGTGGGCTATAGTTCAGTTGATTTTCTTTAAAATTGAATTTTCTACAAAATATGCAGAAATATTCGAATGATTTAAATGCCCGTTAGCGTGAGAATTACAGGTCTCAACACCTATTAATAGAGCCATCAACCATCAAAATCGGAGCACATTTTCGATTTTCGGTTTTGAATTTGTGGGCTATAGTTCAGTTGATTTTCTTTAAAATTGAATTTCCTACAAAATATGCAGAAATATTCGCGCGATTTAATTGCCCGTTAAATTACAGGTCTCAACACCTATTAATAGAGCCATCAACCATCAAAATCGGAGCACATTTTCGATTTTCGGTTTTGAATTTGTGGGCTATAGTTCAGTTGATTTTCTTTGAAATTGAATTTTCTACAAAATATGCAGAAATATTCGAGCGATTTAAATGCCCGTTAGCGTGAGAATTACAGGTCTCAACACCTATTAATAGAGCCATCAACCATCAAAATCGGAGCACATTTTCGATTTTCGGTTTTGAATTTGTGGGCTATAGTTCAGTTGATTTTCTTTGAAATTGAATTTTCTACAAAATATGCAGAAATATTCGAGCGATTTAAATGCCCGTTAGCGTGAGAATTACAGGTCTCAACACCTATTAATAGAGCCATCAACCATCAAAATCGGAGCACATTTTCGATTTTCGGTTTTGAATTTGTGGGCTATAGTTCAGTTGATTTTCTTTAAAATTGAATTTCCTACAAAATATGCAGAAATATTCGAGCGATTTAAATGCCCGTTAGCGTGAGAATTACAGGTCACAACACCTATTAATAGAGCCATCAACCATCAAAATCGGAGCACATTTTCGATTTTCGGTTTTGAATTTGTGGGCTATAGTTCAGTTGATATTCTTTGAAATTGAATTTTCTACAAAATATGCAGAAATATTCGAGCGATTTAAATGCCCGTTAGCGTGAGAATTACAGGTCTCAACACCTATTAATAGAGCCATCAACCATCAAAATCGGAGCACATTTTCGATTTTCGGTTTTGAATTTGTGGGCTATAGTTCAGTTGATTTTCTTTAAAATTGAATTTCCTACAAAATATGCAGAAATATTCGAGCGATTTAAATGCCCGTTAAATTACAGGTCTCAACACCTATTAATAGAGCCATCAACCATCAAAATCGGAGCACATTTTCGATTTTCGGTTTTGAATTTGTGGGCTAACCATCAGTTGATTTTCTTTGAAATTGAATTTTCTACAAAATATGCAGAAATATTCGAGCGATTTAAATGCCCGTTAGCGTGAGAATTACAGGTCACAACACCTATTAATAGAGCCATCAACCATCAAAATCGGAGCACATTTTCGATTTTCGGTTTTGAATTTGTGGGCTATAGTTCAGTTGATTTTCTTTGAAATTGAATTTTCTACAAAATATGCAGAAATATTCGAGCGATTTAAATGCCCGTTAGCGTGAGAATTACAGGTCACAACACCTATTAATAGAGCCATCAACCATCAAAATCGGAGCACATTTTCGATTTTCGGTTTTGAATTTGTGGGCTATAGTTCAGTTGATATTCTTTGAAATTGAATTTTCTACAAAATATGCAGAAATATTCGAGCGATTTAAATGCCCGTTAGCGTGAGAATTACAGGTCTCAACACCTATTAATAGAGATATCAACCATCAAAATCGGAGCACATTTTCGATTTTCGGTTTTGAATTTGTGGGCTATAGTTCAGTTGATTTTCTTTAAAATTGAATTTCCTACAAAATATGCAGAAATATTCGAGCGATTTAAATGCCCGTTAGCGTGAGAATTACAGGTCACAACACCTATTAATAGAGCCATCAACCATCAAAATCGGAGCACATTTTCGATTTTCGGTTTTGAATTTGTGGGCTATAGTTCAGTTGATTTTCTTTAAAATTGAATTTTCTACAAAATATGCAGAAATATTCGAGCGATTTAAATGCCCGTTAGCGTGAGAATTACAGGTCTCAACACCTATTAATAGAGCCATCAACCATCAAAATCGGAGCACATTTTCGATTTTCGGTTTTGAATTTGTGGGCTATAGTTCAGTTGATTTTCTTTAAAATTGAATTTCCTACAAAATATGCAGAAATATTCGATCGATTTAAATGCCCGTTAGCGTGAGAATTACAGGTCACAACATCTATTAATAGAGCCATCAACCATCAAAATCGGAGCACATTTTCGATTTTCGGTTTTGAATTTGTGGGCTATAGTTCAGTTGATTTTCTTTAAAATTGAATTTCCTACAAAATATGCAGAAATATTCGAGCGATTTAAATGCCCGTTAAATTACAGGTCTCAACACCTATTAATAGAGCCATCAACCATCAAAATCGGAGCACATTTTCGATTTTCGGTTTTGAATTTGTGGGCTATAGTTCAGTTGATTTTCTTTAAAATTGAATTTCCTACAAAATATGCAGAAATATTCGAGCGATTTAAATGCCCGTTAGCGTGAGAATTACAGGTCACAACACCTATTAATAGAGCCATCAATTATCGAAATCGGAGCACATTTTCGATTTTCGGTTTTGAATTTGTGGGCTATAGTTCAGTTGATTTTCTTTGAAATTGAATTTCCTACAAAATATGCAGAAATATTCGAGCGATTTAAATGCCCGTTAGCGTGAGAATTACAGGTCACAACACCTATTAATAGAGCCATCAACCATCGAAATCGGAGCACATTTTCGATTTTCGGTTTTGAATTTGTGGGCTATAGTTCAGTTGATTTTCTTTGAAATTGAATTTTCTACAAAATATGCAGAAATATTCGAGCGATTTAAATGCCCGTTAGCGTGAGAATTACAGGTCTCAACACCTATTAATAGAGCCATCAACCATCGAAATCGGAGCACATTTTCGATTTTCGGTTTTGAATTTGTGGGCTATAGTTCAGTTGATTTTCTTTAAAATTGAATTTCCTACAAAATATGCAGAAATATTCGAGCGATTTAAATGCCCGTTAGCGTGAGAATTACAGGTCACAACACCTATTAATAGAGCCATCAACCATCGAAATCGGAGCACATTTTCGATTTTCGGTTTTGAATTTGTGGGCTATAGTTCAGTTGATTTTCTTTGAAATTGAATTTTCTACAAAATATGCAGAAATATTCGAGCGATTTAAATGCCCGTTAGCGTGAGAATTACAGGTCTCAACACCTATTAATAGAGCCATCAACCATCGAAATCGGAGCACATTTTCGATTTTCGGTTTTGAATTTGTGGGCTATAGTTCAGTTGATTTTCTTTAAAATTGAATTTCCTACAAAATATGCAGAAATATTTGAGCGATTTAAATGCCCGTTAGCGTGAGAATTACAGGTCACAACACCTATTAATAGAGCCATCAACCATCGAAATCAGAGCACATTTTCGATTTTCGGTTTTGAATTTGTGGGCTATAGTTCAGTTAATTTTCTTTGAAATTGAATTTCCTACAAAATATGCAGAAATATTCGAGCGATTTAAATGATCGTTAGCGTGAGAATTACAGGTCACAACACCTATTAATAGAGCCATCAACCATCAAAATCGGAGCACATTTTCGATTTTCGGTTTTGAATTTGTGGGCTATAGTTCAGTTGATTTTCTTTAAAATTGAATTTTCTACAAAATATGCAGAAATATTCGAGCGATTTAAATGCCCGTTAGCGTGAGAATTACAGGTCTCAACACCTATTAATAGAGCCATCAACCATCAAAATCGGAGCACATTTTCGATTTTCGGTTTTGAATTTGTGGGCTATAGTTCAGTTGATTTTCTTTAAAATTGAATTTCCTACAAAATATGCAGAAATATTCGAGCGATTTAAATGCCCGTTAGCGTGAGAATTACAGGTCACAACACCTAATAATAGAGCCATCAACCATCAAAATCGGAGCACATTTTCCATTTTCGGTTTTGAATTTGTGGGCTATAGTTCAGTTGATTTTCTTTAAAATTGAATTTTCTACAAAATATGCAGAAATATTCGAATGATTTAAATGCCCGTTAGCGTGAGAATTACAGGTCTCAACACCTATTAATAGAGCCATCAACCATCAAAATCGGAGCACATTTTCGATTTTCGGTTTTGAATTTGTGGGCTATAGTTCAGTTGATTTTCTTTAAAATTGAATTTCCTACAAAATATGCAGAAATATTCGCGCGATTTAAATGCCCGTTAAATTACAGGTCTCAACACCTATTAATAGAGCCATCAACCATCAAAATCGGAGCACATTTTCGATTTTCGGTTTTGAATTTGTGGGCTATAGTTCAGTTGATTTTCTTTAAAATTGAATTTTCTACAAAATATGCAGAAATATTCGAATGATTTAAATGCCCGTTAGCGTGAGAATTACAGGTCTCAACACCTATTAATAGAGCCATCAACCATCAAAATCGGAGCACATTTTCGATTTTCGGTTTTGAATTTGTGGGCTATAGTTCAGTTGATTTTCTTTAAAATTGAATTTCCTACAAAATATGCAGAAATATTCGCGCGATTTAAATGCCCGTTAAATTACAGGTCTCAACACCTATAAATAGAGCCATCAACCATCAAAATCGGAGCACATTTTCGATTTTCGGTTTTGAATTTGTGGGCTATAGTTCAGTTGATTTTCTTTAAAATTGAATTTCCTACAAAATATGTAGAAATATTCGAGCGATTTAAATGCCCGTTAGCGTGAGAATTACAGGTCACAACACCTATTAATAGAGCCATCAACCATCGAAATCGGAGCACATTTTCGATTTTCGGTTTTGAATTTGTGGGCTATAGTTCAGTTGATTTTCTTTGAAATTGAATTTTCTACAAAATATGCAGAAATATTCGAGCGATTTAAATGCCCGTTAGCGTGAGAATTACAGGTCTCAACACCTATTAATAGAGCCATCAACCATCGAAATCGGAGCACATTTTCGATTTTCGGTTTTGAATTTGTGGGCTATAGTTCAGTTGATTTTCTTTAAAATTGAATTTCCTACAAAATATGCAGAAATATTCGAGCGATTTAAATGCCCGTTAAATTACAGGTCTCAACACCTATTAATAGAGCCATCAACCATCAAAATCGGAGCACATTTTCGATTTTCGGTTTTGAATTTGTGGGCTATAGTTCAGTTGATTTTCTTTAAAATTGAATTTCCTACAAAATATGCAGAAATATTCGAGCGATTTAAATGCCCGTTAGCGTGAGAATTACAGGTCACAACACCTATTAATAGAGCCATCAATTATCAAAATCGGAGCACATTTTCGATTTTCGGTTTTGAATTTGTGGGCTATAGTTCAGTTGATTTTCTTTGAAATTGAATTTCCTACAAAATATGCAGAAATATTCGAGCGATTTAAATGCCCGTTAGCGTGAGAATTACAGGTCTCAACACCTATTAATAGAGCCATTAACCATCAAAATCGGAGCACATTTTCGATTTTCGGTTTTGAATTTGTGGGCTATAGTTCAGTTGATTTTCTTTGAAATTGAATTTCCTACAAAATATGCAGAAATATTCGAGCGATTTAAATGCCCGTTAGCGTGAGAATTACAGGTCTCAACACCTATTAATAGAGCCATCAACCATCAAAATCGGAGCACATTTTCGATTTTCGGTTTTGAATTTGTGGGCTATAGTTCAGTTGATTTTCTTTGAAATTGAATTTCCTACAAAATATGCAGAAATATTCGAGCGATTTAAATGCCCGTTAGCGTGAGAGTTACAGGTCACAACACCTATTAATAGAGCCATCAACCATCAAAATCGGAGCACATTTTCGATTTTCGGTTTTGAATTTGTGGGCTATAGTTCAGTTGATTTTCTTTAAAATTGAATTTTCTACAAAATATGCAGAAATATTCGAGCGATTTAAATGCCCGTTAGCGTGAGAATTACAGGTCTCAACACCTATTAATAGAGCCATCAATTATCGAAATCGGAGCACATTTTCGATTTTCGGTTTTGAATTTGTGGGCTATAGTTCAGTTGATTTTCTTTGAAATTGAATTTCCTACAAAATATGCAGAAATATTCGAGCGATTTAAATGCCCGTTAGCGTGAGAATTACAGGTCTCAACACCTATTAATAGAGCCATCAACCATCAAAATCGGAGCACATTTTCGATTTTCGGTTTTGAATTTGTGGGCTATAGTTCAGTTGATTTTCTTTGAAATTGAATTTCCTACAAAATATGCAGAAATATTCGAGCGATTTAAATGCCCGTTAGCGTGAGAGTTACAGGTCACAACACCTATTAATAGAGCCATCAACCATCAAAATCGGAGCACATTTTCGATTTTCGGTTTTGAATTTGTGGGCTATAGTTCAGTTGATTTTCTTTAAAATTGAATTTTCTACAAAATATGCAGAAATATTCGAGCGATTTAAATGCCCGTTAGCGTGAGAATTACAGGTCTCAACACCTATTAATAGAGCCATCAACCATCAAAATCGGAGCACATTTTCGATTTTCGGTTTTGAATTTGTGGGCTATAGTTCAGTTGATTTTCTTTAAAATTGAATTTCCTACAAAATATGCAGAAATATTCGAGCGATTTAAATACCCGTTAAATTACAGGTCTCAACACCTATTAATAGAGCCATCAACCATCAAAATCGGAGCACATTTTCGATTTTCGGTTTTGAATTTGTGGGCTATAGTTCAGTTGATTTTCTTTAAAATTGAATTTCCTACAAAATATGCAGAAATATTCGAGCGATTTAAATGCCCGTTAGAGTGAGAATTACAGGTCACAACACCTATTAATAGAGCCATCAATCATCAAAATCGGAGCACATTTTCGATTTTCGGTTTTGAATTTGTGGGCTATAGTTCAGTTGATTTTCTTTGAAATTGAATTTCCTACAAAATATGCAGAAATATTCGAGCGATTTAAATGCCCGTTAGCGTGAGAATTACAGGTCTCAACACCTATTAATAGAGCCATCAACCATCAAAATCGGAGCACATTTTCGATTTTCGGTTTTGAATTTGTGGGCTATAGTTCAGTTGATTTTCTTTGAAATTGAATTTCCTACAAAATATGCAGAAATATTCGAGCGATTTAAATGCCCGTTAGCGTGAGAATTACAGGTCACAACACCTATTAATAGAGCCATCAATCATCAAAATCGGAGCACATTTTCGATTTTCGGTTTTGAATTTGTGGGCTATAGTTCAGTTGATTTTCTTTGAAATTGAATTTCCTACAAAATATGCAGAAATATTCGAGCGATTTAAATGCCCGTTAGCGTGAGAATTACAGGTCTCAACACCTATTAATAGAGCCATCAACCATCAAAATCGGAGCACATTTTCGATTTTCGGTTTTGAATTTGTGGGCTATAGTTCAGTTGATTTTCTTTGAAATTGAATTTCCTACAAAATATGCAGAAATATTCGAGCGATTTAAATGCCCGTTAGCGTGAGAATTACAGGTCTCAACACCTATTAATAGAGCCATCAACCATCGAAATCGGAGCACATTTTCGATTTTCGGTTTTGAATTTGTGGGCTATAGTTCAGTTGATTTTCTTTGAAATTGAATTTCCTACAAAATATGCAGAAATATTCGAGCGATTTAAATGCCCGTTAGCGTGAGAATTACAGGTCACAACACCTATTAATAGAGCCATCAACCATCAAAATCGGAGCACATTTTCGATTTTCGGTTTTGAATTTGTGGGCTATAGTTCAGTTGATTTTCTTTAAAATTGAATTTTCTACAAAATATGCAGAAATATTCGAGCGATTTAAATGCCCGTTAGCGTGAGAATTACAGGTCTCAACACCTATTAATAGAGCCATCAACCATCAAAATCGGAGCACATTTTCGATTTTCGGTTTTGAATTTGTGGGCTATAGTTCAGTTGATTTTCTTTAAAATTGAATTTCCTACAAAATATGCAGAAATATTCGAGCGATTTAAATGCCCGTTAAATTACAGGTCTCAACACCTATTAATAGAGCCATCAACCATCAAAATCGGAGCACATTTTCGATTTTCGGTTTTGAATTTGTGGGCTATAGTTCAGTTGATTTTCTTTGAAATTGAATTTTCTACAAAATATGCAGAAATATTCGAGCGATTTAAATGCCCGTTAGCGTGAAAATTACAGGTCACAACACCTATTAATAGAGCCATCAACCATCAAAATCGGAGCACATTTTCGATTTTCGGTTTTGAATTTGTGGGCTATAGTTCAGTTGATTTTCTTTGAAATTGAATTTTCTACAAAATATGCAGAAATATTCGAGCGATTTAAATGCCCGTTAGCGTGAGAATTACAGGTCACAACACCTATTAATAGAGCCATCAACCATCAAAATCGGAGCACATTTTCGATTTTCGGTTTTGAATTTGTGGGCTATAGTTCAGTTGATTTTCTTTAAAATTGAATTTCCTACAAAATATGCAGAAATATTCGAGCGATTTAAATGCCCGTTAGCGTGAGAATTACAGGTCACAACACCTATTAATAGAGCCATCAACCATCGAAATCGGAGCACATTTTCGATTTTCGGTTTTGAATTTGTGGGCTATATTCAGTTGATTTTCTTTGAAATTGAATTTCCTACAAAATATGCAGAAATATTCGAGCGATTTAAATGCCCGTTAGCGTGAGAATTACAGGTCACAACACCTATTAATAGAGCCATCAACCATCAAAATCGGAGCACATTTTCGATTTTCGGTTTTGAATTTGTGGGCTATAGTTCAGTTGATTTTCTTTAAAATTGAATTTCCTACAAAATATGCAGAAATATTCGAGCGATTTAAATGCCCGTTAGCGTGAGAATTACAGGTCACAACACCTATTAATAGAGCCATCAACCATCAAAATCGGAGCACATTTTCGATTTTCGGTTTTGAATTTGTGGGCTATAGTTCAGTTGATTTTCTTTGAAATTGAATTTCCTACAAAATATGCAGAAATATTCGAGCGATTTAAATGCCCGTTAGCGTGAGAATTACAGGTCACAACACCTATTAATAGAGCCATCAACCATCGAAATCGGAGCACATTTTCGATTTTCGGTTTTGAATTTGTTGGCTATAGTTCAGTTGATTTTCTTTGAAATTGAATTTTCTAAAAATATGCAGAAATATTCGAGCGATTTAAATGCCCGTTAGCGTGAAAATTACAGGTCTCAACACCTATTAATAGAGCCATCAACCATCGAAATCGGAGCACATTTTCGATTTTCGGTTTTGAATTTGTGGGCTATAGTTCAGTTGATTTTCTTTAAAATTGAATTTCCTACAAAATATGCAGAAATATTCGAGCGATTTAAATGCCCGTTAAATTACAGGTCTCAACACCTATTAATAGAGCTATCAACCATCAAAATCGGAGCACATTTTCGATTTTCGGTTTTGAATTTGTGGGCTATAGTTCAGTTGATTTTCTTTGAAATTGAATTTTCTACAAAATATGCAGAAATATTCGAGCGATTTAAATGCCCGTTAGCGTGAGAATTACAGGTCACAACACCTATTAATAGAGCCATCAACCATCAAAATCGGAGCACATTTTCGATTTTCGGTTTTGAATTTGTGGGCTATAGTTCAGTTGATTTTCTTTGAAATTGAATTTTCTACAAAATATGCAGAAATATTCGAGCGATTTAAATGCCCGTTAGCGTGAGAATTACAGGTCTCAACACCTATTAATAGAGCCATCAACCATCGAAATCGGAGCACATTTTCGATTTTCGGTTTTGAATTTGTGGGCTATAGTTCAGTTGATTTTCTTTGAAATTGAATTTCCTACAAAATATGCAGAAATATTCGAGCGATTTAAATGCCCGTTAGCGTGAGAATTACAGGTCACAACACCTATTAATAGAGCCATCAACCATCAAAATCGGAGCACATTTTCGATTTTCGGTTTTGAATTTGTGGGCTATAGTTCAGTTGATTTTCTTTAAAATTGAATTTCCTACAAAATATGCAGAAATATTCGAGCGATTTAAATGCCCGTTAAATTACAGGTCTCAACACCTATTAATAGAGCCATCAACCATCGAAATCGGAGCACATTTTCGATTTTCGGTTTTGAATTTGTGGGCTATAGTTCAGTTGATTTTCTTTGAAATTGAATTTTCTACAAAATATGCAGAAATATTCGTGCGATTTAAATGCCCGTTAGCGTGAGAATTACAGGTCACAACACCTATTAATAGAGCCATCAACCATCAAAATCGGAGCACATTTTCGATTTTCGGTTTTGAATTTGTGGGCTATAGTTCAGTTGATTTTCTTTGAAATTGAATTTTCTACAAAATATGCAGAAATATTCGTGCGATTTAAATGCCCGTTAGCGTGAGAATTACAGGTCACAACACCTATTAATAGAGCCATTAACCATCAAAATCGGAGCACATTTTCGATTTTCGGTTTTGAATTTGTGGGCTATAGTTCAGTTGATTTTCTTTAAAATTGAATTTTCTACAAAATATGCAGAAATATTCGAGCGATTTAAATGCCCGTTAGCGTGAGAATTACAGGTCTCAACACCTATTAATAGAGCCATCAACCATCGAAATCGGAGCACATTTTCGATTTTCGGTTTTGAATTTGTGGGCTATAGTTCAGTTGATTTTCTTTAAAATTGAATTTCCTACAAAATATGCAGAAATATTCGAGCGATTTAAATGCCCGTTAAATTACAGGTCTCAACACCTATTAATAGAGCCATCAACCATCGAAATCGGAGCACATTTTCGATTTTCGGTTTTGAATTTGTGGGCTATAGTTCAGTTGATTTTCTTTGAAATTGAATTTTCTACAAAATATGCAGAAATATTCGTGCGATTTAAATGCCCGTTAGCGTGAGAATTACAGGTCACAACACCTATTAATAGAGCCATCAACCATCAAAATCGGAGCACATTTTCGATTTTCGGTTTTGAATTTGTGGGCTATAGTTCAGTTGATTTTCTTTGAAATTGAATTTTCTACAAAATATGCAGAAATATTCGTGCGATTTAAATGCCCGTTAGCGTGAGAATTACAGGTCACAACACCTATTAATAGAGCCATTAACCATCAAAATCGGAGCACATTTTCGATTTTCGGTTTTGAATTTGTGGGCTATAGTTCAGTTGATTTTCTTTGAAATTGAATTTTCTACAAAATATGCAGAAATATTTGAGCGATTTAAATGCCCGTTAGCGTGAGAATTACAGGTCTCAACACCTATTAATAGAGCCATCAACCATCGAAATCGGAGCACATTTTCGATTTTCGGTTTTGAATTTGTGGGCTATAGTTCAGTTGATTTTCTTTGAAATTGAATTTCCTACAAAATATGCAGAAATATTCGAGCGATTTAAATGCCCGTTAGCGTGAGAATTACAGGTCACAACACCTATTAATAGAGCCATCAACCATCGAAATCGGAGCACATTTTCGATTTTCGGTTTTGAATTTGTGGGCTATAGTTCAGTTGATTTTCTTTGAAATTGAATTTCCTACAAAATATGCAGAAATATTCGAGCGATTTAAATGCCCGTTAGCGTGAGAATTACAGGTCACAACACCTATTAATAGAGCCATCAACCATCGAAATCGGAGCACATTTTCGATTTTCGGTTTTGAATTTGTGGGCTATAGTTCAGTTGATTTTCTTTAAAATTGAATTTCCTACAAAATATGCAGAAATATTCGAGCGATTTAAATGCCCGTTAGCGTGAGAATTACAGGTCACAACACCTATTAATAGAGCCATCAACCATCAAAATCGGAGCACATTTTCGATTTTCGGTTTTGAATTTGTGGGCTATAGTTCAGTTGATTTTCTTTAAAATTGAATTTCCTACAAAATATGCAGAAATATTCGAGCGATTTAAATGCCCGTTAGCGTGAGAATTACAGGTCACAACACCTATTAATAGAGCCATCAACCATCAAAATCGGAGCACATTTTCGATTTTCGGTTTTGAATTTGTGGGCTATAGTTCAGTTGATTTTCTTTGAAATTGAATTTTCTACAAAATATGCAGAAATATTCGAGCGATTTAAATGCCCGTTAGCGTGAGAATTACAGGTCTCAACACCTATTAATAGAGCCATCAACCATCGAAATCGGAGCACATTTTCGATTTTCGGTTTTGAATTTGTGGGCTATAGTTCAGTTGATTTTCTTTGAAATTGAATTTCCTACAAAATATGCAGAAATATTCGAGCGATTTAAATGCCCGTTAGCGTGAGAATTACAGGTCACAACACCTATTAATAGAGCCATCAACCATCAAAATCGGAGCACATTTTCGATTTTCGGTTTTGAATTTGTGGGCTATAGTTCAGTTGATTTTCTTTAAAATTGAATTTCCTACAAAATATGCAGAAATATTCGAGCGATTTAAATGCCCGTTAAATTACAGGTCTCAACACCTATTAATAGAGCCATCAACCATCGAAATCGGAGCACATTTTCGATTTTCGGTTTTGAATTTGTGGGCTATAGTTCAGCTGATTTTCTTTGAAATTGAATTTTCTACAAAATATGCAGAAATATTCGTGCGATTTAAATGCCCGTTAGCGTGAGAATTACAGGTCACAACACCTATTAATAGAGCCATCAACCATCAAAATCGGAGCACATTTTCGATTTTCGGTTTTGAATTTGTGGGCTATAGTTCAGTTGATTTTCTTTGAAATTGAATTTTCTACAAAATATGCAGAAATATTCGTGCGATTTAAATGCCCGTTAGCGTGAGAATTACAGGTCACAACACCTATTAATAGAGCCATCAACCATCAAAATCGGAGCACATTTTCGATTTTCGGTTTTGAATTTGTGGGCTATAGTTCAGTTGATTTTCTTTAAAATTGAATTTTCTACAAAATATGCAGAAATATTCGAGCGATTTAAATGCCCGTTAGCGTGAGAATTACAGGTCACAACACCTATTAATAGAGCCATCAACCATCAAAATCGGAGCACATTTTCGATTTTCGGTTTTGAATTTGTGGGCTATAGTTCAGTTGATTTTCTTTGAAATTGAATTTTCTACAAAATATGCAGAAATATTCGAGCGATTTAAATGCCCGTTAGCGTGAGAATTACAGGTCTCAACACCTATTAATAGAGCCATCAACCATCGAAATCGGAGCACATTTTCGATTTTCGGTTTTGAATTTGTGGGCTATAGTTCAGTTGATTTTCTTTGAAATTGAATTTCCTACAAAATATGCAGAAATATTCGAGCGATTTAAATGCCCGTTAGCGTGAGAATTACAGGTCACAACACCTATTAATAGAGCCATCAACCATCGAAATCGGAGCACATTTTCGATTTTCGGTTTTGAATTTGTGGGCTATAGTTCAGTTGATTTTCTTTGAAATTGAATTTCCTACAAAATATGCAGAAATATTCGAGCGATTTAAATGCCCGTTAGCGTGAGAATTACAGGTCACAACACCTATTAATAGAGCCATCAACCATCGAAATCGGAGCACATTTTCGATTTTCGGTTTTGAATTTGTGGGCTATAGTTCAGTTGATTTTCTTTGAAATTGAATTTTCTAAAAATATGCAGAAATATTCGAGCGATTTAAATGCCCGTTAGCGTGAGAATTACAGGTCTCAACACCTATTAATAGAGCCATCAACCATCGAAATCGGAGCACATTTTCGATTTTCGGTTTTGAATTTGTGGGCTATAGTTCAGTTGATTTTCTTTAAAATTGAATTTCCTACAAAATATGCAGAAATATTCGAGCGATTTAAATGCCCGTTAAATTACAGGTCTCAACACCTATTAATAGAGCTATCAACCATCAAAATCGGAGCACATTTTCGATTTTCGGTTTTGAATTTGTGAGCTATAGTTCAGTTGATTTTCTTTGAAATTGAATTTTCTACAAAATATGCAGAAATATTCGAGCGATTTAAATGCCCGTTAGCGTGAGAATTACAGGTCACAACACCTATTAATAGAGCCATCAACCATCGAAATCGGAGCACATTTTCGATTTTCGGTTTTGAATTTGTGGGCTATAGTTCAGTTGATTTTCTTTAAAATTGAATTTCCTACAAAATATGCAGAAATATTCGAGCGATTTAAATGCCCGTTAGCGTGAGAATTACAGGTCACAACACCTATTAATAGAGCCATCAACCATCAAAATCGGAGCACATTTTCGATTTTCGGTTTTGAATTTGTGGGCTATAGTTCAGTTGATTTTCTTTGAAATTGAATTTCCTACAAAATATGCAGAAATATTCGAGCGATTTAAATGCCCGTTAGCGTGAGAATTACAGGTCACAACACCTATTAATAGAGCCATCAACCATCAAAATCGGAGCACATTTTCGATTTTCGGTTTTGAATTTGTGGGCTATAGTTCAGTTGATTTTCTTTAAAATTGAATTTTCTACAAAATATGCAGAAATATTCGAGCGATTTAAATGCCCGTTAGCGTGAGAATTACAGGTCTCAACACCTATTAATAGAGCCATCAAACATCAAAATCGGAGCACATTTTCGATTTTCGGTTTTGAATTTGTGGGCTATAGTTCAGTTGATTTTCTTTAAAATTGAATTTCCTACAAAATATGCAGAAATATTCGAGCGATTTAAATGCCCGTTAAATTACAGGTCTCAACACCTATTAATAGAGCCATCAACCATCAAAATCGGAGCACATTTTCGATTTTCGGTTTTGAATTTGTGGGCTATAGTTCAGTTGATTTTCTTTGAAATTGAATTTTCTACAAAATATGCAGAAATATTCGAGCGATTTAAATGCCCGTTAGCGTGAGAATTACAGGTCACAACACCTATTAATAGAGCCATCAACCATCAAAATCGGAGCACATTTTCGATTTTCGGTTTTGAATTTGTGGGCTATAGTTCAGTTGATTTTCTTTGAAATTGAATTTTCTACAAAATATGCAGAAATATTCGAGCGATTTAAATGCCCGTTAGCGTGAGAATTACAGGTCACAACACCTATTAATAGAGCCATCAACCATCAAAATCAGAGCACATTTTCGATTTTCGGTTTTGAATTTGTGGGCTATAGTTCAGTTGATTTTCTTTGAAATTGAATTTTCTACAAAATATGCAGAAATATTCGTGCGATTTAAATGCCCGTTAGCGTGAGAATTGCAGGTCACAACACCTATTAATAGAGCCATCAACCATCAAAATCGGAGCACATTTTCGATTTTCGGTTTTGAATTTGTGGGCTATAGTTCAGTTGATTTTCTTTAAAATTGAATTTCCTACAAAATATGCAGAAATATTCAAACGATTTAAATGCCCGTTAGCGTGAGAATTACAGGTCTCAACACCTATTAATAGAGCCATCAACCATCAAAATCGGAGCACATTTTCGATTTTCGGTTTTGAATTTGTGGGCTATAGTTCAGTTGATTTTCTTTAAAATTGAATTTCCTACAAAATATGCAGAAATATTCGAGCGATTTAAATGCCCGTTAGCGTGAGAATTACAGGTCACAACACCTATTAATAGAGCCATCAACCATCAAAATCGGAGCACATTTTCGATTTTCGGTTTTGAATTTGTGGGCTATAGTTCAGTTGATTTTCTTTGAAATTGAATTTTCTACAAAATATGCAGAAATATTCGAGCGATTTAAATGCCCGTTAGCGTGAGAATTACAGGTCTCAACACCTATTAATAGAGCCATCAACCATCAAAATCGGAGCACATTTTCGATTTTCGGTTTTGAATTTGTGGGCTATAGTTCAGTTGATTTTCTTTAAAATTGAATTTCCTACAAAATATGCAGAAATATTCGAGCGATTTAAATGCCCGTTAGCGTGAGAATTACAGGTCACAACACCTATTAATAGAGCCATCAACCATCAAAATCGGAGCACATTTTCGATTTTCGGTTTTGAATTTGTGGGCTATAGTTCAGTTGATTTTCTTTGAAATTGAATTTTCTACAAAATATGCAGAAATATTCGAGCGATTTAAATGCCCGTTAGCGTGAGAATTACAGGTCTCAACACCTATTAATAGAGCCATCAACCATCAAAATCGGAGCACATTTTCGATTTTCGGTTTTGAATTTGTGGGCTATAGTTCAGTTGATTTTCTTTAAAATTGAATTTCCTACAAAATATGCAGAAATATTCGAGCGATTTAAATGCCCGTTAGCGTGAGAATTACAGGTCACAACACCTATTAATAGAGCCATCAACCATCGAAATCGGAGCACATTTTCGATTTTCGGTTTTGAATTTGTGGGCTATAGTTCAGTTGATTTTCTTTGAAATTGAATTTTCTACAAAATATGCAGAAATATTCGAGCGATTTAAATGCCCGTTAGCGTGAGAATTACGGGTCTCAACACCTATTAATAGAGCCATCAACCATCGAAATCGGAGCACATTTTCGATTTTCGGTTTTGAATTTGTGGGCTATAGTTCAGTTGATTTTCTTTGAAATTGAATTTCCTACAAAATATGCAGAAATATTCGAGCGATTTAAATGCCCGTTAGCGTGAGAATTACAGGTCACAACACCTATTAATAGAGCCATCAACCATCGAAATCGGAGCACATTTTCGATTTTCGGTTTTGAATTTGTGGGCTATAGTTCAGTTGATTTTCTTTGAAATTGAATTTTCTACAAAATATGCAGAAATATTCGAGCGATTTAAATGCCCGTTAGCGTGAGAATTACAGGTCTCAACACCTATTAATAGAGCCATCAACCATCGAAATCGGAGCACATTTTCGATTTTCGGTTTTGAATTTGTGGGCTATAGTTCAGTTAATTTTCTTTGAAATTGAATTTCCTACAAAATATGCAGAAATATTCGAGCGATTTAAATGCCCGTTAGCGTGAGAATTACAGGTCACAACACCTATTAATAGAGCCATCAACCATCGAAATCGGAGCACATTTTCGATTTTCGGTTTTGAATTTGTGGGCTATAGTTCAGTTGATTTTCTTTAAAATTGAATTTCCTACAAAATATGCAGAAATATTCGAGCGATTTAAATGCCCGTTAAATTACAGGTCTCAACACCTATTAATAGAGCCATCAACCATCAAAATCGGAGCACATTTTCGATTTTCGGTTTTGAATTTGTGGGCTATAGTTCAGTTGATTTTCTTTGAAATTGAATTTTCTACAAAATATGCAGAAATATTCGAGCGATTTAAATGCCCGTTAGCGTGAGAATTACAGGTCACAACACCTATTAATAGAGCCATCAACCATCAAAATCGGAGCACATTTTCGATTTTCGGTTTTGAATTTGTGGGCTATAGTTCAGTTGATTTTCTTTGAAATTGAATTTTCTACAAAATATGCAGAAATATTCGAGCGATTTAAATGCCCGTTAGCGTGAGAATTACAGGTCACAACACCTATTAATAGAGCCATCAACCATCAAAATCGGAGCACATTTTCGATTTTCGGTTTTGAATTTGTGGGCTATAGTTCAGTTGATTTTCTTTAAAATTGAATTTCCTACAAAATATGCAGAAATATTCGAGCGATTTAAATGCCCGTTAGCGTGAGAATTACAGGTCACAACACCTATTAATAGAGCCATCAACCATCAAAATCGGAGCACATTTTCGATTTTCGGTTTTGAATTTGTGGGCTATAGTTCAGTTGATTTTCTTTGAAATTGAATTTTCTACAAAATATGCAGAAATATTCGAGTGATTTAAATGCCCGTTAGCGTGAGAATTACAGGTCTCAACACCTATTAATAGAGCCATCAACCATCGAAATCGGAGCACATTTTCGATTTTCGGTTTTGAATTTGTGGGCTATAGTTCAGTTGATTTTCTTTGAAATTGAATTTTCTACAAAATATGCAGAAATATTCGAGCGATTTAAATGCCCGTTAGCGTGAGAATTACAGGTCTCAACACCTATTAATAGAGCCATCAACCATCAAAATCGGAGCACATTTTCGATTTTCGGTTTTGAATTTGTGGGCTATAGTTCAGTTGATTTTCTTTAAAATTGAATTTCCTACAAAATATGCAGAAATATTCGAGCGATTTAAATGCCCGTTAAATTACAGGTCTCAACACCTATTAATAGAGCCATCAACCATCAAAATCGGAGCACATTTTCGGTTTTCGGTTTTGAATTTGTGGGCTATAGTTCAGTTGATTTTCTTTGAAATTGAATTTTCTACAAAATATGCAGAAATATTCGAGCGATTTAAATGCCCGTTAGCGTGAGAATTACAGGTCACAACACCTATTAATAGAGCCATCAACCATCAAAATCGGAGCACATTTTCGATTTTCGGTTTTGAATTTGTGGGCTATAGTTCAGTTGATTTTCTTTGAAATTGAATTTTCTACAAAATATGCAGAAATATTCGAGCGATTTAAATGCCCGTTAGCGTGAGAATTACAGGTCACAACACCTATTAATAGAGCCATCAACCATCAAAATCGGAGCACATTTTCGATTTTCGGTTTTGAATTTGTGGGCTATAGTTCAGTTGATTTTCTTTAAAATTGAATTTCCTACAAAATATGCAGAAATATTCGAGCGATTTAAATGCCCGTTAGCGTGAGAATTACAGGTCACAACACCTATTAATAGAGCCATCAACCATCAAAATCGGAGCACATTTTCGATTTTCGGTTTTGAATTTGTGGGCTATAGTTCAGTTGATTTTCTTTGAAATTGAATTTCCTACAAAATATGCAGAAATATTCGAGCGATTTAAATGCCCGTTAGCGTGAGAGTTACAGGTCACAACACCTATTAATAGAGCCATCAACCATCAAAATCGGAGCACATTTTCGATTTTCGGTTTTGAATTTGTGGGCTATAGTTCAGTTGATTTTCTTTAAAATTGAATTTCCTACAAAATATGCAGAAATATTCGAGCGATTTAAATGCCCGTTAGCGTGAGAATAACAGGTCACAACACCTATTAATAGAGCCATCAACCATCAAAATCGGAGCACATTTTCGATTTTCGGTTTTGAATTTGTGGGCTATAGTTCAGTTGATTTTCTTTGAAATTGAATTTTCTACAAAATATGCAGAAATATTCGAGCGATTTAAATGCCCGTTAGCGTGAGAATTACAGGTCTCAACACCTATTAATAGAGCCATCAACCATCAAAATCGGAGCACATTTTCGATTTTCGGTTTTGAATTTGTGGGCTATAGTTCAGTTGATTTTCTTTAAAATTGAATTTCCTACAAAATATGCAAAAATATTCGAGCGATTTAAATGCCCGTTAGCGTGAGAATTACAGGTCTCAACACCTATTAATAGAGCCATCAACCATCAAAATCGGAGCACATTTTCGATTTTCGGTTTTGAATTTGTGGGCTATAGTTCAGTTGATTTTCTTTAAAATTGAATTTCCTACAAAATATGCAGAAATATTCGAGCGATTTAAATGCCCGTTAAATTACAGGTCACAACACCTATTAATAGAGCCATCAACCATCAAAATCGGAGCACATTTTCGATTTTCGGTTTTGAATTTGTGGGCTATAGTTCAGTTGATTTTCTTTAAAATTGAATTTCCTACAAAATATGCAGAAATATTCGAGCGATTTAAATGCCCGTTAGCGTGAGAATTACAGGTCACAACACCTATTAATAGAGCCATCAACCATCAAAATCGGAGCACATTTTCGATTTTCGGTTTTGAATTTGTGGGCTATAGTTCAGTTGATTTTCTTTGAAATTGAATTTTCTACAAAATATGCAGAAATATTCGAGCGATTTAAATGCCCGTTAGCGTGAGAATTACAGGTCACAACACCTATTAATAGAGCCATCAACCATCAAAATCGGAGCACATTTTCGATTTTCGGTTTTGAATTTGTGGGCTATAGTTCAGTTGATTTTCTTTGAAATTGAATTTCCTACAAAATATGCAGAAATATTCGAGCGATTTAAATGCCCGTTAGCGTGAGAATTACAGGTCTCAACACCTATTGATAGAGCCATCAACCATCGAAATCGGAGCACATTTTCGATTTTCGGTTTTGAATTTGTGGGCTATAGTTCAGTTGATTTTCTTTGAAATTGAATTTCCTACAAAATATGCAGAAATATTCGAGCGATTTAAATGCCCGTTAGCGTGAGAATTACAGGTCACAACACCTATTAATAGAGCCATCAACCATCGAAATCGGAGCACATTTTCGATTTTCGGTTTTGGATTTGTGGGCTATAGTTCAGTTGATTTTCTTTAAAATTGAATTTTCTACAAAATATGCAGAAATATTCGAGCGATTTAAATGCCCGTTAGCGTGAGAATTACAGGTCTCAACACCTATTAATAGAGCCATCAACCATCAAAATCGGAGCACATTTTCGATTTTCGGTTTTGAATTTGTGGGCTATAGTTCAGTTGATTTTCTTTGAAATTGAATTTCCTACAAAATATGCAGAAATATTCGAGCGATTTAAATGCCCGTTAGCGTGAGAGTTACAGGTCACAACACCTATTAATAGAGCCATCAACCATCAAAATCGGAGCACATTTTCGATTTTCGGTTTTGAATTTGTGGGCTATAGTTCAGTTGATTTTCTTTAAAATTGAATTTTCTACAAAATATGCAGAAATATTCGAGCGATTTAAATGCCCGTTAAATTACAGGTCTCAACACCTATTAATAGAGCCATCAACCATCAAAATCGGAGCACATTTTCGATTTTCGGTTTTGAATTTGTGGGCTATAGTTCAGTTGATTTTCTTTGAAATTGAATTTTCTACAAAATATGCAGAAATATTCGAGCGATTTAAATGCCCGTTAGCGTGAGAATTACAGGTCACAACACCTATTAATAGAGCCATCAACCATCAAAATCGGAGCACATTTTCGATTTTCGGTTTTGAATTTGTGGGCTATAGTTCAGTTGATTTTCTTTGAAATTGAATTTTCTACAAAATATGCAGAAATATTCGAGCGATTTAAATGCCCGTTAGCGTGAGAATTACAGGTCACAACACCTATTAATAGAGCCATCAACCATCAAAATCGGAGCACATTTTCGATTTTCGGTTTTGAATTTGTGGGCTATAGTTCAGTTGATTTTCTTTGAAATTGAATTTTCTACAAAATATGCAGAAATATTCGAGCGATTTAAATGCCCGTTAGCGTGAGAATTACAGGTCTCAACTCCTATTAATAGAGCCATCAACCATCAAAATCGGAGCACATTTTCGATTTTCGGTTTTGAATTTGTGGGCTATAGTTCAGTTGATTTTCTTTGAAATTGAATTTTCTACAAAATATGCAGAAATATTCGAGCGATTTAAATGCCCGTTAGCGTGAGAATTACAGGTCTCAACACCTATTAATAGAGCCATCAACCATCGAAATCGGAGCACATTTTCGATTTTCGGTTTTGAATTTGTGGGCTATAGTTCAGTTGATTTTCTTTGAAATTGAATTTCCTACAAAATATGCAGAAATATTCGAGCGATTTAAATGCCCGTTAGCGTGAGAATTACAGGTCTCAACACCTATTAATAGAGCCATCAACCATCAAAATCGGAGCACATTTTCGATTTTCGGTTTTGAATTTGTGGGCTATAGTTCAGTTGATTTTCTTTGAAATTGAATTTTCTACAAAATATGCAGAAATATTCGAGCGATTTAAATGCCCGTTAGCGTGAGAATTACAGGTCACAACACCTATTAATAGAGCCATCAACCATCAAAATCGGAGCACATTTTCGATTTTCGGTTTTGAATTTGTGGGCTATAGTTCAGTTGATTTTCTTTAAAATTGAATTTCCTACAAAATATGCAGAAATATTCGAGCGATTTAAATGCCCGTTAGCGTGAGAATTACAGGTCACAACACCTATTAATAGAGCCATCAACCATCAAAATCGGAGCACATTTTCGATTTTCGGTTTTGAATTTGTGGGCTATAATAGTTCAGTTGATTTTCTTTAAAATTGAATTTCCTACAAAATATGCAGAAATATTCGAGCGATTTAAATGCCCGTTAGCGTGAGAATTACAGGTCACAACACCTATTAATAGAGCCATCAACCATCAAAATCGGAGCACATTTTCGATTTTCGGTTTTGAATTTGTGGGCTATAGTTCAGTTGATTTTCTTTAAAATTGAATTTTCTATAAAATATGCAGAAATATTCTAACGATTTAAATGCCCGTTAGCGTGAGAGTTACAGGTCACAACACCTATTAATAGAGCCATCAACCATCAAAATCGGAGCACATTTTCGATTTTCGGTTTTGAATTTGTGGGCTATAGTTCAGTTGATTTTCTTTAAAATTGAATTTTCTATAAAATATGCAGAAATATTCGAGCGATTTAAATGCCCGTTAGCGTGAGAATAACAGGTCACAACACCTATTAATAGAGCCATCAACCATCAAAATCGGAGCACATTTTCGATTTTCGGTTTTGAATTTGTGGGCTATAGTTCAGTTGATTTTCTTTAAAATTGAATTTTCTATAAAATATGCAGAAATATTCGAGCGATTTAAATGCCCGTTAGCGTGAGAGTTACAGGTCACAACACCTATTAATAGAGCCATCAACCATCAAAATCGGAGCACATTTTCGATTTTCGGTTTTGAATTTGTGGGCTATAGTTCAGTTGATTTTCTTTAAAATTGAATTTCCTACAAAATATGCAGAAATATTCGAGCGATTTAAATGCCCGTTAGCGTGAGAATTACAGGTCACAACACCTATTAATAGAGCCATCAACCATCAAAATCGGAGCACATTTTCGATTTTCGGTTTTGAATTTGTGGGCTATAGTTCAGTTGATTTTCTTTAAAATTGAATTTTCTATAAAATATGCAGAAATATTCGAGCGATTTAAATGCCCGTTAGCGTGAGAGTTACAGGTCACAACACCTATTAATAGAGCCATCAACCATTAAAATCGGAGCACATTTTCGATTTTCGGTTTTGAATTTGTGGGCTATAGTTCAGTTGATTTTCTTTAAAATTGAATTTCCTACAAAATATGCAGAAATATTCGAGCGATTTAAATGCCCGTTAGCGTGAGAATTACAGGTCACAACACCTATTAATAGAGCCATCAACCATCAAAATCGGAGCACATTTTCGATTTTCGGTTTTGAATTTGTGGGCTATAGTTCAGTTGATTTTCTTTAAAATTGAATTTTCTATAAAATATGCAGAAATATTCGAGCGATTTAAATGCCCGTTAGCGTGAGAGTTACAGGTCACAACACCTATTAATAGAGCCATCAACCATCAAAATCGGAGCACATTTTCGATTTTCGGTTTTGAATTTGTGGGCTATAGTTCAGTTGATTTTCTTTAAAATTGAATTTTCTATAAAATATGCAGAAATATTCGAGCGATTTAAATGTTCGTTAGCGTGAGAGTTACAGGTCACAACACCTATTAATAGAGCCATCAACCATCAAAATCGGAGCACATTTTCGATTTTCGGTTTTGAATTTGTGGGCTATAGTTCAGTTGATTTTCTTTAAAATTGAATTTCCTACAAAATATGCAGAAATATTCGAGCGATTTAAATGCCCGTTAGCGTGAGAATAACAGGTCACAACACCTATTAATAGAGCCATCAACCATCAAAATCGGAGCACATTTTCGATTTTCGGTTTTGAATTTGTGGGCTATAGTTCAGTTGATTTTCTTTAAAATTGAATTTCCTACAAAATATGCAGAAATATTCGAGCGATTTAAATGCCCGTTAGCGTGAGAATAACAGGTCACAACACCTATTAATAGAGCCATCAACCATCAAAATCGGAGCACATTTTCGATTTTCGGTTTTGAATTTGTGGGCTATAGTTCAGTTGATTTTCTTTAAAATTGAATTTCCTACAAAATATGCAGAAATATTCGAGCGATTTAAATGCCCGTTAGCGTGAGAATTACAGGTCACAACACCTATTAATAGAGCCATCAACCATCAAAATCGGAGCACATTTTCGATTTTCGGTTTTGAATTTGTGGGCTATAGTTCAGTTGATTTTCTTTAAAATTGAATTTTCTATAAAATATGCAGAAATATTCGAGCGATTTAAATGCCCGTTAGCGTGAGAGTTACAGGTCACAACACCTATTAATAGAGCCATCAACCATCAAAATCGGAGCACATTTTCGATTTTCGGTTTTGAATTTGTGGGCTATAGTTCAGTTGATTTTCTTTAAAATTGAATTTTCTATAAAATATGCAGAAATATTCGAGCGATTTAAATGCCCGTTAGCGTGAGAGTTACAGGTCACAACACCTATTAATAGAGCCATCAACCATCAAAATCGGAGCACATTTTCGATTTTCGGTTTTGAATTTGTGGGCTATAGTTCAGTTGATTTTCTTTGAAATTGAATTTCCTACAAAATATGCAGAAATATTCGAGCGATTTAAATGCCCGTTAGCGTGAGAGTTACAGGTCACAACACCTATTAATAGAGCCATAAACCATCAAAATCGGAGCACATTTTCGATTTTCGGTTTTGAATTTGTGGGCTATAGTTCAGTTGATTTTCTTTAAAATTGAATTTCCTACAAAATATGCAGAAATATTCGAGCGATTTAAATGCCCGTTAGCGTGAGAATAACAGGTCACAACACCTATTAATAGAGCCATCAACCATCAAAATCGGAGCACATTTTCGATTTTCGGTTTTGAATTTGTGGGCTATAGTTCAGTTGATTTTCTTTAAAATTGAATTTTCTATAAAATATGCAGAAATATTCGAGCGATTTAAATGCCCGTTAGCGTGAGAGTTACAGGTCACAACACCTATTAATAGAGCCATCAACCATCAAAATCGGAGCACATTTTCGATTTTCGGTTTTGAATTTGTGGGCTATAGTTCAGTTGATTTTCTTTAAAATTGAATTTCCTACAAAATATGCAGAAATATTCGAGCGATTTAAATGCCCGTTAGCGTGAGAATTACAGGTCACAACACCTATTAATAGAGCCATCAACCATCAAAATCGGAGCACATTTTCGATTTTCGGTTTTGAATTTGTGGGCTATAGTTCAGTTGATTTTCTTTAAAATTGAATTTTCTATAAAATATGCAGAAATATTCGATCGATTTAAATGCCCGTTAGCGTGAGAGTTACAGGTCACAACACCTATTAATAGAGCCATCAACCATCAAAATCGGAGCACATTTTCGATTTTCGGTTTTGAATTTGTGGGCTATAGTTCAGTTGATTTTCTTTAAAATTGAATTTCCTACAAAATATGCAGAAATATTCGAGCGATTTAAATGCCCGTTAGCGTGAGAATTACAGGTCACAACACCTATTAATAGAGCCATCAACCATCAAAATCGGAGCACATTTTCGATTTTCGGTTTTGAATTTGTGGGCTATAGTTCAGTTGATTTTCTTTAAAATTGAATTTTCTATAAAATATGCAGAAATATTCGATCGATTTAAATGCCCGTTAGCGTGAGAGTTACAGGTCACAACACCTATTAATAGAGCCATCAACCATCAAAATCGGAGCACATTTTCGATTTTCGGTTTTGAATTTGTGGGCTATAGTTCAGTTGATTTTCTTTAAAATTGAATTTCCTACAAAATATGCAGAAATATTCGAGCGATTTAAATGCCCGTTAGCGTGAGAATTACAGGTCACAACACCTATTAATAGAGCCATCAACCATCAAAATCGGAGCACATTTTCGATTTTCGGTTTTGAATTTGTGGGCTATAGTTCAGTTGATTTTCTTTAAAATTGAATTTTCTATAAAATATGCAGAAATATTCGAGCGATTTAAATGCCCGTTAGCGTGAGAGTTACAGGTCACAACACCTATTAATAGAGCCATCAACCATCAAAATCGGAGCACATTTTCGATTTTCGGTTTTGAATTTGTGGGCTATAGTTCAGTTGATTTTCTTTAAAATTGAATTTCCTACAAAATATGCAGAAATATTCGAGCGATTTAAATGCCCGTTAGCGTGAGAATTACAGATCACAACACCTATTAATAGAGCCATCAACCATCAAAATCGGAGCACATTTTCGATTTTCGGTTTTGAATTTGTGGGCTATAGTTCAGTAGATTTTCTTTGAAATTGAATTTCCTACAAAATATGCAGAAATATTCGAGCGATTTAAATGCCCGTTAGCGTGAGAGTTACAGGTCACAACACCTATTAATAGAGCCATCAACCATCAAAATCGGAGCACATTTTCGATTTTCGGTTTTGAATTTGTGGGCTATAGTTCAGTTGATTTTCTTTAAAATTGAATTTTCTATAAAATATGCAGAAATATTCGAGCGATTTAAATGCCCGTTAGCGTGAATACTTCTTAGCACTTTGTTTTGGAATCGTTGGATAATATCCATGTTGCTCTGCTTGGTACACCCCCACAGCTGTATACCATAAGTCCAAACAGGCTTCAATATTTGCTTATAAAGCAGAAGTTTATTAGGGATTGATAAATGAGAGTTTCTTCCCAGTAACCAATACATTTTTTTGTATTTTAATTCCAACTCGCCTCTTTTCTTTTTTACATGAGCTTTCCAGCGAAGTTTAGCATCTAACGTCATACCAAGATATTTGGCAGTGTTTGCATGTGGTATTTCTTGATTATTTAAATATACTGGTTTATGAACTAATCTCTTGTTCGTAAAGTCAACATGTACAGATTTAGTTTCATTTAGTTTTATGCGCCATTTTTTTGTCCAATTGTGTACTTGCTCTATGGCATTTTGTAATTGCTCTGCTGTATCTGAGTTGTTGTCACCTACTGCCATGATAGCTGTGTCATCGGCGAAAGTGGCTATCATGTTGTTTTGTAGGATTGGGACATCTCGGGTGTATAGGAAATACAGAATTGGCCCAAGTACACTTCCTTGTGGAACTCCTGCTTTTATTCCCTTAAGCTCTGAATATTCATCTTCTTGCTTAAGCCTGAAATATCTTTCCGTTATATATGATTCCAGTATTATGCTGTACTGTTTCGGTAGGATTAATTTGAGTTTGTAGATTAATCCTTCGTGCCAAACTTTATCAAAGGCCTGCGCTACATCAAGGAATACTGCTGAACAAACTTTTTTCTCTTCTAAAGTCTTCTCAATAATATTGGTTATTCTATGCACTTGATCGATAGTTGAGTGCTCACTGCGAAAACCAAATTGGTGATTCGGAATTAGATTATTTTTTTCAGTTATTAGTTTAAGCCTTTTTAATAGTAGCTTTTCAAAGAGTTTGGACATTATCGGCAACAACGATATAGGCCTATATGATGTTATTAGATGTGGCGGTTTTCCTGGTTTGGGAATCATGATGACCTCAGCCACTTTCCAAAGTTTGGGTACATATTTTAACCTAAATGCGGCGTTTATGATATTAGTTAACTTTACCGTAGCTTTTCCCGGTAGCTGCTTTATTATTTCTCCGGTAATCAGGTCAAACCCTGGTGCTTTCTTTAAGTTTAAATTGTTTTTAATTTCATTTGCTACTTCAGTAGTCGATGTAGGGGTGACATCTTCGAGAATTTGTGTTATGTTTTCATCCAATATTTCTCGTAATTGACATTCATGAGGTTGAAATATATTTTCAAGATGATTGGCTAAACCTTCAGCTTTTTCTTTGTTTTTCCTTGCCCATGTTCCATCCATTTTCCTGATAGGATGGATCGGCATTATTGGCCTTTTCAGAGTTTTAGTTGCTTTCCAAAGCGAATAATCCGTATTACTATCATTCGTTAACTTACTTAAGTAGAAATTAACTGACTCATTTTTTAATTTCTGAATTTCTCTTGTTAATTTTTGAGTAAGATTATTTAGTCTTTTTTTGTCCTGTGGATCTCTAGTTTGGTGCCATTTTTTTCTGGATTTGCGTTTATCCCTAAGGAGATTTCTAATTTCTATTGGATAGTTATTTCCTTTTAGCCTTGATTTGATTTCTGGAGTACTTTCCCATGCT
Source organism: Tipula vernalis (assembly GCA_958295665.1). NCBI lineage: Eukaryota > Metazoa > Arthropoda > Insecta > Diptera > Tipulidae > Tipula > Tipula vernalis. The sequence goes on along the minus strand of OY282560.1, from coordinate 340,510,907 downwards.
GATTGTTGAATATTTGTAATGAACTTTTCTACTTCTATGTCCAGTTGATCCATAGTTTTTAAAGGAACTTTCAAAAGTATTCTTTGTTCCAGGTGTACTTTGAAACTTTCCCAGTTCGTATATTTGTTGGTTAATACTGGATTATTCCCTTTTTGGATGATATACTCGCTTAGAGTTAGGACTATTGGAGAATGATCTGAGCTCATATCTTGGCTTTCTTCAACTTTCATAAAATTATTAGAAATATTTTTGGTTATAAAAAAATCGATCAGGTCAGGTATTTTCCCTGGGTCAGTTGGCCAATATGTTGGTTTACCTGTTGAAATGGATTCACATCCATTTTCTTTGATGGCAATCAATAATTCTTTTCCTTTAGTGGTAGTTAATCTAGAACCCCAGTGAGTATTCTTCGCATTGAAGTCACCACCTATTATGAACCTTTTTCCCAGACGCTTAAAGAACTCTGAGTATTGTTTGCTTTTAATTGAATGTCTTGGTGGACAGTATAATCCTACCACAACAATAGGAAAGTTTTCCGTTTTTATATAAACCACTGTGGCCTGAATTTCTTCTTTTCCGTACTTTGCTTCTTCAAAATGTTGGATATTTTTTTTAATGATGACTGCACTTCCTCCTCTGGGTGAATTATCTGGATGAATAGTGTGATATATACAATAGCCTTTAAATGTTATGTAGGATTGCTTAGTAAAATGTGTTTCCGAAATAAGACACACATCTATATTCTCAATGTCGTGGACTGCTTGTAGTTCTTGCTGATGCCGGAGCAAACCATTAGCATTCCATGACATGATTTTCATTGTGTTGTTCATTTTTGTGTTGATTTGGGTCTAGCTCCCAATGCTCTATCTTCCAATTTTTGTAGCCTCTCATCAAATTTTGTTAATTTCATGAGAATATCTTGTAATGTTTGACTGATGTCTACATCTTTAGATTTTTGCTGGGGTTTATTGACTACGCCACTTGTTACTTCAGCATATGTAACGCCTTCAGTTGTTAGTTGGCGGCCAAATGGTTGCCCATTGTCTTGTTTTGCATGCATCTCATATCGATTTGACTGGCCATACATTTGAGTTTTATTCATCCTTTGGTTTTTCATTTTCTGAATTTCCTTTGCAACAATACATCCTCGATAGTTAGCAGGATGACCTTGTCCACAGTGTACACATTTAAGTTGAGCTTGTGGAGTGTCGCATTTTCCAGTTAGGTGGTGTCCGGCACATTTAACACACCTTGGAAGTTTGCCACAATATCTTTGCGTATGTCCATATGCCTGACACTTTTGGCATTGCGGAACTAGTTTAGACTTTCTAAGTGGTTGAATTTCCACTTTGCAACCCAATAAACTAGTGATCTTATATATTTTAGTTATATTTTCGTCACAACTGAATGTTAGTACAAACATGTCTAGCTTCTTTTTATTTCTCCAGCTAACTTTGTTCATTACGCTGATTATTTTAAATTGTTTCGATGATAATTCTTCTTTAATTCGTTCTGGGCTACATGTATGATGTAAGTTCCTTGCCATAACTCTGATTGGCCTTTCTTGTTTATTTTCATACGAGTGAAAGATAAATGAGCCTTCGGTCAAAGTTTTCACTACGTTTCTATATGCATCGACGCTATTTACGTTGATGCTTATTTTATTTTGATTCATCAATTTAGTGATGAATGATTCTTCTGAAACACTCGCCTTAATTATATCATAGAAAACGTGATAATTTTTAACATCATCTACTATGATCGGTGGTGGGGGAGGTGTTTTTTTATCTGTTTTGATATTTGTCTCAACCTTTTGTGGCTGAGTGTTTTGATCCAGAGTTTGTGGTTTTTGTGGTGGTGACGGTGTATTATTTAACCTTCTCTTTTTACTTTTTCTAGACTTAGCACGAATCCATTCTGTTTCTTTAGCTAAGTCTTCCTCATCGGTTTGATATTCAACGTTTCTATTAACATTAGAATTGGTGTTTTGTTTCTGTATTATTGATGATTCGGTTGGACATTTAACATTGTTGGCGTTAAGTTCGGTATTCTGGTTCTGCTTCATTGATGGCTTAGCTTGAGTTTCGTTCTGCTTTAATTGCATAATTTCTTTTTTTTAGTTCGTCAATTTGTTGTTGTAAATTGAGAATAATAATGCTTTGCTGATTTTTCTCATCAGTTACTTTTTGCCATTGTTTGTATAACGTTAGCTCTTTTTCTGAAGTACCACTTTCAAGAATAGATGTTTCACCATAGTTATATGAGGTTGTTATACTTGCTTGTTGGGGTGCTGCTGTTGCGCCCTTATTATTTTGGAATCGTTCCATGTTAAAATTTTCAGATGAGAAATTAAAAGTTTTCTCAGGAGATCTAGCAACGTTTCCTCCCTTGTGGAACGGGCTGTTTACTATTTCCATATTTTTGTTTTTTTGTGTATGCAAGGATCGGCCCTCCCCAGAATCCTTAGGGCCAGTCTCATCAGAGAGTGGATTGCCCAATATTTCTATTGGTTTACCACCTGGGGTATTTTTTCCTTCTGTTTTATTCATTGCATATTGTATATTTATAGTGTAATCCACTCGCCTCTAGTATTTAGCCGATTTTAAAATCGTTGCCCGGGTGTCACCACGAGGAGGTATACTAGACACATTTGGTGGCCTCTACATAGTTGCAGAGCTGGAATATAGTTCACGAAAGTCGTGGCTATAAACGGTCAACTCCTACCCTATTGAAGCGCACCCCCAACACCCACAAATTTATTAATTTCATAATAAATGAATATATTTCAAAAATCAGCTACATGAAATTCATTAAAATTAATGTTTTATAAAATTGGGATTTTAAATTAACATTACTAAATGTCCTAACAAAATGTAAAAATCAAATTAAAATATTCGATAAAATATTTTCAAATAAAAATTTTAAACATTAGTTATAAAAAAAATCAAATTTACAAATATCGGTTGGAGATTCAACTTCTCGAAAAAATAAATTATTTAAATTTTCAATTTAAGTAAACGTCAAGGATATCTAATAATTTTTAATAATTACGATTTTAAAGTCAAAAACAAGCCAACTCTAATACAAAAAAAAATTATGAATTAATAAATTTTGAAATTCCAGCAAAAAATTTAATAATTTATAAAATTAAAGCTATATAAATTTGAGATGCCAAATTAAAATTTCTGAATTATCTAACAACATTTTAAATTCAAAATAAACTTTAATTTTTAATGATTTTATTTACAACACTACTAAATTATCTTAATTTAAAATTATAAGTTTTCATAATAATGATATTGCAAAAAACACATTTCGTTTATTAATTTGGCATTCGAATTCAAAAGTTTGAAAATTTTTGATTTTTATTTTTTATTTTGCGTCTGGGATAAAATTAATTAATTCAATTTCAAATTTATTTCTTAATAATACAATTGTATATACTAATATAATTTAATTCTAAAGCTTATGGATTATAAATTTGTTTTAAAATTCAATCAAAAAATTTCAAAATTTATAAATCTTTATTAAATCTTCTGAATTTCTTAACAAAATTTTAAATCCATAATAAACTTTAAATTGATATTAAAAAAATCTCTTTTTATTTTTAATTAACGACACTGTTAAAACAAACATTTCATTTCAATAGCGAATTTATTTATTATTGGAATGAAATAGATTGCGTATCAAGTATTTTGCATTCTTAGTCATTCGGTTAAGGTGAAGCTAACATAATACGTGAGTTTGTTGTAGGGCAGAGGCAAGGGTGAAGGGGAAATATTGAAATTTTAAATTGTGGAAAAATATATATGGAAAATCAGTGGATATAAGGAAGTCATAATCGCAGCAATTATTTAATCGAATGCACTACAATGTAATGGCGCAGGTCAAGAAAGTTGTGTATTAAAGTTAATTCTACTCCTTAAAGTGTGATAATCGCTATACAATTAATGTAACTTAATTGAATGAGGTTAGTTTAGTTTTCTTCTGTGCCTTGATTTCGACAACAGTTTCCTATTTTTAAAATATTCCACAAAATCAATGTTTAGAAAAGCTTTTTTTAAAATCTCATATGGTAATGTGGACTAGCAGTTGTATATTCATTCCAGTACAGTTCACAAACAATTCAGTTAAATTAACAAATAATAAACTCACTTAATTCACTAGTTTCCCAAATTTTTAAACAATCTGATTATCTAATTTATCCCATCACGCTAAATTCTCGTCGTTTCACTTTAAATCTCTAATTAAATTTTAAAAATTCAGCAACAAAATCAAACAAAAATTTTTCAATTATGTTTATTTGAGACGGCGACCAAATAATTGTCTTCTCCAAAAAAAAAAAAAAAATTCAACGAGGAAAATGTCTGTCGACATTTACAATTAAATTTTTTGTTTCTGTTTTCATTATTGATAAATAGATTTTATTGGATAAATTTTATAATTTTTTGTTCTCCCCAAAAAAAAAAAAAATGTACGATAAAAACAAAACTGACAATAGGGATTATAGGGAGATACGAGAAGGTTTATGTTTATGTATGTATAAAATATATTGATGTACAAGCAATAATATATAAATCTTAAGTAAATAAAACAACAATGTTGGACAAAATAAAAATTATCATTTTCCTATCTATCCTACTGTGTACTCTGTGTATGTGTATGTGTCTGTGTTGTGTATACTGTGCAGAGATATAAACATAAACTGGAATTTGGAAAGCAAAAAAATTTGAAGTACTCACCAAACAATGAGTTTTGATGTTTTAATTTTTGTTGTTTCGTGAGTCCTTATACACTGTTCCTCTGTGTTCGTTCGAAATCCGAGAATGTTTAATTGCTGGGGATATTCAACATAATGAAATTTTATTGATTGTAATTTATTTAGATTTGTTGTTTAATGGAAATTGTGTAATTCATTTTCGTTACAGTGCCACCTGATAGGATAAGTATACGAGATGAGTCAGGGACTGAGCGGGCATCAGTTGTAGGACCATATAGTGAGGGAGATTTAGTAAACTTAAAGTGTGATGTGCAAGGAGGTGAGTAATTTAATGATTAGGTTTTAAATCAGATAAAAAATTATGCAATTATTTACATAAATCTTTTATAAGGAGGAACTTCAATTAATCGATATAATTTTCTTTAGATGCACGCTTTTTTTAAATCATTTTTAAATAATATTTAGCTACTAAGTAAACATGTTATTATTTATTTAGCTTATGAAAATTCAAAATGTTAAAGTTTCTCTATTGTAAAGTTAGTCTTTCCAATGTTATGATGATTTTTATTATTAAAAACTAATATTTTGTTCGTTTATTTATTTTTTGGATTATAAAATTTAAATTCTTAGTTTAATTAAAATTTTTGGATAAATACCAATGGAATTTATATCAAGATTGTTTAGCTTATAAAATTGCATTTTGGAAAATAATAGATGTGACAATATACAATTTCCAGGTGTAGAAAAGGACGGAATGGGTGAAAACATGGCATTCCAATCAATAATTAAATATATGTTTGGAACCGAGGAAGAAACCTTTTCCCCAATAGTTTTCCAATATAAATAATTAATATAATTTTTTATGTTTTATTTATACAACGAAATCAAAAATACAAATACTTTAATTAAAGTTAACAAAAATAATATTAATCCATTTTTTTTTTAATCAATGAATGGATAAAATAATTTCATCACTTGATTTTATAATTTCGATCCAATTCACAATACGTCGCAGTAAAAAAAATAATAATATTGAATAAATTCATTTTTATTCATATTTAAATATTTTTTTTTGATGTTTTAAAATATTAACATGTCACGTTTATTTATACATTACAAAAATTAAAAAAAATAAAATTGAACAACAAAAATTAATTCTTATATCAATATTCATATAATATTGTCAAAATTATAATATTTTTTACATTTAATTAAATTCTGATTGAAAAATAAGTTTTGATGTCCCCGACCTTAACGCAATCATCATTGTAGACAGGGTTATAGCATTGCCAGACTGCGATTTAATAAATCCGATTTAGCTAAACTCGTTTTAAATAACGGTTAATACACTTAAACTGTTATTGTTTTCATAATATTTGTCAAACTAATACACTCCCATTACATCGTTTTAGTCACTAAACTCAAAATAATGCATAAATACCGTAAATCTAACTACGGCTAATCTCGAAAATTCACTAAATCGGATTTATTAAACCGCAGTCTGGCAATGCTATTAGTTTAATCCATGTTTAATAAAAATATTTTTTTTTGATCGATCAAAGCTGGAAATTTATTCAGTTTAATCAAAACAATTTTATATAGTTGCCCATTTGTATACAATTAAAAATTTGAGGTATGGCAGCTGGTCGAGGAATGATCTCCTCTCTCATTGCGATAGATCCTTTTTTTTGTTTTGTTAATATTATTTAGTTTTCAAGATATTATCGAAAACCTAATTTCTTGCACATAATTTTGCGAGGCTTCACTCAACCCATGAGCTGTTACAACAATCACTACGACTAATGATGTCAAATTCGGCATCGGGCATTTTCTGATTGGTCGACGAGTGACGGCACAATCGTTAAATCAAATTTTAACAATCTGAACTGTATGAAGGGATGGCAGCTGCAAATCAACTATATAAACCTATAGTCGCGGATAAAACAGATAGTCGCAAGATTGCGTTGTTTGTATTAAAACAGTTTCCAGAATTTTTAACAGAGCGATCACCAATCTTTGCCGCTTCCAAAGATGGAAAGGTGGGAGTAGTTTTATTTCTACAAATTCCGAAACTGACATAATATTCTTTATTCGCTATTTAACACCGGTGATTTGCAATTTAAACGGCTGCCACTTTGGATTTGTTGTAGCAGATTTTCAACAACCAAAATAATTGGCATTTGAGGAAAAATTACAAAACTTAGTGCAGCGGCATTTTTTTTTTTTAATTTAGATTTCAAACGAAAAATTTCTTCTAAATCCTTTAAATTGTTTTTATGCTTGCTCATCGATAAACCGATTTTCAAAAACTTTGAAATTTTTTAATCGAATTTCGATGACAATTTTAAATCAAACTTAAATATTGCAGATTAGGAAATAAAACGTTTTGAATAAAGCACCGAGTGATAAAGTAAACTATCCAAGTAATTTAGAATTCAAAATTAAAATTCAACAAAAACTCGTAAAACTCACTTATTGGACTATTTAACTATATTTAACGTCAATTTGAAATATTTTGGTTAATCAATTAGAAAATTTTAGTTTTAAATAAAGCAAATTAGTACTAGAATTTTGAATTACCAATTGGTATCAACACTATAAGTGTATTTTGTTGACCAAAATTTAATTCGGATTGACGAAAGCCAACCTTTCAAAATAAAATATAAATTTAATATGTAAGCTGACTCTGGTGGCAGGTATCATAACCAAGAATTAGAATTATATTTTATTAAACCCAATTTTTTTTTTGGGGTTATAATGTTATTCTTGCAGGGATTTTGCCTATGCAATTGTTGTTGTAAATTTGTCAAGGAAATACGCTAGATGTAAATTTAAAATTAAGATTTCGATTTATAAGTAAATAACAATGTAAGTAATCAATGGAATAATTAAATAAAATTTTTTTGCAACAAATATTGACACTTGCGTTCTCTTTAACAAATTTTGTCAGAAACTTGACACCAGTTTTTATTTTTAATTTCTCACAGGCAGTTTCTCACTATACTAGAGGTAATTACAAATAGCAGCGAATACGGTCGGACGGCCACAATAGGGAAAATAAAAAGCCATATGATGTTGAAATCAAACAGTTTGTGACCATTTTAGTCCAAAGAAGAATACTGTGTCTGTTAATAGTAAGTTTTTCAAGAGGGGTCAGGAGGAAGGCGGAGAACATTATAATATGTTGTAAACGTTTGTATCATTGTAAAAAATGTGTGATGGAGCACAGATTAGGGAAGTGCTTACTGAAAACAAACAAATTTGAATTAGATCAGTGTATTGTTGTTGTCAAAATACCGAATAAAATATTGTTGTTGTCAAATTTTTTAAAACTTCAAATGCTCGCGATGTTGAATTATATCCCTTCGGATGATGTTGTTTAGTCCATTATTCAAATTAGATAATTGCATGAAGTAAAAGTATTACAGCTAAAAGTTATAAAATCGATCACAGGAAGTAATTATGTTTAAAATAGATATTGGAGCAGAAATTAATGTGATTTCTTATGAGGAAGTTGAAGTGGATTTCGACTTACTCAATTTAGGGGAGAAAAGTTGTTATGTCAAACCACTAATGAAACCTAATAGGCATTTAGTTGTTGTAATTATATTTGTCTAATCGATAATTTGTTTTCAGTTGTTCGGAGTTGAATTTGATTCAACAAATATGTATGTAATACTGATTGTATTGATATAGAGAAAAACGCAGTTTTTAGTGAATAATAAAGTAGTGTTCGAGGGTCCTAGAAAATTTCCGTTTAGGAGGAGAATTGAGGGAATTTCAAGTCGAATCACAAAGTAAGACCATTTTTGTATTGACGTTACATGTGAGCGGATATTGAAAGAGAAGTGAACACATGTCTAGAATGTGGTAAAATTCAAAGAAAAAGGTCAAATAGGTTGTTGTGAATATATGTACATATGTGAGTATCGAACAGTTGTAGAATGTTTAAAAATGTTTTCTGTACATGGCAAACCCAGATATGTCGTTTTGTGGTAATAATCGGTTTAATAGTCGTGAATTTAAAACTTTTTGGAGAAGAATATGCAATAGGAATTGCAAAGCACGTTGTAAAGTAATAATCATTGATGCTGAAATAAGAACAAAATTACCGATAAGCAGGGTAATCTTGCAGGAAAAACTGTAGCTACAATGGAGTATAGTTAAAGAGAATCCATTTAAATAAATCATGGTCGCGCTTTTTGTAGGAATAGGCCTACTGGACTCTATTCATCTATTATATTATGGAAAGCTTAATATGATTTAAAAAAACAAATTCACTGATTGCCTCAATAATGCTTCCAGTTCCAGAATAGAAGAAAAGAGAAATAGTTAAAATCTAAATTTTTTTAAGCTTATATTTGGTATTCATTTTGAACTTTAAGTTTTTTTTTAAATTTTAGAAATGGACAAATTTAAATTAAATTGAAATTTTTACAGATATTAAAGTTAAGACAAGTGTGTTAAGACAAGTAAGAAATGTGGTTTTTCATAGACAGAAAACCTCAAATTTTAAAAGCATTTATAGAAATTATTTTCTAGATATTTTCAATTTTATGGAATTTTTAAAATTTGATGAAATATCAAATTTATACCATTTATGTAGCTACATACTATGAAATTCAAATATAAAAATATTTTAGAATTTAATTTTAATTATTTAAAGTAGATAGTAAAAATTAAAGATTCAACGTTTTAGAATTTGCTAAGAACTATACTCAACAACGACACCTAAACCTGTTTTAACATGGTATTGTCAAAAAGGTAAAGTATTTTTATTATTTTTATGATTGTTTGATCCTTAGCTAAATGAGTACACCTAAATCTGTTTTTACACCGTTCTTTTTACCCGGTCCTTTTTACACGATGGGAGGTTTCTAGCTTGTAAAATGTAGGTTAAAATTTTAAATATTGTCAAATTTCATTTTATTTGAACATTTAATTAATTAAAAATGTATTACGAATTCAAAATTCAAAGCGACCTTAGAAATTTTTAATTTACCCAAACGATTTGACTGAATCTTCCAAAATTGCATCTATAACTTTCCCTTTTATTGTAAGGCTCTGTCTGTTGAATCTCAAAATTCGTTTGTTGGTACTCACATACTGTTGTTTGTAAAAGTGTTTTTGTGTTTCAAAATCTAGAATGGAAGCCTGGTCAAATAGGAAGCTCTTTTCACATTCAGAAAAGTGTTTGCATAACGCCGAACGATAGTGTGTGATTTAATTTTTATTTTTGTTCGTGAATTTCACATCACTTTGGTGTTGTTTGGCTCTAGTGGTGTCTTTGATGTTTCACCAACATAACATTTTCCACAACCACAGAAGATCCTGAATGTAACACGTTCTGGTTTTGTAGTTGACTCCGTTATTGTTTTATTGTACTTGCACCAGAATCTGTTATTTGTTTCCCTCATTTGAATTATAAATTAATTGGCAAGAACCAAAAAGGTTTCCTTTTCGAAACTAATAAATGAGCTAAATACACCCTTAATTCGGCCCAACTTCGGAAAATTCAGGTCTCCTAGATTTGCACAGCCAATATACTCGATAAAATTAAAAATTTCAGCACTCAGCAAATTCGTTTTCTTAAGGATGTGAAAAACAATACCGTTATCCAGAAAAATCAGAACCACAAATTTCCACTTGGTTGTTATTAAACCACTTTCAAGAATTTATAGACCAAGAGTGCCCTTCAAAAACCGTTGCAAATCTTTGGTTTAGCTAAACGACGAATTACATAAATTTTATAAACTTCAATTTTTAACGATATTCTTACAGGTAATGCTGCCGATTTAATCCGTTCGGTCACTAGATTCAGCAGGTATCAAAAACCCAGCCAATAGCAACATGTTATATTCAAAACTACAAACAGAAATTATGAGGTAGCTGATTTACAATCAAACATCCAGTCGCTTCTACAATAGGCCACAATGATAAACTTTCAGCATCAATTTCAGTTTCGAATTAATTATTTCAATATATCTGCACCATAAAACCTGATTTACATTAACCAAAGGAGCTTTCTCATCTGATTCAATTTTCAACGTAGCGAACTCGTTTTCAACTATACTGCTATGTAATCGTTAGTGTACAAATATTAAGGAAGGTTCTATAAGCACCAATAATCGCTCCTTATGCTTGAGAGATCTTACAATGGAAAATTCAACTTTTCGTCTTTCTCCGATCATTTTGAAATTAAATCACCAAACCTGCTGCATAACCATGCCTGTATAAATATCAATATGTTAGGTTCTTTGGACACCGCTAAGACAAGAAGATTTATATATTTGGATATTTTTAATCTCTCTTTACCTTTGAGAGAATTTATAATAAAAAAATTAACTTCTGTTGAAATTACGAAAAGGTTAAGTTGGCTCTTAAAATACATAGTGGCCGTTTTTTATCAAAAGATTTATCAAAAAATCAGAAAAAGCTCCGTTGTACTCAACCCAACCAAAAACATTATAGCCATTACCGCTAAACTATTCAAAATTACACCTCCGCGTCATAGGAACGAAACCCGCGCCATGAAAACTGCACTTATCAGTAAAACGAAGTCTAATTTAAATGCTAAACTATATCATGGTAAATATTGATTGGTGTAGAATCAAAAGATACTACAAACTTGAACTGAAGTAAAAATTTTTTTTTTTCCATAAAGATGTCCTTCAAAATGGCCACAAAAATTCCAAATGTCGTTGTAAAAACAAAAACGACAAGGTATATGCCCAAATCTGATGTCATTTAAAAGGTTTTGGTAATACCTTTCAAGATACATATTTAACTACATTTTGTGAAGGTCTTCATTTTTCCAAAGCTAATCTTCCAAAACAATGAAACTGATGAATGTAAAACGCTGAATATTATATTCGTATTATTTAACCTGCGGAACCCAAAATTTGTCTTTACATAGTGGACTTTTGCTAATTCGTTTGTCTTGCAGTTGCAGCAATAGAATTTGTAAACGTTTATTGTACACTATATATTGATGCTAAATTCCCAAAGATGTAGGTATACTTACCGTCAAAATCGCATTATGACCGTATTAGCATTTGAATGTCCAAAGCGTATAAAATTGGTGATGTTCAATTTCAGAGGAATTAATATGCTGGCTAGGTTCGATACGGGTTATCTAGAATAATGGCATCGAACATACAAATAAAGCTCACTTAAGATATGCACCACCAAAAACTCGGAAACTGCATGGTAGGAAGTATAGAGCCAACGATTACCAGGAGGGGATTCAACGGTTATGCATCAGCAGCCTGCATTTTATGCCATATCTCTTAAAGTTCCTTCAATGTTTTCTAAAATTTGAAGCCTCGCAGGCTAGATAATTATACAATGTCAAAGTTTTCGTTCCCTTTTCAAAGAAAGTAAAAGCCCCCATATATATTAGATGGACTTGAAATTTTTAGAAACGGGGTGCCAGATTCAGGAAACTTCCCACTCTTAGTACCCTAGATATTTCTGTTATTAAATAAAGAGTGGTTAAACCAGACAACAAGATCTTGAGATGCTACCACTATTACTTCAATAGTCCTAAGCTAATTAACATGCCCTAACCGTGTTTTTATATCGAATTTATTTGAGAATTTTGAGAAATGCTAATATGGGTAAGTACAAATATTGTTGTTGTCGTCGATCCAATATTTGTGTTATTGTTTTTATATTTTTAATGCGTAAAACGTACAAAATTGGCCGAACTACCATAACATGCAATAGCATAAGTAGTAACGTGAAATGCTGTAGAATTAAAGGTACCCAGTTCGATGCTTAGTCCAGCCGCTCTATCTTAAAAATTTAGTTTTTAATATTTAAAGGGACAAACTATATCAATTAATCAACTATCAAATTTTTGAATGGCGAATATTGCGAATCATAAAAAAAAGATGGATAACATTATCATAAATATCGAGAAAAAAATAATAATTTTTGTAAAAACGCGCTAGTTTTTAGCATCGAACCTCAGACTTTTAGTACAAAAGTGTCATACACGCCATCTTTTAACGTAAACGAACAATTTTAGTACTCCTAGCAGAAACACTCTGTACTAAACGTAGTACGTATGCCCTAACAGAGATGTCACTATTGCATATTAGAGACACATATTTTTTTTTGCTGTGAACAACTGCACAAAACAAACAAATTAGTATTAGTTTGTATATAAGGTGATAGCTGATGTGGTAAGGTGATGGACTGGAGAAATGAAGGTGCGGAGTTCGAATCCAAGCAACGGCCGCATGCAAATATTTGTTTTTAGATGAAAAATAAATGAACTGGAAAAAATGTGAGCAGAGCAGCAGCCGGCGGCGCCGAGATTGGACCGCCACAAAAAAAAAAATCTTAAAATTACAAAAAAATCAAATTTTTGCTTTAAAAAAATATCGGAAGTTTGTAGCATCGAACCCCGGACCTTTTGCACAACACTCCATCATCTTACCAATCAACCATCGCATCTATATAAATACTACTAAATTTTTCGTTTAAATACTCGATTCAATGTGTATTCTGAAAAATAATAACTTTGACATAAAATATTTTCAGACTCGAAAGCATTGAGAATGTTTGATGAAAACGACACTTGAGAATTTTACTCGCAAGATAATTTGTACAATCGTTGCCGAAACAGAATATTTGCGGTTTTTGTACAACGTGAACAAAGTTGTAATTTTTGAAATATTTTTTGGTTAAAAAATAAATCGACCAAGACTAGAATCGAACTAGCAACCTTCTGCCTACCAGTCCACTACGCTAACCACTACACCATCACACACTTACTGTTTATGTTTTATTTGACGCTGATATAAAACATATCAACATTTAGGGGATTATACCACTTAATACATTTTTCGTTTCTTATTTACAACTACGTGGATTTTTGAAATGGTATCGCGTCGTGTCCCTGCGGTATTAATTTAACGCATTTGTAGCATACAGGCACCCTTTCACATTTACTTTTGGTGTGACCATACTTGGACCTCATTGAATTGGGCAGATATTGATTTACGTCCAATCTCAAGAAACCGGTTTTAATGTATAGTGGCAATTCCGTCATGTTAAAAGTTAAAATGCCTAAATAATTCGCCTCTATATAAATTCTAATAAATTTTGCATTTAAATTCTCGGTACAATCGCACCTGGGGGCCTATTCTCGAATTCCACATCCATTTTCCACATGTGGACATCTGTCAAAACTCATAAAAATTGAATTTTTTGGTACTTATGGAATATTTCCGAATGGGTATAAGCATGTGGAAAAATTCCCTATATAGGAAAATGTCAATGCCGCATGTGTTTTATATACGAATTACAATTTTCGAACCATTTTTTGATAACTTTGACAGATGTCCACATGTGGAAAATGGATGTGGAATTCGAGAATAGGCCCCGTGGTCAAATAATAACAGGCATGTAAAATATAAGAAGAGAAGGTAAGAAGAGCGGATTAAAAGGATTGAGGTCTCGAGTTCGATCCTCGCGGTTTTTTTTTTTTAATAAAAAGCTCCAAATTCTCTATTTGGGTGGTTGCTATTGAGTTATGATTGCCTTTTTAATTAAAAAAGTTAATTTTTATTCACCCAGTGAGCAGAAATTTGAAAAAAACTTTCTGTTTTTTTTCATCAAAAATCGCAAAAATTTTTTGTCACTTTAACAGGCGAACAAAAATTACAAGAAGGTAGAATTGTCAGCAATATGACTTTATTTTGTATGTTCAAGTGTCACATAACTTGAAGTGGCACGCTTTGATACAAAATAATGTCACGTTGATGACAAATGTGTTGTTTTTTAAATTCTGCTCGCCTGGTAAAATAACAAAAAATTTTATGCGATTTTTCGCCAAGTCCAAATTTATCTGTATTTAAACGAAAAACTGAGTAGTATTTGTGTAGAGATGAGTGGTTGGGTGGTAAGATGAAGGACTGGAGTGCGAAAGGTTTGTAGTTCGATTCTTGGAACTTCCGACTTTATTTTTTTTTTTTAAGCAAAAATTTGATTTTTTTTTTAATTCCACGAATTTTACCAAATTTTTTTTTGTAGCGAGATCTCAAGATCCCGTCCCGATTAATCTTCTTGGATTATGCCTAATTCACAATTTTTCATCTAAAAACAAATTTTTTCGTTGGCTTTGGTTGGATTCGAACTCAAGACCTTCGTCACTCCAGTCCATCACCTTACTACCACTGCTACCACATCATATACAATTTAATATACATTTGTTTGTTTTATGCAATCAAAACAAATGTGTCTATAATAAGTCGATATGGTGACATCTCTATTAGGGCATATGTACTAAATTTACTGCTCAGTGTTTCTGCTAAGCGCTGTATTTGGTTTTGCTTAAAAGAGGGCGTGTTTATCAGTAGTTAAACGAAAAATTGAGTATTAGTTATATAGAGTGAAGTGCGAAAGGTCTGGAGTTCGATTCTTGAAAATTCAGATTTAATTTTTTTTTTTAAGCAAAAATTTGATTTGTTTTTTTTATTTTCACGAATTTATTTGAATTTCACCAATTTTTTTTTCAGCGATCTCGATCCCGATGATAATCTTTCTCGAATTTTTTTCATCTAAAAATAAATTTTTACTTTGGCTTTGTTTGGACTCGAACTCTAGACCTTCATCACTCCAATCCATCACCTTACTACCTCGGCTACCACATCATATAAAAGTAAATATTAATTCGTTTGTTTTGTGCAATCGCGCAGAGCAAAAATAAATGTCTGTTATGGCATACGTACTACATTTAGTATAAAGAGTTTCTTATATAAACAGTTTTCTTGTTATAAACAGGATGCAAATAAATTTTTCGTTGCTTATTTGCAACTATGTTGGTTTTCGAAATATATTCTTACCTCGGATGTACCTACCATTTTGTTTTCGACACTGCATTATATTCTCATCCTGTAACCATTGTAAAAATGAAAATAGTTTATTGCCAAAGACCACCTTTGGTTTTCAACGTAATTATTCTGCAAACGAATGTGTGGAAAAATTTGTGTGTGAAGTACGAAAGGAAAAGAAGTTTGTTGTGGCGGTATTTCTGTATATTGAAAGAGCGTATGATTATGTGGTTCCAGGGAAACTATATCAGGTTCTTTTGAACCTGGGATTTTCCGAAAAACTCTATAAATGGGTGTATGAGTTTCGGACTGAGCGTAAGTTTGTTTTGTGTGGAAGAAGGTTTTAGATTGGAGGGGGCGGTGAATATTGGGCTCCCTCAAAGGAACAAAATTTTTTCGACCCTCTTCAATCTGTATACGAGCTCAATACATAGGTATATTGCCCTCGACAAAGTTATCTTGCAATTTGCAGATGACTTTGTACTAATCGGCAAGTGCAAGACTATCGGCAAGGCCCTAAGTCGAGCTCAGGAATGTGTGCTTCAGGTAACACAAAGTTTGAATGATTTAAATCTGCGTCTGGCACTTAGAACAAATCAAAGAATTGATGTGCGAATCTATGATGAGATGATTGAGTATTCAAGATTGACTAGGTATTTGGGAACCTGGATCGACAATCGATTGAGTTTTAAAGGGCACATAGAAAAATTAGCCGATTATTGTAAGACCAGATTAAATGTGATCAAAAGGTTAAGTAAACCAAAATGGGGTGCTCACAATGGAATGAGTGTTTATGGTGACGGATCTAAGGTCGGTGTTGAAAAATTAATAAAAGTTGAGAATGCATGTGCTGCATGTGGTATTGGGGGGGCGATTAATTATACCCCAATACATACTCTATGGTGCGAATTGGGTGATTCACCTCTTAATTATAAGAAGGAATGGATCACCGTGCGAGAGACTGTGCGAATGTTGACCAAAGATAATGTGTTAGTGAATGAGATAAAAGTAAGATTGGAAGGAGGAACGGATTACCAAAAAACGCAACGGTCGAAAATAATGGCGGATAATTTGAATATATTTTCTAAAATTAGACAAGTGGGTCCAAAAGGTCATCCCAAAAATCATGCTGTGTGCTTGAATTTTGGAGGCATAACAAAAGCAACTGAATTATTTTGCACATGTGGAAGTATAAACAGATGCTAGTGTTAATGAGGATCGAGGAGGTGTAGGAATTTACATTCCGGCAATGAAAAAAAAAATTGTTAAGTTCATTCATGGTAGCATCTAAAATTCGAATTATGGAAGGAATCAAGTTGACAATGAAAGAAGGAAGGAGGAGAATAACTCTATTCTCCGATTCCCTGAGTGGTTTAGAATTAATAAAACAGGAAGGGGCTACTCAGGGTAGTGTGTTTGTAGAAATGATGTATAAGTACTTTTAATCTTGTGGGAGTGAGGTGATTCTACAATGGGTACCTTCACACCTAAAGATTGAAGGTAATTAAAAAACCGATATGCTTCCCAAAAGGGGTTGTATGTTGTTTCAGTGTTAAGAAAAAAACAGAGCTTTAGAGTTTTGATTTTTATTAATTGATTGATTAGGATTTACGGCAATGCATTATAGCAGGAACTCTTGGACTCCCGGGCATACACCGTACACCCGTTTACATATAACAAATCCGAAGGATAGGATAGGATTATTAGTTGGGGCAGACTCGACCCGATTGCAGACATCTAAGAGATCGATAGTTAGTAAAATTGTTAGTAAATATTTAGTAAAAGTAGTTAGCACTGGTCAATACAATTTATAAACTTCAGGTTATTCACTACTTATTGATGCTGAAGAGTTGATTCAAGCTAAAATTTAATTCTGAAAATTGGATTATTTATTAGAAATTAAGGAAGAGGCCACTTTAAATATTTTTGAAACTAAATTGATTAATATACATTAATGAGCAAAACACAATATGGAGATTTTTCCAATTCAAAGCTAAAAATTCCTAAAGGATGTTTAAAAATTTAAAAGTACTAAGCTACAACCATAAAATTAAACTTAAACTAATT
This sequence comes from Tipula vernalis, assembly GCA_958295665.1. Classification (NCBI taxonomy): domain Eukaryota; kingdom Metazoa; phylum Arthropoda; class Insecta; order Diptera; family Tipulidae; genus Tipula; species Tipula vernalis. The sequence goes on along the minus strand of OY282560.1, from coordinate 340,493,276 downwards.
AGAAACTTCCTACTGATCTAGAAAAAAGGAAATTAATAATGTTGAAGTTAATTTTTTTTTAAATTATATGATATATTTTAAAAATTGATGCAACAAAAATTTGGAATCACCAATAATTTAGTTAAGTACTATAATTTTATATCTAGTCATAAATTTTCATATAAGAACACGTAACATTCGTCCAAAACACATGATTAGTACAAAAAACTAGATCTGCCACCAAAACAAAAAGTCCACTGCACTGCCACTGCATAACCGAATAATATGTTCGCAAGCCGACGAGACCCCAATGATACTCTATAGAAATAGAAAAAATGTACCAAACAAAACTCAGAGCAATCTAGCTAAACATCTGTATAAAGACAGATGCAGAAACGCGCCCTTACAACCCCTAGGCGAGAAATTCTTCAATTTCCCTGATTCGCTTAAATCCAGTAAATACCTTACAAAGCCCAGAAAACGGCCCGGATTACAACTTGCTTCACCACAGCAATTCCGAAACGAAAGTTCGCGAATGCTGAAAAAAAAATCCTAATCAAAACCTACAAAGAACAAGAACCCACTATTCGCCAAACCGCTCCTAGAACCAACAAAAAAAGGTAAAAGTTATGGGCCACAAACAAAAACAAAGGAAATACTAAGCTATTCAACTCTCAAACAGAGAAAATAATGAAGGAAGCCGCACGCAACAAGTCAACCGCAAATCAAATCTTACTAAAGTTAGGGCCATCCGCCACAAAACAACACACCGCTCGAGTACCAGGAACGACAAAAAATATCAAATGGTCGAGATCGCAAAGTAAGCCCAATTCAACCGACAACCACAACCAAAATCGACCAGTGCCCGCCGAGGGACACACGCGCTGGAATATCAAATGGCAAAAATCGATTCTCTAAGATTTTCTCAGATGAAAAAATTACGTTTTGCCATTCATCCCCACAACGCATGCATTGCTTGGCGAACAGTAAAAAATTGTTGACACGGTTATGAGTTACTACATAAACAACCCCAACCCCTATATTATCCGAAACGTGGCAAACCTCCTACGCATAGGGTCCCAATACCTCCCCCCCCCGACTAGATCCCCCACTCCGAGAGACGGACAGCCTACCATATCATTTGTTTCCTTTTTTAAGCAATAACTTGAACCTACCCCTAGGTAGTCGCGGACGACAGCTGATTATCGACCAATTCTAAAAGCAATGTGAAAATGCTTCCATCTGCGCAGAAGCATAAATTTAACAGGGAAATTCGGACTTGGTTACTTAACATCGATGATATCGAACAATATTTTTAGTATAAATGTTAAATTACATTATGTTCTAATGTGCCGTCGTGTAGTTAAATATATCTATTTTAATAACTGAGCTTGTATTTTGTTGAAGATTATTGTTAATTATGTAAACAAAGAATATTATATAAATTTTAATTAAAATTTGTTTTAAATTGCTCCACTACAGACATAATGTCTATAGGAGCTGTACTTTATTTCATATTTTATAATGTTGTTTCAATTAGATTTTAATTTTGTACTTATTTTATTGAAATAAAGATAGTAATAATAAAATAATAAAATAAAATAAAATTTGGCGAACAGTTAGTCCCTTATCCTTATTAATCATGATGTAGACTCCTTCAACACTACCCAGAAATCCTCCCGTCGGCACAGCTACAATAAACAAAAATTACAATTCAAGCCACCCTTCAAGCTTCGCAAACCATCCACTGGACAAAAACACGCCTCTGTCTGCCATTCCCACACGAATGCTGAACCAAATCACTCCCAACCAACTTTATTCAATACATCCCCCCCGCCTCCCCAAAGCAGCGCTAGGGTCCTATCGGTCCACAAACATACAACTCGGACACACAGCAACAATACAGTAAGCTTCCCGTTCTAGCAGCAGACCCAATTTGTTGTACCAATCATTCGATTCAATCGAAATCACGCATTTCCATATGAACATTTATTACTGTAGGATATTTACGAATAAAACTCGAATAGAATTTTCCAGGTATCTCTGAAAACTAAATTAAAATAATGATTAAACATTATACAATATCTTTACTACTTAATTACAGCACAATAGACCTTTAAGATCGCAGTGCAATGTGGCTTGTCGCCCACATGACCCTTTAATTAATTACTACTTAATTAATAGAATTTAACTTATATAAATTAGTTAGTGATAAATAAAATAAAATAGTTATACAAGACAATACAATTTCTACGTTATATAACAGCTGGATGCTGAGCCAGGATTCACCAGTATTTCTGCAGCTCGAAGAAGACCTAACAATTATATATATATATATATATATATATATATATATATATATATATATATATATATATATATATATATATATATATATATATATATACGCGCAATATATATATATATATATATATATATATATATATATATATATATATATATATATATATATATATATATATATATATATATATATATATATATATATATATATATATATATATATATATATATATATATATATGTATATATATATATATATATATATATATATATATATATATATATATATATATATATATATATATATTTTGAATTATATATATATATATATATATATATATATATATATATATATATATATATATATATATATATAATTCAAAAGTAGTATAATTTATATTAGCTACGTATTCTAATGATTTCCTCCACATTAGTGCTCAAACTACTATTAGTAGAAGTAATTCCGCAAATGTTTACAATCACACTACTCCTCAACCTTAATAAATTAACTGATAGCATCCTACATAGCAGCAATTCCTTCCATTTGTTTACATTTGTACTCACAAACACAACCTTTAACGATGTGATCTATACAACCTTGAAAACTCAGAAAAGTACCACTCAACAGTTAAAAATTACTTAGAGTATCATGGTCATTAATATCTCTGAAAATGTATATTAAATTAATTAGCTATTCGTTATTTGTACGATAGCGATCATCAATATTTCAAATTATATTGTAAACTTATAAGCAGTAGACTACCTAAATAAAAATTTAATTAGCATTATTCAGCTATTTAAGAGATCTCCACCGCACCATTTACCATTACTACTTAAAAATACAAGTCTGTAAAATAATAAATCCATGAAAGGAATGTGAAAAATGATATTCTTAAAAATTTTATCGGTGTACCATAACAGTAATATTGACGTTTGAATGTAAAAACTGCCACCTAAATTTTAATAAATCCATTTAGTTAATTAATTAAGTTCAATACATTTAGCATCTCGATTTTCATTTACATAATTCCACGTTGTTCACATTCATTGAATCAAAATTTGGCATGCATACATAAATACGTCATTATGTGTTGCAAACCAAGTTCAACTGGAAATTAATTGTTCTATATAAGAATTTTATTCATATAATTTAGGTAATTTATAATTTTTTAATATTAATTAAATTAATTTAATATAATTTAATGCAGTTTATAATACCCCGTATAAAAATTAATCATACCTAAATAAACTAATTTATATGGATTATATATGGCAGTTTCCGATTCGACTCAAACTTACTCGATTATACCAAGTATTAGAATCCTATTTGAGTCGAATACATTAAAATTTTCTTTGTATTTGTATAGTTCATGTTTTATCAAAAACACTATAGTTGCTTCATGAGTACACAAATCACAAAGAGTAAAACATCATCAACATAAAACTAACAGAACCGTAATACATACAATACTAAACCCCCAACAAACATAGAGATAACGATTGTATGAAAATACAATCTTCGATGTGCTTCGCAGATGACGTACCAATGTGAACATATTTTCATTATATTACATACACATTATACCCTTATAGCGAACATAACCCAATTATATGCATATAGAAACATTCCAATATTAAAACTATGTATATGTAAAAAAATTATGCAAATATTCCTAATTCTACATAATATGTATCAAGCTTCAAGAATATATTTGTGTCAATTGTACATAAAATAAAATACGAAAATATGTTTACGTGTTAGTAAAAATAAAATAAGACATAAAAATAAACTGCAAATCAAATGTATATCAAATTGAGTCAATTTTTATTTTTATTTTAATTCGATCTAAAATATGAGACATTTGTATTTAGATTTTATGTACAATCACACAAACATTAAAATCAAAATCATGCAATTAATCAAGAAATTTGATTTCTTTCACTATAAATTCACATTAAACTACATCACAACAAAAAAACATACAAATGGAAACATACAAATTAATTTAAAATTACACTTAACTAAAACATGATTAAATAATTTAAACTAATCAAAACAAAAATAAATTACACTAAAAAAATTTTATTTAACGGAGCAGACAAAAACCCGTCTGTCTCCTTCGAACGTTTATCGTCCACCTGAGCTTTAAGAGTTGCGCATTTTATGTATAAAAATTAAACCAAACAACAATAAAATTTAAGACTGCGCATCTAGTACATACATAGATAAAAATCACAACTCTCAAGTCTCATTTTCCGAACAAAATTTTTGCTCGGATGCTTTATGGGTTTAAATAAATTTATCTGATCCATATTTGATAATTAAAAGCAAATTAGGCATTAGGCAAAATATGAAAAGAAAAGAAAATTTCCAATATCAAACACAAGATTCAAAATAAATTGCGATAAGGGATCGCTCATAGCTATAGCAAAAAAGGCGTTGAAGTCGGTATCTATATTTCGTTCACGGACATTCCAAACTGAAAAAAAATAAAACGAGTTAGTATTTGTGGCTGGTAATATTTTACGGGGTATTTTTTATCAGGTTTTTCAAATTTTCTTTAAAATATGCTATTAATTCTTAATACTTTTATGTCTGTGTCGTTCACGATTTCCAAAGCATTATTGTTTTCTCCATATTCATCAGTTCATAAAAATGATCAATCAAAAAATTGTTGTAACAACAAATGCGGCCAATATTCGGTAACTTCAGCAATTCTAGGATTTCCATTGAGAAATTCACGTGCTTTTGTAAAGGTTGACTTAAAAGTTTCAATAATTTTACATTCAATTCATTATTAGTAATTTCTCGCCCGTAATTTTCCTTTGACGTTTCTTTCTTCGCCTGATATTAGTTTAGTAGGATTAACTTTATGAAAAAAATTAGGAACTCCATCCGACAAATTTATTTACCTTTTTAAAGCTTTTGTAAGAGTTAAAGTTAGTGATTAAGTACAAATTGGTTTGCCTTCATTATCAAACACTGCCAATCTATTAGGATACAGCTGCAGCAAATGGGCATAAATATTCGAAACACTCTTTGGGGTATATACAAAAATTTTTAGCGCATATCATTCACGACAAAGGGTATAAAGTCGCTAAGTAAAATCTCGAGTGGCTTTCCTTCGTTAGGCAGTTCTGAGGGAACCTTCTGGCGATACAATTTTAGGTGCTGATGTCATATCATTTGTAGTAATCCAAGTTATTATATTATTAGGAGATTAATCAATATGATTATCAGGGATGTTCTCGGGTTAGTGGAAGTTGATGGTGATGGTATCCAGGTAGCAGTTTGTTCTCTGGCTAAAACATTCTAAAACTTCTATGTCATCAAGCTCAGTCCCATCAGATTCTAGTACAAATTAGGATCCTGCTAAACGCGCGGCATTTGCTGGAAATAAAGTTACTGAATGTTTTAACTTTACCAGATGGAAAAAAATAATATAATGTTTCTACTTACCTTTTACGATAAGCACCTGTAGATTTCCGGCACACGAAAAACCTTTTTTTAATCAGGCGATCGCGATCCCAGAGTTTAGCAAACAATCGCGGCTGTGAAGACATGTTGAAGTTTATTCTGAAACAAAAATTAATAGATAAATTATATACAACATCATTGGTGGCAAACATTGCTGACCCAATTAAAAAAAAATTAAAATAAAGATTATAAAAGGAAACAACATCTGGTAACTCATCGGAGTCACTAATTTCAAAAAGCCCTAACTTATAATTGAACATAATTTTAAATAAATGTCCTATACAAACGCTACTTTAAAAACCATTTTATAGACTAAAATTGATCGTTTGAATTAACAAATAACAAAACCATCAACATTCTTGGAAATTGTAAGTGACTGAACAAAAGAAATATTTTATATTGTTATAGGTCAACCTATTTGTTTGACCAATACAAATTGATTTGGGATATGAAATAGAAAATTTTCAACAAAATTTTGCAATCGAAATTCTGATGTTTACTTTCAAAATGAAGTGTAGCAAACTTAATTAGAGGACCAAATAGTTTTATCAAATGCAATAATACTCTCAAAAAAATCACGAGGTACGCACGGTGGAAGACCAGGATTGCCGATGTGGAAATATTTTATAGAGTTAAAACAAGAGTTTTGCTTAATTCTATGAACAGAATTTGGAAATTCTAATAATTCAACGTCAGCAATATAAGAACCTTTGGATCTTAGTTCCTTTCTTGTATGCAAATGTCTTTAAATTCTTTTACAGTTAAATTGCAAAATCTGCGAAATATTCCGCTGAACTGAAATTTTTTAAGAAGCTTCCTATTTGGTGAGCACCTAAATTATCTGCACAAATTGCAATAATAGAACCCTTTATTCTTCACATCTCTTTATCAAATACAATACCATCTGTTTCTAGCTTCTTTATGTCTAAAAATAATTTCTCACAAATTTTCTACAATCCTTATATTCGTTCACAATCGTAGCTCAATGTGATGGCGCGTTACCATAGTGTAAAATCCACGATTTTTTTCCATAATTCCGGTAACGTTTTTCGCATCAGCACAAGATATTTCGTTTGCAATACAAAATTTAAGGCAAACCCACCCTCTGTTTCATAATTTCGTATATCATAAGAATCGCAATGCACTAATGAGGTCGGACTGACGTAACCAACGGCTGTAAATTAAGGGGTTAATAAATCGCGCTCTAAGTTGGCACCATCATGAAAGATAGTCCTACCAATCTAGGAAAAAAAATTGTTTAAATCTCGTCAGTGCGGTCATTTTAAATAAACAATTCCCATAACTTTTTTGACAGAATGTAATACAACTGAATACAAATTCATCTAGTAATTTATCGCTATCAAATGTTGTTAACTGTTTGAGGAGTATAATCCATTGGTTAGCCAAAATTGGTTACTTCATTAATTAAGCTGCCCTAATTCTAAGGGCTTTTTTCGTCGAAGCCGTCTTACTGTGTTTGGTTGATCAGCATACATGATGTTGGCTAAGGCACTGTAAGTGTTAACACTTAATTTATTTATTGACGTATTCAGTTTTTAGGTCCTTGTGGAGGTTATAATTCCTTATGTACCGTGGTGCATTGACCATGCTACCCAATACTTTATTTGAAAGGTTTAAATAACTTTTACGTTAGTTTTCTTGGTACAACCCCATAGCTGTATAGTATAGGATCACACTGGTTTCAACATCTTCCGATATAAGAGCTGTTTATTACACGTAATGTTACCTCAGAATCTTCTTTTTTTGCATTTCCAGTGAAGCTTCGTACTACCTTTCTGAAAGATGTGCTTTGAATTAAGTCGTTGTTGCATTTATTTTGAAAAAACAAAAGATAGAGCGCTTCGGTAATTGTATGACAAATATTACTTCTTGATCTAGTTGAATTTGTAATTTCTTTAATTGATTTTGTTTGAACTCATGCCTCATATCAAAATTCCTTTAATGGGCCAAATGTCTAATCCTGGATGAGTGAGTCAAAAAGCGATGCTTTGGTTTAGCGAATGGTGCAGGATTATTAACTCTTGTAAATGCCAAATTATTTCTTAATAATTATTTTCTAGGAATAAAAGTTCAATGATTTCCCTTGAAGGTTCTAGGTCATCTCTTCTGTGATTAAATCACCAATAATTAATCCTAAATATTTTATAGCCACATTAATTCGGAAGCAGAATATCTTAAATTATTATTCTTTAAATTTTTAATGGATATTTCTTGGGGTTTATTCATTTTTTCAAATACTCCAAGGTAAAAGCCTGTGATTCTATTATTCAAATTGTGACATCGAATAATTTTTTGTTTAATAAAATACAGAGTTTAAATTTATCGCTCTTTTAGAGCTCTTTATAAAAATGTTCGCTCTTGCTCTCAAAAAAATGTTTTTTCAGTTTGCTTTTACGCTCTTACCCTCTAATAAGCACAAAAAAAAAATTATTTCGCTCTTTCAAAGTGATTTAAATTTTTATTTTTAATTTTAATCTTAAAACAGAGAGCGCAAAACCTAAAAATATCGCTCCCAACCCATTCTACAAAGCCATTGAAGAAAATACATTTAGAAGCAACAATTTTTGTAACATACAAATTGCTCTTTGAATATCATTAAATAAAGGAAGTTCGATAAATGATATTTAAATAAATTTCTGGAATATGACCAACTAGGATGGAACTTTGCTATTCCTTAACCAATTTTAGAGAAATTTGACATTTGCGTTAGAAATGGGATTCTAAAATGATTTTTGGATAAAGTTCTGGAATATGGCCAATTGTAATGGAACTTGGCTCTTCCTTAACAGGTTTTAGTGAAATTTAACATGCGTGATGAAAACGGGATTCTACAAGGATGTTTAGATGAAGTACTGTAATATGGTCTATATGGCCAATTAGGATGGATTTTCCTAATTCCGGGATCCTACACTAACATTAGCGTGCTGTAACCCATTTTTCTTATTTACCATTGATTGCGACTAAATTTCCCGGAATTGCATCACAATCAGTTTAGGAATAGCTAAGTTCCATCTAAATTTTTCATATTTCACAAACTCATCTAAAATTCAATTTAGAATCCCATTTTGACGGCACATGTCAAATTTCACTAAAATCGGTTCAAGCATAGCCAAGTTCCGCCCTTGTTGGCAATATTCCAGAAATTCACTCTAAAAATCATTGTAGAATCCCATTCCTATCGCGCATGTCAAATTTCTCTAAACTCCAGAACTTCATTGATTCCATTTCCAACGCACATGTCAAATTGCATCACAATCGGTTAAGAAATGTCCAAGTTAGTTGGCCATATTCATCTAAAAATCATTGAAGAATTCCATTTCCATCGCGCGTGTCAAATTTCACTAAAATCTGTTAAGGAATAGCCAAGTTCTATCCTAGTTGGCTATATTCCAGAACTTCATCTAAAAATCATTTTAGAACCCCATTTCCAATGCCCGTGCATCTGTTTGCTAATAAAACAATCTGGCTTTCTAAAGAAATTTATAAGGTTTTGAATGTAACCGTTTGCCGTAATAACAAGAGTAAGAGCAATATAATAATGACGTTTTTATTCATCAGAGTAGAGCGTTGCATTTTCTCAATATAGCTTAATAACAAAGAGCGAAATTATGATAACACAAACGCAATGGTGAAAGAGCAAGAGCCTTATAACAAAAATAATGCTCCATTTCTTTAGAGCGATATTTGTTTTTTACAATATCGCTCTTTATAAAGTGCATTTTAATAGTTTTTATCATCGCTCTTGAACAAAAATGAAGAGCGAAGAGCAAAATGAAATCCTATTTTAAACTCTGATAAAATATAATATAGCAACTTCAAAGTTGCAAAACCCTTCGTGGACACGCGATTCGATCAAAGAAGTTTCACTTATAACAGCGTGAAGTTTATAATTGCTGATATGAGCGGGATTTTAAAAATGTCTAGCTAAATAAAAAACAATTCATTGTAAATCTATCATCCAGATATGTTCTAACGCATCTGGAAATTTTTCATTTAAAACGGTAAAGCTCTTTACCCCTGGTAGCCCTTTACATTTACAGACAATTCCATCGATTGTCAAGTAGGTCTCGGTAATACTTCATAAATCTTTACCTACAAAAATAAGAGTCGGTTGTAGCGTTTTTTTGTCCGCATGAAGGTACCTTTTAATTTTAGATAGCTCCTCGTGAACAGGAATAGTTTGCGAAAGATATTAATAGATTAAATTGGGCTTCACGGTATTTAATCCAAGTAACATACCGACAATAATTTGATCAAACAGTAAGAGCTTTCCTGCATATTAAATTTCCTTTGTTGAACTGGTGCAACGAGAAGATAAGGAATCAGGAAGAAACCAATATATAGAGATTTGATATCCAGAAAATCATTTAATTTCTTTTTTAGTTTTCTCTCAGCAAGAAAAATAACGTTTTCGTTAATTTCTGGCCACTTTTTAAATAAATTATTTGCTGATTCACTGTGAAGGTACTCAAAATCCTTTTTAAATAAAGAGAATAAGAAATATTGGTAATCGTCGGTAGAGTGTAATATTGGGAATCGATCCAAATAGTTTCCTATGGTGTAATCAAGTTAATTTAAAAAACCGCAGATAGTGCTTTGGTAGTTTGCCACCAATATTCCTTGATTTTATAAATTGGTTCCAAATATGCTTCATAAAATTTTAATTTTTAAAGACTTCCATCTGAGTTTAGGGCGGCTGGCTCTGTAGAATTTTTTTTTTAAAAGTCTGCAATTTTACCCAAAGTTTGCTAGAAGTTTCCTTTTTAGTTACTTTTGGAAATAGTACGTAGTATAATTGTTTAGATTTCTAGGGAAAGGGAGCAATAATTTGATGCGTTAGATCTACGCAGCGCTCCGTCGGTCGTAATCTTAAATTAAATTTCGTCTGTATATTTGCCATATTTAAATTCTTTAACTACTATAATATTTATTAGTTTGTTGCCTTGTTATTTATTTTAGCAGTTATTTTTAGCACAGGAGCTTAGCACAACTTTACCCTCTCCCACCGACAAGTATTCGGTTACTGTCGATTTTGGTCGATGGATCAAATAAATGTTACTATCTACTTGAATATAAGTTGAAATGATTATTGCAGATGATTCAGTGGGTAGTGTAAAAAATAAATTGCTCTAAGAAATCGGCAAATGCGGGGAGCAATATCCCTATTCTTTTTAAATTTTCGCTTTTCCTGCTTGGTGAAATGCATAGTAGCACTGGTCTCCTCGAATTCTAACATACGAATTCATCTTTTGTATATTATATTAAGGAAAATTTGTAACCCTGAATTTTGTTGCAACATCCCATTGGAATCTTCATAGATTAGTACATCATGGAAGTGATTTCATTCACTGTTTCTTGCTTATATGACTGTTTATTTAAAGCATTCAGGGTTCTTTCTTGTTTTAGTGGCCTTATCATAAGTTTAACGCTGATATATCCTTTACAATTTTTTCAAGGATTGGTCTCTGACCATCTTCATTGTTCCGGTTCTTACCGGTTCCCGCTATTGAACAATGTGTGAGTATGTTTCTCGGTCTACAATTGCTCTTGTTTGTGGTAATTCTACCACTGGGTTTTTGGAGCTTGTCTTATTACTGGACATCCTACAGTTCAGCGGACTCGCTCGTTTTTGTTTCTTGGATTTTGCTGTTCCCTGGCAAAGGAAACTTTTCATAAATCCACTATAGTTAGAAAAATGCTCTCCGTTGCAGCTTACGCATTTTGTAAATTTAAAAGCTTGAGCGAAATGTTGCCCCGAACAATTCACACATCTAGGGTCTCGTTTCCAATATTTCTGCGTGTGATTATATCTAGTGGATTTTTTATCGCTTCTATTCTAATCTACATGTTAAGAACTGCCAAAATATTTAAATTATTTTTCCACTTTTTCTTTCTTATTAAACGTGAGCATAAACAGTGTAAGCCCCTTCGGGGGCAGGTACGGTTTATTTATTTTTTGAAGATATTAACCGAATCCTCTGTTTTCAAGTCCTTATGTTTAAGGTCTTCCATTATATACTGCTTTCTGCAGGTTGGGTGAAGACCCGTGGCCATCACTATGATTGAGCGATTATTGTTGTCCTCGCATGTGTACGATTCCTTGACTTTATCTATCAGCTTAGCAGCCAAGGCTCTAAGAGTTTCAATTTCAGTTGTATTGCACTTCTAGCAGTACTGCAACTCTGTATTTTTTTGTTGAATAGTATCATATTTAGTTACGCCAATAATGTTGATTGGTAGAGGCCCTTTTTTCCTAGTTTTGGTAGGTTAGTTTTCCTGATCGGGGATATTTTGCTGATTTCTATTTAATACATCTGATTTTGAAGTTCGGTTTGAAGCTACAATTTCTGAAAAAGATTCTGCTATCCTTTTTTTTGCAGGTCTTTTCTGCATGTTCCTTTTTAGGATCTAGTCAGTTTGTTCTTTTAATACCTCTCCGTCAGTTTGGAACTCTTTAGCGTGTACTTCTGGTTTCTCGGTTTTCAAGGCATTTTTCTTATTTCTCAGGTTCCCCATTTGCTATCCTAAGAGTTTTTACTTCGTTAATTAACACTGATGTAGGAGTTGTTAATTTTCTATCTCAACACTTCTTTTTGAGGATGTTGGTGATCTGATGTTCAGAGTTCATTACCTCTGAAGTATTGCGGTCATTGAATATCGAAGACTGGAAGCCCGCTTGCCCACCCCTCAAAGTTGCCAGCACTGGAAATCCGTTTCCCTACGCCGTAACGCTTACTCTTCATGAACCACCCTTCGCTGGTTTTGGTCCGCGAATGGCATTTTATTTGCCATCTACCCGTCGAAAGATTGGTTGTAGTTTACCCCTATCCGTCACGGGAATGAAAAATTGTTGTTGTTGCAATAATTGATTTAAGACATAACAAACAATATCCGTGTTATTAGGAAATATATATTCTCCGTCGGACCAAAAATATCATCACCAAATAATAAAGACAATTTTATTTCATGGTTTAATTGTTACCTTTATTCATTTATAAAGCTAAAATTTGAATGTTGGCAAAACGACTGATTTTAATGAAAACAAACTTGTTATGTGGTGATGTAAGCGTGGATCAGCAATAACTTATAAAGAAAAAATACTCACCAATAAAGTGCACAAAGAGTACCCTTATTCCCCTATGGCTGGATAGCTGTTAGTTAAAAAAGGTTGATCCACTGACATTAACTACACTTGAGCTCTATGCAATTTACGTTATTCTATAATGGAAAAGAAAAACGTATTTAGTTCAAGCGAATATAAAAAATAGAAAGTACTAATTAACTTTAGACAATAATTTATAATTAGAAAAAGAAATAAAACTAATTTTATTGAAAAAAAGTAAAAACAAACTTTATGCTTTCTACAACAGCCCAAAACTCTTTATCAGATTTATGCCACTAAAAAGATGAGTCATGGTTTCCCATAAATCGTACGTGTACGTAATTAAAGGTTTGCACAATGGCGCTTAGACTCTTGCGATTAAATATACAAAGCGTGTTAATATTTCATTACAATTTAGTAACCACCCCGCGATGATCACAAAGTAACTGATTTTCAATTATTCAAGTATTAAACAAAATACAATTATTGAGATTGGAAGTACATAGCTCATCGCATAATATAACAAGATCAATGAAGTATAGAAAGCAGCACGATCTTGAAGATGAAGATCATCCGAAAATTACAACGAATTGTTCTAAAAAAATAAAAAATAAAAGTTGGACTGAAAAATTGATAAATAAAAATTCTTAAGTTAGGCAGTTGTAACAATATTCAACCATATCCTTATTTTTTTGTGCAACGTTAGGTCCAACTATCGGGTGCTTAAAATTTTTAAAAAGGTTAGAAATGTCTATGCTTTGAATTTTGTAATTAGATGTAAGCAAGAGTCAATACAGTAACAATTTAGGTTATTCGGTTTCTCGTTCTAATATTTTTTTCCAGTCACATTATACAACCAATTTGAACTAAATTAGTCTGTTGTTGTTGCCAGTATACTGAATGAAAATTTGTTGTTGTCAAATCTGTTAAAACTTCAAATAGTCGCAATATTCAAGCATAATTCTTATTTTTGTGAACTTTTTAATCGAACAATTTAGTGTTTATAATTTTTATAGCGGTTAGAGCTTTTTGAGCTTTCAAGTTTTAATCTAGCTGGAAACAAGATTCAATTAAATTGTCGTAAGTAACAATTTAAGTAATTCGGTTTGTCCTTCAAATATGTTTTCCAGTTACACATTTTACAAAAAATTTGAACAAAATTATTGTGTTGTTGTTGCCAATATACCTACTGAATGCAAATTTGTTGTTGTCAAATCTGTTGAAATTTCAAATACTCGCAATCTTCAAGATTTTTTCTTAACTGGTTAGAGCTTTCTGAGCTTTTAAGTTTCAATCTAGCGAGAAACTAGATTCGATCAAATTGTCATGAGTAACAATTTAGGTAATTCGGTTTCTCATTGCAACATTTTTTTTCAGTTACACATTTTACTGAATGAAAATTTGTTATTGTCAAATCTGTTAAAACTTCAAATACTCGCAATATTCAAGCAAATTTCTCATTATGGTGAACTGCTTGGTCGAACAATTTAGTGTATATAATATTAATACTGGTTAGAGCTTTTTGAGCTTCCAGGTTTTACTTTAGATGGAGACAAGATTTGATTAAATTGTCGTGAGTTACAATTTAAGTAATTCGATTTCTCCTTCAAACGTTTTTTTTTCTTTTACACATTTCACAACAGATTTGAACTAAATTAGTGTGTTGTTGCCAATATACTGAATGATAATTTATTGTTGTCAAATCTGTTAAAACTTTAAATACTCGCAATATTCAAGCATATTTCTCATTTTTGTGAACTTTTTGATCGAACAATTTAGTGTTTATAATTTTTATACCGGTTAGAGCTTTTTGAGCTTTTAAGTTTTAATCTAGCTGGAAACAAGATTCGATTAAATTGTCGTAAGTAACAATATAAGTAATTCGGTTTGTCGTTCAAATATTTTTTCAGTTACACATTTTACAAAAAATTTGAACTAAATGAGTGTGTTGCTGTTGCCAATATACCTACTGAATGAAAATTTGTTGTTGTAAAATCTGTTGAAATTTCAAATAATCGCAATCTTCAAGAATTTTTCTTATTTTTGTGAACTGCTAACTGGTTAGAGCTTCTGAGCTTTTAAGTTTCAATCTAGCGAGAAACAAGATTCGATCAAATTGTCATGAGTAACAATTTAGGTAATTCAGTTACACATTTTACTAAATGCCAATTTGTTGTTGTCAAATCTGTTAAAACTTCTAACACTCGCAAAATTCAAGCAAATTTCTCATTATGGTAAACTGCTTGGTCGAACAATTTAGTGTATATAATTTTAATACCGATTAGAGCTTTTTGAGCTTTCAAATTTCACTCTAGATGGAGACAAGATTCGTTTAAATTGTCGTGAGTAACAATTTAAGTAATTTGATTTCTCGTTGAAACATTTTTTTTTTGAGTTACACATTTTACAACAGATTTGAACTGAATTAGTGTGTTGTTGTTGCCAATATACTAAACGAAAATTTGTTGTTGTCAAATCTGTTAACATTTCAAAAACTCCCTATATTTAAGCATATCACTTATTTTTGTGAAATGTTTCATCAATCTAAGGAGTGGTCATACCTTTTAAATAGGTTAGGGTTTTCTGAGTTTTCAAATTTCGAAGTACCTTAAAACAAGCCTTGTGAAATTTCCGTCATTAACAATTCAAGTAATTCGGTTTCTAGTACAAATATTTTTATTAGTTTCACATTTTACAACAAATTTGAATTAAATCAGGTTTATCTAGGAGCAAACAATTTTATGAAACGAGTTGTTGCATTACGCCCAGTAGATTTATATTTTGTTTAATAATGGCAAAGTTCATATAAGATTCATAATTTTATAAATTGTGCTGAAATTTCGCAATGTAAATAATTTGTGATCTCCAAAATATTAAAATTCTGTTCTTCTGATAAAAACAAAATAATTTAATATTTTCGTGATACATACCGTAAAGTGCTGAGTAGTGTACCAAGGAAATGAATTCCTTATAATTGTAAACATTCATTTTACCACCAATTAGTATACCTGGTAAACAATTAGGTAAAAAATTCCCGTATAATTCTGAATCGAGCATCGAATTAACGTTATCGGTTATTTTAAGTAAATTTTTGCATATAATACAGTTTTGTATCACCGATATAGTGCGGATTAATTATAAATTGTCAAATACATTTTATAACAATACTTGGAACGTATATAAACATAAAAATAATTGCATAATTTTTAATGATTATAATATTAAATAATTAAAAACACAGTTTTTTGTTTCGCCTTTTATATTAAAATAACATTTATAATTCCGCAGGTAAACCAACACCAACAGTTAGTTGGTATCGTGATGGTCTACCAATTATGGCAGAGACCACATATATATCTAGTAACAAATTACTTAGAAGTGAAATAAAAATTGGACCATTAGGCAGACAAGACTTAAGTTCACGCCTATCGTGTCGAACGTTTAATCATCCGCGTGCATCACCGCTTGAAGCAACCGTCCAATTAGATATGAATTGTAAGTATATTAATTAAATTCTCGCTCTGTTTCGAGTCT
The DNA here is from genome assembly GCA_958295665.1 of Tipula vernalis. Lineage (NCBI taxonomy): Eukaryota > Metazoa > Arthropoda > Insecta > Diptera > Tipulidae > Tipula > Tipula vernalis. Next base: position 340,476,858 of record OY282560.1, on the reverse strand, counting down.
GTCATTAATAATAATACAAATATTTGACTTTAATTGACCACATAATTGCATTACCATATAGTGTACATATACAAAAAAAAAATTTTTTTTAAATATTTCAATCAAATTATTCATTTATAATTATTATTAATTTATTATATTTTATTTCATTTAATTTTTTTTTGCGTTATATTTCATTTTTAATTATCAATTAAAATAGTACAAGCGCACATTTAAATTTAATTTTGTCAAAAAAAATAATTTTTCCTGTTTTATGCTTTGTAATTTTATTTAAATATCGATTGCTTGTTGTATACAACAAAAAAAATAAAAAAATGTTCGGTTAAATATGATGTGCATCAGCAACAGACGGGGCCAATGAAAAATGCATTGCAAAATATTATTAAAATCGTTGGTGCGGCAATTGATGAGGTTTCATGATAAATTGAATAAACCAACCACAATATGTGGATGTGTTATTTATGCATTTTGTGTGATGGGCTTTTTTTTTGGGGGGGGGGGGGGGGGTTATAAAACCAATATTTCTTTTGTATACTACTTGGTGATCAATCAAAAACCGTTTGCCATTTTGTCCATTTGTAGCAGATTGATGTGCTCGGACATTTTTTGAAGTTAGTTTTTGCTTTTTGGTAATCTCATTTTACAGTAATCTTTACAATTTAAGAATTTGTAATTTTTTCATTAAATCGTTCATATTTAAAAAAAAAAGTTGAGGTAATACGATTGAGAACAAATTTTAATTTAGCTTGGAATATCATAAAAGATACGGAAAACTGCAATCTGCGTTCTGAAAATTCGACGTTGGGGACTACAATTCAATTCCAAAGAAAAATTCGCCTTATAATTATTATTTATGTCTTGCTGCATATCGGAAATTTAAAGAGCAATATGGGATTATCACAAAACTCAAATACTTCGACTAATTCAACCTCGCCACAATTAAAGATGAAACAAAATACAGTCCACAACGCAAATTCAATGGTTGCTAGCACCACAGTGGTTAACCAGTCTTCGTCAGAAAATTCCGAAGTTCTATTGCCCATGTCGGATCTTAATTGATAGCGGTTCACAAGCTAATTTTGTCACAGAATGGGTATGTCAGCTTTTGAAAGCTAAAAGGTCAAATACATTGACATCAATCTCAGGAATCAATTCGTCATCAAGTGAAGTCAAATATTGTACGAATATAAAAATTGCATCACAGTGCGATGATCACACCACTAATCTACGATTCCTAATAATGGGAAAAATTACGAACGACTTACCATCAACATCGATGCAATTCGATAATACAAACATTTCTTCGTCCATCCATTTAGCGGATCCAGCATTCCATAAGTCATCACCTATTGATATGCTCAGAGATTTAAAATTAAATTATACTGCCAGTTAAGCAATACATATCGAAGGAGTTACCTCCATTCTTTAATACCATGTTTGGCTATGTCATCACTGGAAAGGTAAATTACTCACCAAAGGTCTCTGGTATTATTAATACTATATCTCCAAACAAAAATGATTCAATATTGGAACCACAGCAGCAAATCATGGCTTGCATTAAAACCTCTAGGAAAATGGAAATAGATGTACTATATGATCTTGATAAAAGAGTTCAGCTATTTTGGAAGCTGGAAACCTTCGAACCGAAAAATAATTATTCGATAGAGGAGGAAAGCTGAGAGGAACATTTTTTGCACAACTTTACACGAGATAATGAAGGCAGATTTTTTGTTGCTCTGCCTTGCAATTTTAATATTGATCATTTGGGTCAGTAAAGTAGTTCAGCCATGAATCAATTTCTCTGGTTAGAAAGAAAATTGGATAAACAACCAAATATGAACCGGCAATACATCGAGTTCATTAGAGAGTACATAGGCATGGTACACATAGAAGAGGTACAACTGCCATATCACAACACAAGTAGTACAAAATATTACATCCCGCACCACTGTGTGATAAAGGATAAAAGTACCACAACGAAACTGAGAGTGGTTTCTAACGCTTCTCATAAAATGTCGTCGGAGATCTAACTCAATGATTGTCTCATGGTCGGACCGAATTTCCAACAGGATCTGTTTTCTATTGTTATGCGTTTTAGGAAGTATCCCGTAGTGTTCACCGGAGACATCGCTAAGATGTACCGACAGGTATGGATCCGTGAAAATAAAAGTGAAGAAGTTAAGTGTTACCGTTTATGTACCGTAACATATGGTACAGCGTCAGCTGCCTACCTGGCCGTAAAATGTTTATTTTAACTCGCTGTTGAAGAAGGCAACATGTTACTAAATGCAGCGACGGTTTTGAGACTTGATTGAATTGTTGGCAAAGGGTGGCTTCGAACTACATACGTAAGTTTGAATCCAACGTACATGAATTATCATCAAATGAAAAACTTAGTAACTATTTTGGGAATTAATTGGGATAGCAAGCAGGATACACTTCGCATTGATTGTGATAGTTAGAGTCTAGGTGAAACCGCAACTACCTCAAAACGATCTGTTTTGTCGGACAAATTGTTTCATGCGGAGACTGTGGTCAACGCCCAACGTGCAATGGGATGATGAGTTGAGTTGTGAACTGCTTGCAGATTGGAATAATTTCAAACGCCATCTGGTGGCCGAAAATAATGTATTTGTCCCTCGGTTGATACTGGTTCCCACAAGACAACAGAAATCGAGTTGCATTGCTTCGGAGATGCCTCCAATCATGGCTGTATAGTTTACATACGTTCTGTTAATGCAGAAGGAACTGTGGAGGTAAAACTGCAATGTGCTAAATCGCCCGTTGCACCATTGGGTGGTGAAACGATTCCACGCTTGGAACTCTGCGCAGCTCTCCTATCGGCTAAAATCGTGGATAAAGTAAGACTTCAATAGAAATCTGTTTTAATAAAATTTATTATTGGAGTGATTCCATGATCACGCTGCATCGAATTGAAAATGTACCGTCAAAATTTCAAACATTCGTGGCAAATAGAATCACTCAGATTCAGAAACTAAGTAATCCTACAGATTGGTACATTCATTTCTTGCCGAAATGCAAGGCATTGCATTTCGGCAAGAAATGAATGAATTAAAGTGATCGGCCCTCTAAAGGAGGACGCCTCTACCATGCTAATATACCCTTCGAAGCTCAACACCAGTTGTTGCTGCCAGGATCTCAGCGATTTTCCAAGTTATTAGCAACAACCGAACATACTCGATTATTATATTGCGGCCCCCAAAGCTTGTTATATATTCTGCGTACAGAATATTGGATAACCAAAGGACGAAATTTATGTCGAAAAATAATAAAGGATTGTATTTCATGTTTTTATGTTCAGCCAACAATACAAAATCAATTGATTGGTAACCTGCCGGCACTTCGCGTCAATCCCAAAAGACCATTCTTGGTTGTAGGTGTTGATTTTTTCAGGCATTTTAGTCTTCGTCACGTCTATAATAAAAGGGTCCTTTCAAAAGCATATGTAGCTGTTTTTATTTGCTTTTCAACAAAGGCCGCTCACTTGGAATTGGTTGAAAGTTTGAGTACATCATCATTTATTGCAGCTTTACGTCGTTTCACCGGTCGCAGGGGACTTGCTAGTCACATATACTCGGATAATGCTACCAATTTCGTAAGAGCAAAGTCGAAATTGTTAGAAATGAAAAAATTAATTATATCAGATCCTCATCGAGACCCTGGTAATAGATATTGCATTGATCAGGGCATGCAATGGCATACTGTTCCTCCCCGACCTCCACATTTTGGTGAACTTTGGGAGGCTGCCATTAAAACAGCAAAATATCATATAAAGCGAACAATTGTATGTAACCCTTGCACCAGCGAACAGTTAATTACATTAATCGTGCAAATTGAAGCATGTTTGAATTCGCGACCATTGTCACCCATGTCCAGTCACCCAGCCAATTTGAGTTGCTTAACTCCTGGCCATTTTTTGATAGGTCAACCATTGGTTGCGTTTCCGAAAAAATTCAATTTATGCTACAGCAATTCTGGCGCCGTTAGTCTAAAAAATACTTGAATGAGCTGCAGCAGCATTGCAAATGGTCTGTTGGGCAATCAAATATCAAGATTTGTGATTTAGTTTCACTTCAGGAAGACAATCTTCCTTCTTTATGTTGAAAGTTGGGAAGGATCACTAGGGTTTTCTCTGGTTCTGACAGTATGATAAGAGTAATGGATGTTAGAACTGGGATTGGAACATACAAAAGCGCAAAGAAATTAAGCAAATCCAAATTCCTAGATGCATTGGTCCAAATTTAAACTGCATTGAAGTACATGGGTTCAGCGACGCCAGCGAGCACGCTTTTCGCCGCGTGTGTCTATTAGAGAATAACATCCAACAACAAGATGACATCAAATCTGGTAACCAGCAAAAGTAAAGTCGTACCAATCCAATCCGTAAGTCTTTGTCATGGCTAAAGTCGAGTTCGCCAAAGAAATGGAAGGTCTAGGTTGCAAACCGCACAGCGGAAATACATAAATTAATACCATATACAGTCTGGAGGCATGTTAGCAGCGGAAAGAACCCTTCAAATTTAGCTGACAAGAGGTGTTAAGTCAAGTAAATTACAGTCAAACGAGCTTTGGAGGAAGGAACCAAAATGGTTATTTACGGGTGATGTACCCTGTGCCCGAATTCCGGTTCGATGACAAATGATAATGGGAAATGGCTTGATTTTTAATTTCATCTAGTCGGTTACATTTTTATTTAGAGTAGGCGAAATAAAAAATAAAGTCATTCCTCATTCTAATTTGTCATTGAACGGGAATTTGGGTGCTGGCCTAATTTAATGGAAGTTAAGGAGACAATTGAAGTGCGACGTTTCAATATGATCGGGTTGCAGTTGATTCCACACCAAGATTTTAGTATAATCGACGAAATGGTAGAAAAGATTTTAAAATGGATGAAACTAGTAAGAGAATTTTCTATCATCCTAAGATATAAGTTTAACCTCTGAAACTCGAAAGCTAAGAAAATTGGAAGATTAAGTACAGAAGAACTGGACGAAGTCGAAACCGCAATAATAAGACGAGCACAACAAGTTGAGTTAGCTTCCGAAATAAGCAGTTTAACAACCAATAAGCAGTTAAAATTGAAATCAGGTGTAGAGCAACATTATCTCTGTTCTTCGATCTGAAAAGTATGTTAAGAGTTGGGGGTCGTTTTGAAAGTGTAAGTTGTTTCTATGTACAAAGCATCCGCTAAACATCCCGAAAGATCCTAAGATATCCATCATGATTCTTAATTATCTACATGCAAACTATCTACACCCAGGACCATTTCTGCATGTATCTTTGTCCCGATTGAAATACTGTATTCTAGGGGTATGTCAGGCAGCATGAAGTGTTTACCGAAAATGCGTTACCTGTTTCCAGGTCCAGGCGTGGTAGGGGCTCTAAACTAATCAAAGGTTATATTGTCATTTTTGTATGCCTTTGCACAAAAACTCTGCATAAATTGAGACAGCAACATTCATGGGTGCTCTAAGGAGGTTCACATCACGAAGAGGAGTACCTAATGAAATTTTATCCGATAATGTATCCAATTTTCTCGGAGCTAACCATTTATTATCTGATACTTTAATAGTTTTACATACGGACAAGTACAAGAATGCAGTCTACCAGTATGCACCAGACAATCAAATAAAGCGGTCATTCATTCCACCAATTGCACCAAATTTTCGCGGCATGTGCGAACGTGCAGTTCGGTTCAATAAAGGCACACTTATTGAAAGTTATTGGTAATTTACACTTAAAATCCTCAGAAATGTCTACGTTATTGGCGCAAATTGAATGTATTCTGAACTGCCGACCACTGTGACACATAAACAACGAAGAGAAAATTGTGTAAATAAAATTTTTGTTAAAACGCTTAAGTTTGAGCGCTAATTCGCCTCATTTTTTCTTCTAATAAAATAAAGGGTTTTAATACCAATGATTTTCCAACATTTTACTTTCATTTTTGATATCGGCCTTTCAAATAAAGGTGAATGCACTTCGAACTTGAAATTTTTCCATTCTTTCCAAAATACAGATAAGCCAATTTTGCTGGTTGTGAAATGCCAACTAAACCACAGATCGACATGAAAATGAACGTAAATAAAATAATTCTAATATAATAAAATATTAGAAGATAATAACTCATTACAGTGCCATCTATGTGTCAATACAGGAAATTTTTCAGCTCACGTATAACTTCAGTTGCATGCTTTTTCCGAATCTAGAATTGATCTACCACATACCATCGTTCGTTGCTATAAATAACTCATCTCTCTGGTGCTTCTCTGGTTTATCGGCAAAATTCTGTTTTTTTGGGTAAGTCACTAACTCTAACTAGACCCGGTAACTTAACTGATTATTCCTTTCGTTGGGAGCATAAAGCAATCCATCTTATTTTGATATAAGGAAGGCAGGAATTACACCTATATCTGCCTAACCGATAGTTGAACAGTACCGTTATTTGTACATTTTAATCATGATAATTCCTACACATATCACGTTTAAATACTACATTTTATTTAAACTATACTTATTACATTAAACCGTTAATTTTCTAAATTTGCAAGTTCCTAATTATAATCGAAGTGTTTCTATTACTACCACAATTACTAACATTTCTAACACAAATATAAAAAAAATTATTTAAACCAAAAGTTTAAATAAAAATAAATCCAACTTTTTTTTGTTATCGGCCCTTCCAAATGTTCAGCCAGTCAACACACCTGGACTATCGACATTCGGCTCTTCGACTTATTCGGCCTTCCAACACATTTGGCCTTGCGACACATTCGGTCATTTAAAGTGTATATAGTGTGTGATGCCAAACACCATGACAGCGATTTTGGTCGCAATTTGAGGATTGAGTTGAGAATTACCGGAAGGCAATAGTATTGGTGTCCAAAGAATTGAAAAAAGCAGAGAACAATGATTTGAGATAAATTGAATAATGATTTAAAGATAAATAAATATTAACCAAAAAATGGAAAGTAAGTCAGAAAAATATAATTTTACTAATAATTTTAAATGATGAAAAATCATACGACGTACACTCTGCCTTTCCTGCGCTTGAATTAACGCTAAGTCAAAATCACATTCACTAATTTACTTCTTATATTTTTCACATCGGGTCGGGATGGATTGACCCTGTGTTCGGGTAGTTGGCTCATTATCTGTGATATATTTCGAGGACGTGTTCGTGAACATATTATGCATTGAGCAACAATTTGTCGGCAGAGATTTCTTTCACAGATTATCCAAAATCGATGTCGAAGACTATACCTACAATAGAGATTGAGGACCGGCGTGAGGTATACGATGATGCTCATGACGTACCAATAGTTTGATAAACTTGTACGACCCAGGCAATAAAAACTGATGCTTATGGTCGTATGGGATGTTAGCATTAGTTAGGCGTCCGCCGACGCGAATTAATCCACCCTTATATATAATTGTGCTCAACGCTCGAAGATTACTACTTGACGAAATGATTTGATTTTTACCAAGATGACCAATATTATTGGGATATTCAATCATTTGGATATGTTTAATTATTTAAGTAAGCGCATTATCCAGTTCGACAGTGGAAAGCTCAACAAACCTTACCTTTACTTCGGTATTTGTTGCTCGACGAGGTTTTCCAATTGATTCAATTGTTGATTTACGCTGAGCACATTTGTTCTTTAAACAGTTTACATATCTCAACGCATAGCCAAATGCACGCAGAATCAATTTGTAGCTGGAACATTTTTCGAAAAGTGGCATTGACGATTGGATAGTAGATAACTGAGCTTGAATGTTTGTTTTTCGTACTTCCAATTGATCGGACGAGATTTTTAAACTGGGTTGTTCAGGTATAATAATGTTTGGAGAGTTTAAAAATGTTGGACCTGTCCACCAGGTTTGAGCTTTCATAAACTCAGACGGCATCAATCCTCTAGACGCCATATCTGCCAGATTTTCTGACGAAGGTACATAATACCAATTGTCTTGCGACAATAAATCTTGTATTTGCGATATTCGGTTTGCGACGTAGGTTGTGTATCACGTTGGAATTGATTTAATTAGGGTAATTTGAGAATCTGTCCACAAAAATATTGTTGATAGTTTTAAATCAAGAGCATTGACGATCTTGTGTGTTAATTGTGAGAGGAATTGTTTGTGTTTTTAAAGGAGCCACTCGACTTTTTCAAGATACAAATTTCACGAAGCATTTACCGGCTTTACCAATAGTTCGAACATAGAAGACACATCAATAACCCTTTTCGGATGCATCTCCAAATCCCTGTAGTTCAATTAATTTTGGCGACGGTGCAATAATACATCTGGGAATCGTTATTTTATAAATGGAAAGAGTTGTACCTTAAACTCATTCCAATAGTCACCAAGAGAAACAGGAAGCGGATCATCCCATTAATAATTTGATGACCATAATACTTGCATAAAAGATTTAGCAACAAAAACGATTGGTGTGCACAATCCCAGTGGATCGAACAATTTCGCAATGTCCGACAGAACTGATCTCTTTGTGCTACGTTCGTTAATAGAATATTGTTAAAATGAGAAGTTAAACACATCACTGATGATTGATTGCCTCTTCTTTAGTATCCGACTCGGTAAGAACGTCATCGACGTAAAAATCTTCTGTGGGGATTTTTGACGTGGTGGGAGATTCGGACTCATCCTTCGCATCTTTTGCGAATTGAAAGAGTGTCCTGATTGCCAGGAACGGCGCACTAGCAGTGCCATACGTTACTGTACAAAGTTGATAACATCGAATTGGTTTGTCCGGGGAATCACGCCTCAATATTCGCTGAAAATCCTGATGATTGGGATTTATACGGACCTGCCGGTACATTTTGGCTATATCACCCGTTATAGCAATCTGATGTTTTCGAAATATGGTTATTATTGAATATTATTATTATTATTATTATTATTGGAGGGTCATGCGGGCGATCAGCCACTAAGCACTGTGACCTAAAATATCTGTGCTGGACCCTGCATAATTATCCGCCCAGTCAATATTCAGGTTCCTAATGAACCTGACAATACTGCCTCCCGGTACGTGATACATACTATTTGGGCTTATTGCTCTCCCTCCTAGATGTTTACTACAGCTTGCAGTTCTGCTATAATGACATAGCATTGGACGGACTTTCGCTTCCAATGCATAGCATTGGACGGACTTCGAGAGGGTTGTCCTACTCCCCTATATTTCCACTCCTGTCCTGTATTCCGTTTGATTTTACTCTTACGAGTTGCTGGGAATTGCAAATCGCCTGTAGGTCACCAAGCTTTACTACAGGAAGGCTAAATAAAACTGGAGGGTGCCTGGTATCCAGAGTCCGCATATTTTGGACTGATTAACCTATTAGCCATTCATTCATCGGCATATGCTGTTCCACCTTAGATTAGGGTTTTTGTCAAGGTTTTCTCCTTTAGCACCGTACTTTAGCCTGTGCCAAATGGCAAAAAATGTGCCAAATGGCTTTAGTTACCAGTGGTTGCCACGAGGAGGCAGCACGTACACTTGCGAATTATGAACAGATTAACCCCTTACACAATTGTACCCATCATGCAGCTGCCTAATGACAAGACCAGAACAGCTCACGTGATGCGCACCATACTGGAAGGTTACGGAGTTGGTAGATTAATCTACTCAACTTTAGCCCCCCCTCCAATAGACGCCAAACCACCCATTATTGAATATAAATAGCTTTGGATTGTTAGGCCTACCATTAGGCAATCGTTAAGTGAAAGCCCTGACGAAGTTTTTGACAAAGCATTAAAAACAACTCATACTTTAGTAGTTGAGCTTGATTCCTTTACAACTGAATGATGAGGTAAATAAAAAGTTTTGTTAAACGTGGAATTTGTTATCTCGGGGTTAATTACTTCTTCTATGTGCTCAAGTTTGAGGTATTCGTTCATGAAAGCATTATATTCTAGTCGAAGTTCAGGATTACGAAGTAGACGGGTTTCAATGTATTTAAATTGCCGTAGGGCAATATCCGATGAATCACCTAGTTGGATAATGTTTGATTTAATCGGAAGTGAAACCATGTATCTCCCATTCTCGTTTCGAACGACTGATTGTGAATACAACTTTTCACAGTACTTTTAAAGTAACTCTTCCGATGACGATGTATCCAAAAACTGAATTTTGTAATGTAATTTTCTGGTTAATAATTATTTCATTTGATTTCATTTTGTCTGAAAAAGATTCAGCTCCGATTAATAGTTTGACGGTGTCAGGCTTGAAGAAATGAGGATCGGCGAGTTCAATTCCCTCCGGTATTTGATTTTTGTCGATGTACCCTTGGGTTGATGGTGTCAAGATTGACATTTTAGATTTAACGTAACAATCAAGATGGACTTGAAATTTGGTTGTGCGAAATTCAATACGAATGTTGATTTTTTGTGTTAACGTGGAAACTGTATCGTTAATTCCGGAAATGTTCACGTGAGTTGATTCTGTTTGTAATTTTAGAAAATTCGCTTGTAATCCACAATCGAGCATTGCCCGACATTTTATACGATGCCCAATAGAATTTCGAAACCAAATTACTGCAGTGGCCAGTAATATTTGAGAATTAGATGAACCTCAATGTGGGACCATCTTCGAAGTATAAACTTGTGAATTTATTACATAATCATTTGATGATTATTTTAATGACGATGGTACATCATTTGACGTTTGATTGCTGGGTTGGGAAGCAGATTTTAATGTATTCTGTGGCAAACTAATTGGCGACCTGTAATGATTTGAACAACCGAAATGAAGTAACCAATGATGTTTTAACTATATGATTTTAATATGTTCCGAAGATTGTAAGAGAATTCAATCCAGTTTCGAACTGATGAGCTTATGATTATGAACAAATCAATCTTCTCAGGCCGCGGCGACTGGACTGATTATACCACAATTTACATTATATATATACAGAATGTGCTGTGCGTTAAGTACTAGCGAATCGTACTAATACAGATGAATTCTCTTACAATTTTTCTTCTTCACAATATTCACACAGCTCTATTTCTGCGTACGCTAATTTTTATTTTATTAATTTAACGAACATAAGGAAACACTAGTTTTTTGACATTCTAACGTATGGTGGGTAGCGATAAGACAATTTCTACATAGACCGTGTTGTTTTATGAAATTGTAACGGTAATGAGACGATAACTTGGATCTTTAAATTTCATGCAACAATCAATTAAATGATTTCCCTTGCAATAAATGTAACTCGAGTTTTGCGCAAACAGTGCTTCTGTTGTCCTACTGAACTGATCAGTAGAAAATGATTTATTATGTCGATCATTAGAAAATGTCGATTTACTTTTATATTGGTTGGACGAACAATTATTACTCAACGAAGCAGATCGCTTTGCATCCAGAATCTTACAACGATGCTTAAGAATTGCGATAAATTCCTCAAATTTCATTAAGGTAGTAAGCGACGATTTATTAATAATTTCGATGCGCGATGAAACATCAAGACGATCGTTTAAATGATGAACAAGGAAGAAATCCCAATTGTTGACTGGAACCTTCAATGATATAAGTGCGTCGTAATGCTTTACTGCTACGCCGATAAACGACTGCGGGGACGATGATGAATTTTCTATAGGTTTTTTAATTTCATATAAACGTTTTGCGTGTGTTTTTTCAATTACAATCTCGTTATTGTAATGATCGGATAATTTTCCCCAAGCGATTGGATAATTTTCGCTTAAAGCCGAGAGAGATTCAATCAATTTAATTGCCTTTCCATCGCGAATGCAAGAATTCAGGTAATGGAATTTGGCGACGTTAAGATTTTCATTATTATGAATGAAAACGATGAATACACTACGGAACTCAAGCCAACTTAATTCCGAACCATCGAACTTTGGAAGCTCAATCTCGGGTAGTTTGAGAGATATCGAAGTGTGAAGTTTGTCCGCAGATCTATTTTCGTTGTCTGAAAACTTTGTTGTATTTTGTAAATCGCGAATTTTATCTAATATATTAGACGCTCATTTTGGCAAATGTCTCTGAGCTAGGCAATCAGAAATTTTTCAAAGACCAATGAATATTTCTCATACAATATTGAATAGTAATCTCGTCATATTTTAACTAAATTAATAATATTTAGAGGTGCACTAACTACGCTCACTTTTTCAAACTAACACCGCGAAGACGTCTCTGTGAGCTGGGCAATCTTCATTACAGTGAAACACAAAATTCAAAAATTTAGCAATGTATCATGATATGAATATTTCGCATACAATAACAAATGGTTGATTTTAACTTAATATTCAACCAACCTACTGAATGCCAAGGCATAGTCAGATCTGCGTACCTATCTCTGCGTTTACCTGTTGATGTAACAAAAGTTGTTCAAATAAAAATCTCATCAACAGAGGGTTGCACAAAAACATAGTTTTGCCCAAATAATCACAAAGATCAACTGAATATCACGGCATAGTCAAATATGCGGACCTACTTGAACGATTACTTCTAAATAGCCATCAGACTTCACCTACACTTTTTAATGTACGTTTTCAACTTTTGTCAGGTTTCAATAGTGGATTTAATTTTGAAAAAATTGCCGAACAATGACGGGTACTTCAGCAGATTTTAAATTATATAATGTATAATCAACAGGAATACAAACTGTGCTTTTTTAAGTTTAGTTAATAAAATTTTATTTATGTAGCACAAACAATATTCAACAAATGTTATTTTTTTAGTTAACCACCCACGTTGAATTACTGCACATAAATCATACCAATTTGTCAATATATGGACGCCGCATATTTTCCTGTTTACCTCAAAATACTTATAAACTCCATATTACAAAGAAGATGTAGAAGGAGGCACATTATCTTAATTTTTTTATTATCTCATTTAATATTTATTTTCCTTGTCATTCACCGTACAAAGCCCGAGTTAGATTAGAAAAGAATTAAATCTTGGACCAACAAAAAGAAAAAAGAAAAAAAAAAGTTTGAACATTATTTTTGTTATTATTCGGATTAGGAAGATATACATCTCGGTATAATGTATGTATGCTGGAAGCACTTTATCAAACTAATTTCTTTTGGTTTGGTTCTAATAGTTAGAGCACACACAAAAAATAATTAATTACGTGTCCAACCAATTTGCTAAAATTATATAGACTCGTACATATTACAAAAAGAACTCCGAAGAATAACTTTTATCTCTTTTTGTGGATACGATAACAAGAAAATTAAATTATGAAAAATTGTCCATATCTCTGGTCCTTATCATTATATAAGGATACCTACCTAATATTATACCAAGTCCAATAATAATATTTCTTCATACTCGTTTATCTGATGATAAATTATTGTTTATTTAACCTCTGGCTATTTAGCATACTTTTAAATTTCTTGTTATTGGCTGTAATTCTTGTATGTACGTACATAGTATATGGACAAATAACATTTCATTCCCAGATCTCACATGATAACTTATAAACAGAACAAAAATTAATCGAATTTGTGTGTTTTCTTCTTATTTTAGACATTTGATTTTTTTTTTTTTTTTCGACTTCCCAGGATATATCCAGAATATAATGTAATGTGTGTAATATTATATAACAATTTGGAGCACAAAAAAAAAATTATTTGTCCCAAATGTGTTAGAGATTGAAAATTGATACATTAACTAAATTCAACTCTGACTTTTTTTTTTTTTTTTTTACTTGCCTCTGTTTTCCTCCCATATACCATATATAAGAGAGTAGATTGTACACGAAAAAAAAAAACAAAATACATTATATTTCATTTTCACCTCGCACCGACGACAGATACAAAACACACATAGGAGAAAACCAACCAAAAAAAAAAAAAAAGGCAAAATAACCTGAACCCATGTCAAAAAGAAGAGCAGCATACTGAACAAAACAAAAAAAATTCCAAATTCATTTAAGTTTTTCAATGAATTTCAATGAGGCATTCGAAAACGTATTACCCCGAGTACATAATATAAAAACCATGTTCACATTATATACCATCGTAGAGAGTACCTAAAGGATTTTCACATTTTTCCTTATTTTACTTTTTTTATTCTGCTGCTTACATATAATATAATCATGCGCTGGAAATTTTGAGGTTTCATCTATTTTCTTCCTATTTTTCTATTTACTCGTACTTACATTATGGATATATGTACCAACAAAAATGTAAAACGGAAATACATAAATTATGAATTATGATGATGACTAATGACCTAACCAAAAAAAAAAAAACACATACAAGAGCGTAGCGTAATAATGTTTATGTTAGATATGTAATAAAAAACGTGTATATGTAAATATGTGTAAAATTAAACCACTGATAATAAGGAAGTTGTCATGATTTATTTTTAAAGTGTTTCAGATTATTATATTACATGGTGTTAAAGGGTGGATTAGAGAAAAGCATCCGATTTTTTTTTTATAAGCTCTGGAATTTTAAACACTCGTCGAAAATAATCAACTGAGATTATAATTAATGAATTAAATTCCACCATCATATGATTTTTGTTTTATCCTATTTGTTAATTATCAATTAGACTATGCGTTCACATTCACGTAAAGTATTTGCTAAATTATTCCTAAAAAAAGTTAGGACCATTTTAGGAAAATCTTCACGGATTTGAGCAGAAGCGTGAAATTTTTCTTATTTTTAAATATTTGCGAGTGTAGTAGTGTAAATAATAAAAAAAAATGTATTTTAAATCGACATTTTAATGGTTGTTTAATTTTATTGGTTAATACGTTTATTATTTATTTATTTAGAGTATTTTAGTCGTGTTTTCCATGAGAACTGCACTAGAACTCAATAAATTTTAAATTCCTTTTATTCTAAGTAAACAGAAAAAAAATTGAATTCATAAAGTGATAATGTGTAGTGCATTTCACATAAATACACGTTTTAAATTGTTACAGCAATAAATAATGACAATTATAGCTTATTTTTTAATTACACTGGATAAACCAATGAATTTATCGAGTGTAGTTGCGTGTAATGACATATTGATGAAATAACTGTAGGGGGGAATTTTTAAACTTAAAATATGTAATTATATCAAATACACTACACATTCGCGCTTTATGAATTTATTTTTTTTCGTTTTACATAGAATAAAAGGAACTTAAAGTTTATCGAGTTCTAGTGCAGTTCTCATGGAAAACACGGCTTTTATTAATAATTTAGTATTAAAAGGAAAAGCGCACATGGAAAGGAAGTAATCGGAACAAAAAAATAATTAAGTTGCTTCCATTGGGCATAAAAACACCCTGTTCAAGTTAGTCGAAAGTTTCCAGCCGAAAGTGAAAAGTCGATAATGCAGATTATGTTATTGACATTCCAGCCGAAAATTAATCAGCCTCTAGAGTGTTATGTCTGGAGATGGATTGCATTGATGTGACTTGTAAATAGCTATCGCAGGAAAAAAATTCAGTTCTAGTTTCCCGTGGAAAATCTCGGAAAATTCGATTTTCCAAAAATCATTAGAAAATTTGTATAAAATCAGCCTCTAGAGTGTTATGTCTGGAGATGGATTGCATTGAGAAACTTGAACTGAATTTTTTTCCTGCGATAGCTATTTACAAGTCACATCAATGCAATCCATCTCCAGACATAACACTCTTGAGGCTGATTTTAGACAAATTTTCCAATAATTTTTGGAAAATCGAATTTTCCGAGATTTCTTACGGAAAACTTGCACTGCATTTTTTTCCTGCAACAGCTATTGATAAATCACATCAATGCAATCCATCTCCAGACATAACACTCTAGAGGCTGATTTTATTCCAATTCAGTATATTCTTCTGTAAAGTTTTACAAGTAAATTTATTTACAAAAATTTTTATTTAAATCTATGTTATCCTATTTACTTTCGGCTGATAACTACTAAATTTTTTATTTTCTGCTGGAATGTTATATTATAATCTGCATTAACGACTTTTTTACTTTCGGCTGAAATTAGGCAATCTACATTACCATTTTTCGGCTGGGCTACCACAATCTGCATTATCGACTTTTCACTTTTGGCTGCCAACATTCGGCTAACTTTAACAGTATCATAAAAACCTCTTAAATTGTTTCAAGTAATTTCCTCCTCGTGCTTCCACAATCATAGCTCAAAAAATCAAAACAATTTTCTATAAATATAAAAAGGTTCCATAGCTCTGAGTAGAGTAAAAATCAAAAGACAAACACATAAATTCTTATACGATATTGTGGCATTTCAATTTAATAGTTACCTGCTTTCCCTAAGAAGCGGTAAATTTGCAACAATACTATTTTGAGTTACTGTAAATCTGAAATCTTGGTTAATAGGTATAGGATTGAACATTTCTAAAATCACTTGAAGTTACGGAGGTTTCCGTATTTTATTCAAAATAATAGAGTAAATTGGCACGGACATCATTGTGTTTCAACCTTTACTGTGGACCTACTTTAAAGAAAATCATACAGATTTTCCAAAATTTAGGGAAATCAATAACACGAAATTGGTTTCGGCGATTAGAGGAAGTTAATTCAGAAATGTTCAATCCTAACTACCTGTTTCCCTAGATCTCAGAAATCTGTATGGTTTTCCTTTAGAGTAGATCCACAGTAACTCTTAACTGGTTTCCGTTAGAATGCGCGCTTTCCAGGAATAGCAGGAACATTTTGGAAAATCGATATACAACCATAGTGGAAGTGAATATAGAAATGTTTAATCCTTATAACCTGTTTTCCAAGACTTCGAAAAATCTGTATGGTTTCCCTTTAGAGTAGTTCCACGGTGACTCAAAATTAGTTTCCGTTAAAATGCGCGCTTACAAGGAATAGCAGGAACATTTTGGAAATTCGATATCCAACCATAATGGAAGTGAATTCAGAAATGTTCAATCCTAACTATTTGTTTCCCTAGATTTCGGAAAATTCGTATGATTTTCTTTTTAAGTAGTTGTACATTAACTGATAATTGGTTTCTGATAAAATGCGCGCTTTCCAGGAATAGCTGGAAAATTTTGGAGAATCGATATACAACAATAGTGGAAGTGAATTTAGAAATGTTTAATCCTAATCACCTGTTTCCATAGATTTCGGAAAATCTGTATGGTTTTCCTTTAGAGTAGTTCCACGGTAGCTCAAAATTAGTCTCCGTTAAAATGAGCGCATACCAGGAATAGCAGGAAAATTTTGGAAAATCGATATCCAACCATAGTGGTAGTGAATTCAGAAATGTTCAATCCTAACTATCTGTTTCCATAGATTTCGGAACATCTGTATGGTTTTCCTTTAGAGTAGTTCCACGGTAATTAAAAATTAGTTTCCGTTAAAATGAGCGCTTACCAGGAATAGCAGGAAAATTTTGGAAAATACAACCATAGTGGAAGTGAATTCAGAAATGTTTAATCCTAATAACCTGTTCCCCTAGACTTCGGAAATCTGTGTGGTTTTTTTTAGAGTATTTCCACGGTAACTCATAATTAGTTTTCGTTAAAATGCGCGCTCTCCAGGAATAGCAGTAAAATTTTGGGAAATCGATATACAACCATAGTGGAAGTGAATTTAGAAATGTTCAATCCTAATCACCTGTTCCCCTAGATTTTAGAAAATATGTTTGGTTTTCCTTAAGAGTAGTTCCACAGTAACTCATAATTAGTTTCCGTTAGAATGTACGCTTTCCAGGAATAGCTGGAAAATTTTAGAAAATCGATATACAATCTTAGTGGAAGCTTATTTAGAAATATTCTATCCTAACTATCTGTTTTCCTAGATTTCGGAATATTCTTATGGTTATCTTTATCAGTAGTTCCACATTAACTGATAATTGGTTTCCGTTAAAATGCGCGCTTTCCAGGAACAGCTGGCAAATTTTAGAGAATCGATATACAACCATAGTGGAAGTGAATATAGAAATGTTCAATCCTTATAACCTGTTCCCATAGACTTCGGAAAATCTTTAAGGTTTTCCTTTAGATTAGTTCCACGGTAACTCATAATTATTTTCCGGTTATATACGCGCTTCCCAGGAATAGCAGGAAAATTTTGGAAAATCGATATCCAACAATAGTGGAAGTGAATTTAGAAATGTTCAATCCTTATAACATGTTCCCCTAGATTTCGGAAAATCTGTAAGGTTTTCCTTTAAAGTAGTTCTACGGTAACTCATAATTAGTTTCCGTTAAAATGCGCACTTTCCAGGAATAGCAGGAAAATGTTGGAAAATAGATATCCAACAATATTGGAAGTGAATTCAGACATGTTAAATCCTAACTACCTTTTTTCCTAGATTTCGAAAAATTTAGCTGGTTTTCCTATAGAGTAGGTCCACCGTACCTCATAATTGGTTTCCGTTAGAATGCGCGCATTTAAGGAACAGCAGGAAAATTTTAGAAATTCGATATACACCCATAGTGGAAGCTAATTTAGAAATGTTCAATCCTAACTATCTGTTCCCCTAGATTTCGGAAAAGCTATATGGTTTGATCATACAAACACATCTATCAAATTGATTTCGTAAAAAGGTTGAAAAGATAAAAGTACGATCTAAATTATTTTAATAAATGTATTTAATTTGTATGGTTTTGGCTTTTTTAATTTTCAAAGCTTCTTAAGCTTACGATTTAAAATTTTGATAGATTTGACACCTAGTTTATCCGACTAAAATGTTTTACTAAAGAAAATTTTTATGTTTTTAGCTTGTTGTAGTTTTAGTACCTTATAAAACTCCGTAAAAAATAGATTAACTTGTTACGATTGCTTTTGATTTGGCTGGACCTAAAGTAAAAATTTTAATTTATTTGACAACAACAACATTTCTTATGAACATTTAGTCAACAACAAGATATAACTTTGGAGTATGTTCTAATCTTTAAACCTTGCTTTAAACCCTGTAAAACCTTACAACTAAAATGTATATTACTGTTAGCGCAGCCCACTTGTTACGATTGTTAAAAAATCTCGTTGACCACAAAAACATCCCTTTGTGAAAATTTTTATAACAGCGACATATCACATCAAAATTTGATGTAATACAGACCTATCAAAAAAAGCTAGAGTCTAAAAGCAAACGAATTAAAAGTAACTTAAGTTAAACACTTTTCGCTTTTAGCTTTTTCTAATCTTAATATCGCATAAAGCTCTGTAAAAAAATTACAATTAAAATTTGATATTTTGTTAATATAGCTTTATATGATGAAAGTGCATAAAGCATTGCAAAAAAATATAACCATCTTTTTACAG
This sequence comes from Tipula vernalis, assembly GCA_958295665.1. NCBI lineage: Eukaryota > Metazoa > Arthropoda > Insecta > Diptera > Tipulidae > Tipula > Tipula vernalis. The sequence goes on along the minus strand of OY282560.1, from coordinate 340,457,616 downwards.
AACTTTATGACCTTTTATCAGGTAAATCCTTTCACAACAAAAACGTCACAGACGAAGATTTGGAAAACAGCAACATCACTAATTAAAAAGATTTTTTTTTATTAGGCCTTGTAGGAGCATAAATTAGAGCCATATTGCCAAAAATCCAAGTTTATACAATTTCTATTTACATCTTTTTAATTCATCACTATTTTTTAATCAAACAATTTTTAACCTTTAAAATGGATACGGACTACTCCCTACACATATTCTGTCGGCTACTGCTTATTTTGTATCAAATTGGAATAAAATACATACATTTCCTTATAGGGCAAAGAACCACCCTCATTCATTAAATCACTTAGATTACTTGCATTCCGAAGGATGTTGAACTTAGATCTACATTGGTTATATTTGGGACAAGTCAATATGAGATGTTCAACATACTTCACACTTCCAAACAACTCACAATCTTTGTCCTCCCCTAAATGACGTTTCCACAAGCATTCCTTCCAGTTTCAACGGTTCAGCCTAATTCTCTTAACAGTTCGCAATATTCGTGTATCTCCTTTGGGATTAAAGAACGGAATATAGTTTTATATAGGTTTTTCATTCAAACGAATTTTCCCGAGCTTTCCACATGAAACTTGCCCTAATAATTTTTCTAGGGATAGTTGTTGGTATAAGGCACACTAAATGAAATACTTTCCAGACATTGATTGATTGATTGATTGATTGCGATGTACGATCAAGCGTTAAGCTTAACCGCCGATGGAAAAAATGGTGGAGGGGAATAATAATAGTTGTTTACAGTTTTTCAGAAAAGAGTTTGCGCTACCAGGAAATTTGTGTTGTCATTGTGTCTTCTTACAGGTTGGAGCAGTAGATGAACTTTAAAATTGTATTGTCTTGTGCTAAATAAAATTACTAAAAAAATATATTACTAACAAAAATATACTAACTATCCAACTACTTAGGTGTGGTCTGGAACCGGGTTGAGTCTTTGTTGCTAACATTCCTTTCCCATCCCTCGATCTTGTTATATGTAAAAAGGTGTACGACGGCGGCCTGGCCAGGGGCGGATATCACAACAACTATTAGACTTATGTGGTTATCGATATGGAGCCTTTCTTTACGGGGTTTGGCTTCATGAAGTATGGTGTCGTGTTGTGTAACATGGGTATAAGTGGTGTGGTATTCGCATTTATAATACCGGAGACTTGCTTAATGCTTGATCGTACATCGCAATCAATCAATCAAGCAGAAGCCAGTGTTTTTTGAGTTATTAACGAAAAATTGAAAAAAGGACATTTCGGGACCCCCCTCACCCTTAGCGTCACCCGCACCCCTCAGTACTTTTAGGATGTTGTTAAGGACACCTTCCCCTACAACTGTACCAATTTTGGCTTGTAAATGAATTATTTCCGCTATTTTTCCTGCGTCGCCTGGACTATTTTGTCTTATTTTCAAGTTTTAAATTCAGTAAATTTCGAAATTTATGGAATCCCCAAATTTCCAGTTTTTTAATTATGTAAATTTGTTTTCGGAACTTCAAATTTTCAAACCTTGTATTTATGTTAATTAATCCAAAGATACTAAATTCCTAAAGTCTCAAACTGCTATGGATTTAAATTGCTACAATAAAAATCTTCAATTACACAATTACAAAAATCATTAATCCGTAAATACTTAATTTTCCCAAATTTCAAATTTTTAAAGTTTAATCATCAAATTCCCGTAGTAACAAATTTTTGAAAAGCTCAATTCCTAAAATTTATAAAATTTTAAAATTAATATTTTTAGAAAATTTCGGAATTAAGAAAATTTTAACATTTAACAATTTGTTTACTCTATTTTGAATTAATTTGAGACGACACGAGATTTAATTAATTAATTCTAATTAACCAAAAATTTGTAATGGAATTTGGCTGTATTATGGTAGCATAATTTGCTAATACAACCTACATAGGCTTGATGTATAGATTTATTTTTACATAATCATAAGCTAATCAGTTCGAAACTGGATTAATTTCTCTTACAATTTTCGGAAATATTAACTTCAAACATACTAAAAATTAACAAACGATATGTTTCAAAATTTCGAAATTTAAAATTTTCAAATTTATAGTGTTAAAATTAATTTTAAATTTTCAAATTTTGTAATTTAAAAACTTACAGACTGGACAAATGGGAAGTTTTAAAAATATTAAAATATTTGATGTTTTTAAAATTGGTCAGGTCTTAAAATTAACATATTTACAAATTTATAAAATTATGAGAAGTGGCTGTGGAAATATTTCTTTGACCAATATGAAACAACTGCCTGCGTATTTTATTAATAAATTTCGAATTTGTAAATATCTGGATTTTTAATGTTCGACAGTTTTATTTCCAGCTGGCTCATCAAAAATCACCCAGTTTTGTTTAAATAGGCCTAATTAGTATGAATTTCTCGCATACTGTTGATCACCATATAGCATCGAAGAGTCCATCAATGATTTAGGTAATTTTTGTTTTGTTACATTTCCCAATGCGTTCAATAAAGCATGTGCCGCGACATCATTCTATGTTTTTATAAATAAATTCCCGCGGATTTAATCCATTCTAACATGAATTGAGTTCGCGCGGAATAATTTCATATTTATCGGCGAAGTATATTTTTATGGATATCATTCAACTATGAATTTAATTCAGAATTGAAAATAAATTAATTCGGCCAAAAAAAAAAAAATTAATTAATTTCGCGCGGAATTAATACAGTGTTCACAAATTATTGTAGAGGAATATTTTTTTCATTTATATCCATCTATGCATGGGTACTACGCATACAGTAGAATAGAACATGTTCTCTTCATTCTAGTTCCTATACATAAACACATATCAATCACGTGACATGCCGATAAATGATTTTGAATGTTTTACCACCAATTATTGTAAGCGCTAGTTTTATTTTTGCTACCTCTTTCACTACTATTATACTCTTTGACTGCTTGGAACTCTTTGGTCAACACTAAATTAACACTAAAGCATAGTCCCAAAACAATTATTACGTCAGACCGTAACCGCATGTTACACCTGAATTTTCGCGCTTTCAAAAATCAATGAGCAATTAATTCACGCGTTCAATTTCGTCTGCAACACATTTTTTACGCCAGATTTTGCAAATTTTTGGTTAAAACTAAACCATAAATAGAGGAAGAATTTTGTCCAGTATCGCAGGTCAAAAACGATTAAAGTTTATCTAAACCCAACCAATTTATTATTATCATTAAAAATAAAACAAATACTATTATGCTGGCTTGTAATCTAAAAACCTATTTTCGTTTGGTTATCTCACCACCCAGTGATGGGCAAAACGAAAACCAAAATAGACACATTTACAGTATATTGCAGTACTATACAAAAATTTATTATGATTGTATACATTCTTAAAAAAATTTTAAATTATGAAGAGAACTGATAAAAATATCAAGTGTTGCAAATATTTTGAAAGTCAGCTGATTATCTAATCAGCTACAGGTTAAGTATCAAGGCTTAAACTATAAATAATAGAGGATGAGATAGGGCCGGATTCACATTTGAGGGTTGGGATTAATTAACAAAATTAAAAGTGGTTACGGCACGACGTTGCATTCCACGTAGCATTGAAATAGTCGGTGTACAAATTTTGAGTAGTTCGCTCTGGGCATTCCTGCAGGCTGCGCGTAATACATTCCTTCTCACTTTTGATTTCACTGTGCGCGCATTTGGAATAAAAAAAAAAAAAAAATTAGAATATGAAACATAATTATCATGTACATATGCGGCACATACTTGCACATGGTCGCATCGAGTGCGAACAAAAAATCTTCCGTCTCTAAAATATCATTGAAACGTTCACGACACTGTATTAGATCCGGCAACGTTTGATTTAAACAACTTATCCCTCCATTGTTTAAGAATTTTAAAACTGGTTCACCATTTCCTTTACAAACAAAATTCGCCAAACCTTTCACATAACTAATCAAATTATTTTTTAATTCACGTTCCGAGCTCGTCAAACAAATGTCAGCCGTATACGTTAAATTATTAACGCACAGGAATGCTTCCTGTTGGACGGGACACGTTATTGCAAATAAACGTTTAATCGACGTCGTATTAAATTCATCCATGTCATCATTAAAACTAGACAATACATTCAAATCAAAATTATCAACGAGAGGTGTAACACATTCCAGAAATTTAAGGAATTCTTCCATAAGCGTATTAAATGCATCTTCATTGCCTGCGACAGAATCACATTTTGACTTGATTGTAATCAAATATTGTTCCAATTGGTCATCGAACTTTTCATAATCGCTTTGAAGAATTGCGTAACGAGCTTTGCGCGATAATATATCGGACGGATTAAATATTGAGATGCACAGGGTGCCCGCTATAAATATTGTTATTATTATTATTAGTATTACAAGAAAATCTGTTAACCTTTGCACACACACACAATAAAACTTACAAATGATGCCAAAGATTAGTACTGTTGTAGCCTGTTTCATAGTGTCTATTGTATAAGTATATAGATGCGCGAAAAATAATTCACAAAACTTTGTTAACTTAGTAATATTCAGTTAAATACTGATAATTTTTAGCTTTGTTATTATTATTCTTAATTTATAGATTATCTCTGTTGTTATTGTTGTTATTCTGATAATTGTTTTCATTGTATTTACTACGAATGAGAATACATACAATCATTAGGTTATCGGAATGGAACTCAGTTTATGTAGAAAGGAAAAAAATGAAATAAAAAATGTAGTGTTTGAATGCTAATGGCATTTAAAACGAAGTCTAATTGAATTAATAGCGCGCACTTGTGGACATTGGTAGTGCGGTATAATAGTGATTAGTTTGTAAACAAAATCGTTATAATATTGAATGGTTCAATATCAAATTAGCTGAAGCTCTATTGTTATGTTCTCATTAACAATAATTGCAAAATGCGTAAGCTGAATGGTTTGATAACCTTTTTAACACGCTTTTGTGGGCATCCCTGTATATAAGTGGAATTTTTGTGACATTAAATATGGCAAAACATGATGAGTAAATAAATCTGACAATTTACGGTTGAATCAGATCAGAAAACTATGGCTAAATACTCCTTGGATTTAGTGTTTACGTACATATATTTCAGACCTAGATCGATTTGTTTATTCTTGATTCTATTATGTTAAAAACTGATGACGCGCGAAAATATCCCAGTTTTTCATCCAATCCCAGATTTTTTCTCATGTACTAAGAAGTTTAATTATATTATATTTCTGTTTATAATGATTCTTTGTATTCTAACTAGACAACAGTAAGAAATAAAACTAGCAGGCATCCCAGCACTAGCCATTAATTATAATTTGCACAATCGGTTAGCTTCCAAATGGTTCCATATAAATTTATCATAATTATAAATATTTTAGAGCCTATCGGGTTTTTTTTCGGAATTATTTTCAAAATAGTAACCGACTGTGCCAAATTTAAGGCTACGATGGACAAAAGGGATTTACCTCAACGTGTCGCTGGATGGGCAAAGTTTTTGCGAGATTTCAACTACACCATAGAACATAGGAGTGGTTCTCGAATGAGACATCCTGAAGCACTAAGTCTCTGGATTCAACAAAAGACGGATCAACAATTAAATCTAATCAAAAAGTGCTTGGCGAAAGGACCTATTGAAAACTACAGTTTTTATAATGGGTTAATATACCGAAATGGAGAAGACGGTTACAATTTGTTATGTGTTCCCAGAGTAATGCAATTTAAATTAATAAAAAATACGCTTCAAAGAGGCCATTTTGGATACAAAAAGACTATGGAATTGATCAGAACCCAATACCAAATGAGGATCAGGCTATGTCAACGTATCATGTCGATCATTTATATTTTGGTAATTACCGACGGATTTATAAAATTTGTTTGGTTGTATCTAGTAAAGACCATAACAACAATAGACGTGATCCAGAAACTTTAAGTGTAGAAAACTTCTCTCAGATAGAGGTACTGCATTTACTTTTGGTGATTTCTAGTTGGCAACGAACCATTATTATGAGTCCATTTCAATTGTTATTTGAAGTACAAATGCATGTTAGGGATGACTTCTGCCTGAACGAATTGATCAAAGATGCCGTGTCTGAAAGTTTCAACAAAGAACGCAATAGCCTACGTAATGAACAAAATTTTAACAAGCAGAGAAAAGCAGCCACCGCAAATACAAGCTTATAATGAGGTCGCAATTAAAAAGACACAATTTAGCATGGGCCAAAAAATGTTACCAAAATATTTAGGGCCTTATAAAGTCACCTTACTGTAAGGTAACGACAGATACAATGTAGTTAAGATAAGCGATTCTCCTGCAAATGAACGAAGACCTGCAATTAAACGAAGAGAATACTGAAATAATGACGAAGAATATTCTCCGCTCACTGAAAGCAACTGTAAGAAAGAAGCAAGAAAATTACGAAAAAGCCAACCTATTCATGTAACGTGCGCTATAGGACCATGGAAGCTTTAGTTGCTACTTACAGTCGGAATATTAAGACGTTCTCGGGGGCGTAAGTTGCATTGAGTAGCATAAATATTAAAACGTGAAAGAATGTCAGTACAGTCTATTTTACCACAAATGATGTCACACGCAAATGTGTCACTTGGGCATGCACGCCTAGCACTAAATGATTGCAGATCCAGGAAACAACATCGGTCTATACATATTGTGATAGTCTGAAATTATTGTCACGCTCAAAAGACGGTAATATTCTGAGAACAAATAATAGAAACTGTTTTTGAACATTTTCAATTCTTTTTGAATGAGACTCGTAGAACGGGGACCACATGACAGTCGCATACTCAAGCTGTGAACGAACAAATGAAGTGTACAGTGACTTGAATGTTAATGTGTCGTGAAAATCCTTCGTATTTCGTTTAATGAACCCTTACATCGAAAAGGTTTTGTTGAGGTAGACCACATTGTTACCCATTGACTCGAATGTTTTAGGAATGAAAGATGGTATTGCAATTACACGATAAGTAGTTACATCACTGCAGGGACCGTTTTTGTGGATCGGTATTATACTTTATCCAAAGTTCGTAAAATTTGCCTTGACTGAGGCTTAAATTAAATAAATGGTATAAACGAGCGGCAAAACCGATGCTTTTAAAGTTAGCCGAAGGTTGCCAGCCGAAAGTGAAAAGTCGGTAATGTAGATCGGGGTCGTCCAGCCGAAAGCAAAGAAATGGTAATGCAGATTGTGTAACCCTAGCCTGAAGTTAAAAGTCGGTAATGGAGATTATGTTATTAACATTCCAGCCGAAAATCGAAAATTTTTTAGTTATCGGCCGAAGGTAAATATGATACAAATTTTTTGTAAATAGTCTTACGTGGAAAACTTTGTTTAACTTTAACCTAGTCGAGGAAAACATTGGAAAATCAGAAGAATCCACAAAATTGGAATAAAATCATCCGCTAGAGTGTTATGTCTGGAGATGGATTGCATTGATCTGAACTTGTCAATAGCTATCGCAGGAAAACAATTCTTATCAATTTTCACGTGGGAAATGTCGGAAAATTAAAAAAAGTTTCTAGCCGAAAGTAGAAATGGTTGAATAAAATCAGCCTCTTGAGTGTTATGTCTGTAGATGGATTTAATTGATGTGACTTGTCATTAGCTACCGCAGGAAAAAAATTCAGTCAAATTTCCCGTGGGAAATGTCGGAAAATTCGATTTTCTACAAATAATTAGAAAATTTGTATAAAATCAAAGTCATATCAATGGAATCCATCTCCAGACATAACACTCTAGATGCTGATTTTATATAAATTTTCTAATGATTTTTGGAAAATTGAATTTTCCGATATTTCCCACGGGAAACTTGAACAGAATTTTTTCCTGCGATAGATATTGATAAATCATATAAAAACGATTCAACTTCAGATGTACATTCTAGATGCTGATTTTATTCCAATTTTGAGAATCCTTCTGATTTTCCGATATTTTCCACGACTAGCTTAACCAAAATTTTCCACGTAAGACTATTTACAAAAAGTTTTTATTTCAATACATGTATCCTATTTACTTTTGGCTGTCAACCACCAAATTGATTATTTTCGGCTGGAACGGCTGGAATGTTAATAACATAATCTGCATTATCGACTTTTTACTTTCGGCTGGAAGCTTCCAGCTAACTTTAATAGGTTGCAAAACCGACTAAACACAGCTTCAATGGAGATACTGGAAAGCCATCTGGTCCAAGACCCTTAGAAATGTTAATTTTCATCAAAGCCATCATCACGTCAAGTTCTGAATTTTTTTTTAAATTATTGGAGTCAGATAATATATGAGTATGTGAGCTATCCTTAACAAAAACACTGCTGAAATATTCAGCGTGATTTTTGACCACGGAATTCTAAAAATTACGGCAAGACGTGTTTTTACGGTCTTAAATTTAACAAATAATCTCCACAAATTCTACGGATTACATTTTGATATATAGGAAACGGTTGAGATTTTAGTCAAGTTCAAATTATTAGAAATTTTGTAGAAAAACTGAATTAAAACCGGGCTATGATAAACACTCGAAGATCCGGCGCAAAATCTATTACTAGTGTAGAAAACCAAATCCAGATAAGTGGCACGGCTGTTTGGAACACTGTTAATTTGCGAAGTACCCATGTTTGCCAAAAAATCACAAATTAGGTCTGATGAATCGTTAGTATTAGCAGGAATGAATATATTTTCATTCATCATCCAAATTCGATCTGGAAAAGGTAATAAATTACATGAGATCTTGTCAATAAAATCTTGACAAAATGACGAGGTCGGAAAGTAAACTGCGCTAATTATTATGTAGGATATACCTAGTTTGAGTTTAACAGCAATGAACTCCATAATTGGGTCGGAAAATAAAAGTTCATACGAATAATTATTGTGTACTGCACTAAGCACACCACCACCTTTAAGTTTTGTACTAAAGTTATACCGATCGCGATGGAAAGCGCAACGTCCAAAGGGAAAAACTCCGCATCATTAAAATCTACTGAATGGCATGTTTCGGCCAGAATTATTACGCAGTTATTAGATTCTAAAATTCCAAGATAGAAATTTTATGATTTTGATCGCAAGCCATTACAATTAAAATAAAAATTTGACAAGCTATTGATGAAATTTTAAGATGATCCTAGAATGTTAGGTTTAGTATTGAAAGTAGTATTTGAAATATTAGAATTTAATGTATTGATTGGAGTTAAATTGATACTTCGCTGCGACCTGCATCATCGTTTTTTGAACGGTGTCTTTCTTGGAAATCGCGAACTATAACCCCAGGTAGCCAAAAATCTTGATTTTTTTAAGGTACCATTTAAATTTTCACGCAGGACATGTTTCGTAATTTAAAAACGCTGTTTTATATAAAAAGACTTCCTTCGAACCACAGGTACTGTACGCAATCCTACTATTTGCCTAATCCGAGCCTGGATCCGAACGGCTTCCTGATTAGACTGTAATGCCTGATTAGAAGAGTCCGATATAAAAGATGTTGTAATAGGTGCTGGAATGTTTGTAATTACTTCATCGGTCGATAATGGCAGGAAGTGTGACGATAGGCCACCAGTTACTTGAACGTGGCACATGGAGACTGTGATCAATCTTTTCAATTTCTCGCAACTTGAGTAATTCTTCGTAGTTCACCTTAATATCGTGAATCTTTTTTGTTGCAAACGAATTTCGCATAAGGCCATTCTTTGAACAATTTGGCCCGTTTCTCAGAATTCCCGCCGACACAACAAGAGTGGAATGCTAGTTTGCATTTTCCAAATCAAGACACGGCACGGTTTCGCGGCTGCTTACTGAATATAATATATATGTATATATATATATATATATATATATATATATATATATATATATATATATATATATATATATATATATATATATATATATATATATATATATATATATATATATATTAGGGTGGTCCACATTCCTATGTGATTATTTTTCCATATTTTTTGTTGCTCTCCACAAGCATTATTTTGTTCTATAGACCAAACGGAGTGAATATATCAAAAATTGGCCCATTTGAACTATATATAGAGGTCGCTATGATATGATATGATTTGTTTTTGTAGAAATTTTCCATATTTATTTCTGGCAAGCAAAAATGCTGTATAAGGCTGAATAAAAGTCTATATAAAAAGGAAATCCCCTTAATTTCTTATAGGATATATATTTCAACGAGAAATTTATCATTTGTGTCTGTTGTTTCAATGAGAAAAGTTGTTTGCAGAACAAGTAAAATATACTTTTTTAAATTTGAGTGTGAAGTGTAATTTGTAATTAAAATAATAAGTTACTGTGAATAGTTAAATTATAATTGAAGTTTAAAGGATTGAAAAGGGCGTTCACTAACACGTGCAAATCTACAAGAACCTCAGCTGGAGTTTGGCTAATTGGGAAGTCAACAGAAAGTCTATCCCATGCAAGGCTTCCAGCAAAGGGGATGTTCTTAAAAGATTCCATTATCACTATTTAGAACAAAAAATTACTGTTAAGCAAAGTATTCGGAATGCGGTAGTTGGAGTGATGGAAATTTGGGAAAAAGCGAGAATTCCTTTCTAAAGGATTGACTCAGTCGAAAGGAAATTAAACAAACTTGTTGGTGAATATTTGCTTCTAAAAAAGAATCAAAAAACCAATTTCGAAAGTTGTCGAATGAAAGAAAACATATTCAAAGCAGATTTGGTTGAAAAATTTGACATAGCAGTTAAGGACGCATTAACTATAATAAAAAATGAAGAGGATAAAACCATTTCTTATCATGCAAAGAGAAGACAACATGAGCTGCAGCATAGCAGGAGTAGACAATTATTTTAAAAATAAAGAAAACCAAAAACGAAAGAGAGACGCGGAAGCTGTTCCCAGGCGACTACTAAATATCCAAAAACAAAAAGCAAACCAAGAAGTTGTTGATACTCTTTCTGAGATTATGGATTCTGACGATTTCAGTGAAAATAGCTCTAACATATCATCATGTGATGAGTATCAGGCTCCTTCGACTTCGACCTGCAAGGCAAAGGCGAAACCTTCCTTGCAAAAATCTGTTTTTACCAAGGATGTTATTGCATTTATTGACCGAGTGAACCTTACTGATCGAAATGCAGTATTTGTTTTTGAATCTGTAGCTCAGGCATTGGGTATACCAATAGCAGATATCTCATTATCACGAAGCACAATACGTCGAACAAGAAACCAAATTCGAAAAAATTTAGTAGAATCGGATCAAGCTTCATTTATTTCACAATGTCCATGTTCCACTTATCTTACACTGGCATGGCAAATTATTAAACGATATTATTGATGGAGTACAAAAGATGGATAGCGTTGCGATTATCGTCAGTGGAGTTGGATTAGAAAAACTAATAGGAGTTCCAAAGATCAAAAGAGGTACGGGTGAACAACAAGCGAACGCATGCTGGCAACTTCTTGACGATTGGTGTCTCAAGGGTCACATTCGCGTACTATGCTTCGATACCACAGCGTCTAACACAGGGTTAAACTTAGGTGCATGCACTTTAATTGAAAAAGCCCTTGATAAGGAGCTCATATGGCGGAGGAGCTCATAATTGAATTTAATTTATTTAGAGATTGTGTGTATTTGTATATATTTATTGAACCGGAGCTGCTTTTTAGAGCTGCTTTTCACAGCTGCTCTTAAGAGCTGCTGCCGGGAGCAAATGAGAAATTTGAAAAGTATTTTTTTGTTTGACAACCCTTTAAAATGTGGAAAACTTCATTTTGGTTTAAAAATGTTGATGGATGTCAAATTGAAATAAGAAATGTGATATCGCCGTAAAAATAATTAGCTTTTAGCAGTTTTATGTGTTCCTTTGACTTCTAAAGTGCAAGAGATGAATTTTAATTTTGATTTTTAACTAAAAAGTTGATTGGTTTTAAAAATGGCTTGAATCTGACACTGAATATCTTAAAGTGTTACTTAATATAATTTAATCGTTGTGTAGATCTTAGTTTGTTCTAATCCGAAAAGCCCATAAAGCTCTATTAAAAAAATTGCATTAAAGTTGCAATAAGCTCAACAATGATCAATTTAAAATTTAATATTGTTACGTTTCGGCTTGGTCACTTTTACAGAAAACCAACTGGGGGACCTTTAGAACTATTCTAAGTAATTCACTACCAGTTCCGGTGCCAAAACCTCCAAAAACTGCGCAAGAGCTCGATTGCTCGGTGAACGAGTTGTCTAGCGCTTTCAATGAAACGATACTGGGCTCTAGTCCCCTTTGCAGGCCTAGGGGTGAATCTCGGCTATCCTGGTGGTTCGATGAGATTTAAGAAACACGTCGAAATGCGCAAAAGACTCTTCAAAACAGTACGGAAAACAAAATCTGCTCTAGACTGGGACTCCTATAAGGAGGTCCTCAAAATTTACAAATATCAATTGAGAAGTGCAAAGTTTAGCTCTTGGAGACTATACTGTGGTCCTTCCATCCCAAGTTATCTTCAACGGCCGAATGGGATATGAACCACTAATAGTGCGGAATCGCTGGAACTTCTGATGGAGACTCATTTTCCTGGTTGTTCCAAATATGTACCTAGCACAACAGTAAGTAAAAGGCCTCATAGGTCAAATTATTAGCAGAAAAAAGATCCAGTGGGCGATAAACAGTTTTAAACCATATAAGACGCCTTAACTCGATGGTATTATCCCTGCGGATATTCAACAAAGTACGGATCTAACAATTTCCTGGTTCGGGGTAATTTTCAAAGGCAGCCAAGAACTATGCCACATTCCTAGTAAATGAGCAGAAGTGAAAGTTGTTTTCATACCTAAGGCGGGAAAACGCCCACACTGCAATCCCAAAGACCTTAGGCCGATTAGCTTGTCTTCCTGCCTTTTTAAAACACTGGAAAGACAAATAGAAGCTCATATTAGAGGCACGTTTGTGTCGGAAAAGCTGTCTAAATCTCCACAAGCTTATTGCAAGACGAGATCTGTAAAGACTGCTCTTTATACTCTTGTATTTTTCATTGAAAAATCTTTCGAGTATAGAGACTACGCAATGGTAATTTTTTTGGATATTGAGGGGGCCTTTAACAATGTGCTTCCATTGAGATGAAAGTCGTTTATGACCAAGTTCCAAAGTAGAAGGGACAGTACGCCGCAGGGTGGCGTACTGTCCCTCCTACATTGAAACTTGGTCATAAATGACCTGTTGCTGAGACTGGAGGACGATGGCTTCTAAGTGGTGGGCTATGCGGATGATTGGTGTCCATGGTAAATATCCTGGCACCCTTAGTGAGCTTATGCAAAATGCCCTGGGCACTCTTTCATTATGGGCCAATTGGCTGTGGGTTGAATGTGAACTCACACAAAACCGAATTGGTTATCTTCTCTAGGAAATATAAACTTCCTCATGTAGATCCTCCCACTTTAAATGGGTTCAGCTTGACTTTTAAAGTTGAAGCGAAGTTTCTGGATCTCGTTTTGAATAGTAAATTATATTGGAAACCCAATATTCTGGAAAGGGTAAAGAAAGATTCGGTAGCGCTATACTCTTGCAAAAATGCCATTATAAAAGGATGGGGGCTGGAGCCCCATATCGTACACTGGCTTTATACGGCAGTAGTCAGACCCATACTCTTGTATGGGGTAATAGTCTGGTGGCCTGCTCTGGACAAAACTGGCAACCAAAAGCTGTTGACAAAAGTTCAGGAACTTCTGTTAAATCTATCCTTCCGTCTCCCCGACTACTGTAGCATTTTTCAAGCTGAAGTAAGTGCCATAAAGGAAGTTGTAGACTGGTTGACGTATAATGTAATATCAGTTTGTGATTTTCGCATATATACGAAAAGTTAGGCTGCCATTAAAGCGCCTCAATCACACTTCCTCACGTCGAAAGTAGTCCAGAACTGTTTCTCTTCTCTAAACGAGATGGAAGATTAATTCAACATCCACATTTTATGGGTGTCAGGACATTTCATAAGTACAGGGAATATAAACGCCGATGAACTGGCTCGACGTGGTACAATGGACCACTTCTCAGAAAGCATAAAGGATATTGAAATGCCTCGGTATGACAACTGCTGCTTCAGGAAGAAGCTAGCAAGCTGACAAATGACAAATGGTCGAGTATCACTTCTTGCGTATTAACTGGGCAGGTCTGGCGAAAGTTGGACTTGGCGAGATCCAAACAGCTGATCCCACTTCAGCGAAGTCAGATCAGTGTGGTTGTTGCAGTGATTACAGGGCACTGTCTCATAGGGAGGCATGCGAGTAGACTTGGTGTCTTCTCAAAAGACTACTGTCGTAGTTGCGAGGACGAAGAAGAGGAAGAGACAGTACTTCATCTTCTATGCACCTGCCCTCGTCTGGCACGAAACAGACTAAAGTTTCTAGTGGCACCCCTCTTCAAAGACCTGACGGACCTCTGTAGGATGGACGTCAGGAGTATCCAGCGCTTTGTTAACAGCTCAAAATGGTTCCAATGAGTTGGAGGAAACAATTATTCATGGTATGGCTACGGATCATTTTTGTGTCTATGCCTGGCCCTAGTGGTTCGGTATCCAAACCTAACCTAATCTAAGGTTCGTTTAACGGGATTGTGAATAAAACAAAAACAGTTCAATTTTTCAACAACGAATTTATTTATTTTCAAACGAATATTATTACAACACAATTTATTAATTTTAATTCACAAAATCACTTTATATAAATTATTCACACAATTTTACTGTACACTTACAAATTTTATTTCGCACAAAAACACTTTTTAAATCACTTTTAAATTCCTCCTTAATCTTTACACTGTCGCTTACCCTTAAATACTACCAACAATTTACAACTTTACACTATCGCGTTCCAAATACTAATAATCCAATTCGACTTCATTCGCCTTTTTATATACACAAACCAAACTTCTAGAAAGCTCATGACTTTTCCGGTTAGAATAGCTTAGAAACATTTAGAACAATTTTGTCCTGGAAAATCCCATTTTAGTACAGGAAAACATTGAGCTATTAATTTAACTTATTCTATTACACACTAGGTGTCATCGTTACATATATTTGACAACACCAACCAATATAATAAGTTAAATTAATACCTCAATGTTTTCCTGTACTAAAATGGCATTTTCCATGATAAAATTGTTCTAAATGTTTCTACACTATTCTTTCTGGAAAAGTCATGAAATTTATAGAAGCTTGGTTTGTGTATATAAAAAGGCGAACGAGACCGAATTGGATTATTAGTATTTGGTAAGCGATAGTGTAAAGATTAAAATGAAATTAAAAAGTGATTTAAAAAGTGTTGTAGTGCGATAAATAAATTCAAAGCGATCAGTAAAATTGAGCAAAAATTATAAAAAGTGATTTTTGAGTATTTTTGTTAATAAATTGTGTTGTAATAATTCTTGTGCTAAATAAATAAATCCGTTTGTGATAAATTGAATTGATCTTGTTTTATTTACAATCCAGTGATACAAACCTTTAGTGACCAGGTAAAAACGCAACAATATGATCATTTTAACAATAACAGCAAATTATGTTGAAAGTTGGTGTTAAGCTGGTTTGAATCTTAATACCTCAAAAAGCTCTATAAAAATGTTACACAGACTTAAATTTTATAATGGTAAAATAAGCTGGAACTTTATTTGATATCAACAACGTATCATATGGAAATTAGACCAAACAACAACATATATAATGGTAGTTTGTTCTAATCTTTAAAGCATAAAAAGCTCTGTAAAACATAGCAATTAAAATGTATGTTACACTTAACAAAATCTCATGAAGCATTGTAGAGACATTACAATTAAAATTAATGTTTTGTTTACACAGCCCCACAAAATAAAAGCTCAGAAATACCCCAAATTAAGATTTTTTTGTAAACTGTAACTATTAGGCTGTACAAACATTAATATCAATTTTAAAAAGCTTAACGATAAATGCAAACCCAATCAAAACAAGTTTAAACTACATTTAATTGTTCTACGTTTCTACCTACGTTTTTAGCTGAATTTTATCGTAAAAGCTCATAATGCTCTGTAAAAGAATTACAACTAAAATTTATATTACTCTTCATTAAACCTTATGTGTTGCGCTTTTTAAATAAACCCTGCCCTTAGCAGTTTAATTTTTGTATAGATTTGACAACAAAAAACGTCGAATTAGGATTATGATAACAACAACATTATCACGTTGACTTAATTAAAAATTTGACACATTTTATAAAAGCCTTGAATCTAAAACTGAATTATTTAAATACCTTATATAATTTAACTGTCGTTTAGTTTTGAGCTTGTTCTAATCTTAAAAGCTCGTAAAGACATGTCATATATACACTGGCTCAACCTCGAAATTGGCTTGTAATGGATTTAAAAACAACAACGTCTCATATGAGAATTTTAAGAACATAATATACAATGTGGGTACGAATAACTACAATAAGTAAAGTCGAATAGATTTTCCTCCAATAAACATTATTGTAGATATCTTCCTTCTTGTTCATTAATGCAAGCTGTGTCTGGTCGAATTATTTGTACAGCCTCATCTTTTAGCACACGTATTGTGGTTGGTTTAAAATCTATAATATCACCATAAATTATAATTAGGAGCTGTTTGGTCTCAAAATCTGAGACCAACAGTTTTTAAGTGCAACATGTTTATGTCGCAGCTCAAACAAAAACTTCCTTTAACTTTTTTAAATAATGCTCGCTGTTCACTTTTGTTGAGTCCTTATTGGGTGATTTAATTACAAAATCACTTAAAGTGTCGTTTAAGGAATTTTAATCGATCTTTGCTTTTAGCTTGTTCTAATATTTTTATTTAACAAAGCTCTGTATGACATTACAATTAAAATTGTTAGTTTGTTTGTTTATATAATGCCTTATATTACAAAAGTTCATAAAGCTCTGTAAAAAAAACAATAACCACTGATTAAGATTTTGTACAGAGCTTTAGACCTTTTATCAAGTTAAGCTAAAATTAAATTTAAACTAAACTTAATCGTTGTATATTTTTGGCTTTTTATAATTTTAAAAAGTTCATAAAGTTCTTGCTCTAAAGAATTTCAAACAAAATTGGTATTCCAATTTGTAAAACCATTTTTATAAAACAACCATGTAACAATTTAAAGTGTTAATAGATTTGAAAACAAAAAAATTGCGTATGACAATTTTGACAAACCATAACATTCATATCACGCTGGGTTTAATTTAAAATTTATGAGGTTTTAAAAAAGCCGTGAACCTGACACTTATTTAAATTTTACTTTACTCTAATCTTAAAAGCTCATAAAACTCTGTAAACAAGTTGCAATAAGAATTGGTAGTATGTTCTCTGCCTATTATGTACGCTTAATTAATTAGCTAAACCTCGAACGATCTAAATTTTTATAGTATTTTACAACAACAACGTCTCATATGAGAAACTCAACTACCACAACATATCACGTTGGTTTAATTAAAAATTTGGTTGTCGTAAGTAAAAGAAAAGAAGAATATTACAACCTGAAAGCGAATTACTACAAGTATTACAAAAGAAAATTTAACTGTTTATTTTCAACTTGTTCTAATCTTAATATCTCATAAAGCTCATTAAAGAAAGTAACACAGACGTACATGTTACTATGGTTGAATTAGCTGGACCACGAGCAATTAGAAGTTTTAATTGATTTGACAACAAAAACGACCTACGTAAAAATGTAAGCCATAACATTATATAACCTGAAAGCTTGTTATAATCGTTAAACCTTTAAAAGCTCTGTAAAAGCTCGACAACGAACTTAAGATGCGTATTGAGTATAATTCTCTAATATTTGGACTACATATGGTTGCTTTCTACATATAGAAAGAAAGCCAAGGTGTAAGTAGCCTGATAAGGTTGACTGAAAATAAATGTTTTTAAATTCTAATTCAGATCGAAACTAAAGTTGCAAAACACTTCCTAATTTCAGGATGAGTCTAAGTATAGGCTTATTTCGACCATGGTTTGTTCAACTGGAAAAATACTAAGATCTTTCTTTGGAGTAGCCTTCGACAACAGCAATTTCCGTAACCTAATTTACGTCATTGTTAAATCTGTTGTGCACTACGAAGGTAAGCTTTTGGAGAGGTGTACAGAAAAGCAGAGAAATTATTTTTAAGGTTTTCGCTAAACGTGTAATAAAATCGTAGAATATTATTTAAACAGCAATTGCTATTGCAACTGTTAAAAATTAATTTAAGCTAATTGAAATACTGCGATTTACTGTATACCATCTAAAATTTGTCTAATTTCAGTTGCTCCATTAAATGTAAGACTGTTAGGCGCACATCAACCACTGTCAGCTGGCAGAAGATATGATTTACTGTGTCAAAGTGCTGGTTCTCGGCCACCAGCAGCGATAACATGGTGGCGGGATGGACAACGCCTTGAAACAACAACCGAAACTGTAATTATTATATAGTCCATTTGCCTGTATAAACTTAACCAATCTATTTTATTTATCAAAATACGCAGACCTCAAGTGATGGCAACCAAACAACTAGCACCTTATCAATAACCTTAAGTAGACAAGACGCAGGACGTTATTTATCATGTCGTGCTTATAATAATGCCGTACCATCTGAAGCACTCGAAGATGGATGGCGGCTGGATATTCAATGTAAGTAAATAAAAAAAAGATTTCTTTAAGTTTGTCTTCAAAAAGTATTTTATTCAAATAATTTAGACAATTAACGCTCATGATTAAGATTAGGCACAAATTAACCAGGCAAACATAAATATTAAATATTTTGTTTTACCAGCAAAACGAAGTCGTTCATTAACAATAATTTGCCAACAATTTTTTTTTATTAAATGCAAAAAATAAAAGTTTGTCTTGTATAGATATGAGTACCAACACCGTTGTTTAGAAAATCCGATCATAATCTGTATAACATAAAAATGTACCTTGGTTGGCTTCTTGACTAGCAAAAACTATATTGGATTTTTTTTTTCAAAATTTTTAAGCTTTTTAAATAAATTACAACTAAAATAATTTAGTTTGGTTTTAAAAAAGGAAACTTTTAAATTATCAACTTTAATTACTAGCCATATAGATACTAAAATTATTTTTTATGTGTTGTAAAAGTCAATTATTTTTTATTTTGTGTGAGGTTAGAAAACAAAAACTCGTAATACCGAGCTGTTGTAATTTCGTAGAATATAATAATTGTTTTTAATGAGCTTTTTATACTTTTCAAGAACAATCAACTCAAACAGGTCAATTAGTCTCTAAATGTGTATAGAGTTAAAAAAATAATAATTTTGATTAAATTCGTAATTTAATTTTTAGAGAGACAATAAATGTGTTAATTAAAGTAATTTTAAATTATAGAAACAGAGCATTTTTTAAACCAAAATTGTTGCTACCAACATTATGATGGTAAATGTTTGTAGTTGTCATTTAATTTAATATATACGGAAAAACTAAGAATTACTATGTATACCCACTTCTGAATATTTTGACTTTACTCTTACGAGTTGCAACTTTATACAGGAAAGCTAAATAAAACTGAAGGGTGTCTGGTATTCACAGTCCGCATACTTTAGGCTGATTAACCAATCAATCATTCATCAATCGGCATATGCTGTTACACCTTAGATTAGGGTTTTTGTCAAGGATTTCTCTTTTAGCGCGGTAACTTAGACTATGGCAAACGTCCAAAATGTGCCAAATAGCCTCAGTTACCAGAATATGCCACAAGAAGGCATCACATACACTTGTGGATTGTGGCAAGGAAAGAAAATAATTTTAGTTAAATTTAAAAGCTTCCCATCTCAAAATACCTGCTTGTTGGCACTATAAGCACACCAAAAATGAATAATCGTCCAAATATTTTTAAAAGTGGCCATGTTTTTCCTGTTGGCCAAATTAGTGTGTTTTCTTGGGATATTTCACTTAACCGTACAATGGTAAAAAAAAAAAAAAAATAATAATTTTTAGACAGTACAAGCCGGTGACCATCCATTGCACTACCAAAGCCATTTGTTTTGTTTTGCCCTACGATTTTTTTAGCGGTAACAAATTGAAATGCATAAGACATTGAATTTAAAATAAGATGACTTACACATATCCGCTTATAGCGCCAATTTTAACTTGCCGACTGACCTAAAAAATAAATTAAAAAATAATTCAAAAAACTTCTATAAACCAGGGTTCATAGGAAGAATTTGTTGTAATTAGACGCTTCGTTTATTCTGTGTGTAACTATACACTTCTTTTGTTTACGCTCCTTCTCTAAAATTATTCCAATTAGTTTTGCTATGCTAAACAAATTTAAGTGACAATTACTGAATGATCTGAATATTATCACAACAATGATCTGAATAAACACAGAGTTAAATTTTTAATTTTCATTAGTTTAAACTTCTAGAACTGATTTTGGTGAATTATTGACCCAAGCCTCAGCCAGATGTACTTATCATTAACTTTGAAAGCTTGAGTAATGAAGCGTTCTGATAATTGTTGGAAATATTCAGTAAAAAATACAATTGCAAGGGAATTCATTACTTTCGTCATAAAATTTGTAGAAGAACATAAAGGCACTCTGTTGTCAGTCCCTCTATAATGTTTAACGGGGGTTATAGCGTTAGATTCTTTTAGGATCAATAGGTGCTGAGGCAATTTTGAAGCATGATCTACATATTTGATGAAAATACATTAACAGCTATTTCGAGAATTGATTAAATCCTTCCTTGTCTATTCGGGATAAAGTGCACCAACTCATGCAGCAAAGCAATATATCTAAAAACAAATAGGAGAAGGATAGGTTTAATCCAAAAAAGCTTATTTGATGTATCAAACAACACATTTTGGCATTTGGTATTTTACAGAAAACCTCTCATTAAAAAGCAGAAATATGTAAGCAGCGAGTATGATTTTTATGCAAAAAGGATTTTATATTATTAATGTGAAATGTTGAACTGGAAGAGCCTTCAAATGGATTTTGGGATCATGGGAAATTAAGAAATGATTTTAACTATTTGTATGTTTATCTATTTTTGGGGGGATGTGCTTCAAACGTTGTATGTTTTTATAAATCTCTATATTTTGGTATACCGAATTTCATTTCACTCTCCTAGAGTAGGTACACTGTAAATATTTTTTCACTGATTCGTTTTAAAAATCTAGGCTCCTAAAATACGAAATGATTGTTATTCTGAAGATTTTTCCTTGGTTTTTGCCAGAACAATATCCCGCCATTTTAAAGAAGAAGGTTCGTTATGCACGTTTAAAAATCAGTATTACCCAAATTTAAATTGCTGTTTTACTCTATATGAAACGATGTTTTTGAATTTGATGCATCCACAATCTATACCGATAATTCTCGAAATAAATATAAAACACAATAAATATTAGTCTAGACAAAAACATTTCAGGTTCTACATTTAATTTAAATCGAAATTATGCAAATTATTTCAACAATAACCCAACCAGTAAGAAACTAATCGGTTTTTGCACGAATAGTTGCAAACGAACCAGCGATGGCATTCATGTAAATAAACATTACATAAACCTAAACCGAATGCCGATCTACTTGTTACTGATCTAAGTGCGATCTTTTGCAACACCCTTAGTGTATTATGAATTATCAAAATTTTCTGAATAGGAATAAATCGTGTGCAGCACACAAGAAAATAAGTCAGTCGCTGTTCATCGGTGGGGTGTACCTTCACTACAAGGAGCTTCTTTTAAATCGTTTCTTACCGAGCACAAACATTAAAAATTTAATTTTATTATGTTCTTTAACAATATTGTGGTTTATAAGCCACAAAATAATTAATGTGTTTATTTAAGTTGCAATTGTTAGAGGTACAAAAACTTAATGTTTTCTTAGAGTTATCAAAAAATATTGTTAAAAATAATTTCTTTAATGAGAGTTACCCTAATTTTCCTACTAAAACTAAAACTTCTAAGCCGTAATTAATTTTACCGGTCGTACACTTAATATTTGTTTTGAAAGTATCGGCCTAAATAAGCAGCTTTAAGAAATAAAAATAATTTTCAATGATATGACTTTGATTAAATGTCAAGCACATGTTTTTGTAATATTTAAATATAAAGTAGGCTAGAAATATTTTATAGCTTTTGTGGAAGTTTGAAATTTATTTTTAGTTTCAACTTAACTAAATTTTTAATTTGTTTTTTACTAAAAGCTTTTACTCCAATTAATTAATTTTTATTTGTAAAAGCTCTCTATAACTTTTAATATCTGTTATCTAAAATAATAACTTTAACCAATTTTAGTTATTTAGTATGAATTATTCTGAAAAATATTTATTCATTTTTAAAATTTTAACTGTTTCAACAACTTTAATATTTATTTAATATTTTTATTTATTTCAAAAGTTTCTAAGTATTTAGCAGTAATAATTAAATTAGGGCAATAGTTTTAATAATTTAATTAATTTTACTAATCATTTTACTAATTATTTTAGTAATTTGAAATATTTTCATAATTGTACTAGTTCTAATAATTTTAATAATTTTGAAACATTTAGTTATTTTATTAAGTTTTAGTAATTTTAATAATTTAAACTACGCTAATAATTATAATTAATTCAAACTAGTTTAATACATTTAATCTTTCTAATAATTTTAATCATTCTAACAGTAATAATAGTTTTAATAATTTAAATCATTTAATTTGTTTCAACCATTTTATTCATGTTAACCAAATTTTTGAATATTTTGAATATTTTCTATTTCAAAATTTTAATTACCGTAATAATATTAATTTTAGTAATTTTTTCTAATTTTACCGGTTTAAATAAATTAATTAATTGCAATCATTTTAAAACGTTTAATAATTCGATATTTTTATTAATTTAAACAATTTTAGTAATTTTCAAAATTTAATTAATTTATATAATTTTACAAATTTTCATACTTTCAATCATTTTAATAATTCTAAACGTGTTAATAATTTGATCAATTTCAGCTGTTTTATAAATTTTTGCAATGAAATTAATTTTAATTTTCTTAATTATTTTTAATATAATTTTATTAAATTTAATAAATTTAACTGTTTTAACAACTAAACTAATATTTTTAACATTGTATAAATTTTAAAAATTATTAATTGTTTTAACTGATATTTTTAATATTAAAATTTAATTAGTTTTAATAATTTGAAATATAAATCATATCATCAGGATATATCAATTGAACCGCTAATTTATTACACTGATTTTTCCCTGATCCGCTTGTGGTTTTACTGAATTTTACAATTGCTCTATAAAAATTTAAACAAGTTCAATTTAATTGTATTTATCGCATACATCCGGATTTTATTTTAAACATTAGTTTATTCCAGAACTAGCCAGATATATAGAGAATTATTTTACGAAGAGGAGAAATTGTTAAAAGTCTTGTACGGGAATTTTAAAATTCGCTAATACTACAAGTGCTTGGTTGATTGCTATATACCATATAGGAAAAAATCAGGCTAATAAATTAGCAGCTGTTCGTAAAATAATTATCTAACTGGCTAATTCCGAAATACCTCAAGGTTTCAATTTCAAATATTGTAATAAAAAAATAATAATTTTGATCATATTAATAATTTTAATTGTTAATTAATTTTAATTATTTTAATAGTTTCTTTTTTATATAATTTTTTTAATTTTAAAATTTTTCAATAACTTAAATAGCTCTCAACAATTTTTTGTATTTGAATCATTTTATTATTTTCATCAGAATATTTATCATTTTTATAATTTTGATAGATTTAATAATTAGCTATTCAAATAATCTAAGTAATTTGAATAAAAAAAAAAACTTTAAATAATTATAATACACAGTTCACACTTAATTAAAACTTTTAATTAAAAATATTAAAGTTTTATTATTATATTAAACAGTAATAAATCTTTTATTAATTTTTATAATTTTATTGATTTTAGTATTTTTTGTAGTTAAAATAAATAAACATTTTTAATTAATTTCGAAAATTTTTAAATTTTTATAATTTTAACAGTCTTATAACAACTTTAATAATTTTCGTAATTGTTATAATAATTTTAAAATTTATAATATTTTAAATAATTTACCAAATTACATTTTATTCAGATATATTATTACTTTTATTAATTTTGATAATTTTTTTAATTTAATAATTTATTATTTATAATAATTATAATGTTTTGATTTTATCAATATTTATAATAATTTATGTAATTTCAAATATTTTAATCAATTTAATAATAAAAATTATTTTTGAAATTTCAATAAATAAAAAAATTATTATAATTTTAACTTCCAAATTTTTTGTAGTAATTTTATTAAAAAAATTTTGATTTGAAAACTTCAATAAGGTTTACAAATAAATGTTCTACAAATTATCGTAAATTGGTTAACTTTAACATGTGAATGATTAAATAGGTTTCCGTAAGTTCTGGTAATTTTAATAATTTGATAATTTTAATAATTTAAACCATTTTAATAATTTCAAACATTTTAATAATTTATATAATTTTACAAATTTTCGTTATTTAAATAATTTTAATAATTTGAAACGTTTAAATAAATTTATCAATTTCATTTTATTTTTAATATAGTTTTATTCAATTTAATACTACTAAAAATTCAAATAATCTTAGTCATTTGAATAATAAAAAAAATTACATAATTATAATATACAGTTCACACTTAATTAAAACGTTTAATTAAAAATATTAATTTTTAACCGTTTTAACAAAATTATTAATTTTCGTAATTATTATAATAATTTTAACAATTATAATATTTTAAATAATTTCCCAAATTACATTTTATTCAGATATCTTAATATTTTTATTAATTTTGATAGTTTTATTCATTTTAATAACTTATTATTTATAATAATTTAATTAATTTTAAATATTTTGATCAATTTAATATTTAAAATTATTTTAAAAATTTCAATAAATAGAAAAATTATTATAATTTTAACACTTTTAGTAATTTTATTACAAAAATTCTGAATAAATATTTTCCATTGAGTTCCGGTAATTTTGAAAGATTTAGTAATTGTGTAATTTTTAAAATTTTTATAATTTTAACAAATATTAAAATGTTTTTAAAATTTTTCTTATAATAATATTTTTTATAAACTTAAATATTTTGCTTTTAATCCTTTTAATAATTTTAATCATTCTAACAGTATTTCTTACTTTAATAATTTAAATCATTTGTTGTTTTAATCACTTAAATCATTTGATAGTTTTAATAATATTAACTAATTAATTTTAAATATGTTTAATCATTTTATCGGTTAACCATTTTAAAAATTTTACAAATTTGAATAATTTTCATTTATTTAATAATCTTTAAAATTTTAATCGTTTTTCTAATTCAACAATTCATT
This sequence comes from Tipula vernalis, assembly GCA_958295665.1. Taxonomy (NCBI): domain Eukaryota; kingdom Metazoa; phylum Arthropoda; class Insecta; order Diptera; family Tipulidae; genus Tipula; species Tipula vernalis. The sequence continues at coordinate 340,432,229 of OY282560.1, read as the reverse complement.
TTGATAATTTTAATCATTTTAGCAGTTTTAATAATTTTAATATTTTCTAAAAATTATAACACTTTAATTACATATATGAATCAATGAATTTAACAATTTATTTTTTTTAATTTATTTTAAGTAATTTTATTTAAAAATTGTATATTTGATAATTTTAATAGTTTTAGAAACTTAATCAGTTTGTCGTAATTTGACTGATTTTAACCATTTTAATGATACATAATTTTTAATAAATTTTAATTATTTACTATATGTTTAATTGTAATAACATATTTATACATATATGTTTAATTGTAATAACATATTTACTATATGTTAAATGTAATTTTAATTATTTACAATAACTATATGTGTAATTTTAAATTTTTTTTAATTTTATTAATTTGCAAATCTAAAAATATTCTTAATAATTGTAACAATTCTAATAATAATATTTTTAAATAATTTTTGTAAATTTAACCATTTCACGTTTAAACTGTTTGATAATTTTATTTGTTTAAACCATTTTAATCAATTACTAAAACTTTTAAATACAATAAATAATTTGTAATATTGTTAAAATGATTAAAAATATAAAAATAGTTAAAATAAATTAGTAAATTATTATTATCAAAACTATCAAGTTTTAATAATAATATCTTACTAATTTATTTAAACTATTTTTATAATTGTAATCATTTTAACAACGTTACAAATTTATTGTATTTAACAATCTTAGTAATTTTAATGGTTTTCCTAATTAAAATTATTTTATTAAATTTTGATCATATTCATTATTTTTTTAATTTTAATAAATTTATTATAATTACTTTACTAAATATTTAATAATTTAAAGAATTTTACTAATTTAATAAAAATATAAATTTGATAATTTTACAAATTAGCAGTTACCTAAAATAACATAAACCTCGACTAAGATAGTTTTTCAAATTTATTAAAATTCAGAACAACTGCCACAGAAGGAACATTTAATGATTCCTAACAATAACTTTAGTAGCCAATTATATCCAATTTCAATTGTTTTATTAGTTTTCGTAATTTTATTTGTTAAATTTATAATATCAATAATTTCAATAATTTTTAATTAATTTTAATAATTTTGAAAATTTTTAAAATTTCAAAAATTTTTATTTAAAATTATAAAAATTAATTTGTTAAAGTTTTAACAATATTATTAATATTTTTAATCATTTTAATGTATTCAAATAATTAATAATTTTTATTTTTATTTCAATCCCTGCGTCCAAAATTCTATTTTTCCATTTCATTATAATATTACTGGTAGAATGATAAAAACTGGCGTATTTTTGTTTAAAATTGTTTAAATTTTTAAAATTAACAAAATTAATAGAATTGTTCGAATTTTTAAAAGTATTTAAGTGATGTTAAAATTAATTAAACGAATAGAATTATAGAAAAATAATTAAAATAATGACATTGAAGTTAAACCTAAATGATTACGCAATATTCTGCTTGGAACATTAATGGATATGTTTTCCAATACAAAAGATGAATTGATGTGGCGAAGTAGAAGGTTTCCGATAAAAGCAGCATCCGGAAGAAGACGTCTATTTTGAAGGGTGCAAATTTTATATTCTTTACACTTTGTCGGATATGGTGGTCTAGACATATTCTCAGCTAGATTCTTTCAAAAGCAATATTAAAAGCTTTTCTTTGTATGTTTTCAAATCTTTTGAAGTGTACGCCAGAATAAGGAATCCATACGATTACAGCATATTACACTTTAGATAAAATGTAAATAAAGTTTATGTATCCCTGAATTCCCCAGTCCATTGTTTGACAAGGCCAAACATAGAGTTTGCTTAAGCCATACAGTTATCGATGTAGAGTTAAGGTGACTCCTAGATCAGTAATCTCTTGTACTCTACATTGTCATTGATGCTGTATTTAGTTATTATTGGATTCCTTTTATGATGTTTAAGTTTAATGAGTTTGGGTCGCACCACTCACTAAGTCTACTGAGGACTGAGGTAAGCTTGCAGTTTGTTAGCATCAAAAATTGGTTTAATCGTACGATTTATTTTTACGCCATAAGCTAATATGAGAAGATCTGAGTTTTTCATGATCATGGTTATCCAAACAATGAATAAAAAAAAAATGCAGGGTCCAATATGTCACCATTGAGGAACACCAAATGTCACTTTGACAACGGTAGATTTTTTATTGCCAATTATTCCATATTGTAGACGGTTTGTGAAGTGTGACTTGAACCAATTAATGTATTCTAATGAAAATCCAAATGGAAATAGGCTTTGGAGTGTTTTATGATGACATATAGAATAAGCTATCTCCCTTATTACTTGGCTAGTGAATTCAACCAGGTTAGTAGAAATAGATGTACCAGGCATAAACCCATGCAGGTTGACAGGTATATGACGTATTAATATTGATTTAAATGCGTTACATAAGCCAAAATAGAACAAACAATTTAAGAATTGATGATAAAGTTAATATTCATCTGTAACATGTGACGTCATCCAGTTTGTCTGATTTAAAGATTGGAATTATTTAGATGAGGGTACATAGATCTTACTTGCAGTAAAATCTCATAAAATTTGTCGACATTTTAATTCACATCCTTTACATTTAGAATATGATCCCAAATCACTGCTTCCACATAAACATGCAGATCAGTATGGTTTGTCTTCTTAAAGTTGTATTTGATTTGTTGAGGGGTTCAGATTTTGGCATACAGTCAGTAGTGTCAAACACCTTATCCAAAGATTTCTTTCTAAGAAAGAACCTTTCTAAAAACCTCCCCAGATTATTACCAATGGAGTTAATTTGGTTTAAATTATAATCAAGTATAAACGAACCAGGATTCTGCATCTGACTTTATATTATTTGGAAGAATGCAATTAAATTTACGGTCAATATTCCAGATCATATTCGGAAGGTTATGGTAACCAAGTACAAGAAACAAATCGGATGAATTTGATGTATTAATGACTTCTTCAATGTCTGAATGAGGTGGTATGTACGCTGTCATAAATATTATTATTTGCTTATTTTGATCTTCACACAAATTTGCTCAACTCTTAATGGGACTAATGTTTCTAGAGCACTCACTAGTTTGGAATTCACGGCTATGATTACACTACTGTCCGATTTCTTAGAGCTTGTTTCAAGCTTGCGATCACATCTATAAACAACATAGTCATGGCCAAAATATTCAGTCTGTTAATTCCCGGATTGAAGCCATTTAGTTCACTTTTTGATAATAGATAGAATACAACCCTCTTATTCGTTTACTTGCTGACTTTTCCAATGATTGTGTAGCAAATCATCTTTAACGGGCGCGAAATACTTAAGTGAACCCGTATGTCTCGATAATGTAACGGTTGCATGTGGTAAACTACTAAATAGTTCATTCGGATGTTCATTGGTTCTTACACATAAAATATTTGGTGAAGTTAGTCCGTTGCGCCTCGTGAATCGTTAAGACTTTACTTGTTGTTGGTAAGGCAAGCTGGGCCATTAATAAACGCTTATCCGCTTTGGTGAAAGTTAGATAATACGTAGTATCTAGAATTGGTAGTGTAGCGATATTTGGTGATAACTTGAAGAATTCCATTAATACATCTATAGAGTGTTCAGTGCTGATACCTGGATATAATTCTTTTAGTGCTAACGTAAAATATTTCATATTGACCCACAATAATTTTTTGGTAGGTCTATACAAAGACTACCAGCATGCGAAATCTATGAAAAACTAATGCCTTTCACATGATCAAATTGTCATAATAGTAAACTTACTGTTATGGATTTTCTTAAGAAAGACATATCTTAAGAGATTCCAGACTTATCACCTACGTCATTAGAATTTTTTGATAGCTCAGTATACTAAGAATATAAACATTGTTAGAAAAATCCTAAACTGTAAGTTTACAAATATGATAATGTGACAAAGTGAAAGATATTAACTTTTCCTATGATTTTTTATGCTTGAAGCCTTAGTATATACCTATCAAAAAATCATAATAACATTGGTAAAGATATCACCATATGAAAGGCATTAACTTATCATATGATTTGGTATATTTGAAGCTTTAGTGTAAACCTATCAAAAAATCGTGTTGACGTTTGTGTTAATTATGGAAAATCTTAAGATATCTACTTTCTGAAGAAAACCCGAAACTGTAAGTTCAGATATATAGCAAATTGACCAAGTCAAAGGCATTAGCATTTAAATTGGTTTAACAGATACACACTTTTGTAATTAAATTATTTTATAGATGTGTATTTATGTAGGTTAATCTGGCTTATTATTATTATTTTTTTTTTTGGTAAAATAAGTAAATCCGATTTGACAACAATTAAATTATATTTATTCAAATCAGCGTATTTCGACATTTAGTTCAACAACAAAAATTTGTTTTCAATGATTAAATGTTTGAGTCGTTGTATGCCAATTCCTGCATTTAATTTTCGGGGCTTGAAGTTGCCGTTATAACCATAGGCGCTATAAATCTGATTCTTTTTATATTAATACATTTATCCATTTCAATAATTTAATGTTAATAATTTTAATATCCCGTTAACAATTTAAATAAACAATTTAGCTAATTTTAATTATTTTAATAATTTTTTCAATTTTATCTATATTTTATTAATTTTCGTGATTGTATTGATTTAATAATAATTCTAATGAATTAATAGTTTCCCATGAACTTTAATAATTTTAAAAAATTTAGTAATTTCTTTAATTTTAACAGTTGCAACCAATTTAATAATTTTTTTAATCATTTTAATAATTTTAACAATTTGCATCATTTTAATAATTTTCAGCATTAATAATTTAAATTTATTTAATTGTTTTGTTAGTTGAATTGTTTCAGTAATTTTAATAATTAAGACAGTTTGAACCGTTCATTTAATTTTTAAAATTTTTTAAATAATTTTAATATTTTAAATAGTTTAAACTGATAATTCTACAAATTATAATACTTTTATTTATTTTTCTAATTTGAACTATGTTATTTGTTGCAATAATTTAAATAGTTATTTCTGACGTTTAAATTAATTTTAGTAATTATAATAATTTTATTTATTTTAATAATTTCAATATTTTTAATAATTTAATCAATTCTATTTTAATTATCTGACTAATTTTTTAATAATTTTAATAACTAAAATTTTATGTTTTTCAATTTAAGTTTTAGCAAATTTAATAATATTCTAAATCATTTTAAATAATTTAAATAGTAATATTAATTAATTTAATAACTTTTAAAAATATTAATAAATTTAAAAATTTGATAACAAATTTAATATAATAACTTTAAAATGATTAATTTGTTTAAAATTTTAAAACTTTTAATAATTTTTAAAATTATTAATCTATCCATATTTAATCATTTAATAATTTATAAATAATTTAAATAATGAAATTATTATTTTGATAATTTTAATAATTTAAAAAGACCCTAATTTTTCTTTTAAGTTATTAAAAATCCGATCGATTCGATTCTAATTATTTTCAAGACTCCTACATAAACCGATTATTTACACAATTAACAAATAATCCGTAAAATCCTTTGTGAGCTGATCTAATTTATTTAAATAAATCTCAAAACTTTATCTAACACGCTAAAAAACAGCAGCTACTTACTGTTGAAGACAGCAATTTGTCTACTTAGCACGAAAAAACGTAAATTTTCAATCTTCCCGAACATAATTTAAACGATAATCAATCGCATAAAATTATAAAATACATAAATTAATGCATTTATTATGCAAATTAAACACTAACAACTACAATATGCTACATAAGTTTTTTGCTCCATTATATTTAGGTGTAACGTACATAAGAATATAGGTAGCAAGCAACTTGTATAAAATCGACAGCATAAACGCTAAAACGTAATTAAATTTTCACTTTACACTCTCTCTATGTACGTACATATAATATGCTTCGTATACATGTATTTATGCTAAAAACTATAAACTATTTAATAATGTTATAATTTTATTATATATCTGATAGCAGTTTCAATTTTAAATTTTTTTTTTATGGATGTTGAAACTTTAATAAGACATTTAAACTTGTTATTGTTGTTACGGTTCAAATTTATTTTTAATAATAGAGCAATACACCAATAAATTGAGAGTAATTTAACTGTTATACTACTTGAAAAGTTTAATCAATTTATTTGTCAAATTAATGTGCCTGTGTTCAAAAGCGTGAAATATGTCAAACTGCCGTTTATCCTTTTAATTGTTTGGCAATTTTATTCGATTTAAATAACAAAAAAGACAAAAGTTTTTAAATATTTTACTACCCTTGACGAGAACACAAAAAAAAATAAAAAATACACAGAAAATGACATTCCACCGTGTAAAGTGTTTTCTGAGTGGTTATTAAATTTGTTGAAGTAACTCGACATTTAGCATGAATTGCTCCTTCAACAAACATTTAATATTTATATCGCCTTGTTTTCATTTTACTTACAGATATACCAGAAACAAAAGTAAAACTGGGCCCCTCATTGGATCCAGAAGCAATACGAGAAGGTACCGATGTTTATTTTGACTGTTTGGTATCAGCTCATCCGTCTGTATATAAAGTAGAGTGGAGGCATAATGTAAGTGAATAAAAAATAAAAATAAAAAAAAATATTTAGTTCTTTATGAAGCGTTAACAAGACATTTAATATATTCCAGGGTCGAATGCTGCCGCACAATATATCGCAAGGTGTAATCATAAGCAATTATTCATTAGTTTTACAAGGTGTATCACGGGCGACCGCTGGTAATTATTCATGTGTCGGCTACAATGCTGAAGGTGATGGCATTAGTCCGCCATTTCAATTAAATGTTTTGTATGCACCGACATGTGCACCAAATCAGCCACGCGTTTATGGTGTGGCCAAACAAGAAAATGCTCAAATAAAATGTGTGGTCGATGCAAATCCACCGGACGTAGAATTTAAATGGACATTCAATAATAGTGCCGAAAGTATAGATGTCGCCGCAAGTCATGTGTCACGCATTGGAAAAGGTACATCGTCGATTGTTTCGTATACACCGATGACAGAACTTGATTATGGTACACTGCTGTGTATAGCAACAAATCGAATAGGCAAACAAAGAGTACCTTGTGTATTTCACATCATTGCAGCAGGTATGTAACACATTTTATATGATCTCGACCAAATTTCTCATTTTTTTGAACCGAATTTTTGCCCAAAAATTTTTTTTTTGTTGGAAATATGTCATGTGGAAAAAAATAATTCGCCGAGTATGCGCACAACAGAACACATTTCGGTATTCATGTATAAATTATTTATTCGATTTTTTTTTGTATGTTGTGTGCTATTTTTTTGTATGTGGCTACGTTTGTGTGTCTCAATAGTGTTCGTTGTCGAGTACGTACACAAAAAAAAAAAAAAAAAAAATCAGAACAGCAAAAGTATTTTATTACAAAATTCTCATCTTTCCTTTATGACTTTATAAGCTGATGTAAAAAAAAAAAAAAAAAAAATCCTGATTTTTATGTTTTCAGAGTTTCTATCAAAATGTTTCATATTTCATGCATACGTACATAACATACACAACATAAATTTGTAACAAACGTTTAACGAACGAACTGAATGAACGAACGAACTCAAAAACAAAAAGAAAAAACTTTTTCATTTTCTACTTTCTGCAACATAATATTATGTTGTGAAAAGGAATTATGTTTTTTTTACGGTTTTTGTACGGATTTTCAATAAGTATTGGGTTTGTGCACAATTTATAGTCTTAGTGTGGTAGTAATGATTTCGAAGCACCATGCAAAAGAATCATAAATAAACATGTTTATGTATATTATACTAAGGTATACCTAATGAGTGTTCTTTATTAAACGCCATTCTTGGAAGTTGTATACAATAAAGGTGAAAAAAAATGCAGATGTTAATGATGATATTGGGGAAAGGTGAATAACCGGTGAATTATCAATATACAAAAAATTCTAGAAAAATGTCATTTCAAAGAATTACATTAAGCTCCTTATTTAACGATAAAAAACCACGCCAAGAACCGATGCGTATATTTTGTGTTAGCGCACATGTTTTGTTAATGGTAATTTAGACTGCACACAATTAATGGAAGGTTCATCTGGTTTTCAGGTAGATTGAAGAAATAATATAATTTGCATGCCACTTAGGAATAAAGTTTTTGGCATTCAGATAACCGAAAATTAAATTTTGAGAATGTTATTTTCAATTTGTGTAGGGACATTAAAGACTTAACTTTTTTTTTTTTGTAGTCACCCTATAGGGGATACAGTCGTTTTTTGCCAAATTGAATTAGCGAAATTTGCTACAAATTAATTTATTTATACAAACATTTATATTAAATTATTTACATTATTGGACATTCTAAACTTGGGTAGAACGGACGAATTAAAATGTAATTCTATTTCCAGATTTAATAAATATTCTGAAATGGTATTTCGCCACAAAATAATTTTACCCGTTATTGATCAGTATGTACGACGAACGATTTCTGGAAATCGCCTATGTAACCTCTTCGAAAAACCGCGATTTTGATCAATTGTGGATGTTCTATGGCCGATTCTGGCTAAAATGTAATATGCACAATCGTGAATCCTGGCCATAATACTAACCACACTTGGTCTGAATACGAATGTCAATAAAAGGTGGGATTTCTGGTAATCGCCCATATAACCTATTCGAAAAACGGCGATTTTGATCAATTGTGGATGTTCTATGGCCGATTCTGGCTAAAATGTAATATGCACAAATGTAAATCTTGGCCAGAAAACTAATTAAGCTTTGTTTAAATTCGAGTGTTAATAAAAGGTTCGATTTCTGAAAATCGCCCATATAATCTCTTCGAAAAACCGCGATTTTGATCAACTGTGGATGTTCTATGGCCGATTCTGGCTAAAGTGTGATATGCACTAGTGTGAATCTTGGCCAGAAAACTAACTAAGCTTTGTTTTAATAAAAGGTTCAATTTCTGAAAATCGCCCATATAACCTCTTCGAAAAACGGCGATTTTGATCAATTGTGGATGTTCTATGGCCGATTCTGGCTAAAGTGTGATATGCACAAACGTGAATCCTGGCCATAATACTAACGACACTCTGTCTTAATTCGAATGTTAATAAAAGGTGGGATTTCTGGTAATCGCCCATATAACCTATTCGAAAAACGGCGATTTTGATCAATTGTGGATGTTCTATGGCCGATTCTGGCTAAAATGTAATATGCACAAATGTAAATCTTGGCCAGAAAACTAATTAAGCTTTGTTTAAATTCGAGTGTTAATAAAAGGTTCGATTTCTGAAAATCGCCCATATAACCTCTTCGAAAAACCGCGATTTTGATCAACTGTGGATGTTCTATGGCCGATTCTGGCTAAAGTGTGATATGCACTAGTGTGAATCTTGGCCAGAATACTAACTAAGCTTAGTTTTAATTCGAGTATTAATAAAAGTTCCGATTTCTGAAAATTGCCCATATAACCTCTTCGAAAAACCGCGATTTTGATCAATTGTGGATGTTCTATGGCCGATTTTGGCTAAAGTGTGATATGCATAAATGTGAATCTTGGCCAGAAAACTAACTAAGCTTTGTTTTAATTCGAGTGTTAATAAAAGGTTCGATTTCTGGAAATCGCCCATATAACCTCTTCGCTAAACCGCGATTTTGATTAATTGTGGATGTTCTATGTCCAATCCTGGCTAAAGTGTGATATGCACAAACGTAAATCTTGGCCAGAATACTAACCACAACACTTGGTCTTAATTCGAATGTTTATAAAAGGTGGGTTTTCTGGTAATCGCCCATATAACCTACTCGAAAAACGGAGATTTTGATTAATTGTGGATGTTCTATGGCCGATTCTGGCTAAAATGTAATATGCACAAATGTGAATCTTGGCCAGGAAACTAACTAAGATTTGTCTAAATTCGAGTGGTAATAAAAGGTTCGATTTCTGAAAATCGCCCACAAAACCTCTTCAAAAAACCGCTATTTTGATCAATGGTGGATGTTCTATGGCCGATTCTGGCTAAAGTGTGACATGCATAAATGTGAATCTTGGCCAGAAAACTAACTAAGCTTAGTTTTAATTCGAGTGTTAATAAAAGGTTCGATTTCTGGAAATCGTCCATATAACCTCTTCGAAAAACCGCGATTTTGATTAATTGTGGATGTTCTATGGCCGATTCTGGCTAAAGTGTGATATGCACAAACGTGAATCCTGGCCATAATACTAACCACACTTGGTTCTTATTCGAATGTTAATAAAATGTGGGATTTCTGGTAATCGCTCATATGACCTACTCGAAAAACGGCGATTTTGATCAATTGTGGATGTTCTATGGTCGATTCTGGCTAAAATGTAATATGCACAAATGTAAATCTTGGCCAGAAAACTAATTAAGCTTTGTTTAAATTCGAGTGTTAATAAAAGGTTCGATTTCTGAAAATCGCCCATATAACCTCTTCGAAAAACCGCGATTTTGATCAATTGTGGATGTTCTATGGCCGATTCTGGCTAAAGTGTAATATGCACAAATGTGAATCTTGGCCAGAAAACTAATTAAGCTTTATTTTAATTCGAGTGTTAATAAAAGGTTCGATTTCTGAAAATCGCCCATATAACCTCTTCGAAAAACGGCGATTTTGATCAATTGTGGATGTTCTATGGCCGATTCTGGCTAAAGTGTGATATGCACAAACGTGAATCCTGGCCATAATACTAACGACACTCTGTCTTAATTCGAATGTTAATAAAAGGTGGGATTTCTGGTAATCGCCCATATAACCTATTCGAAAAACGGCGATTTTGATCAATTGTGGATGTTCTATGGCCGATTCTGGCTAAAATGTAATATGCACAAATGTAAATCTTGGCCAGAAAACTAATTAAGCTTTGTTTAAATTCGAGTATTAATAAAAGGTTCGATTTCTGAAAATCGCCCATATAACCTCTTCGAAAAACCGCGATTTTGATCAACTGTGGATGTTCTATGGCCGATTCTGGCTAAAGTGTGATATGCACTAGTGTGAATCTTGGCCAGAAAACTAACTAAGCTTAGTTTTAATTCGAGTATTAATAAAAGTTCCGATTTCTGAAAATTGCCCATATAACCTCTTCGAAAAACCGCGATTTTGATCAATTGTGGATGTTCTATGGCCGATTTTCTCTAAAGTGTGATATGCATAAATGTGAATCTTGGCCAGAAAACTAACTAAGCTTTGTTTTAATTCGATTGTTAATAAAAGGTTCGATTTCTGGAAATCGCCCATATAACCTCTTCGCTAAACCGCGATTTTGATTAATTGTGGATGTTCTATGGCCAATCCTGGCTAAAGTGTGATATGCACAAACGTAAATCTTGGCCAGAATACTAACCACAACACTTGGTCTTAATTCGAATGTTTATAAAACGTGGGTTTTCTGGTAATCGCCCATATAACCTACTCGAAAAACGGAGATTTTGATCAATGGTGGATGTTCTATGGCCGATTCTGGCTAAAGTGTGATATGCACAAATGTGAATCTTGGCCAGAAAACTAACTAAGCTTTGTTTTAATTCGAGTGTTAATAAAAGGTTCGATTTCTGAAAATCGCCCATATAACCTCTTCGAAAAACCGCGATTTTGATCAATTGTGGATGTTCTATGGCCGATTCTGGCTAAAGTGTAATATGCACACACGGGAATCTTGGCCAGATTACCAAACACATTTTGTTTTATTTTGATTGCTGTGAAATCCAAGCTATTGTCCTTACAATATCTAGCGCGTCGCGAATCAGTGGCTAACGTAACGGATACCAATATGTCAATTTTGCATTCATCTCGTTCACATGCCGTTCGTTTACCAAAACTTGAATTACCGCATTTTTCGGATAAATATACCGAGTGGAATGATTTTTATAAAACATTTACAACTCTAGTGCCCAATAATGAAAATCTTTCATCTGTCGAAAAATTTACCCATCTTCGGAATTGCTTAAAAGATCCCGCTATAAATACAATCAAATCTTTAAAAATAACGGACAATAATTATACAGAAGCTTTAAAGATGTTGGAGAACAGATATAAAAACGAGAGGGAAATTTTCCTTGCTCATATTCGCGAGATTTGTGAACTTAAAAGGATTTCCAAAGGTCCTGCTTCATTACGGTTCCTAATCGATTCCGTAAATTCAAATTTTCGTGCGCTAAAGATTCTAGGCGAATATGAAGATATGGCCAATGCTTTTTTAGTGTTTTTGGTTTGTGGTAAACTTGATGCAGCTTTAATAACAAAATGGGAAGAGGAAGCTGATAGCAAAAAACTTCCTAAGTGGTCTGATTTGAAAGCAGTTCTTAACAAGCGATGCTTATTTTTGGAAAGTAAAGAGTTCACCGTCGAGTCAATAACATCATCATCATCGAAGTCAGAATCTTATAGAAATAATTCGTATCGACACTTAACCAGCTTGAGCACAACCGTGAATAACGTGGAGAGTCAGAAACGATGTTTTGTGTGTAACAGTGTCGAACATGATATTTATCATTGCCAAAAATTCAACATGATGTCTCCAGCGTACGATTTGACGAAGCAAAAAAGCTCGCGCTTTGTATCAACTGCCTACAAAAAAATCATGGAGTTCGGTTTTGCAAGGCGGGGCCCTATCGAGATTGTGGTTACCGCCATCATACACTTTTACACCTTGGAAAATATAGCCCATCACCACCAATTTCTCCGAAGGCTGAGTAAGTTTCGTACCAAAAGAAGGAAGATTCCTCCGCACTACATACATCGCCTCATTCGTCGTCTAATCCAAGCCCTGTAATTCTGGCTACTGCTATATTAAATGCCCGTAATATTGGTGGTGATATCGTTAAATGTCGCGTATTACTCGATTCGGCGTCGCAACTCAATTTTATAACTAACGCTCTAGCAGATATTTTGCGACTAAAAAGGTTAAAAATAGACTTTACTGTCAATGGCATAAATGACATCAAAACACGAGTCAAACACAAAGTTTTCGTGAAAATTGAATCACGGGCTAGTAATTATATGGCGGAATTGGAGATGTTCATTGTTCCAAGTATCACATCGAATCAACCAGTAACTAATATCGGTATCGGTTCATGGAACCTTCCACCCAACATTACTATGGCTGATCCAGAAATCCATTGTTCGCGGCGTGTCGACGGTCTGATTGGAGCAGAAGTATTTTTTGACTTATTAGGCTCCAATCACTTTAAACTGGAAGATGTTTCACTCAATTTTCGTGAAACCAAACTTGGATGGATAGCAGCGGGTAAGATTAATTCTAACAATTGCCAATGTGTTTTTTCAACTACCGTAGATCCTCAAATTTTGGAAGTGCCATTTACCATTGATCAGTAAATTGAAAAGTTTTGGACGATTGAAGGTTACAACATTTTATAAATAATACCTTACGTGATGAGTCAGGTCGTTTCGTTGTCAAATTACCACTAAGGAATGATGTCACTGAACTAGGGGATAGTTATTGGATTGCTAGAACCGGGTTTCTAAACCTGGAGAAAAAATTAACGCATAATTCCGAAATAAGGCAACAATATCGCGAATTTTTGAGCGAGTATGAGTCGCTGGGTCATATGCAGAAAGTCGACGTGAATGAGCGACATCAATGTAAATATTTTCTGCCTCATCCCTGTGTTATTAAACCCGAGAGCACATCAACCAAATTGCGCGTCGTCTTTGACGCTTCCAGTAGAACTACTTCGGGCAATTCATTAAATTCGATTATGAACATCGGCCCTACAATCCAAAAGGATATATTTGCAATTATACTTCGTTTTCGTTCTCGTCGAGTGAAGCTAAATGAGGAGCAATCATATTTGCCGTGTATTTTATGGAGATCTAGTTCAACCGAACCGATTGGTGTATTTCATTTCAAAACGGTTACTTATGGAACCGCGGCCGCATCCTTCCAGGTTATTATTAGATGCCTTCATCAACTTGCAAATGAGAAGGATGCAACCTTTCCATTGGGCTCAAAGGCGATTCGAGAGGATTTTTACGTCGATGATATGCTTTCGGGAGCAGATACAATTGAAGACGCTTTACGGCTACAATGTGAAATTACTGACATCTTCAAATCATATTCGTTTATTAGAGCAAATTCCTAATGAGTGTCGATAAAAAAGCGTTGGCATTGACAGTAATGACTCTTTGAAAACTTTACGCCTCTCTTGGCAGCCTGAAGAAGACGTTTTCCTTTTCAATTATTCACCGCAACCATTCACTCACGAATTGACTAAGCGCATCGTTTTATCGGATATAGCGACACTGTGCGATCCCTTGGGATTACTAAATCCAGTTGTTGTTTTGGCGAAGATCTTGGGGGGCTGGGACGAACAGTTACCGCGAACCCATCGAGAGCAGTGGGAAAAATTTCGTAATCAATTGCCATTAATCAAACTGCTCAAATTTCCTCGTTTCGTATTCTCATCGAAATCAGATATAATTCAACTTCACGGATTTGCGGATGCATCAACCACTGCTACAGATGCTGTGTTTACGTTCGGTGTATATCAAACAATCATATATTCTCATGTCACTTACTATGTGCTAGGTCTCCTGTCTCGCCGATCAAAACAATCTCACTTCCGCGACTTGAATTGTGGGCAGCAGAAATTTTAGCAGAGCTCCTTCATTGCATCGTTTTGGAGTTAGAAATCAATGAAGATTGCGTGTTTTGTTGGACAGATTCAGAAATTATTTTGAATTGGTTGGCGGTCCGTCCATGAAACTGAACTGCTTTCGTTGCGAATCGTGTGTCTAAAATTCCGCGGCTAACCAACGAGTACAAATGGAATCATGTGGACACGAAAAATAATCCTGCAGATCTCGTGTCACGGGCGATGATGCCTGAGAAATTAATCAAGGGCTATGTTTGGTTTACCGGCCCAAAGTGTTTGTTAGACGTTAACATCAATTCACCTAGCTACATATAAAACCGATCCTATTCTTGATATTGCGCCAGAAAGAAGGAAGGTCAGTATTGTGATGCCTATTTCGTCAAAATTTGCTGAAGATTTGGTGTTTTCGTGCAAGTTTGTAAACTCATTCCAGAGGCTTCGTCGTGTATTCGCATATGTTCATCGTTTCGTCGGTATACGTCGAGGTCCATCATTCATATTATTCAGCATGACGCCTTTTCTATTGACATTAAACAGCTTTCGAGAAATGAGCCATTACCAACAAAGAGTGCTCTGAAAGGACTCAGCCCATTCATCGATGATCATCAAATCGTTAGAGTTGGTGGACGATTGAGGGAAACCGACTTGTCATACGAGGTTAAGTATCCTATATTGTGGCCAAAAAACCACCAATTTGTGTTTTCGCTCTTCGGGCACTTTCATTTAAGGAACCTTCATGTAGGGCCACAAGCGGTTCTTGCTGCAGTTCGATGACAAGTTTGGGTTATTGGAGGCAGGGACATTGCTCGTCGAATTGTGCGCCGTCCCATGCACTATCAGCAAATAGTTGTAAATT
This sequence comes from Tipula vernalis, assembly GCA_958295665.1. NCBI lineage: Eukaryota > Metazoa > Arthropoda > Insecta > Diptera > Tipulidae > Tipula > Tipula vernalis. The sequence continues at coordinate 340,416,708 of OY282560.1, read as the reverse complement.
TTCCAGCGCAGCGAGCACAGCCTGCCAGGCCTTTCGTCAATCCTGGAGAGTCGATTTTGTGGTCCCGTGATGGTTCACTATAAACATCGAGGACATCGCCCAACCAAGGCACACATAGCCATTTTTATATGTTTCGCTACAAGGCCGTCCACATAGAGCTTGTGAGCGACTTAACATCAAACGCTTTAATTAATGCCTTGAAGAGATTTGTTGGTCGCCGTGGCCTTTGTCATACGTTATATTGTGACAACGGCACAAACTTCGTTGGGAGGTCGTCGAAAACATGAAGAAGTTCGCAATTTTTCGTAAAAACATATTTCGTTTCGCGCATTTAGCACTGTTTCCTTATTATCGGGGGGGAAAAGTACCCTTTGAAACAGCCATGATATGTTAGTGCTTGGGTAAGACATTATTCGACTTGCCCATTATGTCCTAACGATGTCATTCTGATTCATTCGATGGGTAACATAGATACCTCATCGTCATTCGAGTGAACTTCTTGCTTTCGCCTTTACCATCAGTGTAGCGTCGTTAGTAAAACCGACCACTGTAGTACCGCTTTAAAAGCACAGAATATTCAGCGGACCATCATGCCCAGATATTTCACAAGAATGGCCCGAAAACCAATCCCTGAGAAACACCAGCCGTAACTTCTTATCGCCGTATCGGGCTGTTAACCCCTCCCAGTTAGTCGAGTTTCCTATCTTCTCCTAGACTTCCGTGCTGGGCTAGTGGTTCTCGAGTGTGGCTTTGGCAATCACGCCTGCTGATACTGGCGATTTTTTGTATTGCTGATTCGGTATCCTCTAAAATAATAAATCCTAATTAAACGAAATCTCCTCTTTCAAAATCACTAAATCCAAGTTAGATATTATTTCTGATGGAGCTCCCCTCTGCACAAATTCGAAAATCTCGAAAATTCCAAAAATTATGAAAAATTTATGAAATTTAGAATAAACTGCGGAATTATCGCGATTATCCAGAAAATTTTGAAAAATCTCTACGAATGAATCTCGAATGATTTTGAACAATTTTTGGTAATATCGACCAATTGGACTAAACTGGTTTTACCGGATTCACCGGTAAACCTTCCGAAATTGCACAATATTTTGGTATTTTACAGTGCCGTTTTACGCGATGACTCCTTGCATTTACTTGGTTATGTTTGAGCAACTGCTACTTAAATTTTTCCTAAGTGTCAAGCTTAATTGCTGTTCAAGCTGCTTGCTAATGTCAAAATCTATTGTTACTGGTTCTAGCCATCGTGTAGTATACGTGATTTTCAAAAAACGAATTTTTAAGGAGCACAATTGCAGATATTGGATTTTTCTGGCTCTGAATTGGTGTATCTATAGGTAGTAAGGTGATTTTGAAAATTCGAATTTTCTATGACATGTACGGAAATATCTTTAGAGGTATCAGAAACCACAAAAGTCCAAAATCTGCAATTGTGCCCCGATTGCGGTTCTTGATCTTCTCAATTCGAATGATAGGTCTTCGGACCTATAATTATTTTGCCAACGCGCATTTAGATTGCTTGATTATTTCTATACATTTCATAGAAATTTTTTTATGAAATCTGTTGCATGACTTCTTTAATCGTGCCTAGGTACTTTTCCGAGATCGCGATTGCTACGTCATCTGCAAACGCTATAACCCCTATTTCCTCCCTCTCCAGTTCCAAAAGTAATCCATTGTGAAGTGTAATCCATGTTACAGAGAAAAGGTGATAGGACACCACCTTGCGGAGTTCCTCTAACTACTCGCCATGGTGGATTCCTCCATATCCGCGTTAATAATCCTACATTCTAAATTCTCATTTATCAGCCTCCCTAAGGGGTAGTCCACATCTAAGAAAGACAGTCCTTCCCGAACTGCCTCCGTCCTGACATTGTTAAAGGCGCCCTCTATATCGAGGAAGGCTACCATACAGTACCCTTTCGAGTGGATCGATTTCTCAATTGTTCGCACCAGGGAATGCAGAGCCGTGTCCACAGATCTCCCTTTCCAGTACGCATGCTGAGAAGTCGCCCAATTACTGAGTTTTTTTTTGCACGTATGTACACGTCGATCAGTCTTTCCAATGTTTTCAACAGATAGGATGATAGAGTTATAGGTCTTAGGTCCTTTGGGTAGGTCTGTGAATTCTTCCCCGTTTTCAGGATGAAAATCACCATAACCTCCGTCCATTTTCAAGGAATATAATTCAGTTTTAGACACCAACACAACGTACAAACGTAAATCTTGGCCAAAATACTAACCACGCTTTGTTTTAATTCGAATGGTTATAAATGATGCGATTTTCTTGGCGCCGATTCTGGCCAATATTAATTATTTCAAGGTAAGTTTAGTAACGCACAATTTTGGACAATCATCATTAACCGAAAAATATATTTTATTAGAACACCATCTCCTAATACAGCATTCCCCAGAAGAGACGCTTGGCTTATTGATATTTTTTTATTCCGTTGTTGAGGTATGATCTATAGGTGGAAGCAGTGGATTGCCTTTTTTTAAAATTCGACAGCACAAACCAATTTCACTTTATTATACTATCATAGCATACTACTAGGTTGTGTAATCCCTCGTTGTATTTTGTATTCGTCCTCGTCGAGCCGTCGCTTTTGTTTCTACTTTTCATGATCTCTTACGGTCTCCTCATGAGGTTAGGAGTTTCGATTTACATCACTACATTTGTTTTTCTTTACAATTACCCTTGTTAGTTCCACAGTTTCAACGAGTTTTGCCTTAACGTTCTCCTAAGCTAGACACATTAATTGATCCTTTTAAATCTCTCTAGGTACCCTTTGTTAGTGCTTGGGTAAGACATTATTTCACCTGCCCGAGGCGTAACATAGATAGCCCATCGTCATTCGAGTGAACCTCTTGCTTTCGGGTTTACCACCAGTGTAGTGTCGTTAGCAAAACCGACCACTGTAGTACCGCTTTTAAAGCGCAGAACATTCAGCGTACTATCATACCCAGACATTTCACAAGAATCCCTGAGAAACACCAGCCGTTACTTCTTATCCCCTTATCGAGCCGTAATAGTTATCCCCTCCCAGTCAGTCGAGTTTCCTGTCATCTCCTAGATTTCCATGCTGGGCTAGTGGTTTTCGAGTGTGGCTTTAGCTATCATGTCTTCTGATGCTAGCGACTTATGTATCACTGATTCGGTATCCTCTAAAATAATAAATCCTAATTAAACGAAATTTCCTCTTTATAAATCACTAAATCCAAGTTAAATATTATTTTGGATAGAGCTCCCCTCTGCGCAAATTCGAATATCTCGAAAATTTCAAAAATTATGAAAAGTTTAAGAAATTTAGAATCAACTGCAGAATTATCGCGATTATCCAGAAAATGTTGAAAAAACTCTACGTACGAATCTCGAACAATTTTGAACAATTTTTAGTAATATCGACCAATTGGACTTAACCGGTTTCACCGAAAGCTGCCGAAAATGCAGATATTTTGGTATTTTCCAGTGCCGTCTTAAGCGATGAGCTCCTTGCATTACCAAGGATGTGGGCCTCACATTTACTGTCCCCTTCTGGGAATCCTCTTTAAGTTTTCCTTGGTTAGATTTGAGCAACTGCTACTTAACTTTTTCCTAAGTGTCAAGCTTAGTTGCTGTTCCAGCTGTTTTCAAATGTCAAAATCTGATGTTAGTAATTCTAGCCATCGTGTAGTACGAGATTTTCAAAAAACAATTTTTTATGAAATTTATGGGAATACTCAAGCAATCTAAATATGCCTTAGCACAAAAGTTACAGGTCCCGAGACCTATGCTTAGAGGTAATTAGAATAGCAAACGGAGCACAATTGCAAATATTGGATTTTTCTGGCTCTGAATCGGCTTATCTGTAAGGTAGTAAGGTGATTTTGAAAATTCGAATTTTCTATGACATATATGGAAATATCTTTAGAGGTGTCAGAAACCACAAAAGTCCAAAATCTGCAATTGTGCCCCTATGTCTTTCTTATGAATTAACTTTAATAAATATTTCCATTGTTTAAAGCCGTATTACTTCTTCGTTTGGTGTATCTACACAGCAATTTTATTCTTTATAATTAAACATGATAAATAAATTTAATAAGGAATTTAATGGTTTGAAACTGCATGAGCTCCGTTTTTTTTTATGATACTGCTGATAAGATTATTACATTATTACAATACGGGTCTCACTCTATAATGGAGATATTCAACTTTCCACCATATAATATTATTAGTCATGGAAAGTGGTTTCTATTGATTATTTGTGTCTCGTTCACATCGGAATATTGAAAGACTTCACATCAGCGGAAATTTCGTAATACTTGATTCGAAAATCCTTATGATAATCTTTATGAATTAATAATGAATTATCTACCATATCGTGTTGCTATATAATCTGTTACGAGTAAGTTTGTATATTAAACGTTATAATAAAGACAAAAAGAATTGTTGAGATTAAATTTTGGGATAAAGACCTAATATATACCAATTTATAAGCCTTTTCAAAAAATTTGCATAAAACTAATGATACAAATTTTTCAATTTACCAATTCGAGCGTATATATCTCGCGTACATACATTAAATGTAATACACTCTCATCGTTTGTCGGCATATAGACGATATCATGTATTAATAATCATTAAATAATTTTCAATTGAATTTTTCATTTCTTAAAATCAATTTTAATATCATGTTTCTTTTATCTCGCTGCCAAGTTTTTTTTTTTTTTGTCATGTTGATAATGAGAAACAACAACAAAAACAACACAAATCGAAAGTAACATTATTTTAATGTAACCTACACACAGAAAACAATGTTTCTTTGTGTATCATAAAAAGGAAAACAGAAAAAAAAAAAATTTAATGAAACTGATAACATAAAAATGAGAGAATGTTGATATTGTGTTTCCATCAATACAGGGTAAAAGGCGCGCGTGGTATAGAATTGGGTGCGGGAAAATAAAACAAAGCAGAATGAATACAAGAGGAAATTTAACTTTTTTTTTTGTTTTGCTTTTCTTCTTGCTAAATGCAATATACCAAAAAAAAAAAAAAAAAACAAAAAAAAAAAACGCTCAGCTGTATTATAACATAAAAATCCTTGGTGAATTCGCGATTTCGTTGTTCTTGGTTTTTCGATTTGTTTTTTTTTGGTAAACTTTCCGTTTCGTATATATTTTAACTGGAATTCCATTCATTTGAGGTACCCTGGTACTTTAGTATTATAATAAAGAACGTAAAGCAAAAACAACAACAAAACGAAACACCTGAGAATACGATTTTTTTTTTTTTTGTGTTTTACTTCTTGCCCTGAATTAATTTGTATTCGTAGCTTTTTCACTGTATTCAAAATATTGATGTTAGTGTGTCGGCAAGATGTGTATGGGTTGTTATCTTATGGCTTCTTTTTTTTTGGTAGAACATAATTTTTTCGTAAGTTGTTTTGGTCAGCTTTGCCTAACAATTTGGGGTACGAGATAATGAGGAGTTTTAATATTTTACTGAAAGATTATAACCAAAATGTGGAATGGTAAGGTGAAAATTGTAATGAATTTGCACGTAATAAGTAGCAAGTAATTAAGCCAATTCCGTGTATTATTAACATGATGGCTAATGGTCTACTTTTTTTTCGTCTGTTCACAAAATGTTTGTATTTATGTTTTAATCGCCTAAATACAAATTCCATAGAAAAATTTGATAAAGCTTTCTGATACATCGAAAACATTCTGGACCACAATTCTGCTGAAATTATTCAATAGTTACGGCCATTGCTAACAACAATAAATTTTGACATTTGCAAATATTGTGACAATTTATTTATCCTAGAAAAATTTGATTTTTACTGAAAATCATTTCCAAGAAAATTCTGGGCCAAAAATGTATACTCTGCTATCTAGTTTTTATTGCCACAGCCGATGTCACTAATAACAAATTTTGACATTTGCAAATATTATGCCAATTTGCGTTTAAATCGACCGGTTATTACTACAGTTTTCATAGAAAAATTTGATTTTTATTGAAAAACACATCCAAGACAATTCTGGGTCAAAAATGTGTACTCTGCTACAATATTACATTTAAAACGGCCGATATTAATAATAATAAATTTTGACATTAGCAAATATTGTGCCGATTTGCGTTTAAATCGCCCGGTTAATACTAGAGTTTCCATAGAAAAATTAGATTTTGATTGAAAATCACTTCCAAGAAAATTCTGGGCAAAAAATGTGTACTCTCTTACCATGTTTCGATTAAAACGGCCGATATAAATAATAATAAATTTTGACATTTGCAAATATTGTGCAGATTTGCGTTTAAATCGACCGGTTATTACTACAGTTTTCATAGAAAAATTTGATTTTGATTGAAAAACACTTCCAAAAAAATTCTGGGTTAAAAATGTGAACTCTGCTACAATATTTCGATTGAAACGGCCGATATAAATAATAATAAATTGTGACATTTGCAAATAAAGTGCCGATTTGCGTTTAAATCGCCCGGTTATTACTACAGTTTACATAGAAAAATTTGATTTTATTGAAAAACACTTCCAAGAAAATTCTGGGCCAAAAATGTGTACTCTGCTACCATGTTTCGATTAAAACGGCCAATATCAATAATAATAAATTTTGACATTTGCAAATATTGTGCCAATTTGCGTTTATAGCGCCCGGTTATTACTACAATTTCAACAGAAAAATTTGATTTTGATTGAAAAACACTTCCAAGAAAATTCTGGGTCAAAAATGTGTACTCTGCTACAATATTTCGATTGAAACGGCCGATATAAATATTTATAAATTTTGACATTTGCAAATATTGTGCCAATTTGGGTTTAAATCGCCCGGTTATTACTACAGTTTACATAGAAAAATTTGATTTTATTGAAAAACACTTCCAAGAAAATTCTGGGCCGAAAATGAGTACTCTGCTACCATGTTTCGATTAAAACGGCCGATGTCAATAATAATAAATTTTGACATTTGCAAATATTGTGCCAATTTGTGTTTAAATCGCCCGGTTATTACTACAGTTTTCATAGAAAAAATTTATTTTATTGAAAAACACTTCCAAGAAAATTCTGGGCCAAAAATGTGTACTCTGCTACAATGTTTCGATTAAAACAACTAATGTCAATAATAATAAATTTTGACATTTGCAAATATTGTGCCAATTAGTGTTTAAATCGCCCGGTTATTACTACAGTTTCTACAGAAAAATTTGATTTTGATTGAAAAACGCTTCCAAGAAAATTCTGGGTCAAAAATGTGTACTCTCCTACCATGTTTCGATTGAAACGGCCAATGTCAATAATAATAAATTTTGACATTTGCAAATATTGTGCCAATTTGTGTTTTAATCGCCCGGTTATTACTACAGTTTCTACAGAAAAATTTGATTTTGATTGAAAAACACTTCCAAGAAAATTCTGGGTCAAAAATGTGTACTCTGCTACAATATTTCGATTGAAACGGCCAATATTAATAATAAAACATTTTGACATTTGCAAATAAAGTGCCGATTTGCGTTTAAATCGCCCGGTTATTACTACAGTTTACATAGAAAAATTTGATTTTATTGAAAAACACTTCCAAGAAAATTCTGGGCCAAAAATGTGTACTCTGCTACCATGTTTCGATTAAAACGGCCAATATCAATAATAATAAATTTTGACATTTGCAAATATTGTGCCAATTTGCGTTTATAGCGCCCGGTTATTACTACAATTTCAACAGAAAAATTTGATTTTGATTGAAAAACACTTCCAAGAAAATTCTGGGTCAAAAATGTGTACTCTGCTACAATATTTCGATTGAAACGGCTGATATAAATATTTATAAATTTTGACATTTGCAAATATTGTGCCAATTTGGGTTTAAATCGCCCGGTTATTACTACAGTTTACATAGAAAAATTTGATTTTATTGAAAAACACTTCCAAGAAAATTCTGGGCCAAAAATGAGTACTCTGCTACCATGTTTCGATTAAAACGGCCGATGTCAATAATAATAAATTTTGACATTTGCAAATATTGTGCCAATTTGTGTTTAAATCGCCCGGTTATTACTACAGTTTTCATAGAAAAAATTTATTTTATTGAAAAACACTTCCAAGAAAATTCTGGGCCAAAAATGTGTACTCTGCTACAATGTTTCGATTAAAACAACTAATGTCAATAATAATAAATTTTGACATTTGCAAATATTGTGCCAATTAGTGTTTAAATCGCCCGGTTATTACTACAGTTTCTACAGAAAAATTTGATTTTGATTGTAAAACGCTTCCAAGAAAATTCTGGGCCAAAAATGTGTACTCTCCTACCATGTTTCGATTGAAACGGCCAATGTCAATAATAATAAATTTTGACATTTGCAAATATTGTGCCAATTTGTGTTTTAATCGCCCGGTTATTACTACAGTTTCTACAGAAAAATTTGATTTTGATTGAAAAACACTTCCAAGAAAATTCTGGGTCAAAAATGTGTACTCTGCTACAATATTTCGATTGAAACGGCCAATATTAATAATAAAAAATTTTGACATTTGCAAATAAAGTGCCGATTTGCGTTTAAATCGCCCGGTTATTACTACAGTTTACATAGAAAAATTTGATTTTATTGAAAAACACTTCCAAGAAAATACTGGGCCAAAAATGTTTACTCTGCTACCATGTTTCGATTAAAACGGCCGATGTCAATAATAATAAATTTTGACATTTCCAAATATTGTGCCAATTTGTGTTTAAATCGCCCGGTTATTACTACAGTTTCTACAGAAAAATTTGATTTTGATTGAAAAACGCTTCCAAGAAAATTCTGGGTCAAAAATGTGTACTCTCCTACCATGTTTCGATTGAAACGGCCAATGTCAATAATAATAAATTTTGACATTTGAAAATATTGTGCCAATTTGTGTTTTAATCGCCCGGTTATTACTACAGTTTCTACAGAAAAATTTGATTTTGATTGAAAAACACTTCCAAGAAAATTCTGGGTCAAAAATGTGTACTCTGCTACAATATTTCGATTGAAACGGCCAATATTAATAATAAAACATTTTGACATTTGCAAATAAAGTGCCGATTTGCGTTTAAATCGCCCGGTTATTACTACAGTTTACATAGAAAAATTTGATTTTATTGAAAAACACTTCCAAGAAAATTCTGGGCCAAAAATGTGTACTCTGCTACCATGTTTCGATTAAAACGGCCAATATCAATAATAATAAATTTTGACATTTGCAAATATTGTGCCAATTAGTGTTTTAATCGCCCGGTTATTACTACAGTTTCTACAGAAAAATTTGATTTTGATTGAAAAACACTTCCAAGAAAATTCTGGGTCAAAAATGTGTACTCTGCTACAATATTTCGATTGAAACGGCCAATATTAATAATAAAACATTTTGACATTTGCAAATAAAGTGCCGATTTGCGTTTAAATCGCCCGGTTATTACTACAGTTTACATAGAAAAATTTGATTTTATTGAAAAACACTTCCAAGAAAATTCTGGGCCAAAAATGTTTACTCTGCTACAATGTTTCGATTAAAACAACTAATGTCAATAATAATAAATTTTGACATTTGCAAATATTGTGCCAATTAGTGTTTAAATCGCCCGGTTATTACTACAGTTTCTACAGAAAAATTTGATTTTGATTGAAAAACGCTTCCAAGAAAATTCTGGGTCAAAAATGTGTACTCTCCTACCATGTTTCGATTGAAACGGCCAATGTCAATAATAATAAATTTTGACATTTGCAAATATTGTGCCAATTTGTGTTTTAATCGCCCGGTTATTACTACAGTTTCTACAGAAAAATTTGATTTTGATTGAAAAACACTTCCAAGAAAATTCTGGGTCAAAAATGTGTACTCTGCTACAATATTTCGATTGAAACGGCCAATATTAATAATAAAACATTTTGACATTTGCAAATAAAGTGCCGATTTGCGTTTAAATCGCCCGGTTATTACTACAGTTTACATAGAAAAATTTGATTTTATTGAAAAACACTTCCAAGAAAATTCTGGGCCAAAAATGTGTACTCTGCTACCATGTTTCGATTAAAACGGCCAATATCAATAATAATAAATTTTGACATTTGCAAATATTGTGCCAATTTGCGTTTATAGCGCCCGGTTATTACTACAATTTCAACAGAAAAATTTGATTTTGATTGAAAAACACTTCCAAGAAAATTCTGGGCCAAAAATGTGTACTCTGCTACCATGTTCCGCCTGAAACAGCCGATATTAATAATAATAAATTGTGACATTTGCAAATATTGTGCCAATTTTCGTTTAAATCGCCCGGTTATTACTACAGTTTACATAGAAAAATTTGATTTTGATTGAAAAACACTTCCAAGAAAATTCTGAGTCAAAAATGTATACTCTGCTACAATATTTCGATTCAAACGGCCGTTGTCAATAATAATAAATTTTGACAATTCCAAATATTGTTCCAATTTGTGTTTAAATCGCCCGGTTATTACTACAGTTTATATATAAAAATTGGGTTTTATCGAAAAACACTTCCAAGAAAATTCTGGGTCAAAAATGTGTACTCTGCTACCATGTTTTGATTGAAACGGCCGATGTCAATAATAATAAATGTTGACATTTGCAAATATTGTGCCAATTTGCTTTTAAATCGCCCGGTTATTACTACAGTTTCCATAGAAAAATTTGATTTTGATTGAAAAACACTTCCAAGAAAATTCTGGGGCAAAAATGTGTACTCTGCTACCATGCTTCGATTTAAACGGCCGATATTAACAATAATAAATTGTGACATTTGCAAATATTGTGCCAATTTGCGATTAAATCGCCCGGTTATTACTACAGTTTTCATAGAAAAATTTGATTTTGATTGAAAAACACTTCCAAGAAAATTCTGGGCCAAAAATGTGTATTCTGCTACCATGTTTCGATTGAAACGGCCGATGTCAATAATAATAAATTTTAACATTTCCAAATATTGTACCAATTTGCGTTTAAATCGCCCGGTTATTACTATAGATTCCATAGAAAAATTTGATTTTTATTGAAAAACACTTCCAAGAAAATTCTGGGCCAAAAATGTATAAACTGCTACCGTATTTTGATTGTATCGGCCGATATCAATAATAATAAATTTTGACATTTGCAAATATTGTGCCAATTTGCGTTTAAATCGCCCGGTTATTACTACAGTTTCCATAGAAAAATTTGATTTTGATTGAAAAACACTTCCAAGAAAATTCTGAGTCAAAAATGTGTACTCTGCTACAATATTTCGATTGAAACGGCCGATGTCAATAATAATAAATTTTGACAATTCAAAATATTGTGCCAATTTGTGTTTAAATCGCCCGGTTATTACTACAGTTTATATATAAAAATTGGTTTTTCTCGAAAAACTCATCCAAGAAAATTCTGGGCCAAAAATGTTTACTCTGCTACCATGTTTCGATTAAAACGGCCGATGTCAATAATAATAAATTTTGACATTTCCAAATATTGTGCCAATTTGTGTTTAAATCGCCCGGTTATTACTACAGTTTCTACAGAAAAATTTGATTTTGATTGAAAAACACTTCCAAGAAAATTCTGGGCCAAAAATGTATAAACTGCTACCGTATTTTGATTGTATCGGCCGATATCAATAATAATAAATTTTGACATTTGCAAATATTGTGCCAATTTGCGTTTAAATCGCCCGGTTATTACTACAGTTTCCATAGAAAAATTTGATTTTGATTGAAAAACACTTCCAAGAAAATTCTGAGTCAAAAATGTGTACTCTGCTACAATGTTTTGATTAAAACAACTAATGTCAATAATAATAAATTTTGACATTTGCAAATATTGTGCCAATTAGTGTTTAAATCGCCCGGTTATTACTACAGTTTCTACAGAAAAATTTGATTTTGATTGTAAAACGCTTCCAAGAAAATTCTGGGCCAAAAATGTGTACTCTCCTACCATGTTTCGATTGAAACGGCCAATGTCAATAATAATAAATTTTGACATTTGCAAATATTGTGCCAATTTGTGTTTTAATCGCCCGGTTATTACTACAGTTTCTACAGAAAAATTTGATTTTGATTGAAAAACACTTCCAAGAAAATTCTGGGTCAAAAATGTGTACTCTGCTACAATATTTCGATTGAAACGGCCAATATTAATAATAAAAAATTTTGACATTTGCAAATAAAGTGCCGATTTGCGTTTAAATCGCCCGGTTATTACTACAGTTTACATAGAAAAATTTGATTTTATTGAAAAACACTTCCAAGAAAATACTGGGCCAAAAATGTTTACTCTGCTACCATGTTTCGATTAAAACGGCCGATGTCAATAATAATAAATTTTGACATTTCCAAATATTGTGCCAATTTGTGTTTAAATCGCCCGGTTATTACTACAGTTTCTACAGAAAAATTTGATTTTGATTGAAAAACGCTTCCAAGAAAATTCTGGGTCAAAAATGTGTACTCTCCTACCATGTTTCGATTGAAACGGCCAATGTCAATAATAATAAATTTTGACATTTGAAAATATTGTGCCAATTTGTGTTTTAATCGCCCGGTTATTACTACAGTTTCTACAGAAAAATTTGATTTTGATTGAAAAACACTTCCAAGAAAATTCTGGGTCAAAAATGTGTACTCTGCTACAATATTTCGATTGAAACCGCCAATATTAATAATAAAACATTTTGACATTTGCAAATAAAGTGCCGATTTGCGTTTAAATCGCCCGGTTATTACTACAGTTTACATAGAAAAATTTGATTTTATTGAAAAACACTTCCAAGAAAATTCTGGGCCAAAAATGTGTACTCTGCTACCATGTTTCGATTAAAACGGCCAATATCAATAATAATAAATTTTGACATTTGCAAATATTGTGCCAATTAGTGTTTTAATCGCCCGGTTATTACTACAGTTTCTACAGAAAAATTTGATTTTGATTGAAAAACACTTCCAAGAAAATTCTGGGTCAAAAATGTGTACTCTCTTACCATGTTTCGATTGAAACGGCCAATGTCAATAATAATAAATTTTGACATTTGCAAATATTGTGCCAATTTGTGTTTTAATCGCCCGGTTATTACTACAGTTTCTACAGAAAAATTTGATTTTGATTGAAAAACACTTCCAAGAAAATTCTGGGTCAAAAATGTGTACTCTGCTACAATATTTCGATTGAAACGGCCAATATTAATAATAAAAAATTTTGACATTTGCAAATAAAGTGCCGATTTGCGTTTAAATCGCCCGGTTATTACTACAGTTTACATAGAAAAATTTGATTTTATTGAAAAACACTTCCAAGAAAATTCTGGGCCAAAAATGTTTACTCTGCTACCATGTTTCGATTAAAACGGCCGATGTCAATAATAATAAATTTTGACATTTCCAAATATTGTGCCAATTTGTGTTTAAATCGCCCGGTTATTACTACAGTTTCTACAGAAAAATTTGATTTTGATTGAAAAACACTTCCAAGAAAATTCTGGGTCAAAAATGTGTAGTTTTCTACAATATTTCGATTGAAACGGCAAATGTCAATAATAATAAATTTTGACATTTGCAAATTAAGTGCCAATTTGCGTTTAAATCGCCCGGTTATTACTACAGTTTTTACAGAAAAATTTGATTTTGATTGAAAAACACTTCCAAGAAAATTCTGGGTCAAAAATGTGTACTCTGCTACAATATTTCGATTGAAATGGCCGATATAAATAATAAAAAATTTTGATATTTGCAAATAAAGTGCCGATTTGCGTTTAAATCGCCCGGTTATTACTACAGTTTACATAGAAAAATTTTATTTTATTGAAAAACACTTCCAAGAAAATTCTGGGCCAAAAATGTTTACTCTCCTACCATGTTTCGAATAAAACGGCCGATGTCAATAATAATAAATTTAGACATTTCCAAATATTGTACCAATTTGTGTTTAAATCGCCCGGTTATTACTACAGTTTCTACAGAAAAATTTGATTTTATTAAAAAACACATCCAAGAAAATTCTGGGCCAAAAATGTGTACTCTCCTACCATGATTTGATTGAAAAGGTTGATTTTGACATTTGCGAATATTGTGCCAATTTGCGTTTAAATCGCCCGGTTATTACTACAGTTTCCATAGAAAAATTTGATTTTGATTGAAAAACACTTCCAAGAAAATTCTGGGCCAAAAATGTGTACTCTGCTACCATATTTCGATTGGAACGGCCGATATCAATAATATCAAATTTTGACATTTGCAAATATTGTACCAATTTGCGTTTAAATCGCCCGGTTATTACTATAGTTTCCATAGAAAAATTTGATTTTTATTGAAAAACACTTCCAAAAAAATTCTGAACCAAAAATGTCTACTCTGCTGCTATATTTTAATTGAAACGGCCTATATCAATAATAATATTTGACATTTGCAAATATTGTGCCAGTTTGCGTTTAAATCGCCCGGTTATTACTACAGTTTTCATAGAAAAATTTGATTTTGATTGAAAAACACTTCCAAGAAAATTCTGGGCCAAAAATGTGTACTCTGCTACCATGTTCCAATTGAAACGGCCGATATTAATAATAATAAATTTTGACATTTGCAAATATTGTGCCAATTTGGGTTTAAATCGCCCGGTTATTAATACAGTTTTCATAGAAAAATTTGATTTTGATTGAAAAACACTTCCAGGAAAATTCTGGGCCAAAAATGTGTACTCTGCTAACATGTTTCGATTAAAACGGCCGATATAAATGATAATAAATTTTGACATTTGCAAATATTGTGCCAATTTGCGTTTAAATCGCCCGGTTATTAATACAGTTTTCATAGAAAAATTTGATTTTGATTGAAAAACACTTCCAAGAAAATTCTGGGCCAAAAATGTGTACTCTGCTACCATGTTCCGCCTGAAACAGCCGATATTAATAATAATAAATTGTGACATTTGCAAATATTGTGCCAATTTTCGTTTAAATCGCCCGGTTATTACTACAGTTTACATAGAAAAATTTGATTTTGATTGAAAAACACTTCCAAGAAAATTCTGAGTCAAAAATGTATACTCTGCTACAATATTTCGATTCAAACGGCCGTTGTCAATAATAATAAATTTTGACAATTCCAAATATTGTTCCAATTTGTGTTTAAATCGCCCGGTTATTACTACAGTTTATATATAAAAATTGGGTTTTATCGAAAAACACTTCCAAGAAAATTCTGGGTCAAAAATGTGTACTCTGCTACCATGTTTTGATTGAAACGGCCGATGTCAATAATAATAAATGTTGACATTTGCAAATATTGTGCCAATTTGCTTTTAAATCGCCCGGTTATTACTACAGTTTCCATAGAAAAATTTGATTTTGATTTAAAAACACTTCCAAGAAAATTCTGGGGCAAAAATGTGTACTCTGCTACCATGCTTCGATTTAAACGGCCGATATTAACAATAATAAATTGTGACATTTGCAAATATTGTGCCAATTTGCGATTAAATCGCCCGGTTATTACTACAGTTTTCATAGAAAAATTTGATTTTGATTGAAAAACACTTCCAAGAAAATTCTGGGCCAAAAATGTGTATTCTGCTACCATGTTTCGATTGAAACGGCCGATGTCAATAATAATAAATTTTAACATTTCCAAATATTGTACCAATTTGCGTTTAAATCGCCCGGTTATTACTATAGATTCCATAGAAAAATTTGATTTTTATTGAAAAACACTTCCAAGAAAATTCTGGGCCAAAAATGTATAAACTGCTACCGTATTTTGATTGTATCGGCCGATATCAATAATAATAAATTTTGACATTTGCAAATATTGTGCCAATTTGCGTTTAAATCGCCCGGTTATTACTACAGTTTCCATAGAAAAATTTGATTTTGATTGAAAAACACTTCCAAGAAAATTCTGAGTCAAAAATGTGTACTCTGCTACAATATTTCGATTGAAACGGCCGATGTCAATAATAATAAATTTTGACAATTCAAAATATTGTGCCAATTTGTGTTTAAATCGCCCGGTTATTACTACAGTTTATATATAAAAATTGGTTTTTCTCGAAAAACTCATCCAAGAAAATTCTGGGCCAAAAATGTGTACTCTGCTACCATGTTTCGATTGAAACGGCCGATGTCAATAATAATAAATTTTGACATTTGCAAATATTGTGCCAATTTGCGTTTAAATCGCCCAGTTATTAATACAGTTTTCATAGAAAAATTTGATTTTGATTGAAAAACACTACCAAGAAAATTCTGGGCCAAAAATGTGTACTCTGCTACCATATTTCGATTGAAACGGCCGATATCAATAATAACAAATTTTGACATTTGCAAATATTGTACCAATTTGCGTTTAAATCGCCCGGTTATTACTATAGATTCCATAGAAAAATTTGATTTTTATTGAAAAACACTTCCAAGAAAATTCTGGGCCAAAAATGTATAAACTGCTACCGTATTTTGATTGTATCGGCCGATATCAATAATAATAAATTTTGACATTTGCAAATATTGTGCCAATTTGCGTTTAAATCGCCCGGTTATTACTACAGTTTCCATAGAAAAATTTGATTTTGATTGAAAAACACTTCCAAGAAAATTCTGAGTCAAAAATGTGTACTTTGCTACAATATTTCGATTGAAACGGCCGATGTCAATATTAATAAATTTTGACAATTCAAAATATTGTGCCAATTTGTGTTTAAATCGCCCGGTTATTACTACAGTTTATATATAAAAATTGGTTTTTCTCGAAAAACACATCCAAGAAAATTCTGGGCCAAAAATGTGTACTCTGCTACCATGTTTCGATTGAAACGGCCGATGTCAATAATAATAAATTTTGACATTTGCAAATATTGTGCCAATTTGCGTTTAAATCGCCCAGTTATTAATACAGTTTTCATAGAAAAATTTGATTTTGATTGAAAAACACTACCAAGAAAATTCTGGGCCAAAAATGTGTACTCTGCTACCATATTTCGATTGAAACGGCCGATATCAATAATAACAAATTTTGACATTTGCAAATATTGTACCAATTTGCGTTTAAATCGCCCGGTTATTACTATAGATTCCATAGAAAAATTTGATTTTTATTGAAAAACACTTCCAAGAAAATTCTGGGTCAAAAATATTAATAATAATATTAATAATAATAAATTGTGACATTTGCAAATATTGTGCCAATTTGCGTTTAAATCGCCCAGTTATTACTACAGTTTTCATAGAAAAATTTGATTTTGATTGAAAAACACTTCCAAGAAAATTCTGGGCCAAAAATGTGTATTCTGCTACCATGTTTCAATTGAAACGGCCGATATAAATAATAATAAATTTTAACATTTCCAAATAAGGTGCCGATTTGCGTTTAAATCGCCCGGTTATTACTACAGTTTCCAGAGAAAAATTTGATTTTGATTGAAAAACACTTCCAAAAAAATTCTGGGTCAAAAATGTGTACTCTGCTACAATATTTCTATTGAAACGGCCGATAATAATAATAATAAATTTTGAAATTTGCAAATAAAGTGCCGATTTGCGTTTAAATTGCCCGGTTATTACTACAGTTTCCGTAGAAAAATTTGGTTTTGATTGAAAAACACTTCCAAGAAAATTCTGGGCCAAAAATTTGTACTCTGCTACCGTATTTCGATTGAAGCTGTATAAATAATAATAAATAATAATAAATTTTGACATTTGCAAATATTGTGCCGATTTGCGTTTAAATTGCCCGGTTATTACTACAGTTTCCATAGAAAAATTTGATTTTTATTGAAAAATACTTCCAAAAAAATTCTGGCCCAAAAATGTGTACTCTGTCACAATGCTTCGATCGCCATTGCCGATACCACAAATAATAAATTTTGCCATTTGCAAATATTGTGCTAATTCGTGTTTAAATCGCCCGGTTATTACTATAGATTCCATAGAAAAATTTGATTTTGATTGAGAAACACTTCCAAGAAAATTCTGGGCCAAAAATGTTTACTTTGCTACCATACTTCAATTAAAACGGCCGATATACATAATAATAAATATTGACATTTGCAAATATTGTGCCAATTTGCGTTTAAATCGCCCGGTTATTACTACAGTTTCCATAGAAAAATTTGACTTTTATTGAAAAACTCTTTTAAATACATCAAAAAATTTCTGAGCAGATTATATACACGAGCCACAAAGAGTACACACAAAATAAATTTTTTACTAACTGTTCACGCCTGTTAGTGACATTCTTGTATTATCTTTTTATTTCGGTAGTTAGATCGATAAATACGTTTTCCATTGTATAGATTTCACCAGGATTGCGGGAATTGGTAACATAAATACAATATTAAGTTGTATATGATGGAATTAGTTGGAAATATTTAACAAAATATTTAAATTATTTTTACTATATCTTCACACAGCGAGCCAGTTTATATTCTGTCATTTTAGGTCAAACATTTTGTTTTTTTGCTTGGCTACCTCATGCATTATTAAAATACCAATTTAAACTAAATAAAATACACAACAATGTATATACCAATAAAATCAGTTTAATTGAATTGCTTCTCTATAATTCATCAAAATCAATCAAATAATAACAATTGATTTGTTGCTTTTGTTTTTGTTATATTTATTTATTTTACAAAAATATATTTTATTATTGTTTCTCGGAACAACGAATTTTTCCCAATAAATTTACTTTTTTCCACTTTCTGTTCTGCGTAGGATGAAAAGTATTTTTTTTTAAATTAGGTTAAATCAATCTAATATGTGAAAAATGTTATTTTTGTTTAAATAAAACGAAAAACTTTGGTGCGGAAAATTATTTTGCTTATAATTTGAATGGAATAGGACTCAAATTAAAAAGTTTATCAAACGATTTTCCAGGTAAAAAGTAATAATTTGTTTGCAATTGCAGGTCGTCCCGATCAAGTACATAATTGTACAATAACAAATATTTCGATGACATCATTTTCGGCACGTTGCTTGGAAGGATTCAATGGCGGTTTGTCACAGTCGTTTATGTTGGAGGTGCGCGATACACAGTCTCAGGTATGTTTTAAAAATTAAATGAATAGGAATGTCTTTATTATATATGTACATATATGTTAATATTTTTGTAAGAAATACCTGGAAATATTCATGTACGAAATACTTCTAATTATTGAAGAATTACGTTGGAAAATGTAATACGATTAATTTGTTTGTAAAATAATTGTGTTCACAACCATATTATACAAATAAACAAAACTTATGTATCAAATCTGTGATATATGCGGTACACATCTGAATTCAATCGTAAAATTTTAAGAAATTTATAATTTTAATTTGGTTTTTCTTAATTATGTTTGTTTTTTGATGATTTTATTTGTGTAACAGGGAAACAAGACTCCTACAATTAAATATTGATTTTTATTAATACCTACACATTACCGTAATATGGCATCTAAGTCGATCTAAAATATTTAGAGCAAAAAAAAAAGCCGCAAAATTTTAATTATTATTGTTTTAAATTATTCTGAAGGATAGATTAAACGAAAACCCCCAAAAATGTATCTTTTATTTTTGTTACAGGAATTAAAAGCAAATTTTTCCTCACCAATACCACGTTTTTCGGTAACAGGATTACACCCGGGAAGCCAGTACATAACGTCAATATTCGCATTTAATGCAAAAGGTCGTTCAGATCCAGCTGTTTTACAAGCAGCAATGTTAAGACTTCCGGAAAAACAACTAACGGCAGAGAAAGGTAAATATTTATGTTTTAATGTTTTTTTTTTTTGTTCTTGAGAATTATTAAAAATTTATTATTTCCGTTTTCATATTTTGTATTTTTCAACATTTATTATGTTCGATGTTCTCGGTAAATTTTTAAAGCCGACTTTATTATTAAACACAAAAAAATATATTTGAAACACTTGTGTGTGTGGGTTTAGAAGCATGTTACATTTGAACCAAACAAGAAAAATTTAAATCGTCAAAAACAAAAGAAAATATTTTCTTTGGAATCACAAAGAAATTTTGCTTTTTGATGATTTTTAACTCGTTTTATGTGGTAGCTTAATTGGTATTAAATTTTAACGTGCTTACAAATGTCTTGCCAATTTAAAATCAAAACGTAAATATTTTTAATGATAACAAGAAACGAAAAAAAAACATTTGGTATCAACTTAAACAATGTGTTTGGAAGAATTGTTGGGTTTGATCTGAGGAAGCTATTTATAATAATATCGAAATAAACTTCATTCGACTAAAAATCAAAATTTAATTTGATTAATTAAAATAATTTTTGTGAATGAAATTCCTAAACCTATCCTTGCTTGATCCGAAACATAAAATTCGAATTGTTTTACACTTGAAAATTTTAAATTAAAAAAATTAAATAAATGGTTGAAACGGTCTGTCAAGTCAACTCAATGTAACCACTTAATCTTACCTAATCCTAACTCGACTAAAATTTTAACTCTCAAATCAGAACTAAGTGAACCCCCAAAATTCTCCAACTAAAGCGAATTTAACACCAAATCAACTTGAACTCAACCGGCAGACACCTGAATTTGTCTCACTTACTCCCTTTATAGATTTTCGAGAATTACCTCTGGGTAAGCATTAAGGTTTCACAAAACATTTCAAATGAATTCGCTCTATTAGTAGGTTTTATCATATAAGTATTGCATGGTAGATTTTATCTTCAATATCCCCTTTATTTCCTCTTCTAAGTATTGAAGTGCATTGAGTATCTTGCTGCTTAGCACACGTCTCCCCTTTTATGAACATTGGTAGGTTTGATGATTAGCACCAAGTCAGCTGTCTGTGATGGTTGAAACGGTGAAAAAAAAATGGTGAATAACTGCACTTGCTAGACAAATAGAAGAAAGATCAGATTTTTCATAAATTTTTGATTTGAAAATTTCCTGGATTGATTGCATTTCCTCATATTTGCTGTCAAAGAAGATAGTGTACAAGGATGCAGTTTAAAATTAGAAGCGAGAGGGTGACAAAAAGTGGTTTCGAAATAGTCATTTAAATTTGCAGACAAACTGGATATTTTAACTCGTATTAACAAACTCCATTAAGCCACGATATTATAGTACTGCTCCGATCGTATATCCTCGTCACAAACCTCTTGAATATTCAATTTTAACATTTTGGTTTCGATGTCCGAGAATTCCGTTATAACTTGCGGAATGCCCAAGTTTAATCTTAAAGTAATCAAACCGGTTTCGTTGTTTTTAACTTAAGCAAAAATATCTAGCAGAGCAATTTACATCATTTTGAGTGAACGCTCATTAAATCATCACGGTTACTGTTATGTGGAACCCTCCACTCAATTTCAAATACAATAAAATTAAACTTAATTTTGCAATGATTAAACCCTTAACTTGGCCCCATTATAATTCCCCAACTAAACCTTTCAATCAACCACACCTTAACTTCAACTCAACTACTACTAAATCGAAATGTAATTCTCAATTCAACCCTCAATCTAAACGTAACTCCATTAAAAGGCAATCCAAGCACAACTTTAATTCAATATGTTAACCCAAAACCAGACTCTCAACTCAACCCCAAACTCACCACTAAATCAATTCATAAATCAGCATGGTCCGAAAAAATGTGTTCGTGCATGAGCTCCATTTTAATTAACTTCAAACTCTAAAGTCAACTTTAAACTTAAAACCTCAACACTGGTTGCGTACGTGAACTCAATTCTGTCCTTAGTAGATCGATCCCTAAATCTCTGATTGAACCGTTTACCTAACCCTAGCCCACTCCACCACAATTCAATATGAGTTTTACACGAACTCAATCTCTAAATCGATCACCAACTCAACACTCTACTCAACCATCAATTCAACGCCAATCTCAATTGAATCGAAAACAATAAGTAACTTCGTAACTACACCGGTTTTGGGTCAGTTTGTATGTAAGGTATTATTTTCTTGACGGACAAGTTTCAAAAAATTGTCAATCCTCTGCCTGCCCATTAAAACCGATTATCGAAAAAAAAATAATTCAAATCCGACCTGAGATTCCGTTTGTAGGAGGTTAGCTAGGTTATGTATAATGAGCGTTGTCGGTTAGATGTCTGTCACTCATAATCGTGTTACCAAAAAATTTGCTACGGAAATTTGTGTCTGAAGCATCTGACGGTCTGGCGCCTTGGGCGACCTATATAGTCGTTCGAAAGTGAGGTTTTATATAATTTGCGACAAAGGTTTTGCACTGTGAGAATATGATTTTGTCAGCCAGCATTTATTCAATAGCGCAATTTTAGAGTGAATGACTAGACCTATTCAGTAGTGTCACATTATGACAAGAAAAGCAAAACATTTTATTCATTGGTGATTTTGGTTCGTCAGTTAATGTCGATATTCTTCTTTTAGACGAATACCAGCCGATTCAAATTGTTTGACAAGCTATTGTTACGGTTGAGCTAAGTTCCATTTTGCAAAAATCGACCCTTTAAGTATTGTTGATAATTTAGGTAATTTACTTAGAGATCCAGGAAGCGATGATGTACTGATAATTTCTCGAGTGTGCATCTCACTTCGGAAAAAGGTTCTAAGAAAAACACAGACGCATACTTTTATGTGCCACTGTAATAACAAAGTTTAGGAATTTCGCCATACTCGTGATTCGAAACACACAAAATTTATTAACTACAGCAGCGTCGCTCTGAGCATAGTTTCTTATGCAGCCTGTTTCACAAGGTAGGATGTTTCAAGGTATTCTGTCCACAGATTCTAATGCATCTAAAATAAAAAAATAATAGAAAATGTTGAGAATATTTGGTAAAACTGTGCACTACTTTCGTTTAAATATTTTGAATTTTGATAACCAAATTCAGATAGTTATAAAATATCAAAGAAATTGAATCAAAATTCACGCCGAAACCACGATATGGCCTGAAATTAATAATTTGAAAAAATAAAACTAAGATTTTAGTTCATTTCTGGCTCAACACCAATGAAAATTTTATTACATGTTTGGTTACGTTCCTCCAATTTTTTGTGTCCTCCAAGACTTCAGATCATTTTACTGAGTTATTGATATTATTAACTCTTGGTCCGCTACTTTGTATGTTTGGGCCAGATGTCCTATTTGGAACAGAAAACGTTTAACCAATATGCCACTGGTGGATGCTTTTAGTGTTAACTTGTTCCATCTTGGTTTGTTACCAAATTATTCGATTGATCAAGCAAATTTCAAATTGCTGATTTAACCCGCCTCGAAGTAAGAGAGACCAGCTGTGAAGTAAATTTCTTCAATATCCTTATCCGTTAGTTTAATAAACTAGAGAACCAAATCGCACGACTTAGATCCCAAAGCAACTCAAACAGTTAAAATAAATTTATCTACAATAATGCAACAATTTAGACACCATATCGTTGCAGTGACTAATGCTGTTCAAATTCCTACTAGCTCACAGTTGATTTATTTAAAATTCGTGGATTTGTATAAATGGCTAGACTCGTATATAATAGGGTGTCTTGGTCTATATCAAAGCAGCATGGAACATTGTTTGCATTAACAGAGGTTTCCACATCCCTGTTATAACGATTTTAATTCTTCTTTGTGATTGTTCCGTGACAAAAATGTTGAAGATATTGTGCTGCACCACAGGCTTAGTCAATGATTTATGTTGGCTTCTTTTGCGCTAACACTGCATGATGATCCATCTGAAAATCGTTTTCGACCAAAAAAAAATCTGCTGCACTGTAACTATGGAAATATATCACATACCATAAAGTAGAATATCTTGAAGAATTTGATCCAGGTATTAGCCCGGGACCTCCTTGTATTTGTCAGAAAAAAAAAAAAAAAAAAAAAATGACCGAATTCATCACAAATTGATCGTCGATCAGAAAATTTATAAAATCATACAAAAATATTTGTACCCTAATAAAAGTTTAAAGTCATACAAAAATATTTGTACCCTAATAATGTCGTCAATATAAAGAGATAATGCAACCTTGTAAGCTCGAAATGCTGATGATTGGACAGCTAAAATAATAAATTGGTCAGCCATATTAATTATACAAACGCGAGTTTTGATGTATATTGCCACACAAATCTGTAAAGGAACGCAATCTATCTAAACTGAACACCGTTATCACTACGTATAGTTTACGGAATCAAAAGCATGTGAAAAACTCGGTTCCCTAAAAAATTGCGAATGACTTTTGAAAAAAATTGAAGAAATTCCGTGAAGAAATATTAGAATCGAAAGGTAGATTATGTTGAAATGGCTTGATGTTGAGATATTCATGATTATTATGGAATTGTCTGTATTTGCTAATTTAAAAGCAAATGACAGTGCACCAGGTGCCAAATTTTTATTAACTTTAAAAAATTTAATCTTGATATTGAATGCCTTAAATGTACCATTAAGTTCCTGCAATTGTATAAAGTTATCAAACAGTTTACAGCTTCTTGGGAATCGCATTTCAAATTAATTTATCAGTGAGTAAATTAAAAGTTCAAACTCCATACCTCTAAATCGATACAGTAACCAATAAGGATCAGTAAAGATGGACTTATCCGGCAAACTCTCCGACAAAATCTTAAATTGGTTTTAAACTTGATTACCATCACAGAGA
Organism: Tipula vernalis; assembly: GCA_958295665.1. Classification (NCBI taxonomy): domain Eukaryota; kingdom Metazoa; phylum Arthropoda; class Insecta; order Diptera; family Tipulidae; genus Tipula; species Tipula vernalis. Next base: position 340,392,100 of record OY282560.1, on the reverse strand, counting down.
CCAAATAATACCTCTGCTCCCCGAGAAGAGATAGAGTTAGAAATAAAATGTAGCATAAGTATTTGCACTAAGATCATGTTTTGCGAAGGCATTACTCTGATTATGCAACAGCTGAGAATCACAATTTTGTTTTGAGTTTTATTCGAGGCTCAGAGAAAAACCGAAATAAAAGCTTAAAATCTAAGAGAGTTAGTTGTATCCAATAAATCGACGTTTTTTAAGAATTCGGAAGCTCCTTAAGTCCCATATCTGTTTTCGATGGTATTACCGCTTCCGTTTGAATGTTATCTAGATAAAATATTTCTGTGCGTTTCAATGATATTCCAATACCATTTAAAAGTTAAAGTTAGCCGAAAATTTCCAGCCAAAAATTAAAAGTCGATAATGCAGATTAGGTTATATAAATTCAACCGGAAAATAAAAAAATTTTAGGTTATCAGCGGAAAGTTAACGGGATACATAAATTACTTGTAAAACTGGAGAACTTTGTGAAATGGAAATTTTAACTGAATTATTCTCTAACATAATTAGCTGTTAACAAATCACATCAATGCAATGCATATCAAAACATTAAACTGTAGAAGCTGCTTGACAGAAGCTTTAAATTGTAATTGTTTTTTTTATTTATATTTGATTTTTTTAATATAAAAGTTTTTAGCGACCGCCCAAAAAAACCTTGATTTCTTAGCCTAGCGGTTAGTTCAATAAATATGAAATTTCCTTCCGATCAGGCTTAAAAAAGAATAAATTACATAGCTACGAAAACTATGAAATTTAGCAAAAATTTCAGCTAGGTAAGCTTTTATATCTAAAAATCTCGGCTGCATACAAAATAACTAATTTTCACAAGCTTCCAAAATTTGGTCAGAATGCTGTTATTGGAATGGAAACCCACTTCAAATAAATCAATAATCGTTCAAATGAAAATATAAACCCGATCACTATGATAGTAAGAATATTGGTTAAAACAAAAGCTTTTAACAAAACATTAAAAATGGATGGATAAAGTTTTAAATCAACGTAAACATATTATCAATTGCTTGAAAAGCTTAACTGTACGTTGACATGGTTTAAATTATTTGAAGCTTGCAACCAAAGCTTCAGTAAAAAACATCAGCGTTTCGAAAAATGGTTTTCCAAATTTATAATTGTGCATCTATTTAGTAAACTTAATATGTTTTAAGAAAATACTCGAAGCTCTTGTTAATTTTAATTATATTTCATTTGTCAATTACTCTTGCAGTAAAAAATATTCGATAGATTAATTTAAATATTTAGAACTTGAAGCTTTTGTCGGTTCATGTCTGAAAAAGTTTAAGTTCTTACTTTATGCAAAATTAATTTTTGGTAGAATTCAGTGCGGAATGATTTTGGCTTTATAATTTTGTTTTGGTTTGTATAGTTATTAAAATTGGTGGTAACGAGAAAATATTTTAACTGAACTCTCGATTTATAAAACTTTAAAAATTATTATGCAGAATAAAGAATAATGATATTAAAAATTAAGCTGAAAGTTACATGCCTTGGAACTAAAATTTAATTTTTTTTTTCTAATTGGTCTACTCAAAGAGTTATGTATCGTTCTCGATTCCATTAACCTAACCGTAACTTAGCATGGGTCAAATATTTCCAGAAGTTTGTAAAATGGGTTACTGGATAGGTTGTGTACAAAATAGACACCTAGCAACATGACTTTAAACACTCCAAAAACTACACTTTAATTAAAAACATTTTTCCATTCGAAATAGACCGGAGGTAAAATTTACTGTAATAAGAAAATTGTTGCAAGCTTTTAACATTTTTTATTTACAAACAGTTTTAATCCAGCTACTTTTACGAAATTTTTTCAACTCAAAGCCAAAAAAAATTGTTTTGAGTAGAAAATGAATATTCGTTTTTAATATTTTAGTGACTTCCTTGAAATTTCCCAAATTTTCATAGTTTTTTTTTTGAATAAACTAATTTAGCAGAAGCTATTTTTGGTCATGAATTATTTAAGTTTATCGTTAGTTTTAGTAAATATTAGATTTGTTCCGATCAGCAAAGCTCACAATATTTGATAAATTTGTTTTGTGGAATTAAAGAAACCTGGCAAACATTTCAGTTTTCTTATCAAAATAAAACAAATTTAATTAAAAATGCTTTTGTTTGTCTAAAGGGAGCTTCCCAAAAAACTGTTATTATTAATGGATTTTCGAAGATTTATTAGATCTATCTTGCGCGTCAATTTTTTTTTATTATTTCAATAAATTAATTCTCTAAAACTTGATAAGACAATTATCAAGTTTTTCTCAAGGTTTTAAAATCAGAAATACAGTCAGGGGTTTTATATATGGTTCAATAAAAACTCTGAAATCAATGGTGTTAGAGCTGAATTATTGGAAGATTTTTACAAATAACAAATAACAGTTAAACTGAAAATGCTAAATTTAAGTACAGCACTTAACAAAATATGAAAAATGCTGGATAATGCTTATAATAAATCTTTACGTATTATAAATTAATCTAAAAAGCTTTACTGTGAAATTTAATAATTTAAAATATTTGGAAGCTTTGAGCACTTTAAATACATTAAAATTATTAGTGTATCGAAATACTGTAAATAATTGCAACCAAAAGCTTTTACTAAACTGTATGACGAAAATTACGATGTTTTGCAAAATTTCGGTTTTTTGATTAAAGTAAAATTAATTAGTTAGGCAAGTTTGTACTTATTAAAAAAAGCTCGACATCAAAAACTGTTTTTGAAAAAATTATATAAAAGTGAATTAAAACTATTTATATGCTGTTAAAACGAGTTCTAGAGCCCCCGTAGGAATTTAAAACCTTCATCTTGGGCAAAAGCTTGAGAATATGTGATTGTAAGGAAAAATTCTAAAAAAGTTCTCTGTAAAATAGAATTTGTCTAGAATCAGATTTTTAATTAACCGTTATTTTTAATTGGATTTGGAATATTTTAAGGATCGTCTAGCTTTTATAGCGCCAAAATATTTTTTTATTTCAACTTATCAACTAATTTTCTAAAATTTAAAACTGTGCTCAGAATACGGTTTTTGGTATCAGACAAGTTTCAATAAATGCTCTTAAATAAATATTTTTCTAGCTAAATTGTTGCAAGGTTTGAAAAACGTTAAAATATAATATAAACCAAATAAATCTGATAAAAAATAGATAGTTAAAAGTAAAAGCTTTTAGCAAAATATTAAAACTGATGGATAATGCTTAAAACCAATGTTTACTTATTACCAATGACCTGAAAAACTTCTCTGTAAAATGAAACAATTTAAAATATTTACATGCCTTCAATCAAAGCTTTACATTTTACATTTTCAAACAATTTAAAGACATTAAGAGTATTAGTTTATCGAAATACTGTAAATAATTGCAACCAAATTTCGGTTTTCTAATTAAAAAAAAAGTTAGGAAAGCTTTTATTTATTTAGGAAAGCTCGACATCACAAACGTTTGTTTTTTAAAATATATAAAAGAGAACCAAAACTATTTATATGCTCTTAAAACGAGCTCTAGAGCCCCATAAGAACTAATAACCTCTATCTTGGGCAAAAGCTTAAGAATATGCGATTGTAAAGAAAAAGCTTCTAAAAAATTCTGTATAAAATAGAATTTGTCCAGAAGCAGCTTTTTAATTAACCGTTATTTTTAAATGGATTTGGAAGATTTTAAGAATCGTCTAGCTTTAAAAGCGTCAAAATATTTTTTTTATTCCACCTTAGTAACTAACTCTCTAAAATTTAAAACTGTGGACAGAATATAATTTTTGGTATCAGACATGTTTCAATAAATGCTCTTAAATAAATATTTTTCTAGCTGAACTATTTTAAGGTTTGAAAAACATTAAAATACAATATAAACCAAATTAATTTGATGGTAAATTGACAGTTAAAATTAAAAGGGTTCAACCAAATATTAAAAATGCTTGATAGTGCTTAAAATCAATGTTTACGTGTTATCAATTGACCTGAAAAGTTTCTCTGTAGAATGAAATAATTAAAAATATTTGGATGCTTTGTAAGCTTTACATTTTACATTTTCAAACAATTTCAAGACCATAAAAATATCAGTTTATCGAAATACTGTAAATTGTTGCAACCAAAAGCTTCTACTAAACCGTATTACGAAAACTACGAAATTTTGCAAAAATTTCGGTATTCTAATTGAAGTAAAAATTACTAGTTAGGAAATATTTTATTTATTTAGAAAAACTCTACCTAAGAAACGTGTATTTTTTAAATTATATAAAAGAAAATTAAAACTATTTATATGCTCTTAAAACGAGTTCTAGAGCTTAATTAAAACTAATAACCTCTATCTTGGGCAAAAGCTTTAGAATATGCGATTGTAAAGTAAAAGCTTCTAAAAAAAATCTTTGTAAAATAGAATTTGTCTAGAAGCAGCTTTTAAATTAACCGTTATTTTTAATTGGCTTTTAAAGTGTCAACATATTTTTTTATTTAAACTTATAAACTAATTCTCTAAAATTTAAAACAGTGCTCAGAATACGGTTTTTGGAATGAGATATGTTTCAAAAAATGGTCTTAAATAAATATTTTTTTATTTGAACTATTGGAAGGTTTGAAAACGTTAAAAAATAATATAAGCCAAATCCATCTGATGGACAATAGACAATTAAAATTAAAAGCTTTTAACAAAATATTTAAATTGCTGGATATTGCTTAAAATCAATGTTTACGTATTATCAATTGATCTAAAAAGTTTCCTTGTAAAATGAAATAATTTAAAATATTTGGATGCCTTGAAAGCTTTACATTTTAAATTTTTAAACCATTTAAAGATATTAAAAATATCAGTTTATCGAAATACTGTAAACATTTGGGCGCCTTAAAAGCGTTATATTTTACAGTTTCAAACAACCTAAAGCCATTAAAAATATCAGTTTATCGAAATACTGTAAATAATTGCAACCAAAAGCTTCTACTAAGCTGTATTACGAAAACTACGAAATTTTGCAAAAATTTAGGTTTTCTAAATAAAGGAAAAATTATTAGTTAGGAAAGCTTTTATTTATTTAGAAAAGCTCGACCTTATAAACCTTTAGTTTTTTAATTATATAAGAGAGAATTAAAAGTATTTATATGCTCTTAAAACGGGTTCTAGAGCTCCCATAGAAACTAAAAACCTTTATCTTGAGCAAAACCTTGAGAATATGCGATTGTAAGGAAAAAACACCTAAAAAAATTCTCTGTAAAATAGAATTTGTCCAGAAGCAGCTTTTCAATAAATCATTATTTTTAATGAATTTTGGAAGTTTTGAAGAATCGTCTAGCTTTTATGGCGTCAACATATTTTTTCATTCCAAATAACCAACTAAGTCTCTTAAATTTAAAACTGTGGACAAAATACGGTTTTTGGTATCAGATATGTTTAAACAAATGCTCTTAAATAAATATTTTTTTTTGCTAAACTATTGGAAGGTTTGGAAAACTTTAAAATATAATATAAACCAAATCAATCTGATGCTAAATATACAGTTAAAATTAAAAGTTTTTAACTAAATATTAAAAATGCTGCTACGTTTTATAAATTAACCTAAAAAACTTCTATGTAAAATGAAACAATTTAAAATATTTGGATGTTTTGAATGCTTAACATTTTACATTTTCAGACAATTTGTAGACATTAAAAATATCAGTTTTTCGAAGTACTGTAAATAATTGCAACCAAAAGCTTCTACTGAACAGTATTACGAAAACTACGAAATTTTGCAAAAATTTAGGTTTTCTAATTGACGTAAAAATAATTAGTTAGGCATGCTTTTATTTATTTAGAAAAGCTCGACCCTATAAACCTTTATTTTTCAACTATATATACGGGAATTAAAACTATTTATATGCTCTTAAAACGGGTTCTAGCGCTTTTATAGGAACTAATAACCTTTAAAAGACTGTGAATAGCGATTGTAAGGAAAAAGCTTCTAAAAAAATTCTCTGTAAAATAGAATTTGTCTAGAAGAAGCTTTTTAATTTACCGTTATTTTGAATGGATTTTGGAAGTTTTTAATAATCGTCCAGCTTTTAAAGTGTCAAAATATTTTTTTTTATTCCAACATACCAATTAATTTTCTAAAATTAAAAACTGTGCTCAGAATACGGTTTTTGGTATCATATGTTTCATTAAATGCTCTTAAATAAATGTTTTTCTAGCTAAACTATTGGAAGGTTTGAAAAACGTCAAAATAAAAATATAAAGTAGACCAATTTAAAATTAAAAGCTTTTAACATAATACCAAAAAATACTGGATAAAACATAAAAGCTGTATTTGAGCTGAAAAGCTTTACTGTAAAAATAAATAATTTAGAATAATTTGAAGCTTTAAAAGCTTTTTAAAATATCAGTGCATCGAAATACTGTTTCCGAACCACATACAGAGACATTTGTTTAGTAAACTTGACGAAAGTGAAGTTATTCCAAATAACAACAAATAAAAAAAATTGAATCACGCAACACTAATAAAACTGTACTGTATTTAGCCGTCAAGTTAGCCAGGTATTTGTCTTGTTGCAGGTAAAAAAGAAACAACTAAAAATGCAAAAATTAAGTGCTAAAACTGTCTACTTCATAAATCCCGTACTTTGTCTAATCTGCTTTACTCTTATAGTTAGAATATTTTAGCTAAGCTTTTCACCTATCATTACGAATTTAAAAATATTTTGGATTGAGGCTAAATGGTTTTGAAATGGCCTTACTAACAGGGTTATTTCTGGCTGAGAACGACTTATTTTAGTTCAGTTTCTCGTCTCGTATGACAAAACTAACAATTTCTGGGTTTAAGGCTAAAGCGTTTTGGAATGGCCATGTTACAATACAATAACAGGTTATTTCTGACAAATATTTATCAAAATTTTTCAGTGGCAAGTTCTCGGAAATTTATTACCGTGAGTTTCAGAACCATAAGTATGATTCTTATTGCCGAAAGATCGATTCTAATATGAAGTCAGATTTTCATCTGGCATGACAAAACTAAGGCTAAATAACAATTAAATTGAAAATGCTAAATTTAAAGTACAGCTCTTAACAAAACATGGAAAATGCTGGATAATGCTTATAATCAATCTTGACGTATTATGAATTGATCTAAAAAGCTTTACTGTAAAATTAAATAATTTAAAATATTTGGAAGCTTTGAAAGCTTCACATTTGTTTAAACACTTTAAATACATTAAAATTATTAGTGTATCGAAATGCTGTAAATAATTGCAACCAAAAGCTTCTACTAAACATTATTACGAAAACTACGAAATTTTTGAAAAATTTCGGTTTTCTAATTGAAGCAAAAATTATTTGTTAGGAAAGCTTTTATTTATTAAGAAAAGCTCTACCTCGTAAACCTTTATTTTTTTAAATTATATAAAAGAGAATTAAAACTATTTATATGCTTTTAAAACGGGTTTTAGAGCACCCATAGAAACTAAAATTCTTTATCTTGGGCAAAAGCTTAAGAATATATGATTGTAAGGAAAAATCTTCTAAAACATATTGTCTGTAAAATAGAATTTGTCCTGAAGCAGCTTTTTAATTTACCGTTATTTTTAATTGGATTTGGAACATTTTAAGAGTCGTCTAGCTTTTATAGCGTCAAAATATTTTTTTATTTCAACTTATCAACTAATTCTCTAAAATTTAAAACTGTGCTCAGAATACGGTTTTTGGTATCATATATGTTTAAATAAATATTTTTTTCTGCTAAGCTATTGAAAGGTTTGAAAAACGGTAAAATAAAAATATAAACCAGATCAATCTGAAATAAAAAGTTTTTAACATAATACCAAAAAATGCTGTATAAAGCTTAAAAACATTATTTAAGTATTATCAATTGAATGGAAAAGCTTTACTGTAAAATCAAATAATTGAAAACAGCTTGAAACTTTAAAAGCTTTTGAAAATATCATTGTATCCAAATACTGTTTTCGAACCACATATAGAGACATTTGTTTAGTAAACTTGACAATAGTGAAGTTATCCCAACAAATAAAAAAATCGAATCAGGCAACACCAATAAAACTGTACTTTACTCGTGCCTCAAGTTGGCCAGAAATTTGTTTTGTTAAATAAAAAAAAAGGAAATAAGAAAATAAATCAAGTAAAAAAAAAAAAATTTAGTTCTTAAAATTTCTACTTCACAAATCCCGTACTTTGTCTAATCTTAGCTTTTCACCTGGCATTACGAAACTAAAAATCTTTTGGATTGAGGCTATATAGTTTTGAGATGGCCATACTAACAGGGTTTTTTCTGGCTATTGGAGAGATTATTAGTTTCATCATACCGGGCGAAAAACTGAATTAAAATATTTCAACTATAAGCTAAATGCAATTAAGTTATACTCTTCACTATTTTTATAAATTATTTTTATTGTCCTTGCGGCAAAAATATTTGAAAGATTCAGCTGAAAACTTATGAATGCCATGGTTCTTCATTATCGAACTTTTCTGAGGGATATCCTATTAAAATGTGATTTAGCTGTAATGCCTTCGAAGATTGTCAAGTGTTCAATTATAAATAAAAACCATTCGATGTTTAAACCAGTCTGGTGCTAACGATCGAAAGAAAGTATTTCGAGAAGTGTTTCGAGACGATAGTAGTTTTTAACTACATACCGGAACAGAATGATGCACAATTGGTTGAATATTAAGTAATGGCACTTGAGAATTTAAAATACGTCATATATACAGGTACGATGAAATTTCGTTGAAATTGCTCAATAGGAGACGTTAAATTCTGGCGAACATCCATATTTGGTTAATCTTTGATATTCTGAACCATCTAGTACACAATGCAATGACCTGTTTCAAGATTTAAGATAAAGTTTAAAATTTTAGAAGTAGTCTGAATTCAAGGATGGTTGGCTAAATCTAATGCATTGAGGTTACAAATTGGAACTATTTAAATCTTTAAATTTTTAATAGTGTTTTGATTACACCCTCAAAAACACTATTTTCAATGTATTTTGTAAGAGTGTTTATAAATAAAAACTTTAGATTATAGATTTAGATTTTTTAGAATTAAATAAATTTTATAACAAACAGGAGGGCGGTTGATTAGTCAAACACCATAAATAAAATTAATTCCCCACAGTACACAAATAGTATCTAAAAGGGCTACGTTTGAAAATGCCAATAAATATTAATATAAATAAAATGTATGGTTTATTCATCCCGGGAACCTTCCTTCCAAATAATTTCTATAACTCGAATGAGCAGAGACACCCACAAATATTCAACTATGTAATCATCTATAATTTACCAATCAAATATTTTGTATATGTGTGTATGTGTTCATTGATTTACCGCACAAATATCCGTACGTAGCAATATTATTATGCTCCCACACCTTTTCTATTATTCAGATTTCTGGTGTTGTTCAAACACCTCTATCCGATATTAAATATTTGTTTACTTTTTTTTACACGGAACGAAACGAAATAATACACCGAAGTGAAAATTCCCCAAAATTTTTATTTTTATTCTCTAAATATGATTTGATTCCTTGAAAAATATTTTAGATCCTTAACCCCTTACAGATTGTTTTTGTTGTATTCTATAAATCTATTTTGTATTTATAACGATAACCAACAACAATACGAGGAGCATAATACATTTTTATTAAATTGTTATGTTTTTCTTAACCATATTTAAATAAAATAAAAAAAGGAACAACATACACCTTTTGACTTTTTTTTCATGTGTGTGTGTGTGTGTGTGTAGCTCTGTGTAGGTACGGTTCGAATTTTGTCGACATAAAATATTTAAATTATTGTTATGGAATCATATTTTTTTTTGTAGATTGTTATATGTTTCTGCATAAATTGTTGATAAGGGTGGCATGAATTGTGATTATATATCGTATATGTAGTATATGGTTTTTGAATATTGTATGCTATACGAGCTACGACGATAAAAGGATTAAATTTATTGTGTTTACCATATTATTGTTATTATTATTAAAATATAGAGCGAGGAACTCTTTTTATATAGTTGTAACAAAACATAATTTTATAACAACCAAAAACAAATTTAATAAATTTTTTAAACGGTGGAAATGTTAATAAAAATTAAAATTTCATCTTAATTAAAAGATTTTTAAGCAACCCCGTACGATATACGATTTTCTTCACAATATGTTACATTGTTGTAAATATTACGTACATAGGTTTAGTTTATTTTAATTAAGCAAGTATTCGGTTTTGATTTTGTTCATCGTTTATGATTTATACCTACATGATTTGAGGCGAATTTATTAGAATATTATCTTTCCTTTATTTATAAAAGCGAAGCTTAATTCAGCCAAAAAAAAGACGAAACGTTATAAATGTTGGCTGTTTTCACCGAAAAAGCTTGCTTTTCTAGCTAAATTCAGCATGCATTTTTGATAAGATTTTAACCGTTAAATGTTTTTTTTTTATATGGACCTGAGTAGCCTACTTAACGATTGCTTGCTCAACTTTTTTTCAGAGCAAAAATATTAGGTAAAGCGCAAATATTCGGTTTAACCTAAAACAACTTAAAAGCACAGAAACACAGAAAAGCACTTAAAATTGGGAAATTGGGGAAATTGGCTAAAATTGGGTTGATGCAGTAAAACATTTAAGATGTTGAAGTTACTTTGGGCTTTCAATTCAGATACTGAAAAAAGAAAATGAAATTAATTCAATTCAAAAGAGATAATTATTTTAAAATTATAAGAATATAATAGAACTAACATTAATAGAATTTACGCGCTCGCGACTGAGTTCAAACCAGTTTCGTACATTTGCGGCTGTAAAAAATTTTTGACAGCTCTTCAAGAAGCGGCTAAACTGGCGATTATTTAGGTATAGTTAAATGAATTACGAATCATGCCCACTTGATACTTCCAATCTTGTGTAACTTGTTATCTTACAAAAAATAGGAGACACAATTAATTCAAAATACATATATAATGTCTGTAAGCAAACCATAATAAATTTCTACTAATAATTTATTAAAGAAGACTGCATGCTCAACTAAGCATACCAACGTTGCTGGCGGGTGCATCGAACCACATTCCTCTAATATTCCTTGTAATATTCCTGTGTTCAAGTATTTTAAACACGATCTCAATAAAATAATGTAACATCAAATTAGTTTCTTTCAAACTGGTTCTTGATAATCAGTGACACCCGAAGACAATGTAAGTGAGGTTCGTAAGATGTACTTTTTGAAGATTGTGGATTACTAACCGCCAATGTGGAATTACTCTCATCAAATCATATTTTCTAACATAAAAGTCACTCAGAATTTATTATTGGTACTACAGGGCCAAATGGGCGTTCAAGACAGCTTGCTCTGCGGCATAAAAAATCTTTTCTGCTTTATTTGCCACATACATTATTATCAATAATGAAATTTGTGTGAATTTACCGATTTTAGAACATAGATTCAGATTTTTAAGCAAAGTTTAGCGAGCTTTACTACAAAATCAGCTTTGTTTTTTATAAACTTAGAACATAGAAAAGCTGAGCTCACATTTAAGTTTTTTTTAATTCAAACCACTTAGCTAATTCTCACATTGAAATGCTCTTTTGTCATCCACAGCGCGGTATTGTGAGCAGAAGGATTGCTTTTTTTACTTGATTAGTCCCGGGTTCGATAAGTACGTTTTCCATATTTTTTCGAGTACCTTAAATTAGACCAACTTATGTTCTACTACGTGCATTAATTCCAAAACTCTACTAGCAGAATGTATATTGAATTTCAAGAAAAAATATTCAATGAGTAATGCAGTTCGTGCTACTTGTTTAGGTGCATATTTTCAAAGTGAGCTCGTTCAGAAACACAATTCCATAGTATTGTACAACGAACCCTACTGATTCAAAGCTTGTGAATTTTAAAAACGTAATTCCCGATGTTGCTTAATCAGATCTTGCTTAATAAATTCTAAATTTTAAAGTTAAGTGTACAATTTAAACCTAAATTCAGTTAAAAATTTCACATAAAATTCCAAACTTAAATTATTTCTTAAATTCAGCTTAAAATAGACTAAAACTCAGGGTAAAAAAATCCGCTTATTAATTCGGCTAAAATTCAGCTTGAAACAAATACTGTATGAAAATAAAGCCTAAGCGTACCCTAAAATTAAGCTTAAAATTCAGTTTAGCTAAAAAAGTAGGATAAAATTCAACCTAAAACTCAGCTAAAAATCCCACTTGAAATTCAAGAAAAAAATACAGTTTTAAATTCAGCTCTAAACACTTTACAAAACAATTCCCAAACTTATTTTAAAATGGTTAAAATTTAGCATAAAGTACAAAGAAAAATTCTGCTTAAACATGACGCTGAAGTTCAACGTAAAAGCAGTCTAAATTCAGCTTAAAATTCAGTTTTTATTTAGCATAAAGTTAAGCCTAAAGCTCATTTAAAAGAGATGCCAAACTTAAGCCTAAATTTATCCTAAAACTTGGCTTAAATTTAGCTCACAAAATTAGCTAAAAATTCAGCAAGTTCAACGTAAAATTCAGTTTTATATCCCAGTTAAAATACAGACCAAAATTAAGACCTAAATTCAGCTTAAAATATAAGTCAAATGGTAATAACAAATACAAATTTAACAATTCTCATTTATTATTACCATTTGACAATTTAAAATGTGAATTTGCTCTATAACAATTTTTTTTCTGAGCAACCAATTCTTTTTTTTAGTTTATTGTTAAATTGTAAAACGTTTTTATAATTTTTGTCTCAAATTTAATAAAGCAAAAAAAAAATGTATTCATAGCACAAATCGGATTACAATTCAGCTGAAAATTAAGTATAAAATTGAGCCTGTATTTAGCCTATTATTATTATTATTATTGGAGGACCATGCGGGCGATCAGCCACTTCGCACTGCGACCTAATAGATCTATTGTACTGTGTATTTAGCCTAAAACTCAATTCAAAATACAACAAAATGAAGCCTAAACTTATTTTCAAATTTAGCCAAAAAAAGCTTAAAATTATTATTATTATGATTAATGTTATTAAAGTAAAATGCAGCCTCAAATTCCACCTAAAATTCAGCTTAAACAAAACTCCGAAGTTCAACGTAAAATGCAGTCTAAAATCCAATGTCGAAAATTCAGTCGAAAGTTTAGCATAAAATTTATCGTTAAATTTGTCTTAAAATTCAACCTGAAGTGCAGAGCAAAATTCAGTTTGAAATTCATCTTGAAATCCGCATACAATTCATTCGAAAATTAAGTCTAAAATTTTTGATCACAAAATATAATTTAAAATTCGAACCAAATATAGACTAAAGGTCAGCTGAAAATCTGCTTTAAGTTTTGCGTAGAATTCAGCCAAAAATTCAGCCTAAAATTATGCATAAAACATATAACAAAATTAAACCTAAATATACATATTCCAAAATTAAGCGTTAAATCCAATTTCCAATTTAGCTAAAAAATCGGCTTAAAGTTCTGCTTAAAATTCTAGCTTAAATTAAGCTTAAAATCCAATCTTTAATTCAAACTAATATTTACCTTTAAATTCAGCCCACAGTTCAAGTTGAATTAAAATTTAGTCCAAAGATAAAATTTCGCTTAAAATGCAGAATAAAATTAATACTAAAATCGTGCTAAAATTTCAGGGCAAAATGCAACCTTATGTAAAGCTTTTTTTGGAGGCCTAAATGCAGCCTACTTTTACATAAAATTCCGCTCTATAAGTTAAAATGCAGCTTTAAATTCGGCTTAAAATATTGGTTTCCAATCCAGCTCAAAATCTTACAATTCAGACTCAAATTTGACAAAAGTCAGCATAAAATAAATCTTACAGATCCACCTTAAATTAAGCTTTAAGTGCAATTAAAAACTAATCCTTAAATTAAGCTGAACTGGTATCATGAAATTGAGCATAAAACACAATTAAGAATTCAGCCCAAAGTACTACGTGAAATTTATCTTAAAATTTAGCTTCAAATTTAGCTAAAAAATACAGGTAAAGTTTCGCTTAAAATTCGAGCTAAAATCACACAATAAGAAGAATAAATATTTTGTAAGAAATATTTTATTATTCCAATACTTGAATTATTCGAATATTATACTGTCATGACATTTGATGACACCCCGCTTTTTTTTGCTAGTTAATTACGATTAAAAATATCATAACCTTATATAATGATATACTAAAAAAATGTCTTAAATGAATTAAAGATTCATGCCAGAAGATGTAAACGTCAAAATGTTATATGTTAATACGCCGAACAAAATGCGTTTCTGCTGACATTAAATGATTTCAACACAAAAAAACTGTCATGCCAATATATCATGATGTTAACATCACAATAATTGTCGTGACATGATACTACGTCATTCCGAAAAAATATTATGATGTCTGTCAAGTCACTATGTAATACTATCCCTAAAAATTGTTTCTGTTTTGACATTAAAGATGGCATCCCAGGTAATGTTACTGCCATGACAATATTTGATGCCATTCCGAAAAAAATTATTTTCTGTTGACATCATCTCTTCATTATGGAAAAAATTGTCAAAACGCTATGTGCTATTATTCCAAAAAAATGTTTCTGACATGATATTAAGGATGAGTGTCACCTGCGCAGCTCGTGCCCCTACAAGGGATATAGTGCCAGCTGAATGGAGAAGTTTCATTTCTTTGTTGGTTTTAAACCTAATATACAAAAATAAGTTCCGCCAAATTCTACAAATCCGAAAGTTAGCCAAAGAACCTTTAATCGAAACAGGCATCATTATTATTATAATGTGATTCATTGTTCCCTGCATGTAGCATTTTTCTATTACCTCCCACATTGCTAATAGCGCTTAAGTACCTTGTTACCTCTGTAATTTAATTAAGCATCGACATCTACATGTCTCTGAAGTTGTTGATTTTGGGCTCCTCTTTAAATCGGCTAGGACGTACCTGTTCTCTCAAAAGGCAAGCCTCATCTCGTTAATCCAAAAAAATTATGGCTTGGTATTTTCTTCCCAAAAGGGAAAACCGATGCCTTTTTGGTTCCAACGGAATATGCATTTCGCTAGGATAAACATTTCTAACTCATCAAATTTATCATTTTAGATCGGCCAAAATTAATTTCACATTAACTTGTGGAGATGAACTCAAAACTCTAAAGTCCGTCGAAGACAGCCAAATTGATTAGACGAAGGTTCGCTAATGCGGAATACTTCTACAAATCTCCGAATTTCAATTAACAAGAGGGACGATATCAATCAAGGTTCACATCTTTTGTTGTTCAGAAAAGTGTGAATTTGTGAATGGGGCCAACATTCATTAAAATTTTCTATTTCTTTTAGGAGCAAAGCTTTTTTTCAAGACAAACTTCATATTTAGCTAAATTATGTTTGGTAACCTGGGTGTAACGTATCCATTTGGTCTTGAAAGGTGTCCTCAAATTCTAAACAACATTATCTCCAAATATTTTGGTTTTCTGATTAGAAATCCAAGATTGCTGATAGATATAAATTATTTAAAAGCTTCAGAAATCTTAGGTCAATTCTTTTGATTTAGTGAGATAAAAAAATACAAGCTTTACCATTCAAGTAAGTTTCTTAAGAATATATATAGTATTCCTTTAATTGTACATTTTGGTGGTGATGGTGGCAGTAGAATCGTTCACTATTTATTTCATGCTTGAAGAATAATTCTCAATCATTGACGAAATTGTTCCAAACATTTGACGAACCGTTGACATTGTATACAACAACACTTTAATCAACTTAGCAAAGAGCAAATTATGAAATTTTAAATACTGGAGCACAGTAATACTTTTGAAAAATTTCATTTTAAAATAAAATAATTCAATCAAATTTATTTAATCGGTTTATCCATTCATATGGAGCAAATAGGATTAAAATTCCATAACCCAGTATTTAATATATGGATAAATTCCATTTTTTGGGTTTTTTTTTTGGCATGGTCTTTTCTGCCACCCAAACCAGAGTGTCCTACGAAATTATTTATTTAAAATAAATGTTAAATTTTGTTTTTCTGTTATTGAATAAAAATAAAAATGGAGGTATTATTATTTATGTATAGTTTATAGTAGTTAGTATATAAGTAAAAAATGTTAATACTTTAATCCTTTCCTAGAATTTAATTTTATTTATTTTTTTGTAGAAATAAAAGATTTAACAATAGTTTTTTTTTAAAAAAAAAAGGCTTTGTTTTGTACCCAAATTTGGTTTACGTTTATATACTATGGGTGAAAGCGTTTTTTTGCGGATTTGAAATGGGTCTTATCAGTGTGCTTTGTGTGCGCAATATTTTGTTTGTTAAAAATCGTGATGATTTTGTAATCCAGATATATCTTCCTAATACAGCCTATTACTGTGTAATAAAATCTTAATTCTTAACATGGCTACACCAACATGCATATTTCTCAGCTAATTTACCATCAAATAAATTTCACATCATTAAATCGGTACACACACCAAAAAAAAATTTATTCTCATACATCTATAATACAGTAACATTATATTTATTTATACCGTGTAATGATCTATGACTTTTTGCGGTACGGTAATATATCCCACATTAAAAATTGTTTTTTTTTGTCGATATACATATAGACCTTTTAATTTAAACCAACCGAAAAAAAAAAAATTTTATTCCAACTTTCAGGTAATTAAAATCTAATTAGCCCATTCATGCTTAAACAAACAATATAATTTTCATTTGGCTACATTATATTCGTCTTGTGCACATAAATTATGTATTTTTACCGTTCAAACATATTATGTATAAAGCAGAGCTAAAGTTAAAAATAAAAATTTATAATAATTTGTTTAAATTTAATTTATAAACAAATATGACCTTTTCAACCGAAAAATAATTTTTAAATACCACCATTAAAACAAAAAATATTTAATATTTGATTTATAATTTAAAATATAAAAATTATTTTATATACTCGGTTTTTATATTTATAAATAAAATTATGGAAATTGAAAAACTCTGTGGACATTTAAAATAAAAAATAAATTTATAACTTTGTGTTAAAATACGTATTAAACCACACACACACATACACACATGCATATTTTTCATAAATCAATTACTGTGCTGTTTGTTAGCTGTTAGCCTCGATCATTTTTTTTTTTTGCGTTTAATAATTTGTGCTTATTTATTTTGCAATTTTTTTCCAAAGTCTAAAAATACTGGAATTTATGAGTTTTTTAAAATTTATGATTTACATATGGATAAAGTTATGAGAATTGCATAAATTATGAGCTTAAATATAACAAAGAAGGTTTCGTTTTTTCGTTTGCATATTATAAAGCTGTTGAATGTGTGTACATCATAATTTATTAGTGCTATGCTAATCATCGAATATTGTATGGAAAGGATAAATAGTAAATTATTGGAAAAAGTGTGGCAGACAATTGGCAAATAATTGCCTGTTATATCTAAATGTAAAATATCTAAGTGCAAAATTTTATTGTTTTTAAATGGACGTAGATAATTAAAATATTATTTTAGTGTTTAAAGCTTGTAGTTTAAAATTATATTTTCTAAAAGCTTTGGGTTTTGTCCTTGCAAACTGCATTTTTCGCAGTAGAAATAAAAAATAAACTTTTAGAGCTTTATTTATGTATGATTACTTCTAAAATTGATGACAAATTTAAATTTTCGATAGCAAAAGCTTGATAAGTCATCAATATAAAATAAAATGAAACGATTTAGAAAAGTTTAAGGATTAAATTTTATGAGGTCGAATATTAAGTTTCATTTCCTTGTTCAAACCAAAACAAAATTTTCCCCAATAGTAATGCAATGGGAAAAATGTCCTTTAAACTGTTTAAATTAAATTTTCTTTGCAAGTAATTTTAAGCTTAAATTTGCATTATAAAGAAATTTTTAATTGTAACTGTATTCTGCTTTTCCAGAAAATTTAAAATTTTTGTTTCTCTTATCTTCCTTTTCCAGAATATTTTACAATTAAATCTCCTACAGAAATTTTCTAAAATGCCGAACATTAAATTTTCTTTTTTGAAAATCTTTGAAAATTTAATTTCCCTTTTTACAAATTTAATTATGTCAAATCTCTATTTCACAAAATTGATTTGTTTAAATTTCCTTAATTTCCATTCTAATTCTAAAATGAAATCAAAATTTTTCAGAATGTTGAAAATTAAAATTACATCATCAATATCCTAAACAGTTTAAAATTAAATTTTCCATTGTAGGAAATTCATTCCAATTTTAATAAATTGTCTTCATTTGCCAGGATGTTGAAACAAAAATCTTTATTTCAGTTTAATTTAGTTTTAAAATGAATAAATTGTTTTACGTTACAGAATGTTGAATATTAAATTTCCATTTTCCAAAATATTTTAAAAATGAATCTATATTTTTACAAATTTAATTATAATATTAAATTTAAATTTCCATTTCTCAGATTATTTAAAAATTAAATGTTTTATTTTCACTATTTCCTTTCTAATTTTTAAATAAAATCTAAATTTTCCAGAACGTTAAAAATTAAATTTCTTTTTACAGGATTTCATAAATGAAATCTTTCAGAATGTTGAAAATTAGATGTTTATTTCACAAAAGGTTTTAGAAATAAATCATCATTTCCAGAATGTTAAAAATTGTGACTTCATATTCTTGAATATTTTAAAATTAAACCATTAAATTCCATTCCAATTTTAAAAATGACCCTCCGTATTCCGGGAATTTGAAACGTACATATTAGTTTTATATTTAATTAATACTCCCTTATACGTAAGATTTTCCAAATAAAAATATTTTTATTCTAATTTTAAGTTTAAATCTCCATTTTCCAAAATGTCAAATATCAAATCTTTGTTTTTCAAAGTATTTTAAAATTAAACCTTCCTCTTTACAAATTTAAATATAACTTTAAATTTAAATGTCTATCTCACTAAATATTTTTAAATAAAAATCTTCCATTTTTATAAAATTATAATTAAATTATTAATTCTAATTTTAAGATGGAATTCTATTTCTTTAGACAGTTGAAAATTAAATCTCCTTTCAAAGAATATTTTATAACAAAGTCTTTTGTTTCCAGAAATTTCAATTTAATTTAAAAATTAAATCACTATTTGAAAGAATATTTTAAAATTAAATCTCCATTTTCCAGAATGTTCAAAATAAAATATTCGTTTCTCTGAATGTTTTAAAATTAGATATTTCTTTCTAGAAATTCCATTGCAATTTTAAAATTTAATCTCTTCTTTCAGAATGTTAAAAATTAAATTTTCATTTTCCGAGATATTCCAAATTAAATCTGCATGTTCCAAAATTAAACCTTCCTTTTTACAAATTGAATTATAACTTTAAAGTTAAATTTCCATTTCACAGAATATTTTAAAATAAAATTATCCTTTTTCAGAATGCTGAATATCCTTTTCCAGACATGGTAAAATTAAATCTTTCCACGACGTTTAAATTTAAATTTCGTTTCATAAAACATTTTATAGTTAAATCTTGCTCCTCCAAATACTCCAATTTTATTTTAAATTATTTCTCCCTTTCCCGTCAAATTTTAAAATGAAAACAATTTCATTCTAATTTTAAATTTTCAATTCCTATTATTTAGAATATAGCAAGAAAAATCTTGATTTTCTATTCTAATTTTAAAATAAAATCAGCCCTTTCCAAAAATTAACAATTTTTTCTCCATTTAATAAAGTGTCTGTTAAGCAACTGTGATATTTTAAAATTTTGTATTTGGTCATCCATCTCGCCTATTTGCATTGTAAAATAGGCATGTCAATAAGCTACATTGCGGTTCTCACCATTTTGAATGCTTCCTAAAATTGATTTGAGTTTTGTCTGTTCCTGACATCTTTTGACGTTTTATATTGATCCCGTTTAAATACCTCTTACGGCACAGGAGAAGAAAACATATTTTTACAAAACGTTTGCCTAAATCATGCTTTTACAAAAACCGCTGGTATTCATTACCCCAAGCCTCGAATATACAAAATTATAATAGACATGTCCATGAAATAGGTATGAAATATAAACAGCGGCCTTTTCTGACTATGCTTAGAAAAGCAATGGGAAAAAATGTCTAGTCAAATTTTTCAATTAAACTTTCTTTACAAGTCAATTTTAAGCTTATATTTGCCTTATATAGAAATTTTATGTTGTAACTAAATTTTTCCATATAATTTAAAAATTGAGTTTCCCTTATCTAGAAAATTCATTAAAATCTGTCTTTCTTTTCCAGAATATTTTACAATTTAATCTCTTACAAAAATTTCCCAAAATCTTTGAAAATTTAATCTCCCTTTTTACAAAAAAAATTATAAGGTACAT
Source organism: Tipula vernalis (assembly GCA_958295665.1). Classification (NCBI taxonomy): domain Eukaryota; kingdom Metazoa; phylum Arthropoda; class Insecta; order Diptera; family Tipulidae; genus Tipula; species Tipula vernalis. The sequence goes on along the minus strand of OY282560.1, from coordinate 340,371,793 downwards.
CTCTATTTCACAGAATATTTTAAAATGTAATTTTTATTTTCCATAATTTTCATTCTAATTCTAAAATGAAATCTAAGTTTTCCAGAATGTTAAAAATTTAATATTCGTTTCACAAAATATTTTAAAATTAAATCTTTCTTTTTCAGAAATCTTATTCTCCATTTCCATCCTAATTTTAAATAAGGAACTCAATTTTTCAAGATGTTATAAATTAAATCATCATTACCCGAAATATTTTAAAATTAAATCTTCCTTTGTAGAACATTCATTCCAATTTTAATAAATAATCTCAATTTTCCAAACATTTTAAAATTAAAATATTTTCATTCCAATTTTAAATTTAGATAAAAATAACTCTTCATTTTTACAAATTTTGTAATAATTTTAAATTTAATTCCCAAATTCTCAGATTATTACAAATTAAATGTTTTATTTCCATTATTTCCATCCTAATTTTAAAATGAAATCTTAGTTTTCCAGAAAGATACAAATTAAATTTTTTATACAGAATATTTAAAAATGAAATCCTCCATAATTTTGAAAATTAAATCTTTATTTCACAAAGATTTAAAAAATAAATCTCTGTTCAATAGAATATTTTAAAATTAAATCTCAACTTTCCAGATGGTTTAAAATTAAATATTTTATTTACAAAATATTTGAAAATTAATTTTATTTTCCTAGAAATCCCAACTTAATTTTAAAAATTATCCTATATTTATGTAACATTTTAAAATGAAAATTATTTTTATTGCAATTTTTTAATGAGCTGTCCATTTTCCTTTTTTGATTCTTCAAATTTTTTTTTATTAAACCATCCTTTCTAGAAATTCCATTCGAATTTTAAAAATTAACCTACATATTCCAGGCTGTTTAAACTTATATCTTAATTTTAAAATTATTATTTTTCCATTATACGTAATATTTTCACAATAAAAAAAATTTCGTTCTTATTTTAAATTTAAATCTCCATTTTTCAGGATGTTTAATATCAAACCTTTATTTTTCGAAGCATTTTAAAATTAACCTTCCACTTTACAAATTTAATTATAATTTGAAATTTAAATATCTATTTCACTAAATATTTTGAAATCTTCCATTTTCATAAAATTATAAATAAATTATCCATTCTAATTTTAAAATGAAATTCTATTTCTTAAGAAAGTTGAAAATTAAGTCTTCTTTTAAAGCAAAGTCTTCCGTTTGCAGAATTTAAAATTTAATTTAAAAATTCAATCACTATTTTTTAAAATTTTAAAATTAGATCTTAATTTTAAAAGAAAGTTTTAAAATTAAATTGTCATTTTCCTTAATGTTAAATTCAAAATATTTGTTTTACAAAATATTTTGAAAACTAACCATTTTTTCTCTAAAATTACAATGTAGTTTTAAAGGTAATTATTATTAAATTTAAATTTACATCTCCATTCGTTATTCATTTCTCTGAATGTTTTAAAATTAAATCTTCCTTTCTAGAAATTTCATTCCAATTTTAAAACTTTATCTCTATCTTCCAGAATGTTAAAAATGAAGTCTTCCTTTACCAAAAATAAATTAAATTTTCCTTTCTAGAAATACATTCTAATTTTAAAATTAAATTTCCATTTTTCGGGATATTCCAAATTAAATTGGCACTTTCCAACATATTTGAAAATTAAACCTTTCTTTTTGCAAATTTAATTATAACTTTAAAGTTAAATCTCCAATTCACAGAATGATTTTAAATAAAATCTTCCTATTCCAGAATGCTGAATATACTTCACGATGTTCAAATCTAAATTTTCGTTTCACGAAACATTTTAAAATTCTATCTGGCTTCTCCTGATACTCCAATTTAGTTTTAACATTAATTCTCAGTTTTCCGTAACATTTTAAAATCAAAAAATTTTCATTCTAATTTTTATTTTGCCATTTCCTGTTCCTCCATGCAGGATATTGAAAAATTAATTAACAGAAATCAACAATTTCATCTCCGTTTACAGAATATTAAATCTTGATGCTCCAAATCAGTCGTATCCTTTCTAAAAATTTCGTTATATTTTAAAATTAATCTTATTGTTTTGAAATTTAATTGCGATTTTTAAATTAAAACTCCATTTTCCAGAAAGCTCAAAATTAAATTTTCATTTTACAAAATATTCAAAAATTAAACTTTCCTTTACTAGAAATTACAAATTAATTTTATAATTAAACATATTTTCATCTTTATTTTAAAATTAAACCTTTCGTTTCACTAATTTAATTACAATTTTTAAATGGTATCTTGATTTTACAGAATATTTTAAAGTTATATCTTTTAGTTGAAAAATGTATGTTCTAATTTTAAACTTAAAACTTGCTTTTTATGAAAATTCAATTTAATCTCTTCCAAAATGTTCAAAACTAAATCTTTGTTTCCTGAATAATTTTAAATTACATCTCCATTTTTAGATATCCAAATCCAAACTAAACAATTAACCTGAATTTTCCAGGATGTTGAACAAAAATCTTAATTTACAAATTAAATCTCTCTAAGACGTAACATTCTAGAACTAAAAACATTTTCATTTTAATTTTAAATTAAGATCATCATTTTTCAGAATATTGAAAATTTTGTCTATTTTTCGAAATATTTTAAAATTAAACCTTCCTTTCTTAGAACACTTTGAATAAAACTTTTATTTTGCAGAAATTCTATTTAAATTTTAAAATTAACTGTCCTATTAATATTCCAGAATTAAGTCTTCTTAAAATAGTTTTTTCATTTCGATCAATATTTTATGTATTAAATTTGGTTTGAATTTTAAAATTTTTTTGACATTTTAGCAAAATTTTGTTATCCAGCTGTATCAAACTTGATTAATATGTTGACATATTCTGATATATTAGTTAAAATATTCCTGTTTTTAAGAACGTCGCGCAAAAGTTATTTCTAAACATATAGAGAATATAAGAGCAAAGGCCAATAAATTAGCCAATGATTCTTTCAGATATTAAAAGATTACCCGATGTACCAATAGTTTAAATGTTTAAAATTAACCTAATCGGAAAGTAGAATCAAATAAATTTCCAGTTTTTGTAGACTAGGCCTAATTTCTTTGGAATTTGAATAATCACCAACATGTCTTTGGCAAGACCAAAAGTTCGGCCAATTCACCCGCTTGAGTCGATTCCTGCAATTGCGATATTTTTTATTTTTTTTTGTTTTGTTATTAATCTCGTCTATTTTCTTTGTAAAATGGCCATGTCAGCAAGCTGCGCCGTGGTTCTCACCATTTTGAATTCTTCTTAAAATTTACTTTGAGTTTTGTCTGCTCCTGATATCTTTTGACACTTTGTATTGATCCAGTTTAAAAGCCTCTTACGGCACACTAGAAGAAAATATTTGGCGTTGCTTTCAACTTTTATGGCGACCAAAAGAAGCGTAACAAGAATACAAGTTCTCCTTATAACGAAAACCAGTTTAGTGAAATTTTCTGTACAATGCCGATTCGCGACAAATTTTCATTCGCTAATATTGGGATTTTGTATTTGAAATTGTTCTTTGGCTAACCAAGTGTATTAATTATTAATTAACAAGCGAAGGCGTTTGATGAATTTTGACAACTGCATAGCCATAAAAGGAACCGTTACTGTACTGGTCGTTCTGTTGGGCGATTTCAATTTGTATATCAAACGTGAAACCACTTTTCAGAGAATTAATCAATTTATGTCGCGGAATCTCGGCTTAGTGGTTAAACTGATGCCATAAAAGGTATCACGTTGGGTAATACGTGTGTCGATATTTTTTGCGTTCTCTCTTATCACAGGCCTATGCATCCAGCACTATTGCAAATCTATAATAATTGTATCTACAATAAGTGCGCTACGCCAAGGCTTAACGGATGACATTAATAGCATTAATAACACTGCACTATACTCCACCTTGGCTATTAAAGGCATTGGCGACAAGAGAGTAAGAAAAGATTCCAACACATCTAACTAACGTAACTAACTCTTATTAAGCGGATTTTAATAAAATTAAGTGGCTCTCCTAAAATGAGCAGGTTTCAATAAAATTTTTACCAAAAAACTCGTTTTCGAATTTGAGATTTTTTTGGGAATCACAATTGTTTGTTTATTATCAAGTTTGAAATTAATGTAAAGTGAGAAGGAGAGGTTGTAACAATTAGAAAGCGCTTGGAAATTAAATATTTTGCTTAAGAAGGTATTTGGTGAAGACCTTGTCGTCTTACTAAAAGGCACGACAAGGCGGTGTATTTTTCTGTCTGGACCAGGCGAACTGATAATTTAAATCGACTATAATCTCAAAAATTATCCAGAACAATTTCAAAAATATAGAATTTTCTGACTCAATTTTGAAAATTTCGAAAAATCTCGAGAATCTCGAAAGCACAGTGTGCACGATTTTGTGACTAAAACCTTATAATCTCACATAATATTCCAAAATTATCTCAAATGAATTCCGAGAATTGGGAAATTATCGAATGCCGTAGAAAATTTTTCTAAATTCGTTTAAAATTTCGAAAATTCTCAAATAATCTCAAAATCAAACGAATAAATGGTAAATCATTATCAAATTAGCAAGAAGTAATCTAGAAACCTCAAATAAGCCTCTTCCTAAAATATTTTGTAGATTTTAAATTATTATTGTTTCTATATAATTCACACGAATGTACATCATTAAATTTTTCGCTATTAAAAAATAATTGTAACTCATAAATAACAAGATAAAATTTGAATGGGGTCAAGCCAAAAAGGTTGCATCATAGTCCAAGCTCACAATTTGGGCCGAACTTTTGTCACAGAATTGACCCAACCATAATGCAAGACGATTTTCTGAACTTACTAGAGCATTGCTAGGTAAAAAGTTCTAAATGTTTCAATGGGGTTCTGCACCTTGACAGCAAATCGTGTGGCTCTTTGGCAAAAAGATGTAGAGCTGTTTCTGCCCCAATTATACGAATATTGATTCAGGACAATGACACAATGTGCGAGGAGAAAGGTCGCCATTTTGAAAGAATTTGGCTGGTTTTGCGCAATTAATATAGCTTTGAACTGTCGGGACTTTGAGTTGTTGTTCAATTTTGCCAAGATCCTAATTTATCTGAAAATAATTTTTATAAATTGTCCATAATTGCTTAAAAATAGTGATAAATATCACACAATTTAATAATTACCCTCACAAAAAATTCGGAATTTATCGTCGGACCTAAAATCAGTTCGCGTCTGACAAAACATAGGCAAATAGTGAATAATGGCTAACTAATGATTATTAACTCATTTATAAGTTCTTTTTATTCAATAATGATACTTTATTCACATATCATTAACTCGAGATTAACTAATAATATTCATTGAATATCATTATTCACTCATAATTAATTTATTATTCGCTAATAATTCTTTTGAAAATCACTCGGTATTCATCCCTACTGACAGATTATTTACTCATCACTAACATTCGTCGTTCAGCAAATAATTAATAAATATGCATGATTAATGAGCGAATTATCGGTGAATAATTAGTGGATAAAAATTGTGATTAATAAGTAAATAATTTGTTAACAGCAAGTGAGTAAAATAATGAATGTATAGAGAGTGAATAATGTATGAACCATATGTGAATAATGAATGAATTTTGATTGACTACTGATCGGATAATGAAATATTTGTGTAGCGTGAATAATGAGTGAACTCTTTCGAATCGGTTCATTACTCAAATAAATATCCTTTATAGGCAGACTTAGGCAATTTTAATAGCATTAAGCCAAAACCAGGTGAGGGAATTCTAAAATGGTCCATTCTTATTAATTAAAAATTATTTTGCTTAGAGCTACGAGGTGTACCCTACATAGTTAAAAATTTCTGTAATAAGCGATGCTATTGGCAATATGCCGAGAAAAAGTCGGCCTAAAAGTGGTATTTGTGCCAAGTAAACATACATTTCCATTATAGGCAGCTATTCTGGCCCTTTTGAATATCTGCTTAGGTAGAAATTATGGCAGATGACAATTACGCTATTTTCGCGTTTTTACGTTTTTTTAAATAATCAAAACATATCTTTCTCTCTGAGGAAAAAGAAGCAGACCAGTACATGGAAGAATTTAATGTATATAAATAATTAACAGCATTTAAGCATTCTTAAAGTTTCAAAAATTCTTTTCAATCTTTAATACAGTACACTCCAATTTTTAACTGTACATTTTTTTAAATTTTTTAACTTCCTTAATTCCTTCTTATTCCTAAATTTTTGAAGTTCTTATGATTCTTTCAATACCATAAATTATTTTTAAATATTTTAAATTCTTAAAATTTTTAAGATTCTTTAATTTTTTTTCGTTTCTAAATTTGTTAAATTCTTTAAATTGTTAAGCTCCTTTTTAAAATTTCAAAATTTTTTAAATACTAATCTTAAAATTTCTGAAAATTTATTAATTATTTAATATTAAAATTCTCTAAATATTCTAAAACCTTTCAATCTAAATTTTCTTTTAAACAGAAGAATTTAATGAATATAAGGAATTTACAACATTTAGGCATTCTTTAAATTTTAAAAATTCCTTCTAACCTTTAATTCGATACACTCCAATTTTTAAGCGTAAAATTTTTTAAATTTTAAACTTCATTAATTCACTTTTATTCTTAAAATTTTGGAATCCTTAGAATTCTTTGAATACTATAAATGATTTTTAAATATTTTAAATTCTAAAAATTTTTAAGATTCTTCAGACTTTTTTATTTCTAAATTTAATAAATTCTTTAAATTTTTAAGCTCCTTTTTAAATTTTCTAAATTTTTTTAAACATAAATCTTAAAATTTCTGAAAATTTATTAGTTATTTAATTGTTTAAATTCTCTTAATTTTCTAAAACCTTTCAATTTAAATTTTCTTTTAAAGAGAAGAATTTAAGGAATATAACGAATTTACAGCATTTGGGCATTCTTTAAATTTTAAAAATTCTTTCTAATCTTTAATTCGATACACTCCAATTTTTAACTGTACATTTTTTTAAATTTTTTACCTTCCTTAAATCCTTCTTATTCCTAAATTTTTGAAATCCTTAGAAGTCTTTGAATACTATAAATTATTTTTAAAGATTTTATTTTCTAAAAATTTTTAAGATTCTTTAGATTTTTTATTTCTAAATTTATTAAATTCTTTAAATTTTTAAGCTCCTCTTTAAATTGTCTAAATTCTTTAAATATTAATCTTAAAATTTTTGGAAATTTATTAGTTATTTAATTGGTTGAATTCTTTAAGTTTTCTAAAACCTTTCAATTTCAATTTTTTTTTTAAGAGAAGAATTTAATAAAAATAACGAATTTACAGCATTTAGGAATTCTTTAAATTTTAAAAAAAGTTTGTAATCTTTAATTCGATACACTCCAATTGTTAACTGTAAATTTTGTTAAAATTTTTAACTTAAATTTTTGAAATCCTTAAAATTCTTTGAATACTATAAATTATTTATTAATATTTAAAATTCTTAAAATTTTTAAGATTCTTTAGATTTTTTTCGATTCTAAATTTCTTAAATTCTTTAAATTTTGAAGCTACTTTTTAAATTTTCTAGATTTTTTAAATATTATTATTAAAATTTCTGAAAATGTATTAATTATTTAATGTTTAAATTCTCTAAATTTTCTAAAACCTTTCAATTTAAATTTTCTTTTAAATAGAAGAATTTATTCAATATATTGAATTTACAGCATTTATACATTCTTTAAATTTTAAAAATTCTTTGTAATCTTTAAATCGATACACTCCAATTTTTAATTGTATTTTTTTTTAATTTTTTATCTGCCTTAAATCCTTGTAAATCCTAAATTTTTTAAATCCTTAGAATTCTTTGAATACTATAAATTAGTTTTAAATATTTTAATTTCTAAAAATTTTGAAGATTTTTTAAATTTTTCATTTCTAAATTTATTAAATTCTTTAAATTTTTAAGCTCCTTTTCAAATTTTCTAAATTCTTTATATACTAATCTTAAAATTTTTTGAAATTTATCAGTTATTTAATAGTTTAAATTTTCTAAAACCTTTCAATCTAAATTTTCTTTTAAATAAAAGAATTTAATGAATATAATGAATTTACAGCATTTAGACATTATTTAAATTTTAAAATTTTTTTGTAATCTTTAATTCGATACACTAAAATTTTTAACTGTAAATTTTTTTAAATTTTTTAACTTGCTTAAATCATTCTTATTCCTAAATTTTCGAAACCCTTAGAATTCTTTAAATACTATAAATTATTTTTAAATATTTTAATATCTAAAAATTTTTAAGATTCTTCAGATTTTTTCGTTTCTAAATTTATTAAATACTTTAAATTTTTAAGCTCCTCTTTAAATTTTCTAAATTCTTTAAATATTAATCTTAAAATTTTTTGAAACTTATTAGTTATTTATTTGTTTAAATTCTCTAAGTTTTCTAAAACCTTTCAATTTAAACTTTCTATTAAAGAGAAGAATTTAATGAATATAATGAATTTACAGCATTTAGGCATTTTTTAAATTTTAAAAATTCTTTTTAGTCTTTAACTCGATAGACTACAACTTTTAAGCGTAGTTTTTTTAAATTTTTTAACTTCCTTAAATCCTTTTTATTCTTAAACTTTTAGAATCCTTAGAATTCTTTGAATACTATAAATTATTTTTAAATAGTTTAAATTCAAAATATTTTTTAGATTCTTCAAACTTTTTCATTTCCAAATTTATTCAATTCTTGAAATTTTCTAAATTTTTTAAATACTAATCCTACAACTTTTTGAAACTTATTAGTTATTTAATTGAATAAATTCTCTAAATTGTCTATTTCCTTTAAATCTAACTCTTCTCTTTCTCTAAATTTTAAACAATTTTAACTGCTTTAAATATGTTCATCTCTGTATATCGTTTAAATTCATTAAACTTATTAAGTTGTTTTATTTATTTAAATTTGCCTGAAAATTTTCATGATTTTTTGAATTTTTCAAATTTTCAATAAATTTCTAGGTTATCTTATTCTATAAATTCATTTAACTCTTTAAATTATTTCATTCCTTTAATCTTAAAATTCTTCAAATTTTTTACATTTTTAAATTAAAATTTTTTTTTCAAATTATTGAAGTTCTTTAAATCCTTGTAATTTTACTCCTTTTAATTTAACAATTTCTAAAATTCTCTTTAAATCTCTAAAATTTGTATGTTTTAAAAATTCTTAAGATTTTTTAAATACTTAAAATTTCCAACAAATTCATTAAAATATTAAATGTTAAAGTCTTTAAGAATTTCATTGAAGTTTATTAAGTTTATAAATTAGTTAATTATTTTAAATTATCTTAAATTTTAAAAACTTTATCATTTTGTATTATTTAGATCTTTAAAACTTTTCCTTTTATATAAATTAAAACTGTTAGATTCCTTAAATTCTAATTTTATAAATTCTGTAAATTCAGTAGTTTTAAAAATTTTTATATCCTATAAATTTTCAAAATTTTTTAAATCTTTTTTGCATTTTTTAATTCTGTAGATTTTTCAAATTGAAAAGGAGTTCCCTTAACATTAAAAAAACGTCGAACTGAATTTATAGTCTTAAGTCATTTATTATTGTTACAAGCTTTGCAACAAATGGCTTGCTAAATTTATTTTGAATACCACCTTATATCAAAATAAGCCTTAGATTGCGTCGAAAGCCCCTCGATGAATGATAATAGCACATGCGCATTATTTAACTGGAGCTTTATATCAAAAATGGTACATTTAAGGTAAAATCGGTATAACTCCTCAAGTTTGATTAAAAAATAAAAACTACTGAAAAGTTTCTCCTTTACTTCGTCTTCGATTTAATTACATTGATTTTCTTAATTGGGTCATATCATACATCATTGAGTTCGAGACTTCCTTAATACGAAATAATATTAACCTTCACCATTTGATATTATATAATTGTATATGTGTAGGCTGAAATTCTGTCCAACATATTCAAATTAATTTATATTCGTTTGTTTAGATTGTTGGATGCGGGCATGGACAAAAATTTCACAACACAAAACAAATTAAGCCCATCAGACTGTACACAAAAAATAAAAAGGAAAATAAAACAAATGTTTTCCAAATTTTTCCAGTAGAACAAATAACCCTTAATCGTTTTTTTTTTTGTTTCTTTTTTTTTTGTGTACAGCTGTTACCAATGTTACATTAATTTTCCTCCATCTATGCATACCATATACACGCTATACCAATCACATATATATACACATTCAAATACATAGATTTTTATTGAACAACATGTCTAAAGGACATTTTTGTATATTTCAATAGGCGCTACACAACATATTTAGGATATATTTCACTAAGCGATATGTTCACGGTATATATTGTACCTACATACATACAAAATATGTTATAAAAGTCGACTATGTCCTAATAAAAGATAAACATTTTGGGTTGTTGATTTTCGATTGATGCGGAATATTGATAAAAGGCATTGATACTAAACACTAAAAAAAACTCTCATTATATTCTTGTCTATGTGGGTGTATGTGTGTGTATATATATATAAAGGACCGTTACCCATATAAAATGATTCGAACTGGAAAAGCGCCGTGAATTTGGTAATGGTGAAAAAATCATATATTCAGTAAATATGAAAAAAAAAATTCCATTGAAAATTGCCATATTCCAGAAACCGCCACCACCAACAATAATTGAACTAAAATTTATTTGTTATATTGAGACTCTATAACAACTATGTATACTGTGTATTCTTCAGCTGTACATTATATACGTATTTATACGTATAGATTGAAAAAGTTTTGGTTGAATTCAATGTTGAAAATTAATTGTGAATAGAATGAACACAAAATAGAAAAGCTTTTCCGAAAAACTTTTTATTTATTTATGGGTGTTATATATACGATCTATGTAGTATATATGTATATATATATAGAGGAAGAAGCATAAAATCAATTCAATAAAATATTTCCTTTTATAAGGGAAAACTTTAATTATAAATAAATAAATAAATACGACTAGGTATACCTAGTTATTTGTGCCGACGTAGAAGGGAAATTAAATTTTTCTAAAAATTAAATTTATTATAATTGAATTTTATTTATAAAATATAATTTTTGTTATTACTACAAATAAGGTGAAAATTTGTTGGAAAACTTTTTTTTTTTTTTTTGTTCAATATACCACAAATATATACAAAATTTCGTAATAATACGTAACTAAGTGTAATTGAAACGGATAAAATATAAATTTGCAAGAAAATGCGGTTTCTTTTTTGTGGAAAAACAATTAACTTATTGAGTTTTCTTTTTGTTTTTCTTTTGTTTAATTTCATTTCAGAAGCAACGAGATCACCATTAGCATTAACGCCAATGTTGTCAGTGGCGATAGGTTTATCGGCGGCATTTATTATTGGTGGGCTAGCGATATTGATTGCGGTGCGGGTGCCTTGTAACAAGCGGCGCAGTAGAAAAGAAATGTCACAGGGGGCGCAGGTGAGGGAAGGTTCACCGGGACCGAGTGATAAAAGTGGTGGAAGCAAGGAGATCGATGGGAATGAAAGTGATGAAAAAAATCCGGACATAATTCCAGAGACAATCGATTCTGATGATCAGGTAAAAAATGATTTTTTTCTAGTATTGTCCGATAAGGAAATTTCACATAATATTATTGATTAAAGTAAGAGGTTTAGATAGACGTTGGTGTGATAGAAACAAAAGTTAAGAGATCCTAATTCAGCTGCCAACTGAAATGCTTTTCGTTGCTCTGTAAAACTTTTTTAGTTTGTTTTGAAATCGTCATTGTATACAAAAAATCCCACTCTGAGCAAATTAAAATAGTAGAGGGCCGACACGGAGGTTTTCAAGTGGAACATAAAACTAAAGTTATGAAGTGATTTTCCTCTGACAGCTGTTTAAAAATACTCATTCAACGAAACCGACTAATAGACAAAATTTTTTTTATTTAATTTTTATTTTATAAGATTTTAATATGTTCCGAAGCACCACAGGAAAACTAATTTTCCCTGTTTTGTCGACAATTTAGTTTAAACTTATGATGAGTAGAGATCATGATTCTGAATTATACCTTTTATATTCAAAAATTTAAATTTGGTCGAAACCAAGCTAGAATTCAAAACTCTTTAACTTTAGAGTAACCGACCCAGAAAAGTGTAACGCTTTCAAATACATCAAAGTCCTAAAAAATCATTAAGTTTTCTCAATAGCCTCTTAAAATGGAACATCAGTCTAATTGGTGGAACACTAATAAACTTTCTTATCAAGAACCAATCAACATATTTAATAAATGGTATTCCTCAAAAAAATTCGAAATTCCAAAATTTCTTTAACCTAAAATTGTTCTTAGATTCATTCCTAATACATCTATTTTCACAGAGAGTTTTTGACTTTTAAGAAAAGTTTCCTTTTATGAGCTTCTTAACAAAGTTGAGGACTTAGCGTTTAATTAAAAATATGATACAAAATGCTTACCTTAAAAACGTTTAGAGCTTCCACTGTGAAAAAAAAAATAAAAATTCAGTTATAAGAGATAGATGATAAAAATGGCTTAGTTAATTTAAATGTATTGTTATGTTTTTGCCTTATAAACCAAGGTTCGTATCACTGGATTGTGAATAAAACAAAATTAATTCAATTTATTAGGAACGAATTTATTTAGTTAACACAAGAATTATTACAATAGAATTTTTTTAACAATAATTCACAAGTTCATGACTTTTTCAGTAAGAATAATCTAGAAACATTTAGAACAATTTTATCATGGAAAATTCCATTTTAGTACAGTAAAACATTGAGCTATTAATTTAACTTATTCTATCACATCCTAGATGTCACCGTCACATTAATTTAACCATTTTTCGTGTTGCTAAATAGAAACGTTTTCTCAACTAAATTAAATTTAAAAACAATTTAATTGTTCTTATTAGAAAACTAAACTTGTCAACCTGTATTCAATACTCTAAAAACTAAGCAATAAACTCAATCAAGGAAATATTTGTCGGCCTCTATATATTGAGTATAGTATTTTGAACGAGCACTTAATAGAAGGGAAGCTTTAAAAAATATATTCAACAGTAGAAACAGTAGAAAAAAAAATTTCATACACGAAATGAAATATCACTTGACATCCCTGGATTCTGTATGGTTTTATTTCAACTTTCACAGTTTTAAAAATATTTTGGTAGAGTAGATGGTGGTAGATGTCTCTTGACAAGCTTTCACGTGCCGCATTCGTATGAAAAAGACGAAATTTCTACAGGTTACATTTTCATAAAAAATGAGCTTTTTGGATTAAAAAATATTAGTCCTAACAAAAAATATAAAATTTGTAATTGTTAGCTTTTATTATTATGTAAACTTAACAGATATTTAGTTTAACTTTCGGCGTATGTCCAAAATAGGTGTTTTAAAAAGTAAGATTGCGAACTTTTCAGTAAGAGATATTTACCGCTTAAATTTTTGGAAGCTTTTATAATACTTTCAAATTATTGCGAAGCTAAACAACTAAACTCTGTGAGTAATCAAAATTAGGAGCTTCATTTGAAAACATTTTTAAAAAGCTTTTGAAAGCTTTCAGATTGCTTTATAGGCCCCTAATTTTGATTTATTATTTATTGGAGACTAGCAATCATGTCGTTAAAGCTTTAAGTTTTCATAATATTTAGAATTAAGAATATTTTAAAGCTTGATATAATGTTCAAGTAGTTCAAGTTTCGAATTAATGTGCTAGACTTGAATTTGGTCAATTTAATGTAATTTGGTTATTTTTCTAAAATGATCCAATGAACCATTTTAATGTAATGTGTCATAAAATTGGAACAACCAAAGGCCCCAGAAATGGACCTCCATTTTTTGTAATTTTTCAAATAAAAAATTATAAAATAGATATTTAGGCCGATTTTCCTTATAATTAAGAGAGAAATTATACAAAGAAAATGTGTTTCAAACTTACTAGGAAAAGGAGTTAACCCATCAATAAAATAGGTCGATTACTATGGATCCTGTAATACCACCTATGGGTATTCTGCCAAATTCTAAAAATAATACTCCCACTTATATATAGAAAGGAAGGAATTGACACTATTTTCCACTTGATTATTTTATTATCTACGGTGGTGAATATTTCTAAAAACTTTTGGAGGATTTTTTCATTAATTAGTAAAATTCCTCCACCAGCTGAAAAAAATTAAATTAAAAAATATCAAGCTAACTTTGCTGTTTCTATACTGAATTTCTTATTGGAATTGTAGGTTGATTTTCTAAGGCTAAATTAAACTAGATTTACTGAAACGTTGTTTTGAATTTTAAATAGATATCCAAAATTTTTGGGCAAGGAAAGCTTTAATTTTAAAATTAGATATAAAATCACTATGTTCCAGAATATTTTAGAATGAAATTAGGGGTTTTAAATAGGGGTTTTATTTTAAAATTATCAATTTTCTTTTTTCGTACAATACTAAATATAGAACCGGCCCTAAGACCATTTTAATGTGTTTTATAAATAATACCTAAAATTTTATTAGTATTTGGTAGACAGGTTCCCAAAATATTTATTTTTTAATAATGAACTAAATATTTTTCCTAAAATTGTAAAAGAATTTAATCCAGTTTCGAACTCAAAAAATTATGTAAAAATCAATCCTCTCATCAGGCCATGACTACTGGACTGATTGTACCACAATTTTACAAATTGTGAAAAAATCAGACCAGCAGCCATGGCCTGATGAGAGGGTTTGTTATTTCATAATCATAGGCATCAGTTGGAAACTGGATTAAATTCGCTTACAATTTTCAGAAAAATATTAAGTTCATAATTAATAATTATTTGAAAATATTATGGGAAAATTAAATTTTAAATATAATTTTAAAGATAAATTTTAATTTTTCAGAATATTTTAGAATGAAACATAACTTTTCCAGAAATTCAAGAATAAGAATATAAAATTTCAAAATAGGCTTGAATTTTAAAATCAAAATAGAATTTAAGAAAAAACAAGATTTTCCAGAATATGTTGCAGAATATTTGAAAATTAAATCTTCTTGTTCCAAAATTTCTAAACAGAAAGGTTTCATTTTAAAATATTCTTGAAAAGGCTGATTTTCGATTAAAAGCAAAATGGAAATCCAGGTATAGAAAGATTTAGTGTTAATAATTCTGGGAAATAGAAATTTTAATTCTAATGGAAAGATGTCAGTTTAAATTAGAAAGAAAATTCCGGAAAAGGTAATTTTCATTTTAGAACATTCGAGAAAATTCAGATTGAGTGTTACAGTTAAAACGGACATCTCTATTTTTCAGGATATTTTAAAATTATATTATTTTCCAAAAAAAATATAAGAAAGCAAGATTTAATTTTAAAATATTCTGGACAAATTAAACCGTCTCTTTCCAGAATTTCTGGAAATCTTACATCTCTGAGATCTCCTCACATCCATTAAGCTAAAAAAGGAGAGAGCTATAAAGTTAATAGTGTACCCTAAGAGTTAGAGCTTTTATAATATTTCACCAAGCTTTTTTATTTGTGCTTTTTCTTTTAATGACTAACTTCATGCTTGTTGTGTAGTTTCAAAAATGCTATGGTTTGCGTTAAGTTTCCAAAAGTTTACCCTGAATGGACAATATAGGACTTTTAAAAAGTTTAACTCATCATATAGTCCAGTAAATGAAGGGTCGAACCTGAAAGTTACTAGTTGCCATTTTTATTTGCTAGTTGATGAATGGCATTTGGCACCTCCTTGAACATGAGCGCGAGTTTGGGTAAAAATGTTGTGCGGCAGGAGGAGAAAACGGCCCCCAAAGGACCCGGAAAATCGGTTTTCCGCGAATATCTCCCAAAATATGACAGTTAGAAATTTTTTGTACAGATTAAAATTGAAGATCAGTTTCTTGCCTTCAAAAATAGTCCGTATTATTTTTCTGGAAAATTTGACCGTTTTCGAGATAAAGGGGTCCAAGCGCACCCAGAATATTGAGTTTCTGTGTTGTATGCCGGAGAGCACAGTCCGTGCATTTACACAAGAGCGGGCGGACAAATTATTCAATAACTTTGTTAAAAATGCGAATTTTGTCATTATTCAAAGTTCTTCTGAAAGGGAAAATCTACCGCTACCATATTCGGTGACTCGAGTCACTTTTTTAATCTTTTTCCGTATCAAAAAAAGGGGTAAAATATTGTTTTTCCATGCATTTTTGTCCTCCCCTGAATTTGTTTCTATTTTTTTTGTATTGCACTAATTTGCTCCAAATTTCCTTGATCATGGGTCCTCAGAAGTTCCTTTGTAATCTGTGAAATTTGTATAATCTAATTTTCTTGCATTTTAATTAAAACTTTTTTTGTTGGATCCCAATTTCCCAAGAAATTTGAAAAACGCGTGCTCAAGTAAAAAGCGTACTTTTTCTTTTCATTGCATTTTTCTCCTTGCCCTTTATTTCTGACATTTTAACACCTTAACTAGTGTAAAGGTTGAATTCTTTCCTTTTCATCAATGTACACATGGAACCGTTTTGTCATAATTAAAAAAACAGAATTCCAGACGCGGCTTATGACAGAAATCAAAACTCGAATCTAGGACGAAATCTGTAAAACATTATTGGATAGAATTTAATCAATGGATCTTGCGAGTGCCAAAGCAAGATACCACAAAAAATGTCAATCAAAGTTTTTCAAGCCTCCACCCGTCCATTCAAAGCCTGGACGTCCCAAGAATGAATGCATGCTTGAAAGATGATGATTTCGGCGTGGACCGGATAGGTTTTTGTTCTGAGAATGGTAGTGGAACAAATCATGTACTTCAAGGATAAAGAATATGAAGTTATGAGGGAAGAATGGAACCATAATGAACTTAACAGCAAGGATGAAGAGACAAAAATTCTCGACCAAGCGGCAGTAATTATTCGGCGCCACATGCTGTCATTTCCCCGTAATAGGGCCATGTATCCTCCAAGTGACTGCCTCCTGGCCGAAGTGGATGATATTGTCCCAGATAAGTTACAGTATTTAATTAATAAGATTGTTTTGACCGATAAAAACAAAGATCTCGCTTCTCTAAAACGAAAATGCTTTAGCATCAGTCATGCAATAATGGTGACAGCTCGACCGAGGTTTTTTTTGTCGCACTTGCAGCTCGGTTTGGGTGTAATGCTTTTCCGAAAATTTGGTTCTCGAATTAATTTTTGATAATTGCGACTTTAAAACAAATACGATTGACGGAAAAAATACCTTTCATGGTATAGGAGGAATTCTAGCTGTCACACCCGAAGATTGTTACGAGGCCGCTGTTACGAGGCTTGTTACGCGATATTGTCAATGCCGATAAGAAAGTCATCGATAATCATAACATAAGCTTGAGAACTTATGACGGGGGAAACGAGGTCGGGTACAAAAATATAATTGCCGCAGTCCTTGATATTCCGGATTTTAGTATTGCCAATATTGATAATGCGGATATCTTGTGAATGTATGGTAGAGCTAAGGTTTGGAAGACTTCAGAATGGAACGGGTTCATAGGGAAACTAACCTAAAATATGCCTTATCAACAAAGTAAAGTTATCTGCTTGCCGTTTGTTAATCATCCGCCAAGTGACAACGACACAATTTTCACCGACCTGACATATGCTGCAGAAAAATCCAAAGAATTGGTTCTTCTTATCTGCTTCGTTACGTTCGACCAGCCACTCTACCAGAAAGCAACTCAAATTGTCAAAGGTACGGGTGCTGGTAATGCCATTTCTAGGATTATTACTAGACCGGGTGGATTTCATTTGCTTCTGTCGTATCTCGGCAGCATTGGGTTCATTATATCCGGCAGTGGGTTAGAAGAATTGATGAGTATTTGTTACGCTGCTGGAACGTTCAAGAAAATGCTCTACGGACACGCGTATCACCGTGCGATGCGAGCTCATTCACTTGTTTTTGCTGCTTTATGCGAACGGATATTTAACGAAATAGAATTTTCACCTACTGAGAAGATAGGCATGAAAGAATACCTCACAAATTTTAACAGGTTTAACACAATCAGGCGTACAGACAAATTTTGGTCGGGTAACTTCACTGACATGACGATTGAACAAGACTTCATGAGAATGGTTAAAGTTAGCGGCAGATTAGTTCATCGCATCCCTTCCTTTCATGGTGGATATTTGTAATCAAATGGAGGAGTTTTGCGGGGTCCGTTTCAACTCCAGTGACCAGCATTTAGATGCCCGAGACAGCCGGATAGATTGCGATTACGAAGACTTGGCTAAGTTGAAGGGGTGGATTGAAATACGCAACCCGTTCTCGCATACAGAAGAACTTATTTCCTTGTCCACCGGGCTTGTTGCTAGGAAAGAAGTTAATTGTCACGAAGCTTTTGCGGTTGGAACAAATAGTATCCTTAATCAAGTGCAAGGCAAGAGGTTTCATGCTATTTCATTTACACGCAAGTATCGCGTAGTACCTCTTATAAATAAAACGTCTTCGATAAAAGTTCAGGATGAAGTTATAACAGTAGATCCCATGTTAATTTTCCAGAGAATTTTCCTGATCCAAGAAAAGTCCCCCAATAACCTAGAAAACCATTTCGATTATGAACTAGCTCCATTTCCAATAAGCATATTTGACAATGGCATGTTAATAATAAAGATATTCTCACCAGAACCGCGAATATTGACAAGACTAAATGTATTCACGTTGTCGACGGGGGAATGTTGATACATCGGGTACCATGGACGGGAAAGGAATTATTTGTTAAAATTTTCGGCAGATATGTAAAACATTTAAGAGATAAATATTCCCGGGAAGTCACAGTGGTATTTGCTGGCTATGAATTCAATGGCGATAGTATAAAAGGGTCAGAACGTTTGCGACGTGCAAAGGACATGTGATGCCCTGACATAAGGTTCGAGCCTAACATGGTTTTACCATTTCCAAAGGAAAAGTTTTTGTCCAATAATAACAACAAAATTCGCTTCATTCAGTATTTGAAGGGTGTTCTGGAAGAGAATGGCATTTCCGTTAGACAAGCAGTAGACGGAAAGGTAACGAAGAACAGAGACACGGAACTGGAAGCGGTCATTGAAAGTTTAAAAAACCATAATCTTCCCCACGAGACCGTATTTCAGGACGGGCAAACTCTCATTGCGTCGATGTACAGTGATGATGATACACAAACCCTGGAAAAATTAAATACGAGATCTTCAAGCGATTCACCAGAGACAGAAACAGAAACCATACCGCTCTCAAACTAGCAACCTTGTCACCCATACCTGAAGCTGCAAGGCAACACCTTTATCGGATATATCTGCAAATGCAGCAGTGGCTCGGAAACAAATTGTCACCAGAAAACTGGGGATGGAAACGTGTAGGGGGTACACTCATGCCGGTCCAAACCACTAAAGACCCAGCAGTTCCGGAACTCTTATAGATGATATTTTGTCAATGTAAGAAAGAATGTTAGGGAACATGTTCATTCAAGAAAGCAGGGCTACCATGCTCATCTATTTGTGGTTCATGTGAGTCCCGCCAGTGTTCGAATTATGAAGACAGCCAAGATTGTTGACAACAGAGTTGTTGGCGAGGGCGACGTTGATGACCAAGAATTATAATTAGACTCTTGTGACGGGGACTGGTGATTTACAGATTTATGTCATAATTTCAATGTTTTTTTATATATTTTTCTATAATAAATGAAATTTAAAGAAGTTTTATAATTCTATATTCCAAAAACCTCCCGAGAATCTGCAATAAATTGTTGTTGAGTATTATGGGTAAATAATTTTCACACTTTAGAGATTTTTAGTTTTCGTTAGGAAAGACGTAATGAACTTCAATACTTTAACAGATGTGCAAAACTGATTGTCGCTAGTTTCTGGCCAATTGGTGGGGTCCATCCTGCTGTGATTAATCTTATGGTCTACCTTCCTAATAGGTATAGCTTGAGGCCTCATTTGCGAGAAAAACAAGACGCTCGGAAGCATAAATATCCTTCAAAATTATATGGTTTACGGTGTTTCTCATTTATGGCCCCGAGGATTTTGCCAGTGGAAGGAATGTGGTGGCGCCATCTACAATTGGTTTACACAGTCCAAAACATTGGAAATAATGTATTTCCAACACCCCCAATCTTAAATTTTGTAAAAAACTTGCATATTTCATGAGTCTCAAGATTTTGGATTTTTCAACCCGACTTTTTGCAAAAAATATTAATGTACCATTTTTGTAGAAAATTAACTGATCTTCAATTTTTATCTGAACAAAAAATCTCTAACTGCCATATTTTGGGAGATATTCGCGGAAAACTGATTTTTCGGGTCTTTTAGGGACATTTTTTCCCCCTGTCACACAATATTTTTACTCAAACTCGGGCTCATTTTCAAGGGGGTGCCAAATGCCACTCATCAATTAGCAAATAAAAATGGCAACTAATAATCTATAGGTTGGCGTTGTTTTCCCCCTTCATTTACTGGACTACTGCCATTTAAAAAATATTCACAAAACAAAACAATTTGGCCCTTATCAAACTTGTATAAAACCAATGGCCGACTAAGATCGACATTTAGCTGTAATTGATTCACGACATCATAATACCTTTGTCTCATTCTAATGAAAATTAAATAGTGAAGCTTAAAATTAGAAAACAAGCATAACTAAAAATATTGGCGGGGTAAATTTGGTAAATTATATTTACCGAAAACGTTCGAATCTAAACTGTCCATCGGTCTGTTACCGTTGGATGTTATAGCTTCGTTTTCTTCAGTATTTTAAATAATCCTACCAGAATATTTTGATGCCGAGATCAAATATTTGTTACAGCTTCAAAATTTTTATACCTTGACTGTTGAGTATTTACCAATCCATTTTTCTGATCATACTTTGAGTAAAATATTTGGTCGCTATACTAACTTTATCCGGGAAACAATCTTGCGTTTCGCGACTTAATTATGACAAGCTTATAGAGTTAAATTTTTAAATTTCAAACTGAAAATGGGAGTAAGTTTATTGCGAAAACTAATGCAACAAAGCGATTTGTGATTTTTACGGCAGCTTGTTTTCTCATATTGAATTTCCTATTATAATTAATTGTCTCAATAAAAAGTAAATGAAACCAACTCATATCTCATAAACAAAATTTTCCAAGAAATTTACGAAAAATCCATCTAAAGTAAAAAACGTGGAAGACAATTTATGTTGTTCTTGGTAGAAATGTTAATCAAAATTGTATCTCGCAACATTAAACCAAATCAATCAACTTGACGAATTTTTAGTCGCCGATTCCTGTTCCTCGTGCTTTTTAAAGCAAATAAGCTGTTTGGTAAATATTTCTGATATCAGTGAATTTAAAAAACAAAATATCTAGAAGTGTTGATAGATAATAGGTCAAACGTTCAATATTCTGTTGTTTTAGAGAACTTTGCATTTAGAAAATATTTAATTCCGACAGAAAAAGAGCTAGCGGACGAGGCAGATTCTACAGAGATTTGAAAAAATCACAACTGTGTTTATAATTATAAATAAGTCTAAATTTCGGTGCAAGCAAAGTAATAGAAATAAAATCGTAATTTAAAGCCCATAGTTTGATCAACACCAATCCGATCAATCGATTTTGAATTCTACATACAGATATCTTTTTCGGTCTGCTAACTAGAGCATAGTGCAAAAAAGCATCATCAATTGGGATAGGCTGGATTTGAAATAAAAAGTTCTGCGAAAATCATTTAAAGGGCATAAGAATGGTTAATGGAAATCCAACAAAAATACAAAAAATACAAAAATTTGAAGCCGAAAGACAGTTAGGTATAAAATTAAATTATAAAATAGCGTTGCATGGATTTTCTAATGCTTCCAAGCAAACCAAATGGAGATTCTGTAACAATATTATTACCGGCCAAATCGGCACCTGTTAAGGCCTAGATTGCTTGTACGCTCATCCCTTTTCTTAGAAACAGAACTGGCGAAATTCTCGGTAAAATGAGTCAATCGTAATGTAAACATGTGGATTCTAAAGTAAATCCGGCGGACTATGCTTCTAGAGGGGTTGATTTTGAAAAGCTGCAATATTTAACTCATTGTGGAATAGTTCGAAGTGGGTAAAGAACCGTGAGCATTATCCATTAAATTAAATTAAACACGCAAAAGAAGAGATGCAGTCTTGCATTGATCGTTCAAATTCCCCAATCCAATATACTAGATGACCAAATAATCAAAATAATCAGCTTCAGCAAAATATTTCGAATTTAAGCTTACGTATTCTAATTTTTTAATAAAGCGTTAATGTGAGTTCCTAAACTTTCCAGTAGAGATTCCAGTAATCTGATATGTCGATCTTGGCTTGCGGCAGTTAATTCAAAAGATCGGGTGCAATTGTGTTAAATGTATGAAATATAAAGGAAGAGAAGTGAAGGTAAACTTCCCAGCCTAAAAGTTGAATTAGTGAGGCCATTCTTCAATGTTAAACTTCGGTTCATTTCTAAAGCGTTTAATCAATAAAAGAGAGTAGAAAACTTACAAAAGTTGCAAAGCTATGTATTTTTCTTTGTATATCCAATTGTGGTGTTTACATTCTAGCCAAAGACATCTCATTTCGTTTTATCGCACCAAACGCACTTCATGATGGAGGCACGTGAAAGGCACTTATAAAAAGCGTTTGTGACCAGTTATAGACGGACACATAATTACACTCTTTACTCAGATTGAGCTCGTGATCGTTCTCGGATTTCGATGGTTGATTCCTTTGTCAATAGGCAGTAAGACCTGCAATTGTCATGCCAACGAACATTTGGATTACTCAAATATTTCTTCACATTCCGTAGAAAATTTAATTTTAATGAAAATCACATGAAAAAAAAAGCGCAAATCCGGATGCCGTCTTGCCAACAAGAATTTAAATAACTCGAATATTTCTACAATGGATCACAAATTTAAGACCAAAATATCGAAAATCCGCAGTTATGATCCGATATCGATGGTTCTCCGCTATCAATACTCGTTGTGACCTTTCACACATTTCGTGGAAAATTCATTTTTATTAAAAATCCCCTGAACAATAGATGATAACTTAAGAGTCAAAAAATCAGAAATCCGCTGTTGTGCACCTCGTCGGGTGCATTGCATTTGTGATCCGATTGCAGTTCTTGTATAATAGATCTCGGGAGATCTCATTCCCATACATTTAATAAAAAAATCGATTTTTTGAAAATCACCTTACTATAAAGATCAGCCGATTCAAAGCCATAAAATTCCCAAAATTTGCAATCGGTCATACTTTTCAAGACTTTAAAATATTTTGCCACGATGCTGACGCGAAATAGAAGGAACAAATTAACTGAACAGAGATTAAATGCGAATTTTTAGTTTGTGATCCGGAAGCAACTTCATGAATTTAGTACATTTCGCCGTCAAAGAAAATTCGAACCTGGCGGATACTGAATCGTATAGCAAACCGAAAATACAAGGGCTAGAAATTCTATGTTTGCCGCCCGGGGACAATAGACCCAAAATGCCCATATTGATATTTTTGACCGGTCCATCGATTTGAGTATAAAACAACATTCAATGGAATATGATGCAGCATCCAAACCGTTAGACTTTATCAATGCGCATTTCGATCGCTTAATTATTTCTAACCATTTCGAAGAAAATTCAATTTAATTGAGAATCCCCTGAAGACCACTAAATGAGAGCTTAAAAATCAAAATTCTGTAATTGTGCTCCGATTTCGATGGTTGATATCTCCATTGATATGTTCTGAGAATTGTAATTGTCATGCCAGCGGGCATTTGGATCATTTGAATATTTCTACGCATTTCGTGGAAAATTCAAATTTATTCCCCTAGAACAATAGCTGGATCACAAATTTAGAACCAAAAATCATAAATCTGCATTTGGGTTCCGATTTAGAGGGTTAATACCTTTATATGAAACCTATATTCGTCATGCCAACGCACATTCGGATGGGTCGAATATTTCAGCTAATTTCAACGAAGTGAAATTCATCCCAAATAACAAAAAATGTGTTTGTGTGTGTATATACAAATAGAATTCATTCAAGCGATATTTTGAGCAACAAAAGTTACATATAAATCCCAAAAAGTTGCCTATAAAATAGGAATCAGTAAAGATTGACATTAGGGTAGGTTAAATGCCAACAAGGCTAATGGCTATAAAACAAAAATGTGAATTGGTCGATGTCAAGCGTCGCCGATATAAATAACAAGCAATATGTATACGGAATGTTGCAGCTCGTTTCAATGAAGAGATCTCTCAAACAAAAATCAAAAAACCGACATGCAAATATGGTTTCTAGGATATATGTTGTATTGACTTTATACTGTAAATTTGAAAAAACCTGGGGTCGCTGATATGAATATCAGGCAATATGTATCCGGAATGTTGCATCACGTTTTAATGAAGAATTCTCCTCCAATAAAAATCTAAAAACCGACATGCGAATATGGTTTCTAGGATATCTGTTGTATTGACTTTGTACTGGAAATTTCAGAAGGTCGATCCCTGGGGTCAGTAACATGAATAACAGGCAATATGTATATGGAATGTTGCATCACGTTTCTATAAAAAATAAGAAGGGATCTGGGATATGATATCTGTTGTATTGACTTTGTACTGGAAATTTCAAAAGGTTGATCCCTGAAGTCGATTATATTAATAACAGGCAATATGTATACGGAATGTTGCAGCACGTTTCAATGAAGAGATCTCTCAAACAAAAATCTAAAAACCGACATGCGAGTATGGTTTCTAGGATATCTGTTCTATTGAACTTGTACTGGAAATTTCAAAACGCCGATCCCTGGGGTCTCTGGGTATATGAAAGACAGGCAATATTTATATGGAATATTGCAGCCTGTTTCAATGAAGAAATCCCTTCAACAAAAATCAAAAAACCGACATGCAAATATGGTTTCTAGGATATATGTTGTATTGACTTTATACTGTAAATTTGAAAAAACCTGGGGTCGCTGATATGAATATCAGGCAATATGTATCCGGAATGTTGCATCACGTTTTAATGAAAAATTCTCCTCCAATAAAAATCTAAAAACCGACATGCGAATATGGTTTCTAGGATATCTGTTGTATTGACTTTGTACTGGAAATTTCAGAAGGTCGATCCCTGGGGTCAGTAACATGAATAACAGGCAATATGTATATGGAATGTTGCATCACGTTTCTATAAAAAATAAGAAGGGATCTGGGATATGATATCTGTTGTATTGACTTTGTACTGGAAATTTCAGAAGGTCGATCCCTGGGGTCAGTAACATGAATAACAGGCAATATGTATATGGAATGTTGCATCACGTTTCTATAAAAAATAAGAAGGGATCTGGGATATGATATCTGTTGTATTGACTTTGTACTGGAAATTTCAAAAGGTTGATCCCTAAAGTCGATTATATTAATAACAGGCAACATGTATACGGAATGTTGCAGCACGTTTCATTGAAGAAATCTCTTCCAACAAAATTCAAAAAAACGACATGAGACAATGGTTTCTAGGATATCTGTGGTATTGACTTTGTACTAGAAATTTCAAAAGGCTACTCGCTAGGGTCGGCGATATGAATTATAGGCAATATGTATACCGGATGTTGCAGCACGTTTCAATGTAGAAATCTCTTCAACAAAAATCTAAAAATTGACATGCGAATATGGTTTCTAGGATATATATTGTATTGAACTTTATACTGAAAATTTCAAAAGGTCGATCCCAGGGGTCGGTGATATGAATAACAAGCAATATGTATACGGAATGTTGCAGCACGTTTCAATGAAGAAATCTCTTCAACAAAAATCAAAAAACCGACTTTCGAATATGGTTTCTAGGATATATGTTGTATTGACTTGGCACTGGAAATTTCAAAAGGTCGATCGCTGGGGTCGGTGATATGAATAACAGGCAACATGTATACGGAATGTTGCAGCACGTTTCAATGAAGAAATATCTTTAACAAAAATGAAAAAAACGACATGAGACAATGGTTTCTAGGATATCTGTGGTATTGACTTTGTACTGAAAATTTGAAAAAGCCGATCCCTAGGGTCGGCGATATGAATAACAGGCAATATGTATACGGAATATTGCAGCACGTTTCAATGTAGCAATCTCTACAACAAAAATCAGAAAACCGATATGCGTATATGGTTTCTATGATATATATGTTGCGTTGACTTGGTACCGGAAATTTAAAAAGGTCGACCCTGAGGTCGGTGATATGAATAATAGGCAATATGTATACGGAATGTTGCAGCACGTTTCAATGAAGAAATCTTTTCAACAAAAATCAAAAAACGACATGAGACAATGGTTTCTAGTGTATGTTGCATTGACTTGGTACCGGAAATTTCAAAAGGTCGATTCCTGAGTCGGTGATATGAATAACAGGCAATATGTACACGGAATGTCGCAGCACGTTTCAATGAAGAAATCTAGAAATATAGTTTCTAGGATATCAGTTGTATTGACTTTGTACTAGAAATTTCAAAAGGTCGATCCTTAGGGTCGGCGATATGAATAATACGCAAAATGTATACGGAATGTTGCAGCACGTTTCAATGAAGAAATCTCTTCAACAAAAATCAAAAAACCGATATGCGAATATGGTTTCTAGGATATATGTTGTATTGACTTTGTACTGGAAATTTCGAAAGGTCGATCCCTGGGGTCGGCGATATGAATAATAGGCAATGTGCTTACAGAATGTTGCAGCTCGTTTCAATGAAGAAATCTCTTCAACAAAAATGAAAACAACGACATGAGACAATGGTTTCTAGGATATCTGTCGTATTGACTTTGTACTGGAAATTTCAATAGGCTGATCCTTAGGGCCGGCGATATGAATAATAGGCAATATGTATATGGAATGTTGCAGCTTGTTTCAATGAAGGAATCTCTTCAACAAAAATCAAAAAAACCAACATGCGAATATGGTTTCTAGGAGATCCGTGGTATTGACCTTGTACTCGAAATTTCAAAAGGTTGACCCCTAGGTTCGCCGATATGAATTATAGGCAAAATGTATACGGAATGTTGCATCACGTTTCAATGAAGAAATCTTTTCAACAAAAAATCTAAAAACCGACATGCGTATATGGTTTCTAGGATATCTGTTCTATAGAATTTGTACTGGAAATTTTGTACTAGACTTTAAGGTTCGACCATATGATATTTTACATTTAAGGCTTAAACAATAGATATTCCAGAAACCATAGTCGAATATCAATCTTTTGATTTTTGTTGATCAGATTTCGTCTTTAAAATTTGCAACATGCTGAATATATATTGCGTATTATTTATTTCGCTGACCCCTAGGATCGACCATGTGACATTTTACATACATCTTATATTTTCCATTCGAATGACAATTTATTGATTTTTATAGAACGGATTTCGACGTTAAATTTAGTGTAACTGGCGGTATGTAATATGTTCCAATGGGCCTGTTATATATTTATAATTTTTCACAAAATCAAAATATAAAGCCAATGAACCATTTTTGCTTAAATCATTTTGACTAATAAAAACTGCTTAAATGTTGTCTTTTATATTTAATTGAACATTGGATTTCTCCTTAGAGATGATTAGTTGAAAAATCGTATCTTTAAAAATCGCATTTAGGCGAATAAGTTCCCACCACATATGTACATAACATAAATACGTATACGGAAAATTTTGGATTTATTTTGGGAAGTATTTCACAGGCATAAACTTTCGTAGAAAATTTCTAAAGTAACTAATTGTTTAGTATTATTTAGATGTACATAGATTGGTTATTTATCTTACGACAAAGAAAGATTTTCATCTTAGAAGAATTTCATAATAAAATCGGACTTACATATATATTGTAATTCACGATGATTTCTTTTTATTCTAAATGATTTAAAAATTTAATTAACACAAACACAGATTTTCGGCGTATACTACCCTAAAGCAGTTTCAGATAGCGTAAGCTCTAGCAGAAACCTTTATTTATCACTACAAATATCTGTTGCCAAATACTTAAAAATAGCTCGATCTGATAGAATATTTCTTAGGTAATTACGGTTATGTTTTTATTATTTCTACAATTTTGTTTGTTACTGTCATGATACTATAACAACTAACTTAAATAAAAAAATTTAATTCCTTCCTTAGAAGGATGCGCACTGATCGTTTTTGATGAAAAATATTCCGTTTTCTATAAACTGCATGTCCAATTTTAAAAAACTTAAATTTATAAATTTCTCTTGTACATTTTCCTTTTTTCAGATTGACTACATCAGAAGGAGGCAACATATATCAACAATAGACACAAATAGTCCGACACGTGGACTATTATCGACGGGTGCACCACCCGGCCAAAGTTACGCACCCACGGGCGTAATGCATTCAGGTCATCCACCATTAGGTTATTGTACACTACGAAATGGTACACAAGGATCACAAAATTTAGGAACAACAATATCAATGGTGAGTTAGGCGTATTACACAAGGCGCACACATAATCTTTATAAATAGCTTTTTCTAATTTTTTTTTTGTTTCTTTAAAACGTATTCGACTAAGCTAATTTATCTAAATCAATCAAACATAACTTTTTAATTTCACTTTTAATTGAATTTAATAGTACGTCTTATATATAGTAAAGTATAGTGAAAAAGGAGAGAACCAAAATAATATTAATTTATTACTGTGTATTAATCAATATTAGACTTAAAACTAGGGTAGCACTTTCTCCTTATATATACACACAGAAAATAAAAAGTTTCGTTTGTGTGTGTGTTATTCACCAAACTTTTACTTTTTCTTTGTTGTTGTTGTTGTTGTCATAATATTTCTTGTGCTTCTCACAAGGTTGAATGATATAAATATATAAAATAATAAATATAATAACAGGGCAACCAACCAAATACAACAAAAAAAAATACAAAACTTTTATATTTTTCCGAAGAGGAAAAAATTTGAATTTTCATCAAAGATAAACGGCACTAAACAAAACAAATTATAGAAATTTCCTTTCGACATTGACTAATGATGATTTGGTTGTTGTTGTTATTCTTCGGTGTTAGTTTTTATTTATTTTGTTTTATGTGTTTGTTGGGCAAATGTTTACACAATAACAGAAATAATCATAATAATAATATTAAATAAATTAAATAACAACAAACAAAAGTCTTTCGTGTACGGAAACGATTTCAATAAGGTCGTTATGATTTTATATTTGAAAGTGGTTAAAAGATTATAATTTTTTTTTTTTAGTTTAGGAATCATAACCTGTTGTACAAAAAAGAGAAAAATTATATGGATTACGAGATTTGACTTATCAGCAAGGTGCAATACAGCATTTTATATACGTCGTATAAAAATGTATATACATTGGGTAGAGAATATAATCTTCGAGACAAGAGCAGAAAATAAATTAAAATTCTATGGAATAAACATTAAATCATCCAGATTTTTATATTTTATATTTTTGTTAGACACAAAACAATTTTTATTTTTTATAAATAAATTATAATCCATTTGCATACAATATAAAATATATATATATGTATAGTACAGTGTGCTTGGAGGGTCCTATATATTGCATAACTTTTTTTTTTGGTTCCCTCCCGAATAAAATAATTCCTTTTTTTTTTGTATGCGCGCTGGTTGAGAAGAATTACAATAAAAAGCTCCCAAAATATTATAAATGTAATATAAAAATAATATTTCAGATGTACAATTGAGTATAATAAAGCTGTGGATAATATTTTTTTTATGTATATAAATTTTATCACAATTAAAATGTTTTTGCATATTTTTGTGTGGTAAAATATACTTTTGAGGTTTGTAAATTTCGCGTTTATTTTTTTTTTTGTAGATGTGATATGAAAACTCGTTTCACTTTATTATTATTATTATTTTTTTTATTATTTATCATTTTTCCCAGTTTTTGCGTTTCCAAAAAATGAAATTATATAATACATTTGTCAACCATAAAATTTATTTATAAAAAATATGCATGATATGTATATAACAATCCCGTGAAATTTATATCATCAATTTCACAAATATGTCATTAATAATCATAATAATATATGATAGTATATGTTGTACATAATAGTGTGTTTGCAAAATACATGACACAAAAGTTATCAAATTTCTAAATTAATAAATATTTAACTCAAAATAAATTAGAATTTGATTTTCACTATTCCAATAGTTTTCGTAACACTCTGTATCAAACTATATTACCACACTTTATTCATCTGATGCAAGGAAAAATGTTCACAAAATTTCATTAAAATTCATTGAATAATTGCTTCAGAAATGTGGTCACAAATTTAATGAATTTTATTGAAATTAACATTGACAATAACAATTTTAATTTGACAACAACAAAATTTTGCATACGATAATATTAGTTAAATTTAAAAAAGCTCGCAACTGTATAGCTTTTACTTCAAAATAAAGTGGCTCTCTAGGCAACCCCCATTAAAATGTTACTTCTTTTTCCGGTTTTTACTACAAAGCTTATAAAAGTTTAGTAAAAAACTTAATAAAATGTAGGAAATCGCTTCAGAATTAACACTTAATGTCAAAAAGTTCCATAAGCAATAGAAAAAGCTTTAAATTAAAACTTCAACCAGAACAAATATTGAAAACCGTTTAAGAAATATTTTTGCCGCAAAGAATATTAGGTATAAAGTTGAATATGGTACCACAAAAAAAAGCTCGCTCCATAATGGATGTTAAATAAAAAAAAATACGCGCCCTTTTCTGTATACAGGCCAATGAGTTAAAAAAGTTGTTAAAGTTGAGCTTAAAAGCTACTAGAATTTTTTAAAATCCTCTAAAGTTTGCCGTCTTCTTTTTAATGCAACTATTACCTCACGTTTCACTAAATCAAGATACACCGTTATCAACATAAATTATACATAATATATACAAA
This sequence comes from Tipula vernalis, assembly GCA_958295665.1. Taxonomy (NCBI): domain Eukaryota; kingdom Metazoa; phylum Arthropoda; class Insecta; order Diptera; family Tipulidae; genus Tipula; species Tipula vernalis. Next base: position 340,340,884 of record OY282560.1, on the reverse strand, counting down.
TTAAAATCTAAACATTTATAAAATGTTTCCTTCCCCGTGTGCTTTCCGAACTAGCTTTAATGTCACACAGTCCCCTTCACAATCCAAAAAGTTCTAGTTAAAGGTTTAGAAATATTCCTTTACTTTGTGCTTTACTATATTTCGAAGTAAAGGATTTGAATATGTTCCGAAAATATAGAAGCACTAAAAGCTCGTTTTTTTATTAGAATCTTTATCAAGTTAAACGTTAAAATGTAACCGTTTATTTTACCGTTTCGTTGAAAATGTAACATATTTAAAATGATTCACTAAATCAAGTGCCGCCCTAACAAATGAGTTTTTTGTGCAACAACAAATATAAATAGACAAAAGCACTGTATTTGGCAACAAAAACAATTTTATTTAAAAAGCTTGACATTTTATTTAAGATGTTTACTTTCAGAATAAGATTTTTGGAAAAAAAGAAAACTTGAAAAGCGTTATATAAAATACTACTACTGCCAATAATTTAGATAATTTAGTTCATATTGAACACTTAACACAGAATATTCACAAATGTGTCACAACACTTATAAAAGTTGAGCTTAAAAACTAATAAAATTTTACTAATCAAATATTGGATCATACTGAACGCAAATAGGTACCAATAATATTTGTACGAAAGCTTCGGTTGCTTAATCAAGGCCATCTCATTGTGCTCATCTTTTATCAGAATACACAATCAAAAATTAGCAAGGTAACCTTTGTACGATTAATTGTCTTTACCCTTTAAAAATCTTGCCCCAGCGTTAATAAATCCTGATTTTTAAAAGATCCGAGACCATTTCTGTCGTTAGACACGCCAAATTTTGCTCAGTTTTGTATTATTATCAATGGCGTTTTTAGACTATGAGATTAATATTTGGATGTGATTGTGGAAGAATTAAAATATGTTTTTCCGCCAACTCCCAGCAGTTCATCCATTCAAAATTGTTTGTTGTTTTTTAAATTTTGAATTTGATTACTTTTTTGGCCTTATTGAGCACTTTCACTCTAATGAACGGATAAAGAGCTTATTTCATTTCAAGAGGTGACATAATGTTAGCTAGATTGAATTTTATTAGTTTTAGCTTATAAAATGGTTTACATTAAGATACTATTCTTAGAATCTCTTCAAATTTGAATATTTCATGTACAAATAAATGAAGGGATTTTCGTTTTGGCTAATGTTATCATTTTTTCACTGAAATGTTTTCAAGTTTTACCTCTGAATTACGAATTAGCCGATTTATTGGGTTGCTGTTAACCAACCAAGAACATTCCACCATATTTAAGGTTTTTCGAGAAATTCAGCATTCATGCCTTTATTTGATTTGCAAAATACCAAATCTAGTTTCATATTGATGGACCGATTAGACCGTAGACCTCTGTTTCTTTTGTCTATGCGTAAGTTTTGGAAATTGGACTGTTTTGGAAATTCGAGGAATTTTAATTACCTTTGCAATAAATCTCTCTAGTAAATATGCTTCATATCTAGAAATAGTTAGTTTCGTTTTTAGTGATGCGACCTTTGTTTTTAACTTTAGTAAATATGGTCGCGCTCCACGCCCTGTTTCATCTTCTTGGTAATAATATAAGCTGCTGCATAAGCATGTTCAGATGCACCGCAAACCCATAAAGTTCTATGAAAACACGTTGGATAATAATTTCCTTTTGTTGTCGATTTCTGATTTTATTACTTTTATGTTTATTTTAAATGCTAAATTATCAATGTCAGTGTGCGCAGAGTTGTATTTATTGTAATAGAATAATTTTATTTAAAGTTTCAACTAGAAAACATTTTAATAACCCTTAAAGAAATTTAAGAAATATTTTTACTGTCGAGATTTTATTACATTTCGACGGTGAATTAATTATGAAACATAAAAGCTTAATTATGGTAGTATGGTAAACTTTAAAGTGGCCACCACAGCTACTTTTGTTACAAATTTAAAACAAGTTGAGCTTTTAACGTGTTAGACTTTCTTAAAATGTTGGGCTTTATTTATAATAAAACTAGCCACCACAGCACTTTTTAGCAAATCAGGAAGCGTCAATTTCTTGACGTGACAAATTCAAATTGACAACAACAATTTTTGGTTGAAACAAAAATTTAGGTTGACGACAACCATACGTAAAACATGCTTAAATTTGATTTGTTTGAGTTGTTATGATTAATAATATTTTATTTATGTCACTAGGTACGCTTTTCATTTCACAAAAGGTCTCTTAAAACCTAAGGCTCCGTGGTACTCCTTTGAGAATTCCGTTCTTTAAGGTGCACGAAGGAGATACCCGAATATGACGAACCGTTGAAAGACTCAGGCTGAATCATGGGAACTGGAAGGAATGCTTGTGGAAACGTCATTTGAGTGAGGACAAAGATTGTGAGTTGTGTGGAAGTGTAGAGAATGTTTAACATCTCATATTGGCTTGTACCAGTCTCGTATATAGCCAATGTAGATCTAAGAATGCAAGAAATCTAAGTGATTTAATGAATGAGGGTGGTTTTTGGCTTATAAGGAAATGCATGAATTTATTGGGATTTATTGGGAACAATTTGAGTAATTAAAGCTTTGTCTAGGAAGGCAATTTAAATCCTTCTTTACCACTATACATATTTAATGTAATATTTTAAAGTAGAAAATTTGAGTATATGTACCTTAAAATCATTTGAAAACTTGTTATTGTTTTTATGTTTTACTGCCTTACTGCGTCAGTGCCTGACGAATAGTAAAGCCCATAAATCTTTAATTTAAAAAAAGCTACTGACATTAAAATTTCTTTGCAATTTTAATTTTATTGATAATGAAAGATAGTTTGATATGATTCACAAAATCAAATTATATTTGACAACAACAATTTTTAATGGGAAACAATAACTGTTAAATTATTAAATTAGATTTTTTGCAGCTTTTAGAAATTTTAATATTTTACTTACTGCGTGAACTTTCAGTATTAGCTTTTACATCACAAAATTTTCATCTCAATTCAGATAGCTTAAAATGAAAGTTGTAAACAGTAAATCAATTTACCATTTTAAAAAACTCTTGCACTACTAAGCTTTTAGTATTTTTCAACGTAAAAAATTGACTTAAAATAAATGATACAAAACTTAAAAATCACTGATAGCTAGATTTTTCGGTCTTAATTAACTGCGTGTGTACCTTCAGAATTAAATTTACGTAGCAAAGCCTCATCACAATCAACAAAGCTTCAAATTCTAATGGCTCTATTAGTAGGTGAACGAAAACATTAAACAATTAGTTTTGTTCTATAAAATTTAAAAAACACTTAAAGTTCGCCATTGCTTTTAAACTTTATTACAACCAAACGTAGCTATTCGTACCAAAGCAGTTTACATAGAAATGTTGTTTTCCGGTGCTAGTTTACATTGAAAAGCTTATAATCGTTAGAAAGATTGTATCAATTTAAAAAAGTATCAAGCAATTCTAATAAATAACTTTTATTTAACAACAACAAATATAAATTGACAACAACAACCACTGTTAGATGGCTTAAATTAATTTTTTTTTTTGCATTGGTATGAACAATAATATCTTATTTACGACGTATAACTTTAAAATTAGCTCTGATGTAACAAAGCTTTATAACAATTCAAAAAGCTTCAAATTAAGGCTTTAAACAGTAAGCAAATTATAAATGCAACTTAAAAAGCAGTTACAGCTTGCCATTCTTCAAAATTTCAGCTTTATAAATAATAAAAGATAATATTTCACGTTTTACCAAATCAAGAGATTTAAAAAATCATTTTTGTTGGGGAACAACAATTTTAATTATACATTGACGACCAAAGTTTTTAGTCTACAAACTTTTCCTTACAATAACCATAGTTTTAATACAGCTTAAATCAGAAACAAAATTTGACAAACCGTTAACGAAAAAATTTAGGGAACTAAAGGAGGTTTCTCGTTTCGATTTCTTTATTTAAACTTTTTTTAAATTGTAATGTAATTTTAAAACGCCTACGAATTATTATATGAATTTAAAAACGTTGATCCTCCGTGAAACAAACCAAAACAATTTAACGATCTTAAATTAGTCAAGTCTGTCATTCAATCTCTGTTGTCTCTGTCACTTACTTCGTGATAACCTGGAATGAACAGTATACCGCGACATCTGACAGATGAGCTACTTTTCGGCAACGAAGGTAGCATCATGATACAAAGAATGATTCAACACTATCTGGTTGTCCACCAGATAAGCTAAATGCTGTCCAATCTTATTAAAAAAGTTATGTTGAAATTCGAATTAATATACGAATATAGAACATTTCTTCGTGTAAAAATCACAGCTAGGTTTGTCTAGCCATTTATATACTGTGTCTAACCAAGCATCATACAATTTGAGGACTTCTCTATCCAGTTCACAGATTGTTTGATTAATTGTGTCCAAAACCCTACATTTGAAGCATTTCAAATATGCACCAGTATAACAAGTTTACATTTAGAAAGATTAAGTTGTTACTTGTGGGTCAAGTGAGAATTTTTGGTCTGCTTGATTATTTAGAATGGAGCTTAATGACAACTTGTATAATTAACTGAATACTAAAGTAGTATTGTACAAAGCAATGCTGAACAGTTCTAAGTTTCTTCATCATAAGGGAATATATTTAAGTAAAGTTAAATCGATAAGAATGGTCCAAAATCTTAAAATGTTTTGAGTTAACCCTAATTAAATATGGCTTTGGACATTTTCATCTTGTATACAAATTATTTTACTGTGGAAAATATATTCACCAGGTTTACGGGAAACAATTTTCAGCTAAAATTCGGCTGCAGTTGGCAGAATATTACTAGAATACTACTAGGATACGTGACTCAGGTATAAGTGCATCTTTCGTTGTTCCTCCCTATTAGTTAGATTATAGTTAGTTTTATGGTTAGATTTCAAAAGACGTTGAACCGCAGATAGTTGTATTACCATAGGATGGTGAAACATTCTGATTTATTAGGACATACGTGCAAGCAGAAAACTTAAGATAAAAATTGTTTTTGGAAGTTGTCTCGCAACTTTATCTTCCAAAAAATATCTAAACATTCAAATACTCATATTATGCTTATTCAGCAAATTTTGTAAAGTAGAGATAAAATATTTCTGCATAAATTGTGATTTTCTGCCTCTTAGTGGAAGTAACTTCTACTTGTACCTTACAAATTGGCTTCAAATTTCACTCGCCTGTACCTTTTTGCGATTAAAAGGTGATGTTGGAAAAGGAGTTATTTACAGCATTGTCTAGAAAATGTTGCGACAACGGATTTTTAGTGTTTAATCCGCCCATGGGTGATATATCGTTATACATATTCTGTAGCATGATAATGGACTTGTAAGCTTCTGAAACAGATTAGTCGTAACCTTATGAAACCACAAGTGGTCCTACCAGATACGAATGGGTATGTTCAAACCACCGAAACGATTTGCAAAGTGATTATTTTCCGAACGTACATTACGACAAACGTTGCTTCCTAGCAAGCAATGTATGTATTGGACCAAAGCAATTCTAATAAATAGCTTTATTTGACAACAACGACCTCTATCAGATGGATTAAATTGATTTTTTTTTTTGCATTAATACGAATAATGGTGTGATGCCTTTTGGAGGATTATCTAAATTGCCAGAATTTCAACATTTATTGTATGCGCTCTTTAAGAAAACCGATGGGAGGGAAGTAAGCAGAACTGCTATTATTATGCTGTTAACTCCTTATTTTGTTATGAAACCTCATTGCAATTGAGCCCAAGCTCAAAATAGGGTTTTTCAAAATTTAGGTAAACAATAAATAAATAAATAAAGAATATACATATTTTGTTTACTACGTATAACTTTAGAATCAGCTCTTATGTAACAAAGCTTTATTAGCAATTCAAAAACCTTCTAAAGCTTATTTTATAGGATCAATATTCAATTTCAGGACGCTTTAAAAAAACTTGATTGTCGTTCATTGGAATCTAATTCGAATGAACATAGGGTCGGAACTCTAATTTCCTAAATATGTTTGAATGTGATGAAAGTTGTAAGGTCTGCATCTTAAAAAAAAAAACTGATATCCGTATGAACGAAATCATTGGTATAATGTTCGAGATAATACTTCTGCAATACCGGCTCTTGATATAACGATTATTAACAGTAATCATTACGTATTGATATATCCGATCTGTCAATCGTAATCATCGCAGGAAGTAGTGCAGTCTGTCTAAGGGGAGCTTTGTTTTTGCAGAACTTGTCTTGCATTCAGACATCAACATAATCCACGCTGTTTTACTTGCATTAAGGATAAAGCCATGGTAATAGTTAACCACTCCGAATTCTCATTTTAAAGGATTTATTGCTAAACCGTAATTTAAAATCCATTTAAAAAGTTGTTCTATTGTTATGTATTTATATGTGAAAGGGTGAACTTCTGAGACCATAAAATATTGACATGAACTCAAAAAGGTCGAAAGGATAAAAAAGCAGCCTTATAAATATTTTCAGCTAAGAAGTATTTGAATATGCGAAAGTAGGTACCTATTCAATATTGACACAGAGTATATTACCGCAAGACCGTATACATACTAACACTGCCTCAAATATTAACCTATTTTGCATTATTCTAAGCTTTTCTGTTTACCCGTTAATAGAGATTTCTTTGGCAAAATAAAATACTGGCGAATTAGTTTACAAAAGCAGCCTTGGGTAATAAATATTTTGGCAATAAAATTTCTACAATGTAAATTCCCACATCAATTTGTCTAGCAATAAGAATAATATTTGTATTCTGATTGTTTTATCAATTCTTTAAGTCGACGACCAGAATAAATATAGACGAAAATCAGCCACGATAATCGATTCATGGTTATTTGTTCAATTAGCAGCAAATAAGGTGCTATCAAAATCGTAAAAAGCTTCACTAATTAAGAAAAATGTATGTAAAGAAATTGAATATTACAAAAACTTGAGAAGCTATAAAATCTTCTACAAAGAATTTATAATCGTCTTTAACCTAAAGTAACCAATAAAGCAAAATGAAGCTGTGAAATTGTTGCCTTTATTTACAATAAGTGATATCGTTATAAATAGAAGTTGACAACAACAATTACAAGAACTGTTATATATTTTAATTAAACTTTTTTCCATTATTACACTTGTTAATATTTAAATGAGCTTTTTATGTAACAAAGTTTCCATCACAATCTAAAAAGTTTTGACCAAAAAGATTTTTTTTTTTAAAACTATGATTTTAGACTATTTCGTATTAAAAAAAATGTTTTTGTTAAGAAACATAAAAAATAGTAAAAGCTCGTGAATGCTTAAGACGCTTTTTCAATTCAAACGTTTATAAAAGTTTAAAAAAACTTAAACTTTCGGATTTATTTGTAAAACTATAAAACATACTCTTACAAGTTTCAGCAAACAGAGTCCATTAAAGCTTATTAAATATCTTGAAATCTGAGTTTTTTGTTATATTTCAATTTGTTTATCAATGGCACTTACTTTAATGTCACAAAATTACAACCACAATAAAGCTTAAAATTAAAGCTTAAAACAAGAAAATAACAACAATTAAAACTTGTTAGAGAACATTTATAGTATGCCTTCAATTCCAAAGCCTTATAAGCAATAAAAGCTCGTCAAATTATGGAATTTTGCACCTGCGGCTTGGAATTTAAAATAGAGAAATTTGTATATAGTATGATGCTTTTAATACTTAATTTGTATTTTAACATTTCGATATTAATTTAAATTTAAAATCATCATTATAACAGTAAAATAGTTTAAATACCAAAAATATTTCCACGAAATATGTAGACAAACCAACTTTATATAAATAGATTAAAAGTTAAAATAAAAATTTAAATTGATGTATATCACACAATTTTTGATATTTTGATATTTTTTGTTGGATTTCATCACTAAGCTTTTCAACTATATCCATCTAATATTTGAAAATGTTCAAAATTTGTATTGTTTTGTTTTTGTTTTGATGATAATGTTGATGATAGTAGTTTTTAGTTTATTTTTTTGTATAAATTTTGAATATTTTATCTCTCTCTATCTCTCTCTCTCTATGTATAATACGTACTAAATATTCTATATTTTAATTAAAAATTTAGAAACGAAACCAAAAAAAAAATTCGATTAAATGTCAATGAGAAAATGTAAAGCTTAAAATAAATCCTTTGGGTGTATGTACATGTACATAGTACGATTTAATCTTGATGTATCCTCTAGTTAAATGATTCATTGTGACGTTGATTTAATTTGGTTGGCAGCTGATTTTATCTGTATAATATGACCGAACAAAAAACTCATAATATTTGTACGCTACAACGAGATCATCCAAAATATTCATAATATACTGATATAATATTCAACAACAATAATTTAATTGTTTTTGGCAACAGTTTAAATGTATTTTGTAAGATTTTATATTTTTTTAAAGATTTCTTAATAGCGGCGTTATTATCGTTTGTTATCAATAAAAAAAAAAAAAAAAAAATTATATTTTTATTATTTCAGAGTCCTGTGCCAAACTCATACGGAAACACTGGATCATCGTGTACCCTACCGCGACATCCTAATCATCATTGGCCCTCATATGGTGGTACAATAGCGGGTGTCCGACATTTACCACAAATGGCAATAGTTAGTGGGGTGGGAGGTGGCGGTGGTGGTGGTGGCGGTGGTGGTGGCGGTTGCGGTGGGGCACAAACACCTCCACCACCATCAACGATAGCAATGCAACATTTAGGCACAACACCTCGTCCTCGTATATGTATGGGTGTACCAGAAGAGGAAGTGTCGGCGGAGACACCACTTATGGTAAAACGTGAGAGTACCGTATGACTATAGGAGTCACACGGGGTCGGTGATACGGCCCTGTGAGAATTAATTTAATTTTTGTAATTTTTTTTTATGTATAAATTAAAAAATCCAACATACACATACGTTTTATATAATTAATAATTTTTTAGTTTTTAAATTATTTGTTATTAATTTAATTTTGTATTTTTGGTTTTTTTTTTTTTTTTTTTTTTAATCAAACATTTAAATAAGAAACATATTTAGAAACTAAATCAATATTTTTTTTTTTTTTTTTAAACATATTTTCTCAAAATGACTAAATTAAACAACTTAATTATAATTATAAATTATAATATATAAATAAATAAAAAAAATATTTTTTTTATATGTGATATTAAAAAAAAAAAAGAAAACACAAAAAACTGAACTATTTAAAAATGAAAATAAATTATGTAATAAATTTATTAAAATTAATTATAAATTAAAATAATATTTTTTAATAGTGATAGTGTAAAAAGAAATAAATAATTTATTATAAATAATTAATTATAAAAATTTTAGAAATAAAATCAAATTATTAACTTTCCGAGCTACGTCCGATAAGGAAGTAACGGTGCCAGCCACTATATTTATGATAGTGGCGGTGCTGTATTTTTTATTTGTAATTTTTTTTTTTTTTTTTTTACATCAGACGAATTATTATTTAATTTGGGCGTCACTAGTGGAAATATTTAATCACAGTAAACCGAAACTAAATATTTATTATAAAAAATAATTCCGAGTCTCTAACAAACAAAAAAAATATGTAATTATGGTTTTTTTACTTAACACTTCAATTTTAAATTAATTAACAAACAAATTTTTGTAAATACTTACCATTTAAAAATTAAACATAAAGAAAAATTAATTAAATATAAAAAAAAAAAAAATTATAGAACCTAAGAATGGAAAAAATAAAAAAAGGGCAACACTGTATTCTCGTGTAAATAGTTCAATTTGAAAAAATTCATAAAAAAAAAAACTAAAATATTTAATAGTTAATAAAATAGTTAATAAATAAATTTAATAAAAAAATTTGAATTATATATAAATTAAAAAAACATATAATTTAACAACAAAAAAAAACAGAAATGGGGAAAAATTATATTTATTAAAACAAAAACACAAAAAATAAAAAATGACAATTCGATTTCAGAATTATATATAAAATTTTAGTTAAAATTTAATTTAGGTTTATTATGATTATTGAGTTTTTTTTTTATTGATGAATAAAAAAATGAGATTTTATTAAAAAATTTAATTTAAACAACAAGAAAAAAAAATTTGTAAAAAATTTATGAACAAAAAATGACAAAAAAATAACAAAAAAAAAATGACAAACGAAATTTAAAATAAATGTAATTTTTAAAAGCAGGAATACTGTTTTGTAATCAAAAATTGGTTTTTTTATTAATTAAAACTGAGATAATAGGAGAAAAAATTATTTGTGTAGATAGAACATTTTACACATAATTTCCGAATGTTCTTAAATTCAGTGACATCTATCATCTAGAAAATGCAGTAATTAAGGGTCGATTCGTGGTCCAATGGTTTAGAGAAACTTTTGCTATAACCGGCTAAATTAAGGTCACGTTTGTTATTTTTAAGCGATTTATCAATACCGCGTTCTGTCGTGGCAAAGGATGAGAATAAATTCGTTGAAATTCAAGCTTTTTCGTATGTGCAAGTGAGTTTGTATTTGCTATGTCGACCGCAGGATATAGTGTGATCTCGTCTAGGTAGGTTTGCGCCAAATTAAAGTGGATCTGTATTGCTCGAACCGCGGTTAGCAACTTTTTTGATTTTGATTTAGGTCTTAAGAGAGAAGTGCTACTGGAGATTTGTTGGAGACAAAATGCTCGATTTAAACAGCATAATTTCACAAAGCATTATTCTCATTGATCACAGTGTGTTAAAGATTCGATTAGAAACTAGTTTGGGAGTCTGGCGCCACGTTCCAGGTAATTTGAATACTGCCGATTTATTACAAATTAATTAATCTTTATTAAAAATCACTATTTGACGTATCATACTAATTTTTAGCCAACAATGTGTAATCTGCTACTATGCCCCCCACTTATGTCGCCTTGACAGATTCCATAGAAAAGTTTGATTTTTATTGAAAAACACTTTTTGAAAATTCTGGCACAAAAAAGTATACTCTGCTACCGTGTTTCGATTGCCATGCTTAATACCACCAGCAATAAATTTTGACATTTCCAAATATTGTGCCAATTTTCGTTAAAATTGCAAGCGGTTATTACTACAGATTTCATGGAAAAAATTTGATTTTTATTGAAAAACACTTTAGTCCAAAAATTCTAGATCAAAATTACAGGTTAGTTGAAAAGTATTGAAAGTGACATCTATTAACCAGTAGATGAATCAAAATTTCTGGCAGTATCTGGCAATTCATTCTTTATTTACATGTCATTAGAAGTTGATGTTTCAGTGTATTCGTTTACAATGGAAAAAAAACAAATATCGTGAAGTAATAAAATTCTTTATTTTGGAAGCTATCTCAGTAATAGATATTCATAAAAAATGGTAAAACTGTTTAAGGAATCTGCTCCTTTATTCGTCGTCTGTCGTTCAAGCGTTGAAGTTAAACCACGTAGTGGACGTCCAAAAAGTACAATAATATCAGAAATCATTGAGCAATTGTATAATTTTGTTTGCGAAGATCCAAGTTTGACTAAGCGTGAAATTGCTGATATCATAGCCATCTCGGACGAACGAGTACACCATATTTTACATGAAAAATTACATATGAAAAAACTGTTTGGAAAACTGGTGATAAGTGGAAGCATTTTAAGCAGAATAAAACCGATTTTATGCAGAGATTTATAACTATGGATGAGACTTAGATCCTGAACTGAAACAAGAACATTTATAGTGGACTAAGCTGGTTGTTCGTTCAGCTCCAAAACAGGTGAAGTCAGAACGATCGGCAAAAAAGGTCATGGCATCAGTTTTTTTTGGATGCAAAAGGAATTTTGTTGATTGATTAACATAAAAAAGGTAAAACAATTAATTTTGAATATTTTTTCAACCTTTTGGACCAGTTGGATAAAAAAAAAAACGTGAAAAAAGACCTGCTTTACAGAAGAAAAAAATAATTTTTCATCAGGACAATGCACGTGTTCACACGAGTCATTTGATGATGGCTAAATTGAACGAATTAAAGTACGAATTGCTTGAACATCCACCGTATTCACCAGATTTGGTTCCCAGCGATTACTATCTCTTCGGAAACCTGAAACAATTCCTTCGCGGAAAGCGTTTTTCGTCGAATGAAAAAGCTATTGCAGCCGTGGAACAGCATTTCTTGCAGAGCATCCAGAAAATCATCGCAGAGATGGTATACAATTTTTGGAGGATCATTGGAATAAGTGTAATGAAGTTGAGGGAAATTATATTGAATAAAAAAAACTATTTTCATTAAAAAATTCACATTCTTTCATTTTTGCTTTCAATACTTTTCAACCAACCTGTATATAATCTGTTGATGACACACTGTATTTGAATTGCTGCAAATATTGAACAAGCAATTATGAGTGAAAAACGAGTGATCGAGTGAATGATGAGTCATTCATTGTTAAACCTTAATTATTCAGTCAATATTCACTCACTAGTCATCATATATCCTATTGAAAATATAGTCGTTTACAAAACCTGGCATACTTTGTGGCAGGCTGCAAAACATGCCATTTTTTTTGGGTAATAATAATAATAACACGCAACTATGAAGTAAAATACTTTTTTATTGTACATATAAAATTCAAATAATGGGTACCAAATAAAATGATTATAAACAAACACGAAAGATTTATTTTAAAAAGTTTCTAAGGTTACCTAATTAATTACGTTTGTTAGGTAAAAAAATGATTTAACTGATTATTAATATCATTCAAAAAATATTAAATTTTAAAAACTGAAGTTTAATGAGGTTCTACTTCTACATCATCAAAAAGTTTAAAATCGGATGCATCGTTGTCATTAGATACTAGTGTTATCTATTTTTATTATTTGCCCATTCTACGCTAAAATGTTACGCAAGAAGTTTTTCACATCCTTAAGTTTAGCTAATTTTATTACAGTTCCTTGTGGTAAAGCAGGTGGAAGATAGTTTTTTGTTTGTTTTTGACGATGCTTTTACGTAATCCACATTCGAAATTATAAAATGGTTCATCTTGTATAAGACAATATTTTTTGTTATTACTTCTTCTCAGGATAATCTTTTTGCACTTTTGAAATTGGAAGTGCCATGCCCAGGTTTTTTTGAAATTTCTTCTGCGTACTCCTTCCAGTTACGAACAGGTATATCGCGAAGTTGGGTTACCGTAGCAAACTTCTCTATTTCATCCATATATTTATCAGCGTTTTCTATGACAGCTTTTTTATTGAATTGTCTCTCCAAATTTCCAAACACACGATCGGTTGGTATAAAATAGTGAGCAACTATAGGAAACCATACCTCAATTTGATCGACGTTAAAATCAGCAGCTGTTAAGATATAACAGCTGTTTGTTATGTTATATTTTCTCATGGTTGCCAAATTCATCAAACATAAAATATAGCTGGTTTGGCACCCGACTAAATTTTTCAAATCTAATTTTAAAAGATTTAGGAAGGGTTTTGCAACCCAGTTTATTAATATTCTTGTAGCTGAAGCCGAGAAGAATCCAGGGATATCAAAATCTCAAAAAAAAATAAATTTTGCGGATGGCAGGGTTTGCATCCGGGTGACTCATATCATTCATCTAATTATAAATGAACTTTGAATAAATAATAAGCGTACAATCACTGAAGTAATAATCAATAAGTAATGATAGAGCAATAAATGAAATCTGCATACAGTTTTAATCATTGTTCTTTAGTGAATGAGAATCTGATGAATATTTACTGAACAATGATGGAATAGTAAATAAATAATGACAGATTAGATCAGTGAATAATTAGAGAATAATACTTGAATTCACTATTCTTTTGAGAATAACAGACGAATGGTGAGTGGATAATTTGTGGATTAGCAGTGAATAATGATAGAATACTGAATAAATATTGTGCAAATAATAAATCACTAATGAATGAAAAATAAATCAGTGATTAGTGTGAGAATAGTGAGGAACTTAAGGTTGAATATTAAGTGAATAGCGAGTAAATAATTAGATAAAACTAATTGAACACTTTGCAAATAACGGGTGAACAATAACAGAATAAATTATAAATGCAAGGATAGGTAGTGAATTTTAAGTAAATAACTAGAGAGTTATGGTCAACACATACAAATGAGATTTTTTTAAATTTTATATTAAGTTAATATTTTTCGAAAATTGTAAGAAAATCCAGTTTGGAACTGGTGACCTTTTGATTATGAAAAAATTAGTCCTGCTTATTAGCCCTAACAATTTGCATTCTACATATATAAAGAATTTGCTGTGGTTAGGTTGTGCTGTGAATTATTTTGTAATCCACTGTACCAATTAACTGCAATTTACAACTATTACAAACCTTGTCTAACTAAGAGTAAGGAAAGAGAGATCTGCGAGAAGTATAGATTTGGTTTACCCTCTTTGATAAATGCAAATTTTTAAGTCAGTTCATCTTCAGCATTTCAACCTAATTGCACTAAAAAACGTAAATAAATAAAATATCTAATTTAAGGTCGAATTATATAAAATTAATCAATACATAAGAATTGTAAAACTAATAAATAAATTAAATCGTCACTTATAATAAATTGTTAAGCCTAATTAAACTATATTGTTAAAAATAGTGAACAGTTAAAAGTATTTCTATTCCGAAAAACCGTCTTTAATGCCCGTGAATACAACAATTGGTGGCAGCGGTTAAAAAATATTAAGTTTATTTTCGAGTGTTAAGGACTTGTTTTTTTATAATCGGAATAATTTAAGTGAAAATACGTGAATACAACAATTGAATTGTTTATTTATAATTATATTTATACAAATATCGCCTCATACAATATTAACGTAATATTAACAGTGCCACGTTACGATGTACATCGACAAAAATAATTAATTTCTATCAAAATCCAGAAATAACAATTTTCATCGATTGCCGTAAATATAACAATTCCGGTCAACAAATTCGATTGATCGTCCAGTAATGTAAATACATCAATTGCGGTCAACACTTATTGGTTATTTGGAATTTATTGGTCAAAAGGCGTACGAATTTTATAAAATTATAATTTATTTTGTTGGACATAAATAATTTTTAATACTGAAGTCAACAACAATAATAAATACGGCATCTAAGTCAACGTCATTGGATGCTGGTTTGGAAATAGATCAACGGGTTAACATATACAATACGACAAAAAATAATACAGTGTTAAAATGATTAAAAGTCATTAAATGCAGTTTTGGAATTATTTCAACAATTATCATCTATACATAACTACATACTTATTAGAGGCATCATTCGAATCATTAAAGAATCAACGAAGATCAATCAATACCATCTTTAAATTATTTTGTTAACTACATAAATAAATCTATGTTTCATGGTAAGTTAAATTAGATAATTCGATAGATTTGTTTTCTCATCTACTATTTTTCTTTTGTTTTATATTGCACATTCAAAATCTAAATCAATTTTTATAAGTTCTAACGACGAAGAATCGATTATTGAAAAACAATTAAGAAACCGTAATGTAATAAGTATCAGGAAACCATTAATTTCGAGTGATATACAGAGCCAGAGGAGCCACAGAGTATTAATGATAGTAATGAAGGAACAGTAAAAGCGGTGAGTCAACCATTTCTAAATATTAGTAGTGAAAATTTTGCTTGTAAATCTGAACAACATTCGGTACTTCAAAAAGATAATTTAAAATTTAAAGAGTTTTCATCAAATATTAATCCTAATAAATTCGCTCAAGCAAAAATTTTTCTTAATCAAAAACGGAAAATGTCATTAGATTTGAACATTGCTTTTAAACTCATCCCAGAATTCGATGGTTCTTCAAGAAAATTACATAAATTCATATTTTCTTGTGATTTGGTTTTTAAAAAATTCAATAAAGTATTCAATGAAGGTGCACTAATTGAAATGATAATGTTCAAACTTCAAGATAAAGCTCATAAAATCCTTAAACATAAGCAATTTAAAACTTAGGCTGATATTAAGCGTGAAATAAAAACACAATTTTCCTAGAGCATGCTTATTGAATACTTGCAAGTAGAATTAGTTTGGGCCAACCAACTCCCAAACGAAGACGTTAAAACTTTTGCCTACAGAATAGAGCATTTATTAGATGATTTAAATAACGCATGCATTGCCCGTTAAGGTGATGAATCTTTAGAGATTATAAATCGTCTCAATGCAACAACAGCTCTGAAATCTTTCGAAGATGGTCTGAAAAGTTCCCTACAAGTAATAATAAAAGCATGCAGATTTACCGAATTAAAAGATGCAGTATCTAAGGCAATAGAAGAGGAAGCTACTCTTAATTATAAATTAGCTTCTCCCTATTACACGGATCCTAGCACTTCTACAAAACATTTCCGTCCAAAATGTGAAATATGTAAAAAAATTGGACACTCTGTGGATACTTGTTACCGTAAAGAGCCAAATAAGTTTCTGAAATTATGAAGATTCAAATCGATCGTATGTTCCTACCAGCGGTACAACCAAACCAATTTTATTTATCAAATCAACACACAGTTGTTTCTGATTATTGTAAGATAATTGGACACCACATCAAAAATTGTCGTCAAAGGAAATATGCTGAAAACAGTCAAGCTCAACATAATGTCAAACCAGCAATTCAAACCATTAAAGAATTGGGAAACGAGAAATCACTCGTACAGGAGCCATCGAACGCAGCTGTTCGAGTGAAAAATTTCCTTTAAATTTGTGTTCTAATTCCAATATTTCTTCGTATAATTCAAACTTAAAAAACGAATCCTCATATTCTATCAACCTAAGTAATAATAATAATAATAATAAATTCGTATCTCATATTAGATAATAAAAACTCCAGCTTTTTTACTTTATACTGGTGCTGATATCAGTATCATTAAAAGACAATTTATAAAAGAAGATACGGTTTGTCATCCAAAATTAAAGTGTACAATTACTGGAATCACACCTAACCAAATTGAAACACTTGATAAAATTGAACGATATGAAATTAATCAGCCAAAATTTTCATATAGTGGATAATGACTTCCCTATAAAATCTATGGGCATTTTAGGTAAAAACTTTCAGGAAAAATACGCTTGTAAAATTGACTATTCAAAAAAAACTTTGGAAATCCCTATAAATTCTGACATTTCGCAAACATTTCCTCTGTGTTCTCAATTTTTAGTAAATGATATTATTCCTTCACGAGTCGAAAAATTTATTATCATATGTCATTTTCTTCTGAATAATTGGGAATATTTGCCCTTCAATGGAAATTTCACCAGGAGTGTTCACGGGAAATTTAACAGTTCAAACAAATAATTCTCAATTTATATTATCAGTTTTAAATACAAATGAATTCCCAGTTGCCATAAACGAAATAAACGTATTACCTACACCTCTAGAAAATTTTGAAGTTTTTCATTTAAATAAATGGGAAAAACCCTGCCGAGAATAGACTTCAAACATTGGAAACCATATTGATACTGGTCATCTAAATGAAAAGGAAAAAAATCAATCATTAAAATTTGTCGGTCTTTTAACGATATTTTCAATTTAAAAAGGTGATGAACTCACAGAAACCGATGCAATTTCACACAAAATTCCTCTCATTCCTAGTGCTAGACCTATAAATATTAAACCATATAGGTTACTTTTCTCAGCAAAAGGAAAAAATTAATAGGCAGGTTGATGCAATTTTAAAAAGTAATGTCATTGAGAACTCCAAAAGTCCATGGAACTCACCTTTACTTATTGTTCCGAAAAAAATCGGTAGAAGGCCTCAAGCGTTGGAGAGTTGTAGTGGATTATAGGAAGCTTAATGACATTACAATTGCGGATACATTTCCCTTATCAAATATTATGGATATCTTAGATCAACTTGGAAGATCAAATTACTATACAACTCTTGATTTAGCAGATGGCTATCATCAAGTTCCAATGAGTGATCAAGATAAAAACTCTCCGGCTTGAATAGTGTCAAATGTTTTGTTTATCTAGACGACATGGTAATTTATGGGTATGATCTGAAAGATCACAATAACAAATTAGTCGAAATTCTCTCTTGTTTGCGAAGGCACAATCTAAAACTACAGCCAAAAAAATGCAAATTGTTGAGGAAAGAGATTAGCTATTTAGGACACACTATTGCAGATATGGGAATCCGACCCGATCCGTCAAACATTTCTGCAATTAAAGATTATCCGAAACCAAAAACTGCAAAGGAAATAAGATCATTTTTAGGACTATCCAGTTATTATAGACGTTTCATAAATAACTTTTTTCAACCGTTGCAGAACATCTCACAGCACTTCTAAAAAAAATATTTCATTTGAATGGTAAGCTTTCTGTGAAAAGGCTTTTACAAAATTAAAAGAAGCTTTGTTGCATCCTCCTATTTTATCATACCCAGATTTTACAAAACCGTCTATCATTATGACAGATGCCAGTGATGTTGCAATTGGTGCAATTCTGTCGCAAAATTCTTTAACTAAATGTTGACATTCCTATTGTTTATGCAAGCAGGGTGTTACAAAAGGCAGAGAAGAACTACGCGACCATCGAAAAGGAACTTCTTGCGATTATCTGGGCATTAAAACGATACAGACTTTATGTTTTCGGACAACAGATTATAATACGAACTGACCACAAACCGTTGATTTGGCTTAAATCTATGATCAATCCCTCATCCCCCTTAGTACGTTGTAGAGTGGACATAGATGGATATGACTATAAAATCGAATACAAATCTGGTTAAACCAATACGAATGCAGATTCATTAAGTCGCATAGAATTACCAAATTCACTGGAAGAAAATCATTCAATTAATGTATTAACCAGATCAAAGGCAACATCAATCAATATTCTTCCTGATGTTCCGTCTACTTACTTCAACATACTTCATGATTTCCATATAAATCCTCTTGGTGGTCATCAGGGTGTGTTAAGAACATACAAGAGACAAAAAAATTATTATGAATTTCTGAAAATGATGACGTCAATTCAAAATTTTATTAGAAAATGTGCTCAATGTCAGAAAAATAAAGTTGGAAAATCAAACAAATGCCCAATGAAAATCACAACTACAGCTAAGTATCCATTCGAGAAATAATTTTTAGATGTGGTAGGCCCACTACCCATTACTAAACATGAGAATACATTTATTTTGACACTTCAGGATGATTTGTCCAAATTTTCTATGGGTGTTTGTCTACCAAATCAGGAAACTGCAACTATTGCTCGAGCATTTGTAAGCGTTTGAGTAATTGTTATCGACATGGGTTCCAATTTTATGTCTGACCTCTTTTCAAAAGTCTGTAAAATTTTAAATATTAAAAAGATTAATACAACCGCATATCACCCACAATCAAATGGGGCTTAAGAGCGCTCTCATCGGACTTTGGTGGAGTATTTGCAAAACTTTACGTCAAACGATGTCAACGATTGGGAAAAGTGGATGTCAATGGCTTTATTTACTTATAATTCGACACCTCATTCATCTACAGGATACATGCCTTTTGAACTTGTTTTTGGCTATAAACCAACAATTCCTACATCATTGAAACGAGAGCCAGAACCAGTATATAATTATGATTCTTATGTTTCTGAGCTGAAATACAAATTTAAAAGTTGCTGGCATATAGCTAGAGAAAAAATAATTCAAACAAAAGAAAATTCTAAAAGCTATTATGACAGAATGCGAATGTGCCAAAATTCCAAATTGGGGATTTAATTCTTCTGAAAAATGAAGTCATGAATAAAAGAAAAATGGATATTAATTTAATTTAATTTATTAATCTACGACAATTTTGTATTACATATCAACATCATGCTCTCACTCTCCGTATTGAGCAGGTGCTCATTCTCAACAGATTGTGGAGCATGAGAAGGCTAACAATATAATAATTGAAAATAAAACTGCAATATTGCAACCCTGATGGCACACCGCTTTTCAAATTATGTACATATTCGAACTTCGCTTTGGTTGTTGTTCCTTCTAGATTACCGTTCATTGTCACTTACACATCTTTGAAATTTTTCTTTATGTATTTACTAATTAATTTACATAGTCTGCTCAGCTGTGGCAGTCGTTCAATTTGGGTTAAATCCCTCGCTATTTCCGGCTCTGGATATATACATAAGTTAATATGTGCAGGCATTAATGTATGTAACGATGACGGTTCGTAATCGTAGCGAAACCACCATTGAATCTGTAGTGGCAGCAACCTACCATTATGCACAATTAGCAAGTTTTAAATTTATTTTGATCAATATTTGAATCAATTTAAAATAATTTTAAAGGTAAAGTATAAAAATAAAAGCAACTAACTTACTCGAAAGTCAAAGCCAGACCCAGTGGATTGTATTCTGTAATCTGTTATTAATTTCTTTTTGTATTACAATTATCGTAATTCATTTCATATTAATTGCTCCTTTATTATTAGTTTCGAATATTTTAATGAGATTTAATCAATTTTGTTTTTCAAATCAATTTATTGAAATTATTATTTTTTCATTAAAATGTGTAATAGTATGTATATGAGTTAACACAATTGTGTGATATCAAATTTGAACTACTTTGAATTTACTAAGGTAAACTGACTTGAAGATAAATCCGTCTGATTTATAGGGGAAAGGTGTTGTGAATTATTTTGTAATCCACTGTACCAATTAATTGCAATTTACAACTACTACAAACCTTGTCTAACTAACAGTAAGGAAAGAGATAGTTTATGCGAGAAGTATAGATTGGGTCTACCGTTTTTGATAAATGAACGTTTTTAATTCAGTTTATCTTCAGCATTTCAACCTAATTTCACTAAAAAACCTAAATATATAAAATATCTCATTTTAGGTTGAATTATATACATACATAAAATTAATAAATACATAAGAATAGTAAAACTAATAAATAAATTAAATCGTCAATTATAATAAATTGTTAAGCCTAAATAAACTATGTATATTGTTAAAAATAGTGAACAGTTAAAAGTGTTTCTATTCCGAAAAACCGTCTTTAATGACCGTGATTACAACAGTTGTATTAGCGAAATATATTCAAACAGTCAATTTCGCTGTTTAAGCAAATTTAATAATTTCAAATTGCTTTTTAATTTTTTATTTTTTAACATTAATTTAAATTAATTAATTAATTCACGTAATTTCTCATGCAAAATTTGTATTAATAATTTCTTTTCTTTTCTCTCATTGACATTGATTGCGGCTTAAAAGTGATGCTACAGCCGTAAAACGTATTCTAGGTTAAATTGTGAAACAGGATTCAGTACACTGAAAAAAATAATTCAATGAATCCCTTTCATTAAATTTTTCGGAAGAAAAATTCTTTGAACCAATGAATTTATTAACTGGTCACATTAATTCTAAAATAAACACGATTATAAGTTAATAACCGGATCGTCAATTCAATTAATAGAGATTTATTGACCGATTTCTCGTGATATCTTGAAATTTAGGCAAGTTAATAAAAGTTTTAACAAATTTATAAATTAAGTTAATAAGAAAAAACTAGTAAAAACCAGTTTATTCCACCTGAGAAATGATTATTGGACTAAATATACGTATTTAAATGATTTTCTGAAAGAATAATTCGTTGAATCGATAAACTATTTAATTGTTTTAAAATTGATGTTATTCAGTCGTGATTGGGCATTAACACTTTATTGTGTTATAACATATTTCTTAAATTATATAAAAACTCCATTTCAATCGGAAATCTTTAATTATTTTATAAAAGCAAGACATTAGAATATAAATCCCGAATTATCTTAAATATTCAGAATCCACGAATTAAACCTGTAACGCATATAAATGAAATAAATATTTTATTCTCCAATCAGTTTAAATTTCATTTAAAATAAATAAAAGTTTCTTTCTTTATAATAAACAAAATTATAAACTAACTAAATTTTTTAATGGCATTAAAGGAAAAATTAATCAAATATTAACATTTTAATTAATTTTTAAACTATTTGTTGAATTTTATAAATTATTTAATGAATTCAATGAAGTTTATTAAAAGTTAATAAAAATTTTCGTTAGCAACATTAACATTTTTATTGAACTAATGTAGCTATAGTGTTAAAGTTGTAGCGACTTGGTGCTTTTTTGCGACTTGTTAGTCTAATCGTGGTCGTCGGCGTCGCTGTATTTTTTGTCTAATAATCGCGTTCGTCTTCATTTCGATTTTGAGTGTTTAATTGGAAAGGTGGTTATGTGAAAAAAGTTAATATCCAATTATAATAGTGTACAATTTAAATATATCGAGTTAATTATTAAGGTAAGCGCAAAATTGTTACAGTGTTAAACAGTGTTGTTACAGTATATTAAAAGTGCTTGCAAATAAAATATAAATGCAGGTTTCCTGATCTTAGAAAGGGGAAATCGACGTGAATATGATGCCGCACTAAACATGTTTAAATTGACTACAGAAAATGCTTTTTTAATCGATGTTAAAGTTTTGAAATTAGTGTATTTTAAAGCAAAAATGAAAACTATTTTCCCTTATTTTTTTTAATTGTAATGATAAAGTTTTTTGTTAGCTATCGATTGGTATCAATAAATCAATTTAGTCAAAAATGTAGTTAGTTAAAATATGTTTAGCACGACAGTATGGTTGTCTGTATAAACGTTCATTTTTCTTGGCGGTATGTGTGTGTGTGTGTGTGTGTGTGTGTGTGTGTGTGTGTGTGTGTGTGTGTGTGTGTGTGTGTGTGTGTGTGTGTGTGTGTGTGTGTGTGTGTGTGTGTGTGTGGGTGTGTGTGTGTTTGTGTGTGTGTGTGTGTGTGTGTGTGTGTGTGTGTGTGTGTGTGTGTGTGTGTGTGTGTGTGTGTGTGTGTGTGTGTGTGTGTGTGTGTGTGTGTGTGTGTGTGTGTGTGTGTGTGTGTGTGTGTGTGTGTGTGTGTGTGTGTGTGTGTTTTTTTGAGTAATTACTAAGTTAATACTTTATTTCTTTATCTTCTAATTGATATTAGTACCTGAAACAGACGCAGAGTACTACGAAAGATCACTAAAATATAAAAATTATAGCAGCATTCGGGATAACGTTTAGTAAGTTTTTAAATTTGCAGAAGAATTAAAATAATAATAAACAAAATGTTTCTTTATTACCAGATTGACATAGGTTTCAAAGTCCCATTTGTAGAAAAAAGTGATATTTTACTATAATGACCGGAATACAAGATGTCACTTAAAAAATTTCTATCGGAGCTAGGAAACCTAAAAGACAAGGGAATTGTTCCGTATTTACAAAATAGGGGGAAATGATATATCTGAAAGTAAGTTAAACATTACATTAAAATTTAAATGTACTTATCTATATCAAGTTTTTGGGGCCAAAAAACTGATGTAAATAAAAAAAAACGGAACAAAGTAGAAATTGATTTAGCGCATGTTTTTTTATTTACGTGAGTTTTTTTGCTCCCAAAGAACTCAACATAAATACAGTAATAGCAATAACCTAATGTGATGTTTGTTTATATATTTTTAGAAAATTTGGACTCGTTGTTGCTGTGGTCATTACATGTAAATTTAGTGCCACCATAAAAGATGGTAGCGAAAACTAACACGAGCCAGAAGGCGGATACCAAATTTAATATAAAAGATTCGCAAGAGTACTTTATATATAAATAGGAAAGACGATCCAAGAGATCGAAGATCATCTCCATTTTTTGAGTGCTAAACAAGCGCCTATTCAGCCTTTAGTTTTAGCTGTGGGAAATTCTGCAGCCAAAATTAGTGAAACCTATGTATATTTCGATGATGTTCGATTAGAATTCAGTCATATTTTGCGGGCAACAGATATATGTTTTACAATATTCCGTGTTTTCAATTTGGAGTCCTATTGCTGCTGCCAATTTCTATTCTTTTGTACAAGAATTGTTTTATGGTATAAAAACAGCTAAAATTAAAAATACGAAAGTTAATGTTGTATTGAACAAAAAAATATTTCGTAATTAAATTTGAATTAGGCAATTACTTAATTTAAAATTATATATGTATTTAATTTTAGAAAATAATATTTTTAATATTATTACAAAATTTTATTTTTTATTAATTTTATTATTTATTATTTAAATATTGAGGACTCAATTCAATTCAATTTATCCTTATTTAAATATGTATAAAGATTAAATTACATTAGTGCATAGATTCATATTATCCTTAAGTGTTTAGTTTGAATATAACTTTGCAACTTTAATTTATTGTTTTTAATTAGTTTTTGTTTGTTCTTTTATTTTGTTATTTTGTGAATTGAAGAATAATATAAGATTATTAAATATTTTTTAAGAAAATAGTTAAGTAATAAAAGGAAATATCGTTAAAAATAAAAAAAAATTTATGTTGAACAACATTAAAGCAAGCGTTTTAAACTTTACCCATCAAACAATATATCCCGAAATATATACAGTTTTGATTAATTTATTCGTTGATTTAAACACAACGTTCATACATCGTGAAATCAGGTTACCAATTCAATATTATCTATTACATTGTGCCAATGAATTAGTTATTAAAATTAATAAATATAGGTGTTGTATCAATCATTTTCTTTTATAAATATTAGTATGATTAATTAACTAATTCATTAATAATATAAACCATAACATAACATTTCGTGAAACTTCAATTAAATTAGTACATTGATTCAATAAAAAGTTGTAAGATCAACCAAATTGTTTACAAAATGATAATTTTGTATTCGTTGTATTAATTAAAAAATTTATTAATTTTTTTGGCAAAAAATTATGAATAGTTACATTGTATATATTAATTTGTTAGCTTTTAAGAAATGCTATTCTAATCTAATAACATTCAGTTTATTCAATCAATCAACAAAGTTTAAGGATCCAAATTATTAAAAAATTCATTGCAACAATAATCTTTTTTATTGAATATGCGTATGTTTTTTTTTCAGTGTACATGCAAATGTAAGTACATGGAAATGCCGATTTTCCAGAATATTTTAAAGTTAAATATTATATTTTCCAGATTACAATATTTGACCATATTTCAAAGCATTTATTTCATAATGTACTTAATACCAGCAAAGTTTGGATTTATTTCATTTCTTCAATTATTTTAAATACATTGACGATTTTGTCATTTTAAAAGTGTCGATTATCTTCGTAATGAAATAAATCCGCATAGAAATATGAAATTGGTAGAGAATAGTATATATCACATTACCATCTAATCGATTTTCAATCTTGCCATTTTACAAGTTTATTGAATAAAGAATTGAAAGTTTGCAAAAAATGTACACACCACTTCCAAAATATTTACTGACTCAAATATTATATTTACTACTTATACATCATAAACGAATGAGGACTAAATTTTTCAAGAAGGCTTAGATTTCTATAAGGTACATGCAATTTATAATAACAATATTATAATTATTCTGTTGTTTGTTATCAAATATAAAAGTAGCAACAACAATACTTAAAAAAATATATAAATTTAATTATCAATAAAAAGCAAAAAGAAAAAAAAACTTTGCTAAAATATGAACTATAAAATTAACTTTTCCTATTGTCTTGAAGAAAAATGTTCAAGTTTCGGCTCTTTAAATAAAAATATTTTATGCTCGGTCTCATGTAGACACAAAGAAAATATTTATTATATAAAATTATTATATTTTAACCATATTATATGTATGTGGAGCATATAAAACATAAAACAGAGAAATTTTATATTTTTTTAATTAATTAATTAAATTTTTATTTTTTTGTGAGAATCTACATGAGAGTCTTACGATTTCCATATTTTGATATGTATAAGAATTTGTTTTCGTTTAATTGATTTTTTTTTTTTGTACACAAGGTAATTTAGTGGTGTATGTAAATATGTGGGAAAAATAAATATTACTCAAATGTTCTTGCGTTAGTTCTCATTAATATAATAAATCAAGAATTTTATTATTGAAGTTTCAATTATTCGGTTATTTAATAATTGGCTGATATTTCTCACAAAGGGCCAATGCGACGCTACACAGTTGAAAAAAAAATTTAATTTTTAATGCAAGCCTTGCATTACGACTTATGTAATGCAAGTTCATATTAAATTGTAAAGTATGATTGCGTTAAAATGAATTTTAATGCCATTATGAGGATTTCTAAACCAGTATTTGCATTAAGAAATATTTTTAATACAACATTTTAAAGCAACCTGCTCAAATTTAAAAAAATTATACCGACATAAAATTCGCTAACACAAGCGGACTTAAATGTATATATGACTAATAAGGTCATGCACGAATTTTGCATTACTGGTATAAAATTCACTAAATCAAACCGACTACATGACATATAAGCAGCTTAATAAATCTCTAATAATTTAGTTTTCCGGATTCGAAAATATCCATTATGGTTTTAACGTAAGCTTTTCAGTTCTTAATTTATAAGTTATTACCTTGGGCGAACACAAAGTGAACTATGCTGGCCCGCCGATTGAAAGATGAGATGAACATAAAAGTTTTTTTTTATTTTTATAAGTAAACTGCTCTCTTGCTTCTTCATAATGGGCTTCTACATAATTGGTAGGTCCTACAGTAAATTAAGAAATCTGAAGAAATTTTAGTCATATTTCTTGGACGATTCAAATAGGATTTGTCATTGCTTAGCAAAGCAAATCTTAAATATTTATATCTATCACAATATTTAGTGAATAAAATAAACCGAAAAAAATATTGTAATATTGGCCCCTATTTTTTAAATATATTAATTTAACATTCAATTAATTCCTAAATATTTTCAATAAACCATAATATTAAACAGCCAAAAAAAAAACAAAAATTGTCTAACCCAAACTTTGTCCAGCATATCGCACCACATGAATTTTAAACTCTTATACAGTGTAACTTCCAATTTACTCGACAGAAAACTTTCGGTCATGCTCCAAAAATCTCAATATATCTGAAATAGTTGCCCAAAAAAAAAAAAAAAAAAAAACTTTGTTTCACATTCCGTTCCCATACAAAGGGTACAGCTACATCGAAGAAACACACAGGAAGCGAAACCAGAATGAACAAAGTGTCTGGAAATTTTTATTTTATTTTTTATATTAGAATAAAAAAAAAAACTTTTAATATACTTTTAATATAAAATTTACTTTGTTATTTATGTATTTCTCGTAGCATCGAGAGGAAAAAAAATATAAAATAAAATT
The DNA here is from genome assembly GCA_958295665.1 of Tipula vernalis. Classification (NCBI taxonomy): domain Eukaryota; kingdom Metazoa; phylum Arthropoda; class Insecta; order Diptera; family Tipulidae; genus Tipula; species Tipula vernalis. The sequence goes on along the minus strand of OY282560.1, from coordinate 340,313,699 downwards.
GTGTGTATTTTATACATAAAACATACAACATGAAACTGGAAATAATATACAAAAAAAAAAAATCATTCTACATTTTTTATAATACAGTTTGAATAGCAAAATTACAAAAAGAATATTCGAAAAGTTTCGTTTTTTTTTTTGTTCCGGGGTTTGGTATTAAAGAATTAAGTTTTCTATTTGGTGAACTTCTTTTTTTTAACTGTGTGCGCTTTAAGGAGCCGTACAGCATTATATATCAATGTCACAAAATTTCGATTCTACAAATAGGATAAAAATATATATATAAAAAAAAAAAAAGTTTTTTATATTGCTAAATAGTCAAACTTAACAACTTTACACAATTACTTTTATTTTACAAATTACTGAAAATTTTTGTAATGTTGGCGGTTCTTTTTTTTTTGTTCGTTGCTAAATTACTATAAAAGAACTTCCTTATTTAATTAAAACCACATTCCTTTACAATAAACTTACTTATATTTTTATTTTTTATTTAGATCCCTTCCTTTATTGATCTACTTGATAACTAACTATTTTTATGTATATTTACATGGATATAGTACAGTGTGCTTTTGTTTAAATACGAAAACAAAAAAAAAATCCAAAAACCACCAAACATTACAAACAACAAATTAAGTTAAAAACTATTTTCTTGTTATCTGTTTTTTTTGTTCTAAACAACAAAATCGTAATTTAAGTTAGACGTATATACACATCTTGGATCTATATCTATTTGTTGTTTTATATAAATAATGTATCTTATTGTGGTTAGCTACTATACCACTAAAAACTATTGTAGTAGTTTTTATACTCTTTGCTTTACAAGATCTACACCCTCTTTTGTGACAAAAAAAAAAAAAAAAAACGAAACAAATACTGTTTGGTGAACAATTAATTTTATGTCTCTTTATAAACTATTGTTGGAATTTATATCGCAGTAATCTATACTCTAAGCTTGAAAGTTCAGAAAGATTTCCGATGTTTGTTTTGTATTATGGTACTGGTGGTATTGTCAAGTAATCAACAGGATAACGTTTTTGGCATGAATCCTAAAAAATATTGTCACCATATTAGAAAACGTTCATCGTTCTGATCTGAACAACTACGGTAGACTGCAAGGGCTCGTGCAAACCTAGTTTAACCGCAATATTATAAGCATAGAGGATAATAAAAGAGTGACTTAGTCATATTGGTCATCTGCTTGGAGTTAAATTGGACACGATAGGCAACCATAATGGAATAAAACTGCCTAAAAAAATATTTCTTTGGTTTATTTCGCTCTACTATTCAAGACAATCCTAAACTGATTACAAAAACTGCAATATCTTAATGGTTCTCTTAAGGAAGAAGCAGCGAAAATAAAGGAGTCGTTCAACATCATCGACGCTAAAATGTATAAAGAAAATATTATTACGTTTTTGCCTTGACAATCGAAGTTCGTATCTCTGGATTGAGAACAAAACAAAACACTTTAGTTTAACACAACGAATTTATTTATTTAACACCAAAAATCTAAATAACACAATTTATTAACAATAATTCCAAAATCACTTTTTAAAATAATTGCACTATTTCACACTAAAATACTTTTTAAAGCACATTCAAATTCCTTTTTTATTCCTTATACTTTTAGAATAGTTGAAAAAAGAACTGATGAAGGAATAATTCTGAAATTAATTTTCTACTAATAAATTTTAAAAACATTGTTACTATAAGGAAAAGTTTTTTCAATAAAATATACTTAAAAATCAAGTTAGCTGTTTTTTATTTATAAATTATTAAAGTGACAAAATATACACAAAAATAATAAAATAGATAATCGCCATAATAACTCTTATACTTTCGCTTACCAAACACTAGTAATCCAATTCGATATCGTTCGCCTTTTTATATACACAAACCAAGCTTCTAGAGAGATCGTAACTTTTCCAGTAAGAATAGTGTAGAAACATTTAGAACAATTTTATCATGGAAAATTCCATTTTAGTACAGCAAAACATTGAACTATTGATTTAATTTTTTCTATTACACACTAGGTATAACCGTTACAATATAATAATGTAACGTTTTTGCTTTGTCACTCAAGGTTCGTATCACTGGATTGTGAATAATACAAAATCAATTTAATTTATCAGAACGAATTTATTTATTTCACAAAATTTATTACAACACAGTTTATCAATCAAAATTTACAAAAATCACTTTATATAAATTATTCTCAAATTTTACTGATCACTTTTACTTTTTATTTCGCACAAAAACACTTTTTAAATCACTTTTTAATTCCTTTTTAATCTTTATACTATCGCTTACCAAATATTACTACTAATCTTACAAGTTTACTCTATCGCGTTCCAAATACGAATAATCCAATTCGATCTTGTTCGCCTTTTTATATACACAAACCAAGCTTCTCGAAAGTTCACGACTTTTCCAGTTGGAATAGCGTAGAAACATTACGTAACAATTTTTATCATGGAAAATTCCATTTTGTACAGTAAAACATTGAGGTATTAGTTTTACTTGTTCTATTAAACACTAGGTGTCACCGTCACAATAATGTTACGTTTTTGCCTTGTCAATTAAGGTTCGTATCACTGGATTGTGAATAATACAAAATCAATTTAATTTATCACCAACGAATTTATTTATGTCACACAAAAGTTATTACAATACAGTTTATTAATAAAAATTCACAAAATCACTTTATTTAAATTATTCCTAAATTTTACTGTACACTTATAATTTTTATTTCCACTAAAACACATTTAAATCACTTTTTAATTACTTTTTATTCTTCACACTGTCGCTTTCAAAATACTACTAATCCTTACAAGTTTACACTATCGCGTTCCAAATTCAAATATGGCAATTTGATCTTGTTCCCCTTTTTATATACACAAACCAAACTACTCGAAAGATTATGACTTCTCTAGTTAGAATAGTGTAGAAACATTTAGAACTGTTTTGTCTTGGAAAATTCCATTTAGTACAGTAAAACGTTGAGCTATTAGCTTAACTTATTCTATCACACGCTAGGTGTCACCGTCACAATATTGTGACATCTGGATTGTAATAGAACAAGTTAAATTAATAGCTCAATGTTTTACTGTACTAAAATGGAATTTTCCATAATAAAACTGTTCTAAATATTTTTACACTATTCTATCTGGAAATCTCATGAGCTTACTAGCAGTTTGGTTTGTGTATATAAAATGGCAAACTTATTAGAATTTGAAACGCGATAGTGTAAACTTGAAAATTATAAGTATTTGGTAGGCGATAATGTAAAGATTAAAAAGGGATTAGAAAGTGATTTAAAAAGTGTTGTAGTGCGAAATAAAAATTATAAGTTTACAGAAAAATTGTGTGAGAATTTAATAATTTGATTTTGTGAATTATCGTTTGTAAATAGTGTTGTAATAATTCTTGTGTTAACTAATTAAATTCTTTGGTGATAAATTGAATTGAATTCGTTTTATTCACAATCCAGTGATACGAACCTTGAATGACAAGGGAAAAACGAAACAATGTTGTTACGGTGGCACCTAGTGTATAATAGAATAAGTTAGATTAAAAGCACATATTTTATTGCTATTAGTGACTACTAGTGACACCTAGGTTAGGATATTTCATAATACTAAAATATAAATTTTCCATGCTACAACTTCCTACATTGTACGAGATATTCTTACTAGAAATAACATGAAATTTCTAGAAATTTAGTTTTAGTTTATGAAAAAGTGAATAAGATCGAATTGGAATTGGTAAGCGACAGTATAAGGATTAAAAAGTGAATTAGTGAGATATAAGAAGTAAAAGTGATCAGTAAAATTTGTGCAAATATTATAAAAAGTGATTTTGTGAATTATTATTAATAAATTGTGTTGAATTAATTTTTGGTGTTAAATAAATAAATTCGTTTGCGTTAAACATTAGTATTTTATTTATTCACAATCCAGTGATATGAACCTCGATTATAAAATAGTAAGATGTACAGAAATAGATTAAAACTCCATATTGTGACAAAAAACTACAACGGAACCTGCAGTTCAACCATGCACATTTTTTTTGGAAGTAATATTTTAATTTTATGATTTATATGTTTGGAATGTGTAGCACTACAAAAAAAAATTAAAATTAATGGAACATGATTTTTTTTGTGAAGTATTTGTTGCTATAGCAAAAAAGACTACACTTCCGAAAATTATAAAATTCTTCTCATTTTAAAGATAAATAAATAGGGATCATAAATTAGTTACAAAAATGGTACAATCTTAATTTATTATTTTACAAAATGGCCGCCGAAAAGTTGTTATTGAATTTTCTCCCATGTTAATCTTTTTTTTTCATCTTTTTCTATAATTAGTTCTATTCGAAATAAAAACAAAAATCAAAAAAAATCAATTTTTGTAAATATTATTTACCCGCATACTAAAATAATATAGTCACTACCTGAGAACATCTCTGAGATTCGTGTGATTTGGCTTACTGTAGTAGCACCTCCATACAGATATTGAAAAATTTGGTACGTTTTGATAAATTGTAACCAGAGCCCAACTAATTTTTATCGATATTGGATGCTTTGAAGTCCCCTTTCTAGGTAACTTAATCATTCTTTATTTTTGGCTTAATATACTCTGTCATGTCCTGTCCATGCATACTTATATTATATAAATTTTTCCCTGTTTATTAATTTTTAGAACATATTTTTAAATTGAGCTTAATTCAATATATTAATTTATCTGAAATTAATTGTGAATATACCCAATTTTTATTGTTACGTGGATCCAAAATTAGAATGATTACATATATTTTATTTTAGTTACTGCTTTAAAAATTATGTAGAAGTTTACTTATATTTAATTGCGATATATGGTATACATATAACGATATATGTATTTATGTTTATATCCTGGGATGACTAAAAATACATACTAGCATTTCAATGATTTCTTGGGATGGTACAAAATAATAGAATGATAGTGATTTCCTAGGATAGTATCTCGCGATAGTTTAAGTGTCAACAATTTCGTTTTCCTGGGATGAAAATCCTGGGCTAACTTTTTATACATTAATTTCCAATGGAATTGAATTCCAAAGAGAAACTCCTCTAACATAAAATGATTTGTTTAACGACCTACATACATTTTTAGTTGGAATTAGGTAGAAGTTAGAGAAATGAAACCAACTAAATATTAATTTCCTATATAGATAACAAGGCTTCTTAGCTTTGAGAAATTTAAAAATAACGTGCCTGTTAGAGACCGACCTACTAACGATATTACTTAAATCTTCATTTATCAGAGAAATATTCCTAACAATAGAATTTTGATCAAAATGATTATTTCTATAAATTTGAACGTCATCAGCGAAAAAATGAAATGAACAATTTTGAATGGAGGATTCTATGTCATTTATATACATAAAAAATAAACGAGGACCCAGCACTGAACCCTGAGGCACGCCGGAAATTACAGGAAGGAAATCAGACAAGGAATTGTCGAAAAAAACTAAAAATCAAAAAAAAAATAAACTAAGATAAGAGTTGATTAAAAGGAACTCTGTGATTAATTGAATCAAAGGCCTTAGAAAAATCTAACAAAGTTAAAGAAGTTAGTTCCTTATTATTCATTTTACGCCTAATATCATCACTTACATTTAATAATGCAGTAGAAGTGCTATGAAATTTTCTAAACCCGGATTGGAAGAAACTAATTAAACTATTGCTATGTAAATGCGATTGAATTTGATTTTTAACAACTATTTCGAAAGCTGTATATGTAGAGGGAACTTTAAATGCTAAATGGCCGAAAATGAGATTATTGATCTTTGGGATGGGGATTATTTTACTTAGCTTGCAATGATCTAGACAGGAAGAGGAGATGAGAATAAAATTAAAGATATAAAACAAGTATTTTGAGACGAAAGGGAAAACTCAGTAATTGAATTTTAAATTGACTTTATCCAGAACAGAAGATTCTGATTTAATCTTCCAAATAGTAGATTTTAAATCCTCAAGGGAAATATTTGGAAACGAAAATGAATTATAGGATGCGTTAGAGAACAATTCGACGGTACTACTGCCCGAGTTCAGACTACACAGTTGAAAAAGTATTGCTTATGTAATGCAAATTGCATTACATGTAGGTCCAGTGCAAGGCTGTATTACAAAATGATACAAAGCTTGCATTAAAAATTAGTTTGATGCAATTTGCATTGATTTGTAATACAGCAATTAGATTAAATTTTAGTGCAGCATTCCATTAGAATATAAAGCAAATTGTAGCAGTACCGTCAATCAACTGCATTAAAATTTATCAAAGACTGCATTAATAAAATATTTTAAAAGTTTTAAATTAACTAGTTGCAGAAGTAAGGCAGTTCACAGTTTAAATTCAAGTCATTTATTAAAAAAACAAATAGAATTATTATTAAAAAAAATGATATGATTAATAAGGGAATACGCGACACCGCTATCGGTTGGACAACAAAACGTTCGTGCCACAGTGTTGTGTACGGATAAATTAAGAGTATTTAAAAGATTCAAATAATTCCAATGGAAGCCGGAATTTTGGAGTCGCCGAATGTACAAGAGCAATAACTAAATAAACCTTCTAGGTCTACAAGTGAGTTTTGTGCATACGACCTCTTATTAGTTTTTGGTGGTATTGACGGTATCGAATAAGATTTTACGACCATTCATATAAATATTGATAAATAAAAACTCTAAATCCGATACTAACAATTCTGAAATGGAAGAAGGTTCGGTGACTAATCTAGCCTTAATGAGATCACTTACAAACATAATCAAAACAACCATAATTAAGGGAAAGTACCGCTCTATCTTTCCAAAATATATTATAACCATTAATGGCCACACCTGAACTAGGGATATTTGAGTTTAAAATGGTCTCAGAGACAAGATCAAACTAGGTACATTTAACAATGACCTATCGACTAACATAAATTTTAAAACTCCTTAAATTTTCCTACGACTGTTGGGCTCAAATAGTAAATTTTCAAAATTAAAAAAAAAATTGAAATAATGGTTAGGAAGCGGTACTACACTAAATCAGTTAACACAAATCTCAGAGATGTATACATGTAGGGACTATATTCCATAAATTGGGAATACAATAAGCTGAAATCGTGCAATAATAGCATTTAATATTGAAATATGGAGGAATAAACAGCTTGATGTATTCGAAATCAGTCAAAAGATGAGGACATCTCTCAGATTTGTGTTAATTGACTTAGTGTAGTACTGCTTCGAAACCATTTACCCCAAAAATTGTTTATTTTTGAAAATTTGCCTTTTGAGCTCAACCTATCATAGGACAATGACATATGCCAAGTTAATTAGCTTATTGTAGGTATTCCGAATTCGTGGAATAAAGTCGATACACAGTTGAAAAAAAAATGTAATTTTCAATGCAAAACCTTGCATTAAGACTCATGTAACACAAGTTATTATTAAATTCTAACATGAAGATTTCTAAAGCATTATTTGCATTAAAAAATATTTTTAATAAAATTATTAAACAGTTTAAAGCAACCTGCTCAAATTGAAAAATTATACCAATATATAATTCGCTAAAATAAACGTACTTAAATGTTTATATGAATAATAGATTCATGCACGTGTTTTGCTTTACTGATATAAAATTCGCTAAATCAAACCGACTAAATGACAAATAAAATAATTAGGTTTTCTGAATTCTAAAATGTCTACTATGTTAAAAGTAAGCTTTTCAGTTCTTAATTTATAATTTATTACCTTAGGCGAATATAAAGTGAAGTAGCCCGCCAATGGAAAAAATGAATGTTTGTTTTTTTTAAAGTAGGGCACCAAAAACAAAAGGGCTAAACTTACGGAACTTTTAATGCCACTTGCTTTAAAATTTAATACTTCTACAATATCTTTTTAATGCAGTTTCTAATAAACTTTAGTGCAGTTGATTGACGGTTCTTTTACAACCTGCTTAACATTGTAATGGAAAAAAGTCCCAGTGATTTCTTAATGAGGGTAGTTTTTTCTAATTGCATAAGTGTTGAGAAGTCGGATACAATACAACATTTCTTGGGGACATCTCTGAGACTGGCGTATGAAATTTAGAAGTTGAAATTTGGTTGCGTATTTAGTGTTTATTGACTATAAATGTACATATTTTGTCTCCAAAGGAATCATCAAATATTTGAATTTTAAATATTTATTCTACTATAATGCTCTTAAACCTTAATCTATTTCTTTACAATTATTTTTCGGGATGAGTACCGTTTGGATAAATATTTGAAATAAAACGTTAAATGTTAATTTCTTGTAAATGTGATAATTATTGTTCACACACAAAACAGGTATAAGCCCAATTACTACAGAAACATTAGCCCTGGTATATGCTAATATTATATTATGGAATATCACAACATTATTTAAAAAATTTCATATTGTTCAAAATTCTTTTCCCATAACGTGTTCAGGAATTTTAGGGAAAGAGTTTTTGGAAAACTATAAGTGCAAAATTGATTACGAAAATAAAACTTTAGAAATTATAAATAATAACCTAAAATTTACTATACCAATTATTTCCAATCAAATTCAAAAAATCTTTTTTCCTTAAAGGTCAGAAATGTATATTAATTTACCTATTAATTCAACTAATGACCAAGAGTATTTCTGCCCGTCTCAACAATTAACACCTAGAGTTTTTCTCGCAAACTGTATTATAAAATCATCAAATAACAATGTTGTTTTTAATATAATTAATAATAACGAACATAAAGTTGAACTTAAAGACCTAGTTATTACTAAAGAAAATTTAGACAATTATGAAGTATATCATTTATCGGAATAGACAAATACATTTGAAGAACGTCTTAGAAAATTGGATGAAGAAATTGATATAAGTCATCTAAATGGCGAAGAAAAAATATCAATACGAAATATTTATCGCGAATTTAATGATGTTTTTTATTTACGAGGCGATAAGCTATCTGCTACTTACACAGTTTATCATAAAATTCTAATTTTAAATAACGCTCAACCAATTAACAAAAAACAATACCGATTACCGCAATCTACAAAAACTGAGATAAATTCGCAAATCCAACAAATGCTAGATGATTTAATTATCGAACCCAGTGTTAGTCCATGGAATTCCCCATTATTGATAGTTCCGAAGAAGTCTGACTCTACTGAAAAAAAAATGGCGTTTAGTTGTCGACTTTCGCAAATTAAACGAAATTACTATTGATAATGTTATGTTTTTGGCTGGTCACTCAAAGTTCATATCACTAGATTGTGAATAATACAAAATCAATTTAATTTATCTCCAACGAATATATTTATTTCACAAAATTTATTACAACACAGTTTATCAATAAAAATGCACAAAATCTCTTTATATAAATTATTCTCAAATTTTACTGATCACTTTTACTTTTTATTTTACACTAAAAACACTTTTTAAATCACTTTTTATTCCTTTTAATCTATATACTATCGCTTACCAAATATTACTAATCCAATTCGACTTCGTTCGCCTTTTTATATACACAAACCAAACTTCTATAAAGCTCATGACTTTTCCAGTTAGAATAGCGTAGAAACATTACGTAACAATTTTATCAAGGAAAATTCCATTTTACTATAGTTAAACATTGAGCTATTCATTAACCTACTTCTATTACACACTAGGTGTCATTGTCACAATAATGTATTGTTACGTTTTTGCCTTGTCAAACAAGGTTCGTATCACTGGATTGTGAATAATACAAACTCAATTCAATTTATCACCAACGAATTTATTTATTTCACAAAATTTATTACAACACAGTTTATCAATAAAAATTCACAAAATCACTTTATATAAATTATTCTTAAATTTTACTGATCACTTTTACTTTATTTATCGCACTATAACACTTTTTTAAATCACTTTTTATTTCCTTTTAATCTTTATACTATCGCTTACTAATAATCTTACAAGTTTACACTATCGCGTTCCAAATACCAATAATCCAATTCGATCTTGTTCGCCTTTTTATATACACAAACCAAGCTTCTCGAAAGTTCACGACTTTTCCAGTTGGAATAGCGTAGAAACATTACGTAACAATTTTTATCATGGAAAATTCCATTTAGTACATTAAACATTGAGCTATTAGTTTTACTTATTCTATTACACACTAGGTGTCACCGTCACACTACCCCTCACCTAAGCCTGTTCGTCCCGAACAGGACCCAAATCACCTCCTCTGTATAGGGCTAGCCTCTCCAAATGCACCACCTTTGGTTTACCTCGATGTCCCTTCCGTATCCGATAAACCACGTCGTTCATCCTTGTGATGACAGTATAAGGTCCTTCCCATGCTGGTTGCAGCTTCGGTGATAATCCCTTTTTCCGTTGCGGGTTGTGAAGCCATACTAATTGCCCTTCCTGGAAGCCCTGGTTATTTGCTCGTATGTCATATCGAGCCTTCATCCGGTCACTTGACATCCGTATTTTCTCCCGTACAAATTGATGAATCTCATTAAGTTCCTCTTTCATTCGGTCTACGTAATCTTGTCCACATAAAGCCGATGATGGTACAGCCCCAAACTTTAGATCTCCAGGTAACCGTAGATTATCTCCAAATAAAGTTTTAGCTGGTGTCATTCCGGTTGTGTCATGTATAGCTGATCGATAGGCCATCAGAAACATCGGTATATGTCGATCCCAGTTGCGTTGGTTTTTCTCAACGACCTTTGCTAGATATTCCTCCAATGTACCATTGAATCTTTCCACCATACCGTCAGACTGTGGATGCAAAGGCGTTGTTCTCGTTTTATTTATACCGAGCATCTGGCATATTTCTTGAAACACCACCGACTCAAAATTCCGTCCTTGATCGGTATGAATCTCCATCGGCACTCCAAATCTGCTAATCCAATTGTTTACCACGGCATCAGCTATTGTTGTCGTCTCCTGATTGAGAATGGGGTACACCTCCGGCCATTTGCTGAAATAATCCATGATTACTAGCACATATTTGTTGCCGCTCTCAGTGGTGGGAAATGGGCCCGCTACATCCATTGCAATTCTTTCGAATGGTGCTCCAACGTTATACTGCTTCATGGTTCCACGACTTTTGCGTGCGGGTCCCTTCACCGCCGCACATTGGTCACATTTTTGGCACCATTCTATCACAGACTGCCTACATCCTGCCCAGTAGAATCGTTGACGTATCTTTGCTAGAGTTTTATTAATTCCAAGGTGGCCCCCACTTGCTCCTCCATGATACTCATTCAGAATTTCTGCAATCCGGCACTTTGGTATCACCAGCAACAATTGCTTCACTTTGCCATCCGTGCTTTCCCACAATCGTTTTAAACAGCCATTCTCAAGACGGAGGCTATCCCATTGAGCCCAATAAGCCTTGACAATGGGAGTTCTGTCCGCGATTTCGCTCCAAGTTGGCCGGTGTTCCTTTTCCTTCCATTCCATTATAACTGATAAATCCGTATCACCCAATTGCTCTTTCCTAACCATTTCGTCGGTCCACTCCTCATCAGGCAGCACTTGCGTAAGCCTAACGTCGATGATGCCTTCCTTTGCTTCAACATGGCCACAATGTTTACATTCTACTGGACACGGCCGTCTTGATAATGCGTCGGCATTTCTGTGTGCACTTCCCTTCCGATGTTCAATTTGGAAATCGTAGCTTTGAAGACGTTCGATCCAGCGTGCTACTTGTCCCTCTGGATTCTTAAATTGTAACAGCCACCGTAAAGCGCCGTGATCTGTCCGTAAATGGAATTTTTGGCCATAAAGATACTTATGGAAATGCTTGACACACTCCACTATAGCCAACAATTCTTTCCGTGTCACGCAGTAATTACGCTCCGGTTTTGATAATGTTTTGGAGAAGTACGCAATAACTCTTTCTTGACCATTAATTTTCTGTGATAACACACCTCCTATACCGTCATTACTTGCATCGGTGTCTAAAATAAATTTCACGTTGGGTATAGGGTACGCGAGGATTGGCGCGACACACAACCGTCTCCTTAGTTCCACGAATGCTTCTTCCTGATCATTCTTCCATTCGAATGCCTTGTTCTTCCTGGTCAACTCGTGTAAACTCTTGGCGATGTTGGCGAATCCTGGCACGAAGCGTCTATAATAGGTGCACAATCCGAGAAAGCTTCGTAATTCGTGTAAATTTTTAGGTCTTGGCCAGTTCTTAACCGCTGCGATCTTTTCTTCGTCGGTGTGAATTCCATTAATCGTTACGAGATGACCCAAATATTTGACTTCAGTTCTGAACAGCTTACACTTCTTTGGACTTAACTTCAATCCGGCAGCCTGTATCCGATCCAAAACTTCCGCCAAGTTCTTTAGATGCTCGTCAAAATCCTTCCCCATAACGATGATGTCGTCCAGATATATTAGGCAAGTCTTCCAATGTAATCCCTTTAACACGCGCTCCATTAATCGTTCAAAAGTCGCAGGGGCATTACATAATCCGAACGGCATAACATTAAATTGCCAAAGTCCGTTACCCACACTGAACGCTGTTTTCTCGCGATCTTCCTCTTGGACTTCCACCTGCCAATAGCCGCTTTGTAAATCTAATGTCGAAAATATTTGAGCACCCGATAATGTGTCTAACGTGTCATCGATCCTTGGCAGTGGGTAGCTATCTTTTTTCGTCACAGCATTGAGTTTTCGGTAATCAACGCAAAATCTCATGCTACCGTCCTTCTTCTCGACCAATACTACCGGTGAACTCCATGGGCTGTTAGATGGTTCGATTACTCCTGCTGCCTGCATATCTGTTACCATTCGATTGACTTCTTCTTGTTTTGCCAAAGGTAGCCTCCTGGGTGGTTGACGAATCGGCATCTCCGTTCCCGTATCAATTCGATGCTTTACCATTGAGGTCCTTCCGTTATTATCCGATGTACTGCAGAATATGGACGTGTACTGTTTGAGTAGTTGATGTGCAGAATCTTTCTGTGCCTCAGTAAGATCTTCGGTCCATTTCTGCATGAGTTGTTCTACCATTTCTTTCTGCTCTTGCATGTCGGCTTTTTCAACCGGACTTCTCTGTTCACACTTTACTATAGTTGAAACCTCGTTACATTTTCCGATGACTGTCCCTTTCTTGATGGTTTTCGTCTTATCCGAGAGATTTAGAGTCCTAATTGGTACTCTATAGTCGTTGTCTGGTTTAACTAGGGCTTTCCCGATTATAATTTCCTTGGCTCCGTTCTCCTCTTCGTTAGCTTCCACAACCCACAACCTGGGTGACCCAGAACCTCCCTCCAATTTTCCCCATAGGATCGTCTCCGAATTCGGTGGCAGCTTCTCCCGATGATCAATAATAATTCGCCTGATAGTTGCTCCGGCACTGCTAGATTGAAGTGGCAACTCGATGTTATCGTAACTTAAAACTCCTCGTCCAACATCCACCACGAAGCCATTTGCCCTCATGAAGTCCATCCCCATTATGACTTCATCCACAATATCTGCAATCAGCACTTCGTGTTGGAAAAGAGTTCTCCCGATTTTTATTTTCACGATCTTTTTGCCTTTTATTATTGAACTATCTCCAGTTGCTGTTTGTAACTTCAATCCATTAGCTGGTTGTACACCTCCATCGATCAGATCTTTACGGACAATCGTGCGATTTGCTCCCGTATCCAGAGTGATGATGCAATCCGTGCCATCAATGTCGCCTTTGATTGTTAAGCTGTCACCGCCTCTTGCTACTTTCGAAACGCGGATGGAGGTTATGGGGCAATCGGTTGTGGGAGTCAGCTTCTGCCCCTTTAAGCTGACTCGTTGTAGTTTAACGGCTCCGCCGTCATTTGGCCTTCTTGCCTAGCCAACGCCTGCTCCCCGCTTGGTCGTCGCTGCATAGGAGATGGTGATCTTCCCCTTTTTCTTCTTAATTCCCAGCAGTCGCGAGAGATGTGACCGACCTTATCACATGCCCAACATTTGATTTTGCCGCTTCCATCTCGGTATCTTGGTGTTGACCGCTCGTTGTTTATGCTTGTATCGATTTCTACTCGGCGTATTTTCATTGACGGTTTGGTGATGGCTTGTGCAGTTTCATTTGTTAACGCACAAGCGATGGTTTCCGCAAAGGTTGCTTTAGGTGACAACATCACCGCCCTGCGTGTCTCTGGATCTCGAATGCCGTCAATGAATGCGTCAATTTTTAGCCTTTCCATATAATCAGCCGACGTACTGGTATGTGCTAGATGTACTAGTCGCTCGATTGCCGATGAAAATTCCTGAAGTGATTCTCCTCCCTTTTGGTAGCGGCTTTTCAATTCCATTCGATAGATTTCCCGCTTGTGATCACTGCCGTACTTCCGATCCAGCGCCTTCATAATTTCGAGATAGCTGCTGCGCTCTTGTTCCGGGATGGTTTGTAAAGCCTCTGCTGCTTCGCCTTTGAGGGCCACTATTAATGCCGCGACACGATGTTCGTCGTTCCAATGATTTTGATTGGCTGCCGTCTCAAATTGAAATTTGAAAATGACGAAAGATGTTGTTCCGTCGAATGTTGGTGGCTTTATCTTGATTGATTGGACGGTTTGTACCACTTGTGTTGTTGTTCCACTTGCCTTGATATCAGTTAGTTCTTTCTCGAGCCGTTGGCATTTTTCTTCAACCTGCTGAACCTCCGTTTTGACAAGTTGAACTTCCTTTTGCAGTTTTTGGTCAACCTGTTGAATCTCCATTTGCAGCTTCTCTACTTCGCCGTGTATGTTAGCAGATAATTCGAGAAGTTTCTCGTCCATTCTCTTATGACCATCAGTAATTTGGCTTTTAATTTCTTCTCCTTGTTTCTCCACCCGGTGTTGAAGTTCTTCGTTTGATTGTTTCATAGTCTCCAACTGCCGCACATTTTGTTGTTCCATTTCATTCTTAATTTCTTGGTTTGACTGCACTGCTTGTTGCGCCATTTGATTTTTAATTTCTCCTAGCTGTCGTTCGTTTTGTTGTTTCATTAGACTCATCTGTCCCGTCATCTGGTTCATAGCAGCTATTAACTGCGACAAATCGAAACTTCCAGAATGTTCTTGTGTCTTTTCGACCAACGGTTGTTTATCTTCTGCTTTCTGCTCTACGGTTGCCGCATCCGTTACTTTCTCTCCAAAATCATGATGTTCCGCGTCCAGCCCTTCTTTCTCCATGGCATCACGTAGTCGCGCTTGTAAAGCTGCTTTACCACCATCGGTAGCCAAACCCCGTTTCTCAAGTTCGCTCTTTAATTCTGGAACTTTTAATTCGCTGAGAATCATTTTCTTTATCTTTTTATTCACAATCCCACCGCTGTCACCAAATTGTTACGTTTTTGCCTTGTCAAACAAGGTTCGTATCACTGGATTGTGAATAATACAAACTCAATTCAATTTATCACCAACGAATTTATTTATTTCACAAAATTTATTACAACACAGTTTATCAATAAAAATTCACAAAATCACTTTATATAAATTATTCTTAAATTTTACTGATCACTTTTACTTTATTTATCGCACTATAACACTTTTTTAAATCACTTTTTATTTCCTTTTAATCTTTATACTATCGCTTACTAATAATCTTACAAGTTTACACTATCGCGTTCCAAATACCAATAATCCAATTCGATCTTGTTCGCCTTTTTATATACACAAACCAAGCTTCTCGAAAGTTCACGACTTTTCCAGTTGGAATAGCGTAGAAACATTACGTAACAATTTTTATCATGGAAAATTCCATTTAGTACATTAAACATTGAGCTATTAGTTTTACTTATTCTATTACACACTAGGTGTCACCGTCACAGTATTTCCCTTACCCAACTAGGTGACACCTAGATTGTAAAAGAACAAGTTAAATTAATAGCTCAATGTTTTATTGTACTAAAATGGAATTTTCCATGATAAAATTGTTCTAAATGTGTCTACACTATTCTTACTGGAAAAGTCATAAACTTCCTAGAAGTTTGGTTTGTGTATATAAAAAGGCGAACGAAATTAAAAAGTGATTTAAAAAATGTTGTAGTGCGATAAATAAATTAAAAGCGATCAGTAAAATTGTGCGAAAATTAAAGTAAAGTTATTTTGGGAATTTTTGTTTCGTTCGTGATAAATTGAATTGATTTTGTTCGTAACTATACTAATAACTGCTGCACATATTGATACACATTTTTACTTGTTAACAGAAATTTCACATTTATGCAGATTACACATTTCCAAAAATTGGCCATTAACAAGTCGCAAGAATGCTACCAGAAAATAGTGGTCGATATTCAATTTGATGTGTAATTAAAACATTATTGTTAAATTAATTGTCATTAAATAAACAAAATAAATTTTCGAAATGCAATGAAAAAGCTTGGGCGATTTGTTTATAGAACAAGCCAACTGTTCTTCCTATATATGGACTAGGTTTTATCCTCATAATTAATTCAATTTAAACACAACTTCTGTTTTTGATGTGATTGCAAGATTTAGCCACAAGGTTATTTATTTTTTTGGCAGCAGAATCTGAAATTTTACTTTAGCGTGTAATATGTGATTTAGTCATCCTATCGTTTGTTTTTATTAAAGCTGCTACAAGAAAAAAACACATTTCAATACCAAACACCAAAAACAAAAATAAAAAGTTTCAAACTTTTATTTATCACAAACAAATAACGTAAACATAATAAATTGAAATTGATTGATTCTAGGAATGGAGATGTACAAGACAAAAAATATACAAAACGAAAGCAAAGTGCACCTAAAACATTTTATAACTTTAACTAAAAAAAATTTTACTAAGTTAATTTTTTTTAGAATACACCTAGACACTATAAACTTATTTAGAACTTTTACAATAATATGTGCTTTATTATATGTATAAGTAAAATGTATTCTAGCACATAAATGCATACGAGAAGTTGTGCTTAAAATTTCATAAAGAGCTTAGACTAAATATACATACATACATGCATACATATAAGAAAGTCTAAAATTCGTTAAAAACATTATCGTAAACAAGCTTGATGTGTACGAGTAAAAAAATAAAAATAACATTCAAATGACGTTAAGATATCAATGTCAAGCTTTTGGATTTTATTTTAATTTTCTACATTGTATACGTTGTATATTTTATGTATATGCTCGGCAAGAAATAATGAATCACTGTTAGTTACATGAATTTAGCATTCATTCTATCAAGTTTTTTTGTTCTATTATATAAATGCAAAAATTCTAAAATATTTTAGACAATGGCTCTAAATAAAGCAAACTGATAGAATTCTAAATATTTAGAATTTTTGTAAATTTGTTTATTTTTTGAATGCATAATAAAACTTTTAACTTTAGGTAGAAAAATAATTTTATAGTTTTTGGAAGTTTTGTTTTATGTGTGGGCAAGTAATAAAATTGCTCATACTCTATAATGTAATTAATTCCGCACAGATGAAAATATCAAAAATCCGTGTCATATTAATTAGAACCCAAATTTATTTAAACATAATTTATGATTAAATACGTGACCATAAACAGAGGCAAAAAAAAAAAAAAAAAAAAGTTACTTAATTCTATAAGGAGTATAAGATTATATAAAGTTGAGGAACCAAGCAAAATAAAAATCACGTGCCAAAATAGTTTTTATGGGTTAATAAAAACACAGCATATTTCATGATTCTATTAACAAGCAAATAATTTCAATTATATTATCTAATAAATAGAGTATTTTAACTAATTTTTTTTTTTATATACGTAACAGTTGTGATTTTATAATATATAAAATAACCATTAACTGTAATTTAATATATATTATTATTAAAAATCAAAAAAAAAAACTTTTACCAACTTTTGTTCAGTATTATTTTATTTTGTTTAAAGTCACGTCCAAACTAACAAAAATTATCTACCAAAAAATAAAAAATAAAAAAATTAAATAGAAAAGCTGTTTGCACCACATAAACATGTATATGTATACATACCGTATACCATACAGTGTGAAGAAAATAAAAATAGCAAACTCATAACAAGTTGAAAGTACTTTGTAATCTAATTTCAGTAAATTATTTTTTATGTTTTCCTAGTTACTCCATTTATAAGTCTAACACGTCATTAATTATTATTTTTCTATTGGAAAAGGATGCTTGAACCATATTACGAACGGATGTAAATGCTTAGCTTAACTACTTCCTTTTTAAACTAGTACCATAATCACGAGGACGTTTCTATAAACTTTCGTTTTGCATGGGAGGTCACTTTAACAAAAAAATTTGCAATATCTTACCACATTCCTATATAAATTTGTTATGGCCCATAAACAGTTATTTTTAATTGCTTTTTAAAGTTTATAAATCAGAACAATTAAACTAACTTTATTTGTGTTACATACAATTTTTTTTTACCCATCCCACACAAAAAAAAATCGATTTCTATTTTTAGTGTAAACATTTTTAGAAATAAAACTTTCCATAAAGTTCTGCACTGATTGAAAACTCTATATAGAAAATTGTTAAGGTACATACTCATATTTGTAAGTAAAATATTCTTAATTGAATTTTCCGGTTCGTATATAGATCCATTAAAAATATGAAAATAACTACGTACTCTCTCTTATACAGTATTTTTATTTTGCTGTTCAACTACTTGCACAATTTAAATAAAAGAATATTATATAAACTTGAAACAAAAAAAGTTAAAAAAAAAAATGCAATAACAACAAAACGTTAAAACTCTGCTAAGAAAACTTTATATAATTTAGTTGTTCTCTAAAGTTGAACAAGACTATGCAAAAAAAAAAAAAATAAATAAATAAAATTAAAAAAGATTCAATAAGTTTCAAGTTCTTACAAAATAGTTCTTCCATTCACTATTATATTTTTAAATAAATACATTTAACTTTACTTTTTGTATATTAATATTGTCAGAATGTAAATAATATTTAAAATCAAGAAAAAAAAATTTTAAAATCTTTTTTTTTCGTATGAAACTATTTAATTAGTCACGCCTTTTGGTTGTGCGGTAATTTGATACTTTCCTCAAGTAGAGCAATTTTATGGAAAATGAATTACCTCCGCATCTTGATATAGAGAAGTTATTAAATAAAAGTAAAAGTATTTTGATTGTATAATATCCATTTATATATGTATATTACTGTTTAAATATACTGTTTAAATATTGAATGAAGCAACAGAATTTTGTTGAGACTGTTTTAGGAAACTTTTTCTATTTCTATTAATTATTTATGAAAGTGTGTTCCCCCGTGTACCATAAAAACAAAACTTTTCGATATATTCTTTTGTAAGAAATCAATTAAACCAATGAAAAACAAAGAGAAAAAGTCCCTGGTATTCTTATATTCGATATATTGTCAAACATTTTTTTTAATTTAAAGGTCTCTTCTCTACGCAAATGAACAGGCGGTTTAAAATGCAAGACCCTACAGGAGAGGCAAGTCAAACCCATCATATTGAAATACTTTTTCTCTTTGAATATTCCCTTCGCCCTATGTCGTATTTACACAGAAATCTGACAGAGGATTATTGTCTGTGCTGATACCGGTCTGTTGGTTCCAATAATATTTACAAAAAAATCTTAACTTAAAATTCCATAAAATTTGTAAACGTCCCTAGTGGTTGTTTATCACTTCGTTTAGTCTTGTTAATATTAGTAAGGGCGGCAATGGCAAATCAGTACAACCTATTTTGGGTTTAAATTAAAATCTGCAAATGAAATGAAGGAAATCACAAAACTCCAGAGTTAGTTTTTAACGAGTAGTTTGTTTTAAGCTTTTTCAAAACTTGAAAGCTCATAATACCTAAACCTATTTAATAACCATAAAAATTCTATAGGTTAATAAAATATTTTACAAAATTATATCGCGAGTAATACAAATTTTCATAGATTAGTCAAATTTTTATTTGGCATTGACAACAATAATTCTGTATGTTGATTTTATTCGAAATTAATGTAAAATGTGTAACCTAAAGAAATATTTAAAGCTGAAATGGAATACTTAAATTTGTAACGAATGCGTGACAGCGATAAGATCAAAAATAGGCGTCAGGATGGGCGTGTTTAGATGGAGTCAGACATCCAGTCAGACGTGACTAATGGTTAAGTAAACCGCTAAAATTAAGGCTTGAGAGGGTACATACTAGAAAGGAAAATGGGCTGGGAAGAAAAAAATGAGACAGAATAAAGTATACAGAAGTCCGCTATGCCTTTAATCGTGGGCCTACAGACGAAGATACTACTCCATCCAGGATGCTAAACAAGCTTCGGTGAATATTTCCGCCACTCCTTAGGTTGACACAATCTTAGGAGATAATGCGCTTATTTGAGAAAGTCCCTTAAAAATCATCGGAAGGGACATTCAACCGTATATCCGGTGATGTTTGGAATTTATTACCGTGGGGTCCCTTGAAAGAATTTGATTCCTCGAGCGTGGTACTCTGCACTGACGCTCAGGATACACCGCCACTATGTATGATTTTCGCTCGCCTGTGGTTTCCCAACTTCACCGTTCCAGCGGGTTGATTTAGGTTATTTTTATTTCTCGGGCTAATTCTCACGGGCTAATTCTTGAAGAAGGCACTCCTATATATCAAAAAAAAAATATATTTTTTGAAATTTTCTAACAACGAACATCACATATCATTCCTAATCAAGATCGTGATGGATATTTCCCTTACGATTATGGATTTTCCGTTAACTTCAGGGAGGTTATTCGCCTGGTTTTGTTGTTAAAAGTTGTTACTGACAACACTTTAATTGCAATATTTTCAAGCTTTTACTTAATCTATAAAAAGCTTTTAATTTTACAAACGGCCTATACACTGATCAAATATTTTAAAAAACTTGCGGTTATAATTGAATATTGTGAGTAATTCAGATTTACATAGATATGAAATCAACAACTTTTCATTCGGTATTTTGACAACAACAACTCAGTTAATGACGACAGTTTTATCATAGTTTATTTCAAAATTTTTTGAAACTTGAAAGCACGTAAAGTTCTCACCTAAATAATCATCATAAAGAGTCTATGGGCTTATCAAATATTTTACAACGACGACAATTTAATCGAAGTTTGGTTTAAGCTTTTCAAAATTTGCCAGCACATAAAGCCCTAACTTATTTAATTATTATAAACACTCTGGCTTATTAAATATTCGACAAAAATAGAGCTTATGATTGAATATCGCGAGTAATTAAAATTTTAACAAATTTGACAACAATGGTTCGCTGCATGAGTTTGTGAAAACATGTAAAATTTGTCCTAATCTCAAATAAATATGGATGTATTAATGAGAATAATTTATGAAATTCAGATTTACCGATAAAATATTTAAGCTCTCTGTCAGTAATTAAATTTGACTCGAAAGAAATTTTATAATCTTGCCTAAAGATCTTACCCTTTGTAGTAGACACATATTTGTTTTAAAGTCGGGGTTCTTCCTAAACTTTCATCCGTAAATGTTAGTTCAAACGAAATTTTATTTAAAAAAAAAATCTCAATCCGGGCCAAACATCGTATTCAAATGGACACATGTTCTCAGTTGATGAAGATGAAAGGAAAAAAGCATTGAGTGATTTTAAAAAATTGTTTGAGTGGGTGAGAGATAAAAGTGACCTGATTGTATGTGGAGATATGAATGCGCATGCGAGAATGTGGGGTTGTTTAGACAATTGCGCAAGAGGAAAACAGTTGGCCGACCTGATTCAAGACTCCGATATGGTGCTCTTGAATGATGGAAGGCCTACTAGAATGGCGAATGTGGGAGGCACGGCCAGCGCAATAGATTTGTCTTTGACAACTATTGAACTGGCCTGCCGGGTCACTTGGAATGTTGAAGAAGAGAATTTGGGTGGTGATCATTTCATGATCAAAATGATCATGAATGATAATCGAGTGTTTAGGAAAAAACGTGAATTAATGAATAACAGGAAATGGGTGAATGAGATGAATGAGATTCTCGGAGAAAATGAAATAAATCAAAGCCGGTTAGATAGTGAAATTGAACGGATAAATAAATTGTGTATAAAAATTGTGGATATGAAAGAGATTAATGTGAATGGTTGGTGGAACAATGAAGTTCAATACTGGTATGAAAGGAAGCGAATAGCCTTGCGTGAATTTAATAGGAATAAGAGTAGTGAGAATAAGATTATGTATGGTAAAATGAATGGAAAATTGAAAAAGGCTATTCGCAGAGCAAAAAGGAAAAGTTGGCGGGAATATATGTCCCAAATGACACATAGAACCACAACTAAGGATGTATGGGGTTTGTTTAATAGGGTGAATGGTAAATACTTTAATGTGAGCAATGTGGTATGTGAGAACAGAGAAAAAGGTGAAGAATTTATAAGAATGATATTGAATGTAAGCAATGATTTGAATGTAATAAATGAAGTTGATAGAATGAGTAGAAATGAAAGAATGGATTGTATGTATGAATGGGGAGAGTTCCTGAGAGTGTTAGATAGATCAAAATCTACCACTCCAGGGACGAACCGAGTAAGTTATAAGATGATTCGGTTGTTGAGTGACTCAGCAAAACATAATTTGCTTGAGATACTCAACAAAGTGTGGATGGGTTCAAAAATACCGGACAAATGGAAAGAGAGCAGGGTGGTTCCTATCCCTAAACGAGATAGAGATCCAAATGTGGCAACAAATTATCGAGGCATATGTATGTTGAATGTTTTTATAAAAATCTTGAATGGAATGATGAAAGAGCGCATGGAAGATTTTGTGAATGAGAATAATTTGTTGCCATCGACAACATTTGGATTTCGAAAGAACCACTCTGCAATTGAGTGTGTGGAAAAGTTTGTTTGGGAAGTAAGAAAGGATAATTTGAAAGCTGTTGCGGTATTTTTGGACATCGAAAGAGCTTATGATTATGTGGTTCCGTGGAAATTACAACAAATTCTATCGAATTTTGGATTTTCACGGAAAGTATGTATGTGGATAAAAGATTTCATGACTGATAGAAAAATGGTTCTGAATGGAAGTGGTTTTAGGTTGGAGGGAGTTGCAAATATTGGACTTCCGCAAGGAAGTAGAATATCTCCAGCTCTGTTCAACCTATATACCAGCGAGATACACCACATCAATACAGACAATCAAATCGTTCTGCAATTTGCAGACGATTTTGTAGTAATTGGAAAAGGGAGAAGTATTGATGTGGCGGCTCAAAGAGCGCAAAAGGGGGTAAATGATTTAATACAAAAACTTAAAATGTTGAATCTGAGAGTGAATCCCGATAAGTGTGCTTATATGAGTTTCAGAACAAACGTTGCAAATGTTAGTATAAGTGTTGATAGCCGAAGAATTGAACAAGTAAATGCGTACAGGTATTTAGGTATTTGGATTGATAGACGAATGAACTTTGGAAAGCACACGAAAATTTTGGCAGATAACTGCAAGGAACGTTTAAATGTGGTTAAACGGGTGAGCAAACCTAAATGGGGCGCTCATCCGAGTGTGACTGACATGTTAAGGAAGGCCCTTATATCCTCCAAAATTGGATATGGTATTAGTGTGTATGGGAATGGTTCGAAAGGGGCTTTTAGCCAATTAATGCAAGTAGAAAATGCATGTGCAAGAGTGGTATTGGGGGCGATTAACTCAACCCCAATACACACTCTGTGGTCTGAAATGGGTGATTCACCTCTCGATTACAAGAGAGAGTGGATCACAGTGAGAGAGTCGGTGAGAATGATAACAAAGAAAAATGAGTTTTGGAACGAGATGATAGTAAGATTACAAAATAGGACGGTGTACAAACCGACATATAGAACTAGTATTGCACTTGAAAACTTGAACATGTTTCTGAGTATAGGCAATGCTGGTCCGCAACCCGTTCCGAATAATCTTACTCTATGTTTGAATATGGAGTAATTTAATAAGGGAATGAATGAAGTTATCGCTAAAATTATGTTTGGGAAAATCAGTCAGCGGTACGTGCAAGATGATATAGTTTATACAGATGCTAGTGTGAATGAGAATGGAGTGGGTGTTGGTGTCTTTATGCCTGGTAAGAATGTTGAAAGGTATTTTAAAGTGGACAAAAGCATCTGTATAATGAACGCTGAACTGATTGGAGTATTTGAAGGAATTAAACTGGCTGTGAATGAAGGGGAAAGGAAAATAGTAATATTTTCCGATTCCCAGAGTGGTTTATGTTTGCTAAAATGTGTAGGTGGAAGGGAAGGCAATGTGTATGTTGATTTAATTTTTGAATGTGTTCGAGACTGTCAACGTGATGTGACCATACAATGGATCCCATCACATAGACAGATCGAAGGGAATGAAAGAGCCGATATGTTAGCAAAAAAGGGTACATTGAATGACATGGTTCAGGAGTACGAAAGGAAGGATGCAAGAGACGTACTTCGAATGCTTCAGATGAATCTGTGGAGAAAATGGGAGAGTGAATTTAACGAGAAAAGTCTAACGAAAGGAATGAAGTACAGCGTGCTCCGTGGTGCTCCTTTAAGAATTCCGTTCTTTAAGGAGCTCAAAGGAGATACGCAAATGTTGCGAACGGTTGAGAGAATCAGGCTGAACCATGGAAACTGGAAGGAATGCTTGTGGAAACGTCATTTGAGTGAGGACAAAGATTGTGAGTTGTGTGGAAGTGTGGAGGATGTTGAACATCTCATATTGGCTGGTCCCAGATATAGCCAATATAGATCAAAGTTCAACATCCTTCGGAATGCAAGAAATCTAAGTGATTTAATGAATGAGGGTGATTTTTTGGCTTACAAGGAAATGTATGAATTTATTAGGATGAGGGGAATAACAATTTAATACGAAACAAATATTTACTAGCCGATGGAATATGTGAGGGGATAATCTGGTTCTTTTTAAGAGTGAGGAAAATATTATTAAAAATGTAAATTGAATTAAAATATGTAACAGAAAATTATAAATATGATTTTTGGCGATATGGCTCTTATTTTATGTAGGAGCCAAGCCTAATAAAAAATAAAAATAAAAAATTAAACCCAATGACCTAAGTTGTTACTGACGACAATTTATTCGTAGTCTGTGTTAAGCTTTTTAAACCTTTAAAGCACATAAAGCTCTAACCTATTTAACAATCATAAATCATATATAGGCTGATCAAATATTTTACAAAACTAGAACCTATGATTGAATATCGCGAGTAATTCAAATTTAAATAGATTTGATAACAATAATTTTGTATTTATTATGTTGACAACAACAACTCAGTACATTGATATAATTTGGACTTGCTGCAAAACGAGTTACAAAAAGAAATGCTTGAATATGAAACGGAATGACCTAAGTTGTTACTGGCGACCATTTATTGGTGGTCTATGTTAAGCTTTTAAAATCTTTAAAGCACATAAAGCTCTAACCTATTTAACAATCATAAATCCTATATAGGCTGACCAAATATTTTACAAAACTAGAACATACGATTGAATATCGCGAGTAATTCAAATTTTAATAGATTTGACAACAACAATTTTTTTATTTATTATTTTGACAACAACAACTCAGTACAATGATTTTATTTGGACTTGCTGTAAAACGAGTAACAGAAAGAAACGCTTGAATATGAAACCCAATGACCTAAGTTGTTACTGGCGATCATTTATTCGTAGTCTGTGTTAAGCTTTTTAAATCTCAAAAGCACATAAAGCTCTAACCTATTTAACAATCATAAATCCTATATAGGCTGATCAAATATTTTACAAAACTAGAACCTACGATAGAATATCGCGAGTAATTCAAATTTTAATAGATTTGACAACAACAATTTTTTATTTATTATTTTGACACCCACAACTCAGTACATTGATTTTATTTGGACTTGCTGTAAAACGAGTAACAGAAAGAAACGCTTGAATATGAAACCCAATGACCTAAGTTGTTACTGGCGATCATTTATTCGTAGTCTGTGTTAAGCTTTTTAAATCTCAAAAGCACATAAAGCTCTAACCTATTTAACAATCATAAATCATATATAGGCTGATCAAATATTTTACAAAACTAGAACCTACGATTGAATATCGCGAGTAATTCAAATTTTAATAGATTTGACAACAACAATATTGTATTTAATATTTTGACAACAGCAACTCAGTTGGACTTGCTGTAAAACAGGTAACTAAAATATACGTAATAAATATGAAACAGAATTTGTTGAGTTGGTGCTGTTGGCAATTTAATCTAAATTTGTTTTGAGCTTTTCCGAAACTTTAAAGCACATCAATTTCGGTATTGAATAATAACCAACGTTGTAGTTAAATAGATATTTATTCTAAAATGTTTATTTAAACTTAAGCTTATTTGTTAATTTAGATATTGTTTGAATGAATGGCGCAATATTTACTTGGCGTTACATTTAAACACTTTATTATTACTACATCATCCAACATTAACCTAACAATTTATTATTTCGTAATCGCAAATCATAACTTTTATGCTAGATATCCACTTTTGTAAACCTCTAATAATAACAAAAAATAAATTAGGAGTTTAAACTAAAAACCAACACCAAAGCAAATTTTTATCCGTCTGCCGTATTAAGATATCGCAAAACATTTCGTTGGCTTTAACAATTTTTTTTTTTGCTACTGTATTTATACTGCTATACGAAGAGCTTCTTATTATTTATCTTTTTGTTTGGTTGTTTGATTCATCTTTTTTGTGCCAACATACAATAAGAAAAAAAAAGTAATAATAATAATAAAATAATAACACTATAGAAGTTAAAAAATAAAATACCTTAATATCAATTATTTTATTCTGTCATCCATTCATTTTGTTTTATATAATACAATATTTTTGTGTGAGCTCCTTATACAAGCGCATAACAACAAAATGACAGCAAAATTATAAAAATCCACAACAAAGGATTATATGTATACGGGAGAAATATGTCTGTCATCTTGGTTTAATTAAATGCCAGGGAATTAAATTTTTTAATGATTTTATATTCAGTGTTGTATATTTACTATGGTTATTTTTTTAGATTGATTGCAGCAACGGATTATGTCATGGTTTTAATCTTTTCAAATATATGTAACTACGATACATATTTTATTCGTCGCGCAGAAACAAAGAAAACTTCTTGAGATCATATAATAAAGTAGAATAATGTACATCTCAAAAAATATTTTGGGTTATTCAAACATTCTTTGTATTCCGAAAAGAATGCTTAACATTTAGAGCACAAAAAAAATCTGCACATCTCTAGAACATTTCCAAGCTTAAACAAAATAGTATTTAATACAACAAAATTAAAGCTTTTTTGTGTTTTGTTTTTTTTTTTTTTTTGGTTTTTCATTTCGTTCGGTATTCCAGCATTTTGTTTATACACAAAAATTGACCGTCTGACATTATGAGATAAGGAACATGTTTGCTATTTTTTGATCTTCTTAAAAATACATTATAGTATAATTTTTTTTTTTTCAGCTATTTAGATAATAAATTCTTTTTCTTTTCAGTTTTTTTTTTTTTTTTCTTAAATAACAACATTAACAGCATTAGCAACTGTGGGAGGGGAAAAACAGCAAAACAAAAAAAAATCCAAAAAGAATGAGATCATTTAAGAAGGTTTAGTTTCCAAAACGATTTTCTACCTTTTTTTTGTTGTTTTAGAAAACTCTGTTGTTCTTGTCAAAATTTAAATAGTAATAAAATTAAATTGGATTTTACTTTTGCTCGGTGTCTTCATATTAAAAATAATATTTTTGTTTTAAACTAAAAATTAAGACTACCTACGTACATAAATAGTTTGTTATGGTTGTGATAAAGAAAGTAAACAATTTTTGATAATTAAATGATATTTATTGTGCTGTGTTAAGTACTTTTTTTTGTGTTTAAATTTTACCAAGACGTACCAATTATGTGAGTGGTTTATATACATGGTATACGTATGAGCTTATTATAATATACAAACCACTAATATTTAACAGAAAATGAAAACATACATATTGGAATGAGGGATATATTAAGTTTAACATAAGATGTTAATGGTTTTGTTTGTTTGCTTTATGTCTGAGCATGTGGGTGTATGTATACAGTCTAATGCATGCGGTTAGGAATATATTTTGCACCGAGATGCGTTTAATAACTTTTGGGTTCATTATCCTAATTTATTCGTTAAAATTCGTAAACATAGCTTACTACCAAGAAGTTACTTTAATTTTGGGTTGGGAATTTATAAAGAATGCTAAATTCACAAATGTTGAACCAAAAGTTTTGCAATTTATCACAATCCAATTAGGTCATTAGGAAACCACAGCTAGTTTCAGCTGATGTTTCTCTTTGTCTCATATTCTGGTACTGCCACTGAAGAAATGATCTAAAGCTAAATTGGAGCTTTATTGAATCATGTTAAAATTAGCGGAAAGTTTCCAGCAGAAAGTAAATAGTCGATAATGCAGATTATGTTATTCACATTATAGCCGAAAATAAACAATTTGGTGGTTATCAGCCAAAAGTAAATATGATACATGGATTGCAATAAAAACTTTTGTAAATAGTCTTACGAGAAAAACTTTGTTTAAACTCCACAAAAAATCCACAAAGTTGGCATAAAATAAGCCACTTAAGTGTATATCTAAAGTTTAACCGCTTTCATGTGACTTGTCAATAGCTATCGCAGAAAAAAGTTCAGTTTAAGTTTCCCCTGGGGAAATTTCGGAAAATTTAAAAAAATTTCCAGCCGAAAGTAAAAAACGAATGTATAAAATCAACCTCTATAGAGTGTTTTGTATGGAGGTAAACTACATTGATATGACTTGTCAATGGCTATCGCAGGTAAAAAATTCATTTCAATTTTCCTGTGCAAAATCTCGGAAAATTTTAAAATGTTTCCAGCCCAGAACTTGTACTGAGTTTTTTTCCTGCGATAGCTATTGGCATGTCACAACAACAAAATACATCTCTAGGACATAACACTCTAGGAGGCTGATTTTATACAAGTTTTCTACTGATTTTGGAAAATCGAATTTTTGAGATTTCCTACGAGAACTTGAACTGATTTTTTTTCTTGCAACAGCTATTGACAAATCCCTTAAAAACGATTCAACTTCAGATATACACACTAGAGGCTGATTTTATTCCAATTTAGTGGGTTTTTCTGATTTTCTTTATATTTACTTTCGGCTGATAACTACAATTTTTTTTATTTTCGGCTGGAATGTTTATAACACAATCTGCATTATCGACTGTTCCCTTTCGGTAATCTACATTACCAACTTTTCACTTTCGGCTGGCAACTTTCGACTAACTTTAACTATATCTTTATTGAAAGTAAAATATGTTAAATAAAACAAAATATAGCTATTTACTTGACAAATTAAACAATGCAGAAATGGAA
Organism: Tipula vernalis; assembly: GCA_958295665.1. Taxonomy (NCBI): domain Eukaryota; kingdom Metazoa; phylum Arthropoda; class Insecta; order Diptera; family Tipulidae; genus Tipula; species Tipula vernalis. The sequence goes on along the minus strand of OY282560.1, from coordinate 340,284,329 downwards.
CTAATATAGAATATGCAATTATTCTATTTCAGCTGGCTATTTATCTTAACATTTCAAAAATAATTAGCTATTAAATGTAAAAAGTGTAGAAACGGCCAAATAACTTCGATTTTTTATAAATATGTTTAGCTACTCAAAATACCCGTCCATGAGAATAATGTAGCGATTAAGTAGTGCTTCATGTAAATTGTTCAAAATGTAGATCCGCTTATCTCCTTGCTCGACGTTTAAAGCTTCCATTTTATTGTTAGGTTTTATGGTTCTCTATGATGTAAGACACTACTGCAGATAGTTAAATTCCATTGTTCCTTTAAATTCTGCGTCAGAAAAATTTGAAGTCTAATCGGCCGTTCCAATGTGGTTTTGTCTCGAGGCTAAGCGTAATAAGAGCCTGACTACCCAATATTGCCGTGATGCAAATATAGAAAAAATTAAATTTCTTCGTTTTGACACCGTCCGTCAACTTTGCTTTTCAAGTATGCAAGCAGTTCTTGAGAAAGAAGTGCATAATTCTCCTTTAGCTTTTTAAGTACTTAGCTTATTTAATAGTAAACAGTGTGTTCAGCTGTTATTAGCGTCACCTTTCTTTGCTCAGTAATTGTAGCGCCAGCATAAGCATTTCAAGAATAACTGAAATTTCCATTAATATTTGTAGATAATTGTCGATAATTTTTTCGCCGTCTAGTTTACCAAGTGCACAATATTTCAATTTTAGAAATCGGTTAATTTTCGAAATAAATGTGTTCCATCATCTCTGGCAATCTAGAATAAGTTGTACATTTTTGCCTTCCCGCGTTGCTACGTGCTTCGACAAAATATTTTGTCTAATGGCTAATATATATATATATATATATATATATATATATATATATATATATATATATATATATATATATATATATATATATATATATATATATATATATATATAA